>LT669789.1:28222432-29422432 GCA_900128785.1 Arabis alpina
AAAGGCGTAATATTATATTTTTAATTGGGAAACAAAAATATATATAATAACATCGAAACTGTTTCCAATTTTAGTATGTGATGAATTATTTTATTCTCTTAATCAAGCAAGTTATGAGTTTGAAGATTTAGCAAATCAATCAAAGCAATTTTACTGTAGATCAATTGGATCGAAATCGTGTTTATCGTCGTAATATCGTACATATTCTTCGAAAATTGAAAGTTAGAAATTTTGAAGGAAACAATGTTTTTATGGATGTGGAACTTTTGTTACTTGATGAAAAGTAAATATTCTTATTGGATTGACTACGTATATTAAATTTTATATAGAATCATGTTAAAAAGTTGATATTTTTTATACAAAAAAATACAATCCAATACTTTGTACGTCATTTTATACTTCAAAAATTTAGAGATTATCTCTGTAAAAATGGAAAGAGGTCATGTCCGCTATAAAACTACTCCAAGATAGACTTGAACCTCTTACTGAAAGAGTAGTTTTTATAACATATTAAACTTTAGAAAAATAACATTATATAATTAATAATAAAAATTATTAATATTATATTTTAGAACCTATTGAAAATTAACATACAATGATTTCAGACCTGTATTATTATAATATTTCAAATTATTTTGTTAATTCAATGGGTTACTAACTTAAACTGAAATATTTATATCAATAATTTTGTAATAACGCATATCCTAATCTAGTGTTTAAATAAAAGAAAGAAATTTAATCCCTATTATACTAAAACACAAGTTAGAGAAAGACTCCTTCTTCCACTCTCAGACCAACCCCTCATCATTTTTGACCGGTGTCTTCTTCTAAATTTTTCACGTTTTATTTTTAAACCTAATCAACCTCTCTTTTTTAAAAACTAATTCATTCAAGAGAAAATAAATCTTTTCAACTTCCTCAAGATCTGCTCCCACGATCTCCACTTCCTCTCTTCAAAACTGTCCACTGCAATCAAAACTACCAATCTATCTAGTTTATAAAATAAAAAAACTACCAATCTATCTCTTTCAATTCGATTATCTCCAACTTCTCTTCTCAATTATTCTCTTCAGTACCAAATAATTAAGACATCGAAATTGCAAAATCATCTTCGGATACAACAACAAGGGAGAAGACGATGTTGCTTCCTCTGCCTCACAGTCACAATCGGAATCAACAATCTCATGGAACCAAAGCGACAAGAGTTTCCAGTTTTGTAATTTATTATCCGGAGAGATTTTGTAGGGATTTTGATGTCAGAGTTCTTAACGATGGACTTGATGGTTTAAGGAACATGATGATGTTGGGATCCAAGGTACACATTTATTTTACCTTTCAGTTTTTCGTTCCGACGAAGTGATACATGTGATATGTGATACAACAAGGGTTTTGGTATCTGAGTCGTAACATATTTTCTTTGGTTGATGAACTTCGGATCAAACTTTCACAACTTGGACAAGATCCACTCAGTACTTCGAAGAAGATTTACAAGTGTATTCTTCACTCTTTCTCATATGTTTCTTATAAAGCACGAAACATCTAAGCATGAAAATGTTTTGAGTTTGAAGATGGAGTTTCGTGTGTTTCAAGAGCTTCCTCAACTGCCAACTCCTTTAGGAATTTTATATTATTCTCAAGTAAGTCAACTATTCCAGTCTTTTGTTCTTCTTCGTGAGTCCATTTCTTGTCTTGGTAATGATGCAGTTTTCTCGGTTTTTTGGATAAGATATCTTCACTTCCACTAATGGCTGCGACTACATCCTCTATGTTCTTATGCAGGTTACTTAGCTAACAAACCTTAGGGGTCTTGACTAAAATATAGATACCAAAATATAGTGGCATGAAAATTTGAGGAAGTCAGAGAGATGGAGTATTAGGCCCGTGACAGAAGCTGTAAATTTAAATTTTTCTACTACTAAAATTTTTCGAGGAAGTCAAAATTTTCTACTACTAAAAATATAGATACTAAAAAAGCTTTGCATCGAGCACGGGATCAGTACAGATGGTATTCTCGAGGACTTCGCTACTCATGTCCTCCTTCTTCTTCCTCCTCTGGCTTTGATCCCTTTTTTTAGTTTTGCTTTTGATGGTAGTCAAATTTTCTTTCCACTATTTTTTGGTATCTATAACTTTCTTTTATAACATGGCAGTATCTCAAAGAGATTGTGTCTCATAATTAGCTTTATGACTGTGCAGGTAATTGTAAGGCTCGTCACGAGCCAGCTGCAATGTAGTTAGATGCATTGGCAATAATGATGACTTGGACAACATTTGCCTCTCCAATTTTTTCAACCATACTATCAAGCAACTGAAACAACAATGTCGCATCTTTTACAACTTCTGAAACATCTTTTGATTTTATGAAAACAGAACCCTTCGGAGAGCTAATTAGGAAATTAATTATATCCTTCTTCGAAATCTTATCACGCCATCCATCTGACATAATTGAGCAGCCTCTAGTTGCCCATTCTTGCTCATGGACCAGCAATTGAGCTCGAGTACTATCTACTTCTTTCTTAAGCAACAGAACTGTTAATTCATACATGCTAGGTACTTTTAACCCCATTCCATTCCATACTGCCCAATCAATTCACACATCTCTGGAAAACTATCATAGTTAACAGAGTTAAATGGAATTCCAGCATCATACATCCACCTAGCAATACCTCCACAAGCCTTATCCCTTATCTCTTTATCACATACTCCAAAAATATTTTGCCTAGTATCCTTTCTTCCTTTCAATACATTTGGAGGAATAGAAGTAACAATTCGAACCGCAATCTTAATTTCAACTGCATCAAATCGAGGTTAACCGAGAACAAAGTTGGTGTTGTTGTTATTGTTTATGGACATGAATTGAAATGTTGGTAGCTCGACACAGCAGTCGCCAAAAAAACCTGCATGTTTTGGAACCTACTTTCTTGATTAGGAAAAAAGATAACGACCATAATTTGGAAATAGAGCTGGTGAGGAATAGTTATAGTTTGAGTTGGGGTTGGTACGTCTCCTCAGAAGAGAAGAATGCATCCTTAGATTAGAATAAACACTTCGAGATGTATCAACAACACTTTAGTGTTTGGAAACATTTGGTGGCAATAAACACAACGGCGTACAAGATTTTCATCTAGGAAGTTTATATATTAGCTAGCTCCCATTTTCATTTTCTTTCGCTTGACTATTTCTTTCTATGATGGAGGAAGTTTGAAATGAGGAGCTATGAAAGTTTTTTTCCAAACTCTCAAGTGTTGTTGGCACATCTCGAAGTGTTTCATGCTAATATAATCAAACATTTTTTTTTCCTACGGAGATGTATCATTCCCAACTCAAACCAAAACTACTCCCCACCAGCTCCATTTCCAAACCATGGTCATAATCATTTTCTTGATCAAGTAAGTAGGTTCAAAAACATGCAGGTTTATCCACCCACTTCTGTTGTCGAGCCACCAACTTTTCAGTTCATGCCCATGAACAATAACAACAACACCAACTTTGTTATTGGTTAGCCGCATTTCAAACCGCAACCTTAATTTCAGCCTCATCAAATTGAGGTTGACTAAGAACAAAGTTAGTTTTGTTGTTATTATTTATGGGCATGAATTGAAATGTTGCTAGCCCGACACAGCAATCGCCGAAAAAACCGGCATGTTTTATAACCTACTTTCTTGATTAGGAAAAAGATTATGACCATGGTTTGGGAATAGAACTGGTGAGGAATAGTTATAGTTTGAGTTGGGGTTGATACGTCTCCTCGAGAGAGAATAATGCTTCATTAGATTAGCATAAAACACTTCGAGATGTGTTAACAACATTGTAGTGTTTGGAAACATTTGGTGGCAATAAACACATTGGCGTACGAGATTTTCATCTAGGAAGTTTATATATTAGCTAGCTCTCATTGTCTTTTTCGTTTGACTATTTCTTTCTATGATGAAGGAAGTTTGAAATGATGAGCTATGGAAGATTTTTTCCAAACTCTCAAGTGTTGTTGGCAGATCTTGAAGTGTTTCATGCTAATCTGATGAGTCGTTTTTCTCTCATACTGAAATGTATCAATCCCAACTCAACCGTAACTATTCCCACCAGCTCGATTTTCAAACCATGGTCGTAATATTTTTACTAATCAAATAAGTAGGTTCCAAAACATACAAGTTTATCCGCCGACTTCTGTTGTCGAGTCACAAACTTTTCAGTTCATGCCCATGAACAATAACAACAACAACAACTTTGTTATTGGTCAGCCGTAATTCAAACCGCAACCTGAATTTCAGTCGCATCAATTGAGGTTGACCAAGAACAAAGTTGTTGTTGTTGTTATCATGAACTAATATGTTGGTAGCTCGACACATTAGTCGCAGAAAAAACCTGCATGTTTTGAACCTACTTTCTTGATTAGGAAAAAGATTACGACCATGGTTTGGAAATATAGCTGGTGAGGAATAGTTATGGTTTAATTTAGGGTTGATACGTCCCCTCGGGAGAGAAAAATGCTTCATTGGATTAGCATAAAATATTTCGCGATGTGTCAACAACACTTTCGTGTTTGGAAAATTTTGGTAACAATAAACACATCGGTACAAAGTTTTCATCTAGGAAGTTTACACATTAGCTAGCTCTCATTGTCTTTTTTTTTGCTTAACTATTTCTTTCTATGATGAAGTAAGTTTGAAATGATGAGCTATAGAAGATTTTTCCAGACTCTCAAGTGTTGTTGGCACATCTCGAAGTGTTTCATGCTAATTCAATTAGACGTTTTTCTCTCCTACGAAGATGTATCAATCCTTTACTATTCCCCACCAGCTCCATTTCCAAACCAACGTAACCCATTTCCTAATCAAGTACGTAGGTTCCACAACATGCAGGTTTATCCGCCAACTGTTGTTGTCGAGCCACCAACTTTTCATTTCATGCCCATGAACAATAACAACAACACCAATTTCGTTATTGTTTATGGGCATGAACAGAAAAGTTCGTGGCTCGACAGCAGCAGCTGCCAGATAAACCTACGTGTTTTGAAACCTATTTTCTTGGCTAGAAAAAGGATTACAACCATAATTTGGAAATGGAACTAATGAGGAATATTTATGGTTTTAGTTTTGATTGATACTTATCCTAGGGAGAAAAGCGATTCACTAAATTAACATGAAACCTTTCGAGATGTACCAACAACACTTGAAAGCTATGGAAGATTTTCACTTCCAATATTCATATGTAAAATGTCATAGCAAAAAATTAATACACGTTTATAATAAAACCAAAGAGTTTATATATGTATATATATATGGAAACCAATCATTTAAATACCGAATTCTCCGGATTGCGCAATTTTAATACCGAACTTTTAAATGAGCCAAATTAATACCGAACTTGAGTTGACTAAGACAATTTAGACACAAAATAAATCAAACATAACATCCGTTTAATTGTCATTAACGGCCGTTTTGGACGTTTAGTTAAAACGATGCCGTTTTAAAAACTGAGAAAACAGAAAAAATCCCCAATTTAAGTCTCAAATCCCTAATTCTCTTTTGTTCTTCATTTCTCTTCTTCTTCTTCTTCGATATCTCTCCTCTCCAGATTCCCGCCTCTGCTCTCACCTCCTTCATTACCCCCAATGCTTTATTTACATAACCATTCGCACATAAACCATAAATAAAAATACTGTAAGTTGTGTGGTCATCTCTATAGCTGATATATCATGGTTTTTACCATCTTTTGGCCATGATTTAACCTGGTTTTATCGAGTCTTTTTAGTATTTTCCTAGTGTTTTAGAGTCTTGGAAGGTTCGTGGGTGAATGGAGCTTAAATTGGTGATTATGGAGCATTTTGGAGCATCAAGGAAAGAGCAGTCGAAGTCGCATGCTTGATGCAGAAAGTGCAGAGTTTTAACTTCTCCGTCGATCGACGGATTCACTTGTGCGTCGATCGACGGAGACACCTGTTTCGCGAAAGAAGGGGATTTTCCAATTTTGAAGATTTCCTTTTTACCCCAGAAGTTAACAAATAAAGCCCAGCCCGAATTTTAGCCTATAAATACCTAGTTTTCTTTTAGTTTTCAGGAGGTTTGCTTTTATAAAAGAATTAGGGTTTTCAGAGAGATTTTGAGAGTTAGGGAGACAAGTTTTCAGACAATTCAGATTTCTTTGAACCCTTCTGTAATTCTTTCTTACTCTATTTTTATGCAGTATTATTCAGTTATTATGATTTGCTTTGCAACCATGTCTGAGTAATCTACTTGTTAGGTTTAGGGTTTTTCAAAGGAATTAAGATGGATTGTTAGAATTGAATTCATGTTAGGATTATCTATTGGTTCTTCATCTCGATTGCTTTAACTCTGACTTAGGATTCGCGACCCTAAATTTGGATATCTTAGGTTGATTAATTAGAAGCGGAAGCATCAATTGATAGCCTGACCATAATCTTAGATGAGCAAAATCACCTATTCTCAAAGGAATTTGGTTTAGGGATTTTGTGAACAAATTGAAACCTGAACTTTAATGCTTGCATAAATTGATTGATTTTACAAAGGAATTTGGATTTCTAGGGTTTATGCATAGATAATTAATTCAACGGAAGTCGTTTAATTTTACATTAGAGTTTCAAGTTCGAGAACGAATCTTCATTAAAATCCTGACAGTTTATTAATTCTACAATTTATCTTTGCCTGCGAATTTCCCGAAAACCTAGCTTTTGTTTAATTGAATTCTTAAAACCAACAATCTTTCTTTGTTTTGAATTATTTCTTGCTTTTACATTACTTTATTGCTTAGCTCAATTCGAAGTCATATATCCTATTGTTTGATTTGACTCCCAGTGATTCGACCCCTACTACGACGACCTCTTAATTTGAGAGAGTAGCTCAGGGTAAATTTGAGCATATCAATAGCCCTTCGCATACATAAGCCTCCAAATCATTGTCGCTTCATCGATCTTCCCATACTTCAACAACACTTTTATCAAAATGTGATAACTTAGTAATGTTAATTGAATTCTTCTTCTCGTGATTCTCCATAACTCCAAACTCTCCTTAATTTTCCCACAACGGCAAAGCCGATCAAGCATAGTATTGTATGTAACCACATCAATAATGGCCTTACTTTCGACCAACTCTTTAAACACACTTTCGGCCTTATCAACATTCCCAACCCCGCACAGACCATGTATCAAACTGTTGTATGTAAATAGATCTTTTTCTTGCTCGTTCTTGATTGTTTAGTGACTTTGACACAGTAATACAATTATGACTTAGTCAATGGTTGCTTTGAAGCACATTCCAATACTTTTATGACTTCTTCCTTCTCTGGTACGTATATTGCTATGCAAATCAGAAGCTCTAAAGCTGCAATCCGAACTTCGCAACCTAAAGAAGATAGCTTGATCAATCGCCTTGCAGCTCCAGCTTGTACTATTGCTCTTGAATGATCTTTGTGTAAGTAATTACTCGGGCCTGTGAATTTAGTGAGTGCTAATATTGCTTCTCTTGATACCTCTGGATCTTGATGACCAAGAAGCTTCACCAATTGCTCGATCATTGATGTATCAGACGCTCTAAATGCTCGTGCGATGTTCCCGACTAATGTGATGTATGGTATAAGTAGAACCGTATCTCCTTTTTCGACAATGAGCTTATTCTGTTATGGATTTGAGGTGAGAGCAGCATTTTAGCTTACAAACTCATTTATGTTCTCAGCTATATTCATACAAAGATATGTGAAAACAGAAGTGAACACACGGATTAAACAAAAGCTAAAATTCGAAGAAGAAGGGAGATGAAGAACAAAAGGGAATTAGGGCTTTGAGACTTAAATTGGGGATTTTCTATTTTTCCACAGTTTTTAAAACGGCATCGTTTTAACTAAACGTCTACCGTAATGACCGTTAATGACATTTACACGGATGTTATGTTTGACTTATTTCGTGTCTAAATTGTCTTAGTCAACTCAAGTTTGGTATTAATTTGGCTTATTTAGAAGTTCGGTATTAAAATGACGCAATCCGAAGAGTTCGGTATTTAAATGACTGTTTTCCCTATTTATATATATATATATATATAGGTACAATATATCATATATACATATATAATAACATACTATAATTACAATTTTATTTCAATTAAAGTTATACTAAATCATATTACTAAACAGAAACAATTTTCTTTTGAGTAAAACATATTAAACATGCTAAAATAACAATATTATTTTGTTATAATTGTTAAACTATTTTTTTAATTTAACCAATTTATTTCGTTATTATTTTGTTATATAACTTATTTACTTTACAAAACTGTTTTTATATTGTTATTTATGGATTAATCAACTTAATAATTAGAAAATTTATTTTAATAACATTGTTTTAATACAAAATAAAAACATATAACAATTAAAGGACCATTATGTAATTAAAAAAGTTTAACTCTAAAATAGAGGGATGATTAGTGTTATTCTATATTTAGAGTAATACTATTCATAACTCTATTTTAGAGTGGGATATAGAGTAGGGTTGAAGATGATTTTACTATATAACAATTTGGAGTGCTCTTATAACAATTTGTCAAAACCTAGATACCATTGTTTGTATCAAATGTTAAAAAATCTAGATATGAATACATGGAATAAACTCATTAAGTAACTATAACAAGTTGAATGAATACTAAAGAAAAAACGTATATAGCCAATGGAGAAGGCAAATTTAGTCCCTTGAAACTTAAACATGGAACTCATAATTTTAACCACCTATAAGACTAAAAGGGATGGACACTTTCAATATTTTCAATGCATACAATTACTGACCATGTTAAAAACTTACCGCAATTATGTAGCTGCAATGATGCTTTTGTGCTTATGAGAATGCCAGTTTTGTAGATGCCCTTGCAAAAACATTTGCATCAAAATAAGTAATAAAATTACATGTGTAAAAGAAAAACATTATTTTACAGATATTCTAGATTGGTTCAAGTTCACAAACCATGGCAAGCAATAACCCGAATTTATCGTTATCCTCGTATTCTTAATACAATGTTATCCTCATTTATTTTTCGGAGTAGATTACCTTATTTCTTTAATCACAAGCTCAAGATTCTCGAGCACCAATCTGCTTGGGACTCTTTGCAACACTTTGTAAGGAAAAGCAATTTTTAATACTACCCCCATTAGACAAGGTAAACATGTTAATACATAAATTACTCACCTCAGCTCTCTCTTTTAAAATAACCGACGGAATTTTCCTCTTTGCCTGAATTTTTTGATTTGTTTACACCCTTCAATCTCATCGAGGAAACCTGTGGCAAATATGGCAAAGCAAGAGACTGAAATATTTGAAATGATCATGCCAAATGGCCATTTAAAATGTGTTATAATATGGCAAACTCATAAGAAGATAATGGAAATTATGTTAAGATCCCAAACCCCAATGGTTTGAAATTATACTCCATAGTACAGGAAGGGGAAAAAAAATTATTTTTTATAGTACAAGATGATAGCATAGATTCTCAATAAATCCTAAAGTATTTTTAACCAAAACAATAAACAAATCACATGTTGTCACATGTTTATATAAGCGTAAATGGAATGGTTGTTCGAGACATGTGTTACCTTGTGGCTGTGGAGGTTTTCCACGTTGAACCGTTTCCGTAGCTAATGCTTGTAGCATCGAAATTCTTCTTGTGCGAGGATATTGACGAATCACAGTCACCGTGACGAGATACTAATAAAGAGAAAAATGAACGACCGTAACTATAAGGTTCCAGATAAAAAAAAATCATTTGATTCATAAATTCAATCTCGGAAAGGTGGCGCAGAGGATTATGTGAACTCTATATCGTATATCGTCTAAGACAATAAGATTAAAACTACTTACAAGCGGTTCTCCTCCCATCTAGACCTATGAAGGGATTTGATTCCTTTAGGTTTAGGGCGTAGAGAATTAGCCTTAGCAATAATCAAATAATGAGAGATGGTGTAAAATCGCCGGGTGGATCCACTAAACAAAGACCTGCAACTTCATTTTGGTCTCGCTAGAGAAACCGAAGTGTGGATGTATGACAGATGGAGGCGATGCCAAGGAAGGGTGGTTTATGTCTGATGACGAAAAGGGTTGTTCGAAACCAATGTTTGAGTTTCTTTGGGACTTTATTCTTTTTTCAATTACGCACTAGAGTAATTTTTACTTCTTACATTATGGTTTTGGAAATCTTATTTAGCATACATAGATAATAAATTTATATTTCTTTAAGAGATAAGATTGTTAATTCTTAATGGAATCAAATCTTCTAGATAAGATAAGATTTGGGTGCAATGTATTCAATTCTAAATGTGATTTTTTATCTTTTAAGTCAAAACTTTTCAACATTTCCATTTTTTTAAATAATCGTTAATTCCAAACCTAATTTCATATCTCAACCCTACATCATTTCTATAAGAGATAAGATTGTTGAATCTTAATGGAAACAAATCTTGTAAATAAGATAAGAAAATCTTTGGGTGCAATGTATCCATTTCTAAATGTGATTTTCTATTTTTTCAGTCAAAATGTTTCAACTTTTCCATCTTTTTAAATAATTGCTCATTATGAACCTAACTTCATCTATAAACCCTAAATCATTTCATTGGTTTTCTCACAGATTTTGTGTAAATAAGATAGAAAAAAAAATTTGGAAAAAAACAAAATTTAGCGTTGACAAAGAAGAAAGTACAGTTCTCATTATAGTCAATAAAATAGGCAAATAAGTTTCATATCAATTAAACAAAGGAGTCGATGCAATTGGAAAAATAAATTGAAGTGTCGAAAATAAATAAAAAAAAGTTATAATTGTCATTATGTTCAAATAATAAAATATTGTTACTAAAAAAAAATGCATAATATTATATTTTTAATTTTCAAACAAAAATCTATATAATAACATCAAAACTATTTCCAATTTTATTATGTGATGAATTATTTTATTCTCTTAATCAAGCAAGTTATGAGTTTGAAGATTTAGCAAATCAATCAAAGCAATTTTACTTTAGATCAATTGGATCAAAATCGTGTTTATCGTTGTAATATCGTACATATTCTTCGAAAATTGAAAGTTAGAAATTTTGAAAGAAACAATGTTTTTATGAATGTGGAACTTTTGTTACTTGATGAAAAGGTAAATATTTTTATTGGATTGACTACAGATATTAAATTTTACAAAGAATCATGTTAAAAAGTTGATATTTTTTATACAAAAAAAATACAATCTAATACTTTGTACGTCATTTTGTACTTAATTTAGAGAATATCTCTGTAAAAATGGAAAGAGGTCATGTCCGCTGTAAAACTACTCCAAGATAGACTTAATCCTCTTATTGAAAAAGTAGTTTTTATAACATATTAAACTTTAGAAAAATAACATTATATAATTAATCATAAAAATTATTAATATTATATTTTAGAACCTATTGATATAAAGTAGATATGAAAATTAACATATAATGATTTTAGACCTGTATTATTAATTCAACGGGTTACTAACCTAAACTGAAATATTTATATCAATAATTTTGTAATAACGCATATTCTAATCTAGTGTTTAAATAAAAGAAAGAAATTTAATTAATGTATAAATAAGTAGGGGTGGGCAAACGGGAATATGGGACGGGATTTTATGGGAATGGTACGGGAACGGGATTTTTGGGATAGAAAAATATGTCTTATTTATATTCCATTTAGAATTTGGGACGGTAATGGGATAGGACGGGATGAGACGGAAACAGTACGGGAATTCCCATAAAATAACTTGTCTCATATATTCAGTTAAAACAATTATAAAAATTGCAAATATGTATTCAACTTGCTTCTTCAAATCATCCAAAGCATGTTCATATTTAAGATAAAAAGAAATACATTGTATTTCATAAACATTAAAATTTAAAATAGAAAAACCATAATCTAATCAAAATGAATTCAAAACTTAAAGTAAACCACATAAATATCTTAAATCAAAGCATAAAATTCAATAATATGAAAATTCTAAAAATAGACAAGTAGGTAGCTGACCCTCTCGTATCATTTTTCATTCTTGGTAAATGATTGTTTTTAGAACTCAAAACAAGAATAAACAAAACAAATAAAAGTAGTTGTTGGTTAATAAATTAATATAGTAATGCTGAAAATATCAATGGATAGTGCTAAAAAGATGAGACTATATATTAATATGACATAACATATTATATGATTCTATAATAAATATATAATTTAATTTATATAAATCTATATAAACGGGATTACCTAATCCCGTTCCCGTCCCATCCTATCCCGTTCCCAATTGGGAATTGAAAACTTGTCCTATATGGAAATACGGGACCATATGGTACAGGAATTTGGGAACAGATATAGGACGGAACGGTACGGGAATTATGCTCACCCTATAAATAAGAGGTGAAATATAACTTTCTTGATAACTTTTAAAAATTGTAGAACAACACCTTTTATTTTCCTTTACGATAAATGTTTAGAAGTATAATTTTGTAAGGTAACAGAGAATCCGAGTAATTAACAAGGAAAAAATGCAAAACCCAAATTCATAAGAATTGAAGTTGGAATAAGAGTGTAGTTTTGGAGAGACATGCATCGCTGGAAAGCTGTCTTATGTAATGACAGTTGGGGCTGACCGGCCGGTGAACTCTTGCATCTTCGACAGCTTTAGAGCAACATCAACCTGTAAATGTCATACATCAACAATTGGTGTTTAATAAACATGACAAAGATCGATTCTGTAATTTTTTCAAGTGGTCAAGAGATATCCGAATCTGACCAGAGGGGAGAGAGCATCCTTCGATTCTCGGCCAGTCTTTGAGGCGTCCTTCTCGTACTGTTCAATGTAGAGCCTGATTGTTGCTCCTTCTGAGCCAGTTCCCGAGAGACGGAACACCTTCATTCCATTATTAAGCAATATAAACAATCGGATTAGTTTATTTCACGAGCTTTTGACATTTTCGCAACTATTGATCGTTGTGCTAGGAAAACATTAAGACAGATTGACTTACAAGACGTGATCCATCCTCGAACAAGTATCGGATTCCTTGGTGCTTTGAAACAGAGCCATCTACTGGATCTTTGTATTCAAATTCATCCGCACTTGCAACATTTGCCACTTCCGGATGAAGTCCCTTCACAAGCCTGAATAATGTATCGATGAACTCTTGTTAAACCGATTGAGTTAGCGAAAGTCATTTAAGTAAACAAGGAAATTTATTTCAAAAGTGTAGAAAGACGTACTTGTTGACTTCAGGAAGTGAAGATTGCAACTTAACCAAGAGCCCCATGAGTTCTTTAGCTGCAGCTGCATCTACGTTCTTTGGAGGAGAATTTTAGAAATTAGTAAGCCGTATTGTTTGTCATCATGTTGTATTAACCCATATAATGAAATGTAACAGCTTTACCTCATAGTCGTATCGAGTGTAATAGTGACGGCCATAAGTAGCCCAGTGCTGGCGAACGATGTCTTCAACCGTCACCAGATTTGCACTCCCTTCAAGGCTTTGCTTGTTCTTGTGAGCTAGTATGGAAAGCCAAGCAAGAACTGCCCAGATCCCGTCTTTCTCACGGATATGATCCGAACCTGTGGAAAAGCTTCTTTGTGAGACGCGTAGTGTTGTTAAGGTTTCAACACAAGATGCGAGAATCTAGCAACAGAAGCTAACCGGTTCCAAAACTTTCTTCTCCGCATACAGAGCACATCCCAGCATCCATAAGGTTGCCAAAAAACTTCCAGCCTGTTGGAACCTGGAATATAGCTATGTTAAAGAAATGGACTGTCCGTAATTGTGACAAATAGAAGCTAGAGAGAAGCTGCACAGTGACATGTACCTCAAAGAACTTCAAACCCAAGTTTTTTGCAACGACATCAAGAGCAGCTGAGGTGGGCATGCTCCTGAAGTAAAAATGTGAACATTGAGAATTAAACAAGAAGATTACACAATAATAACAGAAATGTATGATACCATAGTCCAGATTTTGCAATATACAACCTGGAACAAATGAAAAAAGAATCCAAATGCATACCTTGCAACACCTTTTAAACCAGAGCTGAAGTACGGTATGGCCGCAACAGCATTTGCAGCAATTATGGCAACAGAATCCGAAGGAGTTACGAAAAACCTAAGAAGAAGATATTTTTAGTTAAAGGTGTGAGTGGTAGACCCGCTTCATATTTCTGTGCTCTCACTTAAAATTAGTAAGCTACCTTTTACCAAGGATCATGTTACGGTCGGCATCACCATCAGCAGCAGCACCAAACTCTGGAGGCTCACCTCCAGAATCAGTTTTACCCAATCCCATGCGTTCCACAAGCTCCTTAGCATAGGTAAGATTGGGATCTGGATGACCTCCTCCAAAGTCCTCCTGTACATTGTTGTGTTGTGATGAAAGAAGATGTTCAAGGTGTATTTTGTAATTATTCTGGGGAACAATTTTTATGGGTTAGACCAAAATGATACCTTGGGTGTGCAGTTCAACAACGAATTTTCTTGTGCGCCGAGTTCTTTGACAAAGATGCGGTGTGCATAGGCTCCAGCAACTCCATGCATTGCATCATAGCTTCATGGAACAATGGGAAATCAACCTCCAAGACAGTGAGGAGCATATACAGGAAAACATACTCAAACCCGAAAGGTTTAGGGACAAACTACATACCAGAACGAAAATTTTGGAGACGAAAGCAGTTTCTTGATGGTTTCAAAGTCGAAGATTGACCTAAAGATATGAGAAAACCTTTCAGGATCATTGAGAACGAGGATTCTTGAACCATTCTCTAAAATACATAGACCAGAGAGGGAGTAGATTCTGCCATTCTGGAACCGTTCTCTCAAATACAAAGATGGAAATACTTACTTCATTAACTTGACGTAGTCATCTGCAGAATCAAAAACTTCCACATCAAATTTTCCTTCAGGTCCCTCAAAGCTGGATTTACCAACAACAGAAATATCCACCTGTTGCGTTCAATCATAAAGACCAGAAAACCCATAATTAGTAAAACAAGATGAAAGAACTATGATGAAAAATAAGAGAATTATTCAGAAATGATAGATACACTGGGTAGATCTTTCGCTATTGGGTACTCCTTGATTGTCTTTGTGTTCTCGTAAATCTTATCAGTGATTGATTCAGGAGCTGGTCCACCATTTTCCATATTGTATTTAATCCCGAAATCCTGTTAATAGAATATCATGAAAGCAATATATGGTATCATAGGGATGAGCATAAAACTGAACCGAGGATTCAGAGAATAGTAAGTGAGGGTATCAATTGAAAAAAAAAAGCACAAAAGAGTGAGAAGAACAAGAACAGAACAGACCTCAGTAGGGCCACCAGGATTATGACTTGCTGTTAATATAAATGCTCCTGTGGCTTTGGATCCCTGATATTGGGGACTGGGGTTAGTTACTCATCAAGTTATTACATGTTGCATACATGCATAGCCTTAGACAACAGCCAGAAAGAAAAACAACTAGCATGAGGCTAGAGAAAGATATCTTACATCATCCCCTACTCTTTCACGAATAACAGCTGATACAGCAGGAGTTGATAGCAGACCGTTTTGACCAACCCACACACGTCTAACACCATTAGCTGCTGCCAACTTAATTATAATCTGTACAGGAAGGAAAGAAAACGTAGAATCAGCTGGAAAGTATGATACATATATGAAAGGAACTGAATTTTTTCATGAGAAAGAAATGAAACAATCAATTAAATAATAGCAGCAGATCAATTTGTGTTAGCCAAAAGAACTTGCAAGCAGTTGAAAAGAACTATTGACAGTAATATAAAGCAGAGAGTATTTTCAAAGACTACTGGAACAAAATTCATAAACTCTAATTCCTCTCGCTGTTATGATTGGTTTTTGAGGTAAAAACAAAGAGGAATATGTCCGCAGCGTAATGGAATAATAGCAGGTTACCCAAAACACAGTTATCAGTAACAAAAAAACATTCCGCTTAGCGCTTGCTAATAAATTTGATAATTTAGAGATGATGCGCAAATATACGACCCATATAGTTAACGAGTTCTTCAAAAACAATGTAGTGAAATGAGCTAAACTAAGACCAAGCATCTGAAATTTATACTCTTCCCATAGGTTGGACGCAAAACGTAAGTAGTTCACAAAAATTCAGGAGAATGAATGGTAAAAGCTTTTACCTGAATAGCCTCCTCCGAGTAATAACGTCCATCGCCAGAGACCACAAGTGTCGCACCTGCACAAGTTAACAAAATACTCATGCTTAAATGGAATATGCAGTTATCTGCCTAGGCACAATTCTATAAACAACCATCTACCTAAATATAACAATCAATACAAGTAAGAGCGATCATACCTTTGACTTTCTCTGGAGTAAGAGCATTGAACGTAGCCTGGACAAAGTTTTCTAAGTAATTTGGTTGCTTAAACACTTTCACCTGTCAAAATCATACCACCATAGCATCCATCAGAGAAATCCAAAAAAAATCTGAACAAGAGATTTGATTAGCACAATATATTATGCAATGCCTTAGATTAGAATTACGATCAAACACAAACGCAGAACAAAATCGTCACTATGAAACAGTAAACACTGGATCAATGAGACTAATCGAACAATTCGATTGAATTATCACATACATGAAACAGATCCAAACATGCCTAAGCAAGGGATCTGATTAATACAATTATCCAATGCCTTAGTCTCAGGAGAGATTATGATTACGATTAAACCACAAACGCAGAACAAATCGTCACTATGTTACAACATTAGCGGCAAATATAATTTCAAATCTACCAAAATCAAAACAATGCGTAACTTCAAATCTCATCGGATCGGATTGGTTAGATCAACTCACGATTACTTCAAAATCCATAAGATCTACAACAAACTCATAAAAGTAGAAGATCGGATTCACGGCAGAGAAAAAACAAACGGTACAGATTAGAGAAATCGATCTCGGTGACGATCTGAATCGGAATTGAGAGATGAAAAAATTCCGAAGAAAAGAAATCGAGATCGATGAAAAAGAGAAGTAAATCAACGAACCTTCTTACGGAGACCAGAAGTTCCTGGTTTCTGGCCATCGATAGGTGAAGTAGAGACGACGGAGACCTTGAACGACACCATTTTCGATATCGAAGAAGAAGAAGAGAATGGAATGAGCTTAGAAGGAGGATGATAAAAGCGTTACATAGTGTGGTAAAGGAGAGTTAACGAGAAGGTGACGCGTGTGGCTCGTCTCTTTTCTGCCTTTTTTAAACCGAAATTAAATTGGAACCGCTCAATGTAAATAAATCTCGACCGTTTGGTTTTAGGCAACTCTAACTTTTCATTTGGTTACGATGCTACGAAAATAATCGAAACAGTAACAAAAATATATATGCATAATTTCTTTATGGGAAGTGGGATATATATACATATTATCCGATCTAAATTATCTTATTATCCACTATTCATGCTTGATCTAAATTATCTACTATCCATTTTGCATTTAAATTATCCGATATCTACTCAAATTCGTTATGATCACAGAAATTCGTCTTAGGAAAGAAAAATATACAAAGATTAATATGTCAACATTAGGTTTTTTTAAATATACAGAGATTAATTCGTGATGTATTTTTAAAATTTTGAATTTGTTTTTGGCATATTTTTGTAACTTTTCCCTAATTGAAATAGTAATAAACATGTATATGCATATTCTTTTTCATGGGAACAATATATATATTTAAACATGTATATGTAAAAAAATTATATTTACATATTTACCGTCTCTTTGGAAGCCTAAACCTACCTAATTTAGAAAAGTCTTGAGAAAATTAAACATCTTTTATAAGTTTGGTAAACCTTTTTGTTAAACTTTAAATAGAAATTCTTAATTGATTAAAGTAGGTACCGTTAATGGTCATTATCAGAGACTTCACAATCGTATTGGGTGGGATCTAGATTCAACCAAAGAGAATATGCCTTTAGACATACCACGAATTGGGTCGAGAGATTTTATTCTAATAATAACAAATGAATCAAATTTTTAAAAATCACTACGGCAGCCAAAAAAACTACTAATAATTTTGCTTTTCACAACCAAAAAACTAAATAAAGAAGATATATGCAGCTCGCTATTTACAATCACTAGTACCCAGATTTATGTACTTTAATCAATAACTCATAGGTCTTTTCCCGTGAGGGTCTGAGCTAGAGCTCGCACCTGCACTTCTAGTGGCGTGAGTCCGAGTAGGGGTCCTAGAAGACGCAGGAGTATTTCTACCAGTTCCTGTGTTGGTTCCAGTGTTTGAGTTCAAGTTCGAACCAAAGGAATTTGTACTTGAGCCAGTGGTGGACAATGTTCCAACCGATGATGCTCCTGAGGGACGATGTGATCGACGTCGGTATCTAGATCCCGGGACACCAGGGCGGTCTGGATCTTCTAGATTTCCTGGTTTTCTCGAGAGAAGCAAAGACACTCGTCTCATAGGTGGTCTCTCGTGCGGATCACCTTGCACACAGAGCAGGCCGATCTGAACACAGAGTTTGACTTGGTCTGGATCAGCTGAAGCTACTATCTCTGGGTCTACTATCTCCATGGTCCTGCCTTTCTTGTACAGTTTATATGCCTGTGTCACATAATCAGGAAATCTTTAGCATACATTATATTACCGCTGAAACAAATCGGGTTGTTTATGATGACCGGAAAGCCTATTTTGAGTTTAATTTCCAGGTTAACCGCGTGCCAAAGTCAGGGTTTAGTTTTGATGCTCAAATCAGGGCCAAGACAAGGCGCAGGGATAAAAACGGACCAGGTTGGGCCATTACAACAACTCTAGACGTAATGGAACAAGGGACCAGAGATTAGAGGCTTACCCATTCAAGAAGAGTCAGGTCGGGGTGTCTCAGACTAAAACTCGAGTTCTTCTGGCCACTAATGAGCTCCAGAACCACAACTCCAAAGCTGAATACGTCTGCTTTTACCGATAGAGCACCGTGCATTACGTACTCAGGCGCCATATAACCACTGCACATACGGAAACAAAAAAAGCAGCAAATATTAATCACCATTACACCGTGAAACATCGACAAACAAAAAGACTCTAAACGGCATTACTACCAAAGAATATATACATATATTGAGCTTTTCAAAGGACTAGTAATAGAGAGCATACTTGGTTCCAGCAACGCGAGTGTTGACATGAGTTACATCTTCCTGATAGAGCCTAGCCATCCCAAAATCCGCAATCTTAGGAACCCATTTTTCATCAAGCAAAATATTACCAGCCTTGATATCTCTATGGATGATGCAATTTGGCGCATCTTCATGAAGATAAAGCAATCCTCGAGCAATGCCTGATATAATCTCAAGCCTCATCTTCCAGTCTATCTCTGATCTTTTACTAGATTCTGCATCCATATAAAACAACCCCAACATGTTAAAAACAGTTTTGATCCAGCTTCTTGAAACTAGTGTAGCACCAAGGTAACAGTGAGACAATGAGAAGAAAACTTACTGAAGAGGGCCTTGTCGAGACTCTCATTAGCGACATACTCATAAACCAAGAGTTTATCATCTCCATGAGTACAATAACCCCATAGATTAACAACATTACGATGCTGTACTTTAGCTAACAACTTAGCCTCGTTTACAAACTCGTTTTTCCCTTGCCTTGAACCTTGAGCTAACTTCTTCACTGCTATGTCTCTCCCGTCACTTAACCTTCCCTATAAACACATCCAATCAACCTCATTAGCCAAAACTAAACATTCCCTTCAAGCTAAGCTAAACCCAGACAAGTAAAGATCTTACCTTGAAGACAGGTCCGAATCCACCTTCACCGAGTTTATGGGTTTGGTGAAAATCTTTAGTAGCGGCAACTAAAACTTGAAATGGGAAAACTTTCTGTTCCAAAGCAGCGATTCGTTCGATATCGTCTTCAAGATCTAAGAATCAAAGAAGAGTCAATTTACAAAAAACCCAAAAGAAACTAAAAAAGGTTGAATTTTTAGTATTGGATCTACCTCGATTAGAGCTGCGTTTGAAGGGTTTGATTATATTCTGAAAAAAATTCATGCCCTGATTACTCTTTTGAGAATTTGTAGTGACCATCCCATGGAAAGCAACAGAGAGAACCCAGAAAGTAGAATCGAATCGGACAAGATCGGATTTTTATGATTCGGCGGCGTAAGAATTGAGTTTTGCAGATTTGTGATTTGGGAATTGGCTAAGAAGAAGACAAAGGTGAAAAAGGAGAAGAAGAAGCGTGTTTGTGAATCTCTTTGTTTAGAGGGAGAGATGATCATGCGAGGAAGGTCGATAGAGACGAATGTCAAGACGAATTCAATCACAAGGTTTATTGAATAAAAGTCCAGTCTTCTGTGAACAAAAAAAAAAAAAGTCCAGTCTTCTTTCCACTTTTTTCAACTAAATTTGTATTTTTATACTTCCTCCGTCCCATTTTATATGATTTTTAAAAAATTTACACACAAATTAAGAAACCATTTAATTGTTTATTTTTTCAATATAGAACATTAATTCTAAAATGGTTCAATCAATGAAAAAATAATCTGCAGAATTCAAACACTCAAAAACAACAAAAAAACACAATAAATGTTGGGAATAATTACATTTATGGATACTTTTTCTCAAACTTCTTACGTTATGGGACATTTAGGGACATCTTTCCCAAACTTCTTACATTTAAGATATGTTATAGTTAGTTTGTATTAGAATTTGTTTTTTGAAGGATAATTTTTTTTTATGAAATGTTGAAAAAACGATTTTGTGGATAATTATTCGTGGACGAACACAAACTTGAATGAATGAGAATGTCTTGATACACAAGAATCATACACAAATTCAAAATTTTGTAAAATCATATCTTTAAAATTCGTGAAATCCTAGCCATATATTTTAAACTTTCGTTCAATGGTTAATATTGAAAGCAAAAATAAAATATGGAGAAAGAGAAGAAAAAAACTTTATTAAGAGTATTTTTGTCTTATTTCTAGAAAAAGAAAAAAAAAATTAGAAAGTGTGTCCAAGACAAAAAAAAAAGTGTTCTAAAATGTAAAAAGTTTGTGAAAAAGTATCCATGAGTGTAATGATGATGTGATGATGTAAAAAAAATGATGATATTTAAAAGTTCTAGATTTACGACCACACAAAAAAATGTTCTCGATTCTCCCACAAATTTTCCCTTTTTTAATTGGCGAATAAAGGATGTAAATTAGTTTCACTTTCTAATGACATGCAAAAAAACTAGTGGAAAGAATAGTTAATTTTGTGAGAATAAGACGTGTAATCTCGAAGAATCTGAGTGAAAAGTGTTTGTTTTAGTGGATGGTAGAGAGTTCACTAATAGGATAATTGAAAAAATTGTTGGAATTTTGTTTTGGGTTTGTTTTTAGCTAGTGGTTCTAGTCAATTTTTTTGTCACGTTCCAATCCGATTCATTTGGTGGAATTTAAGTAGAGAGAGTTCTTGATTTTCAAATCTCATGAATTTTAGTACTCCTTTCTCATTTGGAATTTTTAAGTAGAGAGAGTTCTTGGTTATTTCTTGTAATTGTTGGGTTATGTTTTAGTTGTTCTTTGTCAAAGTAAAAAAAGAAGGCGATTTGGGCTTTGTTTCAATACAGCATCACTAAAACATAAACGCTTGGCACTCGTTTAAATTCGTCAAATAAAATTTTAACCCTTATATCTTATGACTAAACAGAATGGATTAATCATTAGCGGATTTTTTAATTTTAAACGGTAGACTTTTTAGTTTTTTAACCCTATGTGGTGATATGTGTGGTTGGAGCATGCATTTCTAAGTCCATAACCCACGCTTAGTCCCTTCACCCAAGTACAAGCTAGTGTAGTGTTTTATGGTGAGTTTGGTGACCAAAAAAATCTTATAACATCAAAATATGACATCATTGAGGATGACGTGAAATTTTTTTGAAAAAGCCAAAAAGACACCACTTGGCATAAATTAATGTCACCCAAGACGCGTTCTTTTGACTTTCGTTCCGTCAAAGCTTATTTTGTCCTCTTTTATTTTATTTGTTGTTATTAGTTTTTTCAATCATATTTTTCGTATTTAAGATAGGATTCATACGACTCTTTTTTGGTTAACCAATTCACTAATTCACATAATCACATGTTACATATTCTAATAAAATAGATGATTCGTCTGTCCCTAGTCAAAGTAAGTATATATTCTTCTAGGTGATCATACTTTTTCAATATTGGAACAAATTTGGAATTTGAGGTAACAAGTAGACATGTAATAGGCCCTAGCAAGTAAATGCTAAGTTTTTTTTTTTGCTAAAAAGTAAATGCTAAGTTGTCTTACAATCACATAAAAATCTAGGTTCGAAGTCGGTGTGTCTCTCCTTAGTGAAATAGTATTAAATGGTCAATGAATTAAAAAACCAAACAAATAGTACTACTTAGATTTCGATTGCAACGAAAGGTTTTTGAAGTATCCCACAGAAATAAATTGCAACAATCGTCAATGAAACCATTAAATATAACTGGCACATTTCGCTGCATTTATTGGGTTATACTAGATGTATTTGCTTACGTATATACGTTAAACCTTAAAACCAAATGAAACGTAACCATAACTAATCAAGATTACATTCATATGCATCTGTTATATATTATATATTCGTAACTCGTAACTGATAACAACATTATCATACTCATTATAGATTCATATATATATATATATATACTCTTTAACCATTTAAAACTTGGTGATAAACTTTTTAATGGATTGATGCCACACTAATTAGAAGCAGCTTTAAACCCACATAAACTAACGATATTTTTTTACCGCTAGACGTTTTTTTTTGGCGACTACAAAATATATAATGGCTATAAAATTTGAAAATTAATTTAGGCTTCGATATATGATCTTCCAATTATACAAAAAAATGATGTATGTGTATGAGATTATTCATGTCATCGGTCTAAAATTAGGGTTTACTGATTTTACAGTTGAAAAATAGATAACAGCTTTTTTATTATGTCAAAATAATTGTCAAAAAATATGAACAGCTTGACTTGATATTACTGTACCTGGACTGGATATATCGGAAATAATTAAAATACTAATTGTAAGTTAGAGTCTTATTATTGACAATTGACATATACAGATTGTTTGTTCCTTGGAATTTTCCTATATATCACTATTTCAAAATAAGGCAGCCCAAACCAATGTATCTACTTAATCCTTCTCCCGTCAACGGTAAACCCAAGACAGTGAAAGGAAATATTTTGAAAGCTTAGCTTGCATCCTACATCTATATTGTGATAATTATTTTTGTTTGGAATGCTAAACCCTTATTAATGGCCAGTATCGTCAGAGAAAGCTCAAGATCTATCCGAGTGAACCACAAATACAAACTTTTGGAGATTCTAGCAAAATAGTGTATATCAGAGGTTATTTTGAGCACAATCTTACTGAATAGGAGGTTCACAATAGCTTTTGATCCAGAATATGAAAGAATTATTAAAATCACTAATCATTCGGAATGGTTAGCATATTATCACCAACGTCAATCGTGATTTACAGATGTGTCATGCCGTATGATTATTCAGTTGTTTTTCGTCTTTATAGTAGCTTTGATCGATAATATATTGTACCACAATTTGTATAACTATTTGGCATGGCGGTAAAGAAATGATGGTATAGAAGGATCATATCATTAATTAGTTTTTATCAAGGACGGATTCAGAAATTTATTTTGTATTGTATGGATAACATATAAATGTTTTTTAATTATAAAAAGTGATTTCTATAAGCCAGACTTGGTGTGTTATATTGTACCGTACGACTCTTTCAACAAATCTAACTATTTGTAGTTTGTACTTGTTTTCCCGGTGAAAACAATGATGCGGTTAAAAGTTGTATGGGATACTTTGAAAGAGTCGTACCTAACACACCAAGTCATGTACACGCTTATTTGTTATTCTCAAATTTCAACACACACGCGTAATTGTAATTCGAAGATAATGACAAAATATAAACATGAGTAGCCTTCAAGTAACATTAGGTAGATGTCATATTCTTAATTAATCGTTTTTTCCACGTGATCAGTGCGATATTCCTCACTTCTCTGGCTTTGTGGGCTGACTTTACGTTATATCCCTTTTTAAGCCCATTAAACATCAAAACCTTTTTTTTTAAACGTATGGATTTATATTTATTAAAAATTATAAAATATTTAAAACATCAAAACTTAAAATATCATAAAATACCATATACAGTAAAACCTCGATAAATTAATAATGTTGGGACCGAGATAATTTATTAATTTAGAGAAAATATTATTTTATCGATAAATTAATAATTATTAATTTAGAAAGAGATTTTGTTAAATCCCCAATCTAAGATTTTTTAATTTAAAATAAGAAATTTTTTTCAAAGTTTCTTCAAAATTCAATTTGTTTTTGAGTGGTTTCTACAATACCAAGATCGTGTAAATATGACTGGAGAGCTAATTTTGACGAAGGCAAAAGAAACAATGAAACTTGTGTACCCTGAGCAAGATACAGAACACCAATTTTCTCAAGGATGGCTTGAAAGATTCAAGTTACGACATGGCATCAAGTCATACCGTCGTTTTGGAGAGAGTGGTTCGGTTGATGTACAAGACATGGAGAAGAAACGAGAAGCTATAAGGGAAAAAATAAATCAATTCCCTATGAAAGATGTTTTCAATATGGATGAAACTGGTTTGTTTTACATGTTACAAGCTGATCATTCTCTTGCTACGAAACAACTTGAAGGAAAAAAGCAAGACAAAGAACGACTAACTGTTGTAATGAGGATGGATCTGAAAAAATTCCTCTATGGATTATTGGAAAATATGCAAAGCCTCGTTGTTTCAAGAATATCAACATAAGTAGCTTGAATTGTCACTATCGTGCCAACAAAAGAGCTTGGATTACAAGTGTGCTTTTTGAAGAATATATCCGCTGGTTTGATACGAGAATGCATGGAAGAAGAGTTTTGTTTGTGGTAGATAATTGTCCAGCACATCCAAGAAATATTGAAGGACTACAGAATGTTGAGCTGTACTTCTTGCTACCCAACATGACATCAAAAATTCAACCTTGTGATGCTGGAATAATAAGAGCTTTTAAGATGCATTATCGTAGGAGATTTTACCGTGAGATTTTAGAAAGCTATGAGTTGGGACAATCTGATCCAGGTAAGATCAACGTTTTGAATGCTATCAATTTTGCAGTCTCGGCTTGGACAACTGATGTTCGTCAAGAGACAATAGCAAATTGTTTCCGACACTGCAAAATTCGCTCAACAGAGGATGTATCAAGGAATTTAGAAGATGAATCAAACGACATTCATGAACTTGAAGTTGTGATTAATAATCTCTGTTATCGGAACATAATGTGTCAAGACCTTACTAGACTATCCGGGTGAAAATGATGTTTCCTCAGAAGTTCAGAGTTTAGAAGAAAATTGCGGCTACTATCCTTAATGTTGAAGATGAAGTTGAAGAAGATCTTGCATCACCCTTGGAACCAGTTACGCATAAGGAAGCAATTCTCGCTTCTAGAACTCTTCATAACTTTTGGATGCAGGTTGAGAAGACAACACCAGGAGTTGCTGATGCAATAAAGAAAATTAAAGACGAGCTCCAACGTGATTCCAATTTTAAGAAAAGACAAACAACATTAGAGTCATATTTTACTAAATTACCTTAGATGTATATACATATATGTCTAAGATTTGCAATTATTAATTTATGCTATTATTGGGACCATATTTTACATAAGAGTTTCAAAAAAATTATTATCTTATCATTTTATCAAATTGAGTTGATTTTTACATTGGCCCGACTCGGGACCGGGATAATTTATTAATTTATGGTGTTTATTAATTTATCGAGTATTAATTTATCGAGGTTCTACTGTATATGAATTAGATCCAAACATTCATTAAATTCGTATCAAACAACATATAAATTTGTTTAATCATGAATTTAGATGTCAAAACTTATAAATCTAATTATATGATGTTAGAAACTTTCAAAACTACACTGAAAAATAATAAATATGACAGCCTAGACCCGGTTAAAGCCGTCTAAGACCGCCTAACTCCGCTTAATAACAAAAACGCCTAATACCAACGTCTAGGAGATAATGGCCACGCTCTATAGATATTTAGCGATTAAACACGTATAGGAGTCGCCTATACCACTTTTTAAAACACTCCTTAAAGTAAAATTTTTTGAATATATTCCATTTTTCAGATTTGCGTCAAACAATTTTTGAAATGCACCTAAGTCAATATAGCTAACAAGGGTAACTCTTTATTTTTAATAAATAAAATTAAGTGTATTTCTTTACTAAAAGAAAATTCACCCTATAGAAGGTCTAAACAATATAAAAACTCTCCAATAGCATTTCTTATATTGGTTATATCTTCTATAGGGTGAATCTTTTTTTAGTAAAGAAATAAACTTTATTTTTACAGAATTTTAATCATTGTATAGCTCTGTAGTTCAATATTTTAGAAGATGCATTACATTATGTAAACGGTAAAGTCTATAGAAGTAGGTTAAATAGAGAAGCATAGAGCGAGGTTGCGCACATAATTAAGAGCACATGAGCGTTTGGACTTCAAGAGGATCGCCGAAAGTCACAAAATTTTCGATCTCAATTATTTTAGAAATGAAGTGATACAACCATACTTTCTTCTTCACCCACTATAAAGGCTCTCGCTTTTATAACATGTTATACATTTATAATATGATCACCAATGGATCCGACTCTAAATTATCTAAACTCTAAAGCAACCAACTTTTTGGTGATAATATGAGCAACGTTTGCGAATCTCTTTACTGTCACATGATTTGAGTTAGCTGGCTAACTAGCTAGTTGTCATATAAATATATAAAATCATATATAAATATAAAAACTAATTGATGCTATTTAGTTTAGGTATGTCTAGGAATACTGGTCCGATATGAGTTATGTACAATAGGCTTTGTTCGTTTTGTAGTCACTGGTGATTGCAAGAATAATCAGCGATTATTATTTTGAAGTTGTTAGCAATAACGACATGTTGCAGTGACAACAACATCGACTAAATTATGTTTATATTGCAGTCACCAACGACAAATACAAACAAGCAATTGCTAAAATTGCAACAACTGAAAATTTTAATCACTAGTCACAAAAATATGTCGTTGAACCAACGACTACGAAACGAATAAACTTTGGACGATATCAGTTGCAAAACAGACAACAAAGTGTCATTGGTCGTCTTCATTATCGCTGTTTTTATTCACTATCATTATCACCAAATACTGGGAAACAAATATAGCCATATTGTATTATGTTGATCTTTTTTAAGTGACCAAAATAAACAAGCATATGTATTAATGTGTATATAGAAATATAGATGTGTCTATTAATTCATTAAAACGTCAAGTCTTAAATGTAGATCAAGTTTGTTGATTTTCCACCAACCAATATTTATACATTGCGTATCTCTTAACACAAACAATTTTAATAAGACACAAAGAAAACAAAAGACTCGTCTTTGCAAAGCTCAGTACATGCCTAATAGCTACCAAGTTACAAAAAAAAGAAAAAAATTACAAATGAAGAGGTTACATACCCCCACCCACCTAAAAGCAATAATTCTAAACTCACCCCGAAAATTTCTGAAAATGTTCTAAAAAGTCCAAAACATATATGTACATTTGGAGCTGGCATTTTCTATTGAAAATCATTACACAGCTCTGCCACAAACATCCAAGAGAAATTGACAGCTTTTGCCTTTGGCTCTTTTTTTTAGTAATATATCTCACCTCACTATACTGTCACTACACTACACACACATACACTCATCATTCTACTTTTTTTCTATATTACCACCACTCATAGAGACAAGTGAAATTATGCTGACATTTCACTTTATAATAGAAAAATGAAGAAAGAAAGAAAGACATTCTCTTCTGACACAACATAAGAGAGTCAAAATGGACATTTTTTTATGGAGTTTTCTTCTTCAACTAGACATTGTTTCTGTTCCTTGCCTCTCAAGCAACACATTCACTTCCCCACCTTTTTTTTTTTTGCAAATAACATAGACATGTAAACCATAAATTTAAGAAAAGCTTAATGGAAAACAAAACATAGAGTAAGTTATATACCTGTATGATTTGTTCATGTTCATGCCACCATATGCATATAGAGTGAATCCAAACTCAAACTCAAAACTTGAAAACAAACTCAAAAAGTCATGTCTCCGTTTTCTCTGACGCGAATAAGATCGATATTCCTCAGATCACGTAGATGTTGTAGAATCTGATGGAGGAGATGTACACCTTTGTCACCTTTTTTCAATGAACCAACACAATGTCTCAAAAACTCTCTATCTGCTTCTAGAGCTTCAAGTCTCTCGTATAGTTCATCAACTTCTTCTTCCACTGTTACATTCTCACCGTTTTCCGATTCATAAACACCGTTTTCTTGATGGTTTCCGTTTTCAATCTCTCCATCTACCGCGTCAAATAGCGGAAGTAGTCTCTTTGATTTGATTACTCTGTGCTTCCCGTTTGTATGAAAATGCCCGTTTCCATTGACGCTGCCATTGTTCTCAAACGTTTTAACTTCCTCTTCCTCGCCCTCTTCATCGTTTAGAGCAGTGAGTTTCTCTTCAAGAAACTTCAGTCTCCCAAGAATCGAAAGCCTTTCTCCTTCATAATCATCTAAACATTCATCAAGGCTAAGCACAACATCAATCGGGGTATTCACCATTTCATTCTCTCCATTGTTCTCATCTGAATCAGCATTGTTTCTACACGAATCAGCTGAAGAATTACTCATTCTCCTCCTCAACATTCCCAAATTCTCTTTAGCTTCATACTCCTCCAATTTCTTTCTATACAACTCTAACTCCTTCTCAAGCTCCGCGTTCTCTTTCTCTCGTTTTATCATAAGCTCATTCAACAACTGCAAAGCTTCTTGATCAAATTCAGATTGCTCTTCCATCATTCTCTGATACTGCAAAGCCTCCATCTGCATCGCGGCTTTCTCCTCATGCAACCTATTAATCATAGCCATTGTTTCATCAGCAGCAATCGCAGACGCGCTCCTCTCTTCCTCCAGCTCCTCATACAACGCGTTAAGCGCTTTCCTCTCTTCTTGTAACTCCGATTTCAGCTTGTCCACTGTGAGTATTCCTTCACAACATTCCATACCATCAAAGGATTCTGTTCCGGATCCTCGTTGGTCTAGGCGAAACATAGCGTTATGTAGACTATGCAATCTTTCAATTGAGCCTTGACTCTCTACAACGCTTAAAACCGGTCTCCTGGCTTCAAGCGTAATTGCTTTAAACTCTAACGTATCCTCCTCCTCCTCTGCTTTGTACAAAGAGGAAATGATCAGTGGAAGAAATAATGTATAAGTCGAAATCAAGAACAGAAAAGTAACATACCATGATCATCTTCATCATCAAGAATGTGTTCTCGAGATGAAATATCTCCGATTTGGTCGTGATCAGGAATCTCTGTACCTATAGAAACTTCTGCGTCATCTGTTTCTTCATCGTTGTGCATTTCCATTGAATCATCTCTATCTGTCCAAGAACAAACACCATATATCAATATACAAAAAACTCAACAAACTCAAAACAGTTCAATATGAGAAGAAAAGAGTACCTAGATTCATCGGTTTCGATTGATCCGGCGAGGCAAACGCGGCGATTACTTCCTCATCCGCCGCGAAATCGAGTATAAAATCACCGTTAACATCAGAGATTTCACGAATTTCTTCGTTTGGTTTATAGAATTCAACTGGAATCAAATGACAGTCTTCATCGTCAATGTAGAACTCAAGGTTTCTCTCCACCACCGATTCTACAGATTTATCAGTAGCTTCAACCTCCATAGCCAGATCCACTTTCTTTTCTTCATCTTCTTCTCTTGTAGCTTCTTTGTTACAGTCGAAACTCGATACATAACACGAAAACTCCTCATCATTATCATCACAATCCTCTTCTTCATGAAGCTTCTTCTCTGTTTCTTCCTGAGAATCAATCAAACGCACGAAACCTACGTTTTCTTCAATCGATTTGAATCGTTCAATTTCGAATCCAGTTTCGTCTCCGATTCGATTACTAGTTTGTGTAAAACCTAAAACCCCCAAATCAGACTCAATCGAAGTACAAAGCAACGAAGGTTTCTTCTCATACTCAACACAACAACTACGATTAATCAATTCGTTACGAAATTCTCCAAATCCATTAGGTTTAGAGCGTATCTCAAGAGCATGATCATGGCAAAGAAGATCTCTATGAGAAGCAGAAGCATCGAAGAATCGATCAAGTCTAGAGCAGAAGAGACAAGGACGTTTAAGACCGAAATAATCAGCGAATCTGAGAATGAAATAAGAGAAGAGAGAGTTTAGAAAAATGAAGAAGATTAGTGACCATTCGAGAAAAACGTAGACGAGAATTAGAGTGATTCTGTTTGTTTTCCGATGGATTAAGGTCGCGAATCTATTAGCCGCCATTAAAGACGACGACGACGAAGGAAGAAAATTTTCAGAGAGCGTTTTTGTTGAGATTTTTGCAAATATTTACAGAGAGAAAGAGAAAAGAGAGAATGAGAGAGACGATAGGTGTGGGACTTGGCAGCTTAAGTAAGGTACACGATGAATCGGACCGACCAATAGACTTTTTTTTTAAAAAAAAATTGTTATTTTTTTAAGTTGTAAGTTGAATTTTATTGACAAAGAAAGAAATGCTTAACGAGTCGCTTCGTAATGATTTAAATTTAGATTTTTGCTGTAGGTTTTTGGCTGTAGAGATTTTGACTGTTAATGTTGTAACTTTAGACTGTAAAGATTTTGACTGTAAATAAAAGACTGTTTGGTAATATAATCTGTAAAATCTTTGACTGTTATTTTAATAAATACTTTTTCCACTTATTAATAAAAACTTACGGGAAGATGATGGAGATGCCATGCATTTCTGTAATAGCAAAAGTTTTAAATCAAATACAATTTGAATCTACATAAAACGAAATGAACATGCATACAAAAAAAATGAAAATTATAGTACAATACATGTTGGATTTACAAGTAGAAAATAAACATTACGTTGTTGTATTTATAACATATGTAGTGATCTTCTAACAATAGTATTTGAATATTTTGAGGTTTTTGACTTTGAATTTTTTTTGGTTGTGTAGAACTTATAAATACCATTTTACTTTCCCCAAAACTAGTTCAATCACAAACAAAATGCTTATAATTTTTTATTCATTTTGCAAAAATTTGTTATTTTTATTAATGTTGCAATACATTGTTATTTTCATTTATTTGACAAAAATTTATTTTTATTCATTTTGCAAAAAGTTGTAGTTTTCATTCACTTTTATAAACTTTTGATATTTTATTCATTTATATAAAAATGGATCTCAAAAGAATAGAAAAAAAAGATAGTAATTAATCAATCAAAATATTTTAGTTTTAAATTATATATAAATCTACAAAGAGTTTTTAATAATTTTAAAAAAATAAAAAATAAGAAATAAACCAATTTGCAATTGTTAAAGCTTGGTTGAGGCTTTTAACAAAATGAGTATAACAAGAACAAAAAGTAAAAGACAAGCTTTTAAGTCTTTAAAACTAATAAAGCAATTAAATCATGCTTGGCAAAAAACATGCTTTAAAAGCTGTTAAAAAATTTAAAGTCTTAAAAAACTCTTGTCAAGCACCCCCTAAATTTGAATTTTTCTTAAAATTGAAGAGATTAGGATAAGAATCATTTTTTTTTTTGAATTAATTACAGAATATTACTATAATAAAGGTTACTTGTTGTATATAATGGAAATAATATTTTTGGTATATGAAAACTATTCCTTCCATTTACATAAACTAAAAAAAAATTAAATTTTTATTTTATCTTTACTTAATACATTATTTTGTTTAATATATAAATAATTAATAAATACGGAAGCTTATTTGGCACGGTGGTTGACTAAGGGCTTTAAAGGTTCTACACCATAAACTGTGGGGTTCGAATCCGAGAAGATGCGAATTTATTATTAAATTTTGTTTATTAATGAAGACAAGTTTGGAAGAGATCTTTAGCATGAGAACAAGATAAAATCATTCGGCAAGGATCAAGATAGAAGGTATGTCCGTTATAGAATCGTCGGATTTAACTGTTTTCATAATTTGTAATATATTAATAATAAAAATGCAGTGTAAAAAAATAAAAATAAAGATGAAAAGATTATTATAAATATGCATTATAAATAAAATAATGATAAGTAATATAAAACAAAATTTAATTCTAAAATGACAAACAATATAAAACGAAGAGAGTAATATTTTTGATATTAAATTTACTATATACTAAAACAACAACAAAATATTAGGAAATATGTTATTGATTAGCTTGTTTACCAAAATATTGATGTTTTTTATTCGATTGTAATTTTTTCTGGATTTAAGTCTATTAATCGGACATAGGAGAGTGGATTAGTGTCGCAGAAAGGTACTGATTTTATGATTAAACATTGCTCGTGACGCAATCATACTGTTGAATTTTATTTTAGTTTGCTTTTTCAACAAAAGAAATAGAGTTAGTAAAATGAATTAAAGAAACAATGCCACGTGGCTTATATGATCCCGCCACTCCGGCTTTAGCTTTGTAAAGAAAAATGAAGTGGGCCCATATCTCGGACCCATATTGTAACTCCGGAATTCAGACCCAAAAAGGTACCAATAGTTTTAGAATTTTTGGATGTTGTTTAGAAATTTAGATAAATTTTAGAAATTGTATGATAATAGTAATTTTCAAAAATATCTGATAATTTTGAATGATTTAAAATTCTATAAATCTTTTTTGTTAGTTTCGAAATAATTACCTAAATGAATCATTTAAATACGTTGTATAATTTGGATAATTTGAATCGAGTACATATAAAATTCAATTACCTAAATCAAAATGTACAAGTCTAAATCTATTATTACATTAAAAAAATTACATACTCCGCTCTTATTCATTATATGTATTATGATTCAAAAATTTACAATAGTTTATTCCAGAAACATATGATGATGATGCATTAATGTTGAAGAAATTGCCTTGTTCATTCTCTAAAGTGAAGATAAAATACAAGTAAAAAATGTTACATATTGTGCTGTCTTACAATAAATTAAAAACCGTTCGTTGTAAGTGGGGTAACAAAATTTCCTTTAGTTTCCTTTTATTTAACAACCACTTTATTTCTTTCATTTTTTGACCAAATAAAACAGGCCCTTAAGGAGAAAAAATAAAGAGGACAAGACGACACTGTTACTGTTACAAGTAAGACCAAAATGAACCCACAGTTTTTACTTGAATCGGATGTACTATTTTGTTTAGGTGATTTTGATGTAATATGTATTTGCAAAATACACATATGTGGATTGGAAAACTGCAAATTGTTTTTTTCCAAATTTTATGATACGTTATATTTTTGTTTGACACGTTATTTTGGAACTAGTATTTCCCACGTGCTAAGCACGGATATAGCTTTGCCAACAAATCAAACTAAATTTCTGTGATATATGAATTTAAATATTTGAGGCAGATGAATTGTTTCAAAAATAGTGAGATCGTGGATTAGTGTGAGAAAATTTAGGGATTTTTAATTTTATATAGAAAATAAATAAATAGAAATCAGTTGATAAGATGAAATAGTTTCCTACGTTTTATTTTGTTGCATTTACTTGTTTATTTTAATTTGTTATACTTGCCACATGTCACATTCTTATTGCTCAAGTGACTTGTGATTTAGTAGTTAAGGATATGATACAGTAATACAATAGGTTATTTATACAAGAACCATACTATTTGTGACAATTTGAAGAAAAGTTGTCCTAATTACAATTTTACTACTCATTTTCAACAACTTAGATCCAGAATTATGTCCCAACCTAATTATTTTATTTATTTAAGCTTCTATATAGATAATCCATTTTTCAAAATTTAATATGATAGTTTCCAAGGTCGATGCCAATATCTAACTGGTTATAGTAATCAGAGCCGTGATAACACTGACGGATGCCCTAAGCGAATAAAAATAAAAACTTTAATTTTATATAAGAAAATCATTTACGATAAGCTCCATCGTCGTATAGCAAAAACAAATAAAGAACTACACTAGTATTTTTCATCTTTAAAAAAAAAAACAATTAACCGTTTTAACCAATTCTCTTTCAAGGAATAAGATATCCAAGTCAGATTTTACCGGAAAATAGAGCAATTCACCTTATCCACGATGATTCACTGAAAAATTATGTCACTATAAAGCTTTCAATTTTAAACTTTTTTTTAATGATTAAACAAACATCTCTTTTTACTTTAATTAAATTTCTATTTTTGTTAAATTAAAGAAACTCATGTTCCTACCGTGGGTTTACATTTTGCTTACCACAAAATCATCAACATCTAATTACTATTTTAAGTAAATAAAATTAAGAAGAAAAAATATCTTTAAACATAAAAAAAACAAAAAATGATGTCCTTAAACTTTCTAAATTTTCTTTGATGCCCTAGGCAAATGTTTCAATTTTTACACCATGTCACGGCTCTGATAGTAATCATTGTATATTTAAAGTTAGAAAAATCTGATTTGCATATGTTTTATAGCTGTGGTTATAGTTTTTCTTCCATTTGAGATTTATAGTTGATTAATCTCACCAAAAAAAAAGATTTATAGTTGATAAGATATATCATATTGGTTGTATACAAAATAACTAAATAAGTAAAAAAAAAAACACTTCTAAACACATAGTTCAAAAATGTTCCGACTAAAATGAAAAATAAACATTATTCATAGCCAATAGCTATTAGCTAGTCATTAACAATTCGACAAGAAAAAAACCCTTAACAATCACAGTTTTAGTGTGTGGATTCGAAATGGAAAGAGCTCTTAAATCAAATAAAAATCAATTAAAAGTTCTTCGACCGGTCTAACAATATGTGCCACTTTTATATAGTATAGATTTCACACCAAAACCAAAATTCGTTTTAAATAGACCGTGTCCATTTATTTAAATATAGACGGGGACATTTCAACATTGTGATGAAAACTATATAAATATATTATGTTTGCTAGCGGAATGGTTCACAGGGACATACAAATTTTGACTTTTTCGAAAACACATTACAATAAAATATATAGTTTTGATTTAAGCTCGTGGCGTTGTCAAATATAATTCGCGTGTTAGCAAAGATATAATGATCACCATATGTTTTCTAGTGAATAATAACGGTCTAATATATCTACTTGAACAACAACGTCAAGATTTCATTTATATAATAGAGGTATATATTAAACCAGAATTCAAGGATGAAAAATATTCGACTACTAGATATATATAGATACATATTGGGAACACATGCGTTATGATCTTGTGATTTCATTTTTTAAGCAAGAAAAATAATTTTATGAATGGAAAGAGCCATGTGGTGTGGGAATGGTTCATACAATGACAGGTCACTCTCACCTCACTGATTTTCCTAATAATTTACTAAGTAAAAGTATAGAATATTTCTACTTTTTTCTTCATTGAGAATATTCATATCTCTATATATATAGATTTAAGATTCTAAGCTAAATATAGGTACGTTCACTCATACTTCTACATCATTTTCTGGATCTTTAATTAGTCGATTGCTATATACAGTTTAATATAGGGGAAGAATAAACAGGTTATAATGATCGTGAAGATGTGAACCGCACCTAAACAAATTTTGATTTAATGGAAATAAACATATATGAATTCGACCAATTAAATACAAAATGGTACTACTACTACTACTACCAAGATTATTAAGTTATCATACTAAATATTAATTTGATTTTATCATAGAAAACAAGAAAGAAGAAGCGACCTCAATGATTAACATTCGTCGGCTGAATCAATATCGATACTTTAAAAAATTTAAAATGGTTGTGGGGTTTGCAGCCTCATGCTTTTAGGTTAAGCCCTTTAACATGTGATTAACTTTTGTTGTAGTGGCGCTGCCAAATCCCACAAACGAAGAAAATTATTTCGACACTAGCTTAGGATTCTGAAAAATGTGAAAACTTAGAATAACTCGCTAGTCGCTTCCATGAAAAAGTGTTGTCGTAACACTTTATTTGAAATTAGAGAAAATGATTAACCGGTTCTAATTATCGGCTTCAAATCCCCCCAAACAAATTTATTACTGAATATTTTTAAAGGTTTATCAAAAAATATTTGTCTTTCTTCCAAGCGGAAATCAACTTTGAAAATTCAAAAACGCACAATTTGTTTTGAAAATCTGAGAATTTGTCACTAGTCCAAGTTTCACTTGATTATAATTGAAACTTCTCGACAACCAAAACATCATCAATTCCATTATTTGTGCACATTTGAAATTTAATACAATGAGTTTTAAAATAGAATCTAAAGCAATGAGTCTTATCTTCTTCTTTTTTCGTCATCTGAAATATATATTAGAACTTGAATCAAAACCACATATTACAAGGACTAAACCCGCATATTCCAACTAACATAGCCAAAAATCTCATGAGACAAAAGCCCTCCGATTCCAACTATCTTAGCTGCCCGAATCTCAAGAGCTAAAAGATGATGACATTTGAAACAAAAGCTATTATCAAAATTAGAACAAACACTTTGAGATGGAACAAAAGCTATTAACAAGACTAGAGCAATGGGTCTATAATAGAGAGATTTTAGACAAATGGTATGTGACTAAATCTACAAGTACTACAACAAAGTAAAAATATAAAGGAAATAATTGAATATGTATATATATATATATGTGTGTGTGTTTATTTATGATCAAGAAGAGATTTGTTTTTTAATAAGAGTAGAAAGAGTAAAAATGGTGAGAGCAATGATGGTGAGTTGAGAGCTGTTTCAGAGAGGTGGGGGTCTCCAGTGGCTCTTCTTTTATCCTTTACCAAAAAACAATAGTATAATTTATCAAAAAGAAAGTAGTATAATAATTTTAATTAATTTTGCAATAAATAGAATAATCTTTAGAGAGAAAATCATAGTGCACAATATACCTATCAAATTGGTATTGTTTGTACCATTTCCGAAATCTCGGAGTTTCAATTATTGGAAAAACCAAAGCATCCATGATGCTCTCTTTTCCTCCCTAACTAACTTTTAATCAGGTTTCTTCATGTACACAAACCTCCCCAATTTTTACATAGGAATATAATCATACTAATCTAAATCACTTATTAAAATAATACAATAGTGGAACAACAAAGCATGTTATGTGTTATGGGAGATTCATGTTTTGTTAGCCGTTTCAACAAAAAGAAAGATTCGGATGTCTCACTGTGTCTGTGTCTCTCCATTGAAAAGAACACAAATAGACAGTTCTTGTCTGGTTAAAGGATTCTGCTTTCATGAGTTTCTAGCTTAATCAAAAAAGTTACATGTTTCTCTAAAGTCCTAAGCTTCCTTCTCAGGTTCTGCATTTTTGTAACAAACAACACAAACTCATCTAAGGATTCTCTTATGTAATGAATGAAGATAAATCATCATAGCTTATATGCAATAACCTACTTTTGTGAAATCACAACAAAAACTAGTTGTGAGACATATACTAGTTCTCTGTTACCAAAATTTGGATCACATGTGTTTGGAATGAGTTTTTGTTGTGTTAAATTTTATACTACTATATGCCAAATCAAAAGTGGGACCCCCCTTCAGCAGAAAGTAATCCAAAGCTGAAGCTTAAATTCTATCTGCCAATAGAACCAATCTCAAGAGATAAGGAAAACATAAACTTCACAAAGACAGAAACAGAGAGATGAGTTGTTGCTGCTCTCTTGGTCTCTGTGCCCCAAATGCTTTGTCATCTCTCTCCTCGAGGCCTCGCCGTGTCAAAGCTCCTCTCTGTATCATTACGTCTCACACAAAACCAAACACCGATTCTCTTCTTCATGTAAGACTCTCCTCTTAACTTAGTTGACTAGAGCCATCAACAAGAATCTAGGACTGCTGCTTGGTCTTGAACACTATTATTGTCTACTACAGAATGTTGCCAAGATGAGAGCAAAGGCCAGTACTTTCTTTGGAGCAAAGAAGACGATCTTGGGAGCTCAACTCGGGGCAGTTCTTGCCGCGGTAAGAACATATGAGACCTCTCTATTCGTCATCGAATGGCACTAATCGAAAAAGCTTTAGTTTTTCAGATTGATTATCCGGCTTTGGCAATAACAGGAGTCAACAACCAGCCGGAATTGAGCAGGGTTGTGGTCGATATCGGGATCATATCCGTTTTGTACTTCCTCGTAGCGCCAGTAAGTTTTGCGTCGGATAGATTATATTTTCAAGACTTAGATGATTTCAAGAACCCACTAATGTGAGCTTATAATTACTATTGGATGTTAGCCAATCATCATGAACTGGCTGAGACTAAGATGGTACAGAAGGAAGTTCTTCGAGATGTATTTACAGTTCATGTTCGTTTTCTTGTTTTTCCCCGGGTAAGAATCACTACACCATTATCATTCGCACCGATGCTCTACTCTATCTGGTCCTTATCAAGTTTATTATTATTTTGAAGACTACTGTTATGGGCACCATTTCTCAACTTCAGAAAGTTCCCAAGAGATCCATCAATGAAGTATCCATGGGACAAACCAAAAGACCCCTCCAGTATCAAGAACGGTTACCTCAAGTACCCGTTCGCAAAGCCCGAAGATTACGACTACTAATAGTATATTGGAACTGTATATACTCTGGCTTCACATGAACACAATGTAATGACCTATCCAGGCTCTTTTCTTACATTCAGCTTAAGGCTATGTTCCAAACATAATCAGTGACTATCACACGCAAAACATATAATAAACAGAAATAACTTTATTGTCAAAAAAAAAGAAGAAATAAATTATCTTGACACAATTTAAACAGTCTAAAAACCTTCTACAAACCTTCTCCCATCTCTCAACTTTGTAAACCCTCATTATTTTCTAGCCAAGCTTTTCAAAATTTTGTATCTCGGAGCGTAAAAGGCTTTTAACTTTAAAGTAAATTTTCTACACCGACGATAATAAGAGTTACCTCTACTTATCGTCCTCATATTTTTTTGTGTTTCTCCTCTCTCTTACATCTTCAAAGCTGTGGTGATTGCCTGAGCGTATTTGTTCAGGTCCAATGAGTCCAACAGGTTCCTCAGCTCGGTTGTAGCCTCTGGGTTGGAGGATAGAACAGCTGCAGCAGCGGCTCCTGCTGCAGCAAGAACCACAACAGTAATGGCTGTTCCTTTAAGGCAGCCACTTCCACGGGAGAGTCTCCCCGAGATAACTTTGCAGGATTTGTCAGCTTCTTTGTAAAGAGAACCATTGCCTTCTCCTTCAGTGATGGCTTCCTCGTTCTAAAACGTTACAGTTCAGGTCAGAGATGAAATTACAAGTGAGTGGAGGGTGAAATTAGATGTTAGAAAAGTACGAGGCATTACCTTTAGCCTGAAGCTCTTCATAGTTCGGTTGAGAATGGTAGTATCACTCGGTGATGATGATAGTTTGAGGGAATGCACTTTCCATTCCTCTACAAGTTTTTTAAGAACAGCAACACTAGCTTCTAGATTCTCCTTGTAGAGATTGTCCCAGTGCTTGCAGCAATCAACGTTTTCGGTCACAGACCAGATAGCGATTGATGCAGCTTCCTTGGCTAAATCAGGATTTCCTGTAACATCGGTTATATTAGAACTCTTTCTAGGCGAGAGAGAGAAGAAGATTTTGTTCGTTACTAATTACCTTCTCCAGCTAATTTCAGAGCAAAAGTGAATATCTGCTGTGTGACTTGTTTCATTGCCTTGCTTCCTGGTGCACCAGCAAGAGCCACTTCCTTTAGCAAGGGATATATTGCCTCAAACCTCTCTGTAGCCTGTGTGCATACAGAGACCATGCTTGTGATCAGCATCAACAAACGTATCAAGGTTTTGTTTTATACATTCCAATTACTACTACATACCTTTACTCTTGCGGATGAAGCAGGAAATGTTAGCCGCACCAAGATCTCAAATGAAGGAGGTGGAATAAGTCGCTCTCCCTTCCTGACAGCTCCATTTACAAGTATGGTCCTAGCCTTTGGGTTCGACAAAATTCTGATAGAAAAAATTGCCAAAACAAGATTAGATGATTTATATTACATATATATCAAAGGAGATCACACGAAAGCTTTCGACTCACTTCTCAACCAACTGCAGGATGAGATCCCTTGACTGGGGGTTACAGTTCTTATTACCGACTACAGGTAACAAGTTGTGTGCCCACGCAAACAAACCTACAGATACATCACCTTGAGCGGCCTGTCCACATTTCACAGTTCACTAAATTTCAGAATACATATCAAACAAAACACAAATTTTGTCACTTTTGGTCCTAAGCAATGAAACAAACCTGAGCCATCATCCACACTGTAACCGGAAGCTTGTCCTGTCCCTGATACTTAGCATTCTCCCTCAGAGTCGGCAATACACTAGTCAACGCATCAGGCTTCCTACGCAATACCATCGCTAATGCAACAAATATTGCCACCTACGAATACAAAGGGATACAACACAACATTCAATCACCTGAGATTACCGAGTAGCACAAGCAAAGTTCCGCATTTTGAAATTACCTGAGATTTGGAAGGTTGTGAACCCTTTTTCCCACCTTTAGCACCTCCTTGTTGAACAGCCAAATCTGCAAGAATACAATCAAACGCCCACAATACAAACTTTCCAAGAGCTTCAATTGGACGTTGGTTGATCCAATCAACGGACGTTTTGTAAACCGGTTCCGGAATATGAGACAACGGAACCTAATTCATAAACACAAACACAATCAGCTCTAAACTTAATTCCACAATCTCAAAATGTCAAAAACTTACATCAATCAGCTTAGACAAAGGAGACTCCTTAAACATCTTCACCCATGGAAACTGCACAGACGACACACTAGACAGTGCTCTTCCAAAGTAATCAGCAAATCTCATTAGCTGAATATCAGGTTGACTGGCATACGATTCCTAATTCCCCAAACAACAACAAAACATAAACTTTCGATCTGTGTTTTAGCTAATTACATCAGAATTCATACAAGTGTACATACCGATGCTTCAACAAGAAAAGCTTCAAGATTTTCAGGATCAATCTTAGAAGCTGCTTCAGGTAAAGTAACCTTAGGTTTCTTCTCCTTCTTAGGTTTCTTCTTTTTCGTTTCCTCAACCTTCAAATTCACGATCTCATCATCACTATCATCAAACTCATTAGATCTCACACCATTTCGCTCATCTTCATCTTCATCATCAACAATAGCTCTCTTCTCAGCTAAGATCCGTCTTCTTCTTTCCTCAGCTTCCTTCTCAAGAGATCGGAAAACATTATCTCCTCCAGTACCATTTGACACAACCTTACCGGAAACACCATTCGTCGCCGCTTGATCTGGTTTTTGCTTTCGGTTACGTTTTGGGTACACGACTTTTTGCCAACCATGGTCGACGTGGGTGTGACCGTTAGAGGCTTCGAAGCCATTGTAGTCCATAGATTCGATCGGATCCATTATAAAGTTTGGAGCTTTTTGGTGTTTTGTTTAATCTCCGGCGTGAAAACAGAGACTTCGACGAGATTTGACCGGAGGGATATATAGGGTAGAGAGAAATGATTTAAAATAATAACCTTGGTTTTTTACTAAATTACGAAAGTGCCATTGTTATATTTATCTTAAGTAGATTATGGACCAATCCTTTAGTAAACAATGATTTTCAATTTAGGAAAAAAATATGAAAAAATTGTGACAGCCTCTAATATAAAAAGAATTTTCTAATTTTTGATTGGTTTTCTTATAAAAGACACATCCATTTTTTTTTCATTGTTTTTTGGAAATATGGTGAAGTGATCCATGACTAGAGATTCCACTAGTTTGATTTTTAGATGCATGACCAAAATTGATATTGGATAAGAATCCAAATTTTTAAAAGTTGGATCCTCCTCTTTTTGTCAACAAGATTCATTGTTTCAAATCATTATTTACCTTCTATGTATTTTGAAAGTCTGACTCATATGATTTCTAGCGATTTATATTCAAAGAATAGATATGGCAATATATTTTTATAGATGCACCAAATATTTCCACTCCAACAATATTATTACGATAAATCTAACCTTACACTAGTTTCTTTTTTCAGTTTTGAAAACATACATCAACATTTTTTTTTTTTTATTTTTTTGCAACTTATCGACAATTGTTTTTTTTTGCTAAATTGAACTTATCAACATTTCATGTTTTCGAAAACTATATCCGTTTTAAAATAAACGTCAATTATATTCAAAGAGTAGATTCTTAGCATATATATAATTAAATGTGCTACAAATTTTATTTAGTTTAAACGTTTTGTTAGAGAATAATGGGGATCACGTCATCGAATCCTCAGAAATCTTCTTCTCGAATGGAACCGGCAGAGGATTTAGAACCGTTCAAAAGATCTGTTCAAGAACTGCTAAAAAGGGAGTACGAAGCCTTATTCGCGCCAAAAAACGGAGAGTCGTCAGAAAACACCACGACAAAGAATAGGGAAAAGGAAATAGAAGCTCGGTTGTGCGAGTTCATGAAAGGAGGTGGTTGCAAAGAAATATTTAGGAGTTTGGAAGATTGTGTGGAAGAATTTGGAAGTGATAGCCCACTTAAGTGTAAGGAAAAAATTAAGATGGTGTTCAACTGTTTGTATGATTACCCTAATTACTATAAGCGCATTCTCGAGATTGTGAAAACTATGGAAGATCATATTGTCAAGGAGGTAAAAAAATCGCTTGCGAGGGAGGAAGCTTTGAGGAAGAAGCTTTAAGAAGATAACTTTAATTTTCGTCTTTTTTCTTTTTTAAGATTCATATGATTTTCTAATCCGTAACCCTTTCTTTACTTGTTATAAATATTTTGCTCTATTGGTAGCACATGAATGTTTCAGTGAAGAATTTTTTTTTCTTTTGGGGTTTGCTTAGTTTTCTAGATTTGTGTTTTTTATAAAGATTAAGTTGAAAAGGTTTTAAAAAAACGTTTTCGTTATATATCATTTGATTATTTCGTTATTCAATTATTTATTTGACAATTTAGTCAAATCCTATCGTCTTTCGAGAAATAGAAAGAATAAAATTAGCTTGGTACACACACTGGCTGTGCATCAAAAGAAAATTGGTTTTTAAAGCTTTACATCTAACCTTCAAGAATCATAGTTAGATGCAATGTTTTTAAAACCGGACCGGAGAATGAACCGGAATGGCTTCCGAGTCATGGGCTAACCCGGTTCAACCCGGTTTAACCGGTCCAACCGGGTTTGCAACTTCTGTTTCCAAAATATCATATTTCCAAAATCTTAACATATCTTATCAAATGCACATTTAAATTCTTTTGTGGCAATATATTATTTATTAAAATAAAGAATCCTCGTTACCCTAAAAAATCATTTACTTCATATGCCTCCTCCTCCTCTTTTCCTCACCAACGCCGCCCATCTCATACCTCTTTCTTTTTGTTGTTTAAAATCTTAGTTTTCTGTCATTTTTCTTACAAATGATGTATCTATTCTTCTTATATTCCTCAATTAATATATCAACAAATAGATCAAACGAGATTGAGATGAAGAATCGAAGGAAAACAATGTTGGGAAAGCTTTCAAAAACTGAAAACCCGGTTTTCGTACGGTCCGGTTCGCGCCGGTTCACCGGTTTTAGCCGGTTTTTATCCGGGTTTACCAGTTTTTTCTAAATCCGGTTTTTTGTAATGACCCAAACCGGATAGCCTTCCGATTCGCGGTTGACCCGATTCGACTTTCGGTCCGGTCCGGTTTTCAAAACATTGGTTAGATGTAAGACTTAATAACGTTTGTTGGAGGCTTTTTCATAACATGTGTCTGATTAAGCCAATGTTAAGGTTTCTGGCTTTGTTTCGTGTCATGACTTTTCTGGTATACATACATATCTGAATTTTTCTTAGTGTTGGTCTGGTTCAATTGGTTATGGTTTAAGCGGGTTAAAAGGTAAAAAAATCATTTAAAAGATAAAAAAACATTTTAGGATTACAAAGTGAATTATCAATCTAAAATATGATCTCCATGGCAAAAAAACTAAAAACATGAAAAACATAATTTATTAAGATTTTTTGTCTGCTTCCTCATCATAAAACAGAAGATAATGGAAAAGACGAAGTGATAACGATGTCACCTATTTTTCCAAAATTTGATGGAGTGATTACTACGCGAAAACACACTGCAAAAGTTGTATTGACCAAACGTCTTAGCAGTAGAATATGTTCATCGGAGTCCCAAATAAAGGATCATAAATAGAAGAAACTTCACACATCTCGATTATCTATTCCTCTCGAGTCAAGTGAGTACGATTTGATGCCCATTTCCATGAGCTAATAATACCTACATTTTGATATGCATTTTTCACAATTTCATATGCTTAAGAAAATTTTGAGATTTTGGAGAGAGAATCAAAATTCATAAATCCAAAAACCAATGAATTACATTTTGTCTATTTAGTGAGCTGGTTTAGGCCATGATTATTGGTGATTTTCTTAGAGTTTCATTGTAACTAAAAAATTAAAAATATTAAAAAGTTTAGAAAAAGAGGAGATATGTATCAGAGAAGTGATTCGTTCACAACAGTAAAAAAACTTAGATGCCACATGTCTTATAAAGATTGGTTAGTTACTTATTTATTAATTGAATACTTAAATAAATAATTAAACTAAATAAAAACAATTTAAATATTACATTTAAGAGATGAAAAGAGAGTATTACGTATAATGATGCTCTTAGGTTTGCTATAAATGAAAATGGGAAGTGGTGCCTAGGCCTGGGCATTCGGGTATTCGGGTTGGGTCCAGGTTCGGGTCCTAATGGGTACAGGTTCCTTCGGGTATACTAAAAACATACCCATACAGGTTCCTGTAAGACACAGGTTCGGGTCCAGGTTCTGGTACAGGTTCCAACTTATTAAACCATTTAAATATCCAAATTTTACAAGTTTCTTCTAGACATAGGTTCGAATCTAGGTTTTGTGATGTATTTATACCCAAAATCTAAACAAAAACCTGTAACTTGAACCTGTAAAATGCATTTGAAACACAAACAAACCAACAAGACAACAATCATAAAGTATGAACTAATTTAAGAATACAATTATCAATCGAAGTTTGTCAATGTATAAAACTATATCAATGTAACCAAAGCAATTAGACAAACGAATAAGAGTCAATGACAAATCACGAATCGAAACAGATCATTTAGATAGACGAACAACGGAACAAGAATCAATGACGAATCACGAAGCAAGATTATAAAGAGAATGATGATAATTGTAGATCAAACTCAATATGCCTATGATAAAAGAGACGAGTGTGGTCGAGCTCGAGAAGGATTTGCAAATATCGAGCTTGAAATTTTAGGGATTCCATTCCTTTGAGGAATCGATGTTTTGGTGTTGGTATTGGTATTGGAAAGTCCCGTAACAACAAATAAAAGTAAAACATTTAACTCATTTGTAAAGGTTTTTTTTATCAGTATTATGACAATATTATAAAAAAGATTATAGAAAACAATATCAATAAAATCTGTTTTATCATAATCTTCGGTAGATTTGACCTACTAGGCTTAGGCATACATGTTCAAGTTCGGGTACAGGTTCGGGTACAAGTTCAAATTCGGGTACTAAAAACATACCCATACAGGTTCCTCTAAAATTTCGGGTCGGATCCAAGTTCGGGTCTTACAGGTTCGGGTCCAGGTTCAGGTACGCAGGTTCATGTTATTTTGCCCAGGCCTAGTCGTGCCTATGGTGGTTGAGAAGGGGCCTACAGTTAAACAAATATTTTTCTTAAAGTCAACGAAAGTAAAAGCCATTAAAAGTAACAGAGTCACAGTCACAAATGTAAATAATTATGTTTGTCACCACTACTACTATCCTTGTACTATAAATTAAAGTTCAAATTTAATTTCAGCAAACGTGACGTGATAATACTATTTGAGTATTCATTCATACTCACATGATTGCATGTTGAAAGAGAATTCATTTCCCACACACTCCAACTCTCCAACCACAAATCATGTTTTCACTTTAATTAGCACAACATTTCTCCTGCGATAAGCCAAAGAGAGAGAGAAAAAAAGATAGCTCAATAAGTGTTATAATGCTCTTATTTTATAAAACTCTTATGATTAGTTACATAAGTTGTTAGGACAAAAAAAAAGTTACATAAGTTGTTTTACAATCTGTACGCCAATGCACTCGATGTCTTCGAGACTTGATGATGTTCCTAATGTCCCGGTCCATTTGCTTGAATATGATCCGATGGGGGAGAACTTTGCCATTGTGAAGGACATTGTTTCTTTGTCGCCATAGGTGGTAGATTGCTACCTGCGAAACAATCTTCCTTAGGAGAGCCAATGGATTGCTACCCGCGCCAATGCACTTTGTCACTGATTAGTTACATGAGAAGTGATACACGTTATAACGTTACCAATCAATATCAGTGATTATACGATCTGGTTTTAGATACATCTATATTCCCTTCGGCAAAAAAACTTTTTCTAATGAGTACAATTATCGTTTTCCGTACAAATCAACCAATCGTTGGACATCAGAGTGCATAAAAGGTTTCCTTTCCCATGAGCTGTAATGTGTTCACATCATAATTGTCCAAAATTTGAGGCCATTCAGGCCATTAAACTTCCAATAAATCGAAGCTTAAAGCCCATAATTAATTGAATCTCATAGCTACACTATTTCTTGTTGCCTCACCTTTTTAGTATTTCTTGTGCTACTAGCTCAAGACCCACTTTCCACAATTAATAAGTTGTGCTAATTTTAGAACCATATATTTTAATATACTAATGAATTCGTACCAAACAACAACTATAACAATATACGTTTGTAGTTGTAAGTTGTAACCATCAGACTAGAAATAAGGAAATTGATATTTACTTTTCTTGTCGAGTAAATAGTGTAGGATGGTTATATGTAACCGAGAGCTTTGGGCTAATAATTTACCATGACTCAACACCTTACCACGATCCAATTCAGCCTCAAACAACATAAGAAATATGTGAATTACACGTGGCATTTAGCACTACCTTATGATCCTCATCGTTGTCGACTCATCCTATCATGTGTGCAATACATGGTTGGCCAAAGGTAGCGAGACAAAACATCGTGGCGTTTTTTACTCTTAACAGAAGCATCTAGAAATCTCCGTGTTGGACAAGGAATGGTGCGTGAAAGACGTGGAAGGACGAACTAAAACACCGTGTCGTTTTCATGATACCAAGAAGAAGAAGAGAAGTGAAGCACGTCAAGACTGGTGAAACACACGAGGAGGCAAAGACCACATAGTACAAGTTGGTACGGAACTTTTGTGTGTACTTTCTTTGTTTCTTCTGTTTATAATAAAGTTTATTTTAAATTTCATCAAATCAAATCAAAATTTTATGGATCCGACAATGACGTCACTTTACGACAATAACACACAAAAAGAGATTATTTTACGGTAAAATATTCCCATCACGGGCACAACTAATACATCACTTTATCAATTAGTTCTGTTTTCACACAAAGATATTATTGCGTCATAGTATATTGAAAACGTATTTTTCGAGACAAATCATAACAGAATTTACTAGAAAAAGACCATAATTTGCGCATCCAATTTCTCAGTTGCACAACTTGCAAGCAAAAAAGAAACAAATTTAACACTAGAAAAAATCAAGAAAGTGAAACTTTTATTATTGCTGGAGATAAAGAAAGGCTTTTAATGCCAATGGACGATCAAAACAAAGTTTGGTGAATCAAATCATAAACCAAAAAGCAAAACAAAGAAACATAAACCAATATTGGTTTTTTGTTTATTTTAGGGAAAAGAAACAAAAAAAAGTAATGACAATTTTTAATGGCTTTGGACTTTGAGACTGAAAGATTTGTTGATCCAAGCTTTCAAGCTACCACCTTTTCTTCCTCCTCCTCCACCATTAACGTTGGAATTAGATCTTCCATTACCTTCTTCAACCTTCTTCTCCTCTGGTTTCCTACACAGAGTAAAGTTCCTCGCACCAAGCAACCCAATTGCACTCCATGAGCTTAGAGCTGTAACACAAAACTTTATTAGTCAAAACATTCAAAAAAAATCCAAATCACAAAAATTGATCTTTGATTAGTGATCGAACCCTAACCTTCAGGTCCAACCATGGGACAATAAAGAAGAAAATCATTAAAATCGGATCCAAGAATAGGAAGACGACCTTCACGAGCATAGTTTTTAAGAGCAACATCAATAACAGAAGCAACAAGATCTTCTTCATTCGCAAGAATCCGAATAGGACCAGCACTACCAAGAACCGTAACGCTAATAAGAATCCTGTTTCCTTTAGCGGTTTGGTTCTTCTTTTGCTTGTTGTACAGCAACATCTTTCCGAAAATTTTCAATAAAAAACAAAAAAAACAGATCCAAAAAAACAGAAAAGATCGGGGTCGGATCTGAGTCGGGTATTCACGGGTCGAGGCCAAGGCAGCGAAAGTACCAGCCTTCTTTGCAAGAACCGAAAGCGAAGAGAGAGGAGGTAGAGAGAGAGAGGAAGAAGCTCGCCCTTTTGATGGGAAGGGAGAGCATAAACTTACCACCGAACAGATTAGTTTCCACCATTCACAATCAAATTCAACACAAGAAAATTGAGAAGAAGAAGAAATCGGACAAGCTCTTTAGATGATGCGAAGAAGAAGCAGAGAGAGAGAGAGAATTTTTTGGAGAAGAATGTGTTGTTGTTGTAAATATTGTTGGAACCGAGAGGAGAGGCGTGTTGTATATAAGTAGGGTTAGTTACTTTAGGGTTAAGGGTATTTTTTTGGGTAATTTGGGGATTTTACGGAGTTTGTTGTTTTGTTTCCGTTTCGGTGCTTTTTTGGAAACGTGCGTGTTTTGTTTTACCGAGTAATCAGAAGAATCAGTGATAATAAAAAGGAAAAATCAAAAACCATACTCGGTTTGGTTCAATGGATTCGCAAATTTTTTTATAGAAAAGTTTGGTTTGATAAAGATGAAAAATACAAAGTATATTCTAGAGTATATCTAGTCTAGATTATTAAGGATAGTAGAATAGGTAGCTAAAAAATTTAGGTAGAGGTTTTGTAAGATAATCATCGAAAATTTAGTTTTAGTATATTTTTGTTTGTTTGTTATTATAGTTTTAAGTTTTAACATATTTATAATATATAGTGAAAATCTGATTAATATTTAATGGTTCAAAAAAGTTAGCCAAAACTTTTCAAGATTTTTTTTTGTAAGATAATCATTAAGATTTTAATTTTAGTAGATTTTTTTTTGTCTATTAATTATATTTCAAGTTTTAACATATCCAAAATATTATAAATTTATATACAAATAACATCCAAACCCTGTTCGTTGCGACTGCGACCAGCGACTGCGACCAGCGACTGCGACCAGCGACTGCGACCAGCGCCTGCGATCAAATGTTGTTCGTTTGGCAGTCTCAGCCATTGGCGACCAATCGCGGCGACTGATCGCAGCAACCAACGACTAAAAATTTTGGTCGCTAGATTTTCCAGCGATTGATCTCCGTAATCCAGCGACTGATCGCTGAAACAAGTCGTGCGATTCCCAAACGAACAACATTTGATCGCTGCGACCAAAAATAAAATAAAATAATTAATTAAATTAAAAAAATATAAATTAAAATAAATATATTTATTTGAAATTTGAAATTCAAAACAAAGTTTCAAAATATATTACATAAAATTAAAAAAAATTGAAATTTTTTAAAGTTTTGTACCAAAACTGTAAAAATGTGTTATCTCGATAAAATTTTAAAATATTGTTTACCACCATAACAGTAAAAAATTTATTTCCCGTCAAAAATAACAAAATCACATTTTTTTCCCCAAAAACTGTAAAATGCATTTTCGGTATAACCTCGTAAAAAGATTGTAGAAACCGTAAAAACATGATTTTCACCCAAAAACACAAAATTCGTGTTTTACCGCCAAAATTATTTGTTTTACTCCAAATATCAAACCCGTAATTTTGGTTAAACCAGAAACCTCTGTATAATCTTATATTTGTTTAGTTCTATTTTTTTAATGCCAAAAAATTACAAATATTGATGGTATGATTTAGCTATCGTTGAAAAATTAATTTATAGAATACACATTTAAAAATTTAAGATTTTAAATTTAAAAACAAATCGCAAACGATTACAAAACGAACAATATAACGAGCAAATAATCGCTATCGTTGATCACAGTCGCCAACGATTGGCAAAATAACAGGGCCTAGGTGACTATGTTACAATGTTCATAAACTTTTTTTTACAACATTTAAAAGTTTCTCGATTGACAGTATTATTAAACTTATCACGTAAGTTATATCTATAATAATTTACAGCATAAAAACAAACGCAAACACAGCTATACAGGGGAAGAGGATGAAGTTGAATTGTTTTGTGATTCTTAATCTCTTATACATATCGTACTCATATCTTTTTGTTTGGTAAAATATGAAGTGATAAATGGTAAACGATCGTTATCGAAATTGAGCAACATGAAGTGGCATTAGTGAAAAAGCAGCACGTGTCATGCGTTGGACCATTGTCCTGATTCTTGCTGCTTTTAGGCTCCACAGATCCAAACCTCCCCATATAAAACTAGAGAAGTTTTCTTTGAGAAAGAAACTAGAGAAGTTACACGTTTTTTGAAGATTTCTGAAGATTTGATATTATCCATAAATATTATATATGAGATCAAGACTTCTGAAGATTTGATATTATCCATAAATATTATATATATATATATAATACTATTTTTTTGTTTTTTAGAAAGGATTAAAAATGTCTATGATAACCTATTTTTTTAATTATAAAAAATGTGGTGTATTTCCTTAATTTTGAAAGTTTTTTAACCTATTTCCTTAATTTTCCCAACTTAATATAAGCTTTTAAAATCTTAGAAACCTCATCTCTGTGGAATATAAATATATTTTTTGAGAGTATAAAGAAAGAACTTGGAGGAGAGTTGTACCAAAATTGGTCTTTTAGTGGTGCTGGTGATATTTCTTAGATACACGTAACATCTAACATGGTTAAATAGCACTCTCAAGTCAACTACTTCATTTGATTTATGGCATGTACTGAATACGTTTTCTGGAAATTTCTAGAGATAAACTTATACTTAACTAACGGGCAGTATTATTTAGATGGCCACTAAGCATGTTTCATGTATGTTCTTCATTATCTCTTAACTTTTGGAAGCGTTGAAATTCAAAATCTTAATCATGTTTTAGGGAGTTTAATTTTGAATCTTAAATTGAGTTCGGTGGATTTAACTCATAGAAAGCGGAAAAACTGTCATTGTCTAACAACGAAAACAAAAAGTGGCGTCAAAATGAAACATAAATTGTATTAATTGAATTTTTCTTTGTGATTTAGAAGGATTACAAATCAGAAGAAAAACTATTAATAAATCACAAAGAAATCAAAGTGATTTTCTCTGAACTTACAAACATATGAGAATTGAGAATTTTGGCGAGACGATGATAATACTAAACACAATTTTGTTTCGAATTTTTATAAAAAATACCAAAATAAATTTTTGAAAAAAAAAACGAGATGGATTTTCATGGCCGTAATTCGAGAAAAGGTGTTGATTGAGTTTTAGATAAGAGCATCTCCAATCCTACTTTATTTTCTCTTCTAAACTCTATTATAGAGTAAATCATCTACAACCCCATTCTATATTTCATTTTAAAATAGGGAAATGAATAATATTATTCCAAATATAGAGTTACACTATTCATCTCTTTATTTTAGAGTTGAATTTTTTTTTTACAAAAAATACCTCTAAAATTTTATATGTTTTCATTTTATACTTAAACAATTTAATAAAACAGTTTTTTATTACTAATTTGATTAATCAATAAATAACAGTATAAAAACCAGTTTTATAAGAATAATTTATAAAAAAATTAACGATTAATTTCAAGAATTTTTTGGTCGATTTAGAAAAATCAAGGATAAAGAAGCCCATTTTTTACTTCGAAATGCTTTAATTGATTATTTATGGGAAGAATATACTAATGATGAAGTTTAAAAAATAAGACAATGTATCTTTGTTTTTGTTGAGCATTGTTGTTTAATGTTGTTTGAATTACAATAAAATTTTAGTTTTAGTATGTTATTATTCAAATAAAATAATTGGGTCAAAATTTGTAATTTTGATAACTAAAGGGTGCTATTTAAAAAATTTAATTAAATAAAAATATAATGTAATTTGAATATTATTTTTTAAAGTGAAAAATAGAGTAATGGATTGGAGAAAAACACAACTCTATTTTAGAGTTTCTCTATAATAGAGTGAAAAATAGAATAATGGATTGGAGATGTTCTAAGTCCCTATAATATATTACAGTCGAGTCTAATAATTTTCATTTTAGGTTAATCGGATTTAATAAAATGCCTCACAAACGCTTTAATTTGATACAAACAAAAAAACCAAAGACATGATTAACTAGGAGCGGCGGAAGACAAACCCTATCGATGTCGAATCTTTTTGCCTCGAGATCTTATCTGATGAACAGTGTAACTAATTTTCCCATTTTTGTTTTGTTCAAACCATACTTTCTATTAAGATAAAGAGGCCATACAAACTAGGAGGTTGTCATAAGACGTAAAGCCTCTTTCGCCAAGTTATCCGCAATCAAATTGTCCTTGCGGGATACATAATTAAAATGGATAGGGGAAGAAAAGGATCCACACGAACAACGGATGTCGTATAGAATACTTTTCAACTCATTAACCTCTTCTCCAGTATTTAGGAGAGTGATTAGTGTGTGGGAATCCGAGAAAACAAAGAGCTCTCTGAAGTCCGAGTCCATAGCTGCGTAAATTACGGCTTTGAGAGCCAAAGCTTCTGCGACCAACACCGATGGGATGGATTGGTAGGAGGCAGAGCCTTGGAGCAGAGTGATATTACTCTGTGTCATAAAGGACCAGCCTACTCCACTGTCCAAAGTTGCTGCTATCCATGCTGCGTCTATAAAACAGAGAGTAGAGTTGTGGTCTATACAAGGAGAACGAGTCACCTTTGAAGCGGTTACCGTCCGTAGGGGTTCTAGAACTTGAGCCGCTTGCCATGCTCGAGCATCCAAGAGTATGTGAATCAACACTTGGTGCTCATTAAAACCATTGTTCTCGAACAATAAGGAGTTTCGAGACGTCCACAAATGCCACAAAATCCATGGGTGTAATGGAGTAGAGATGCCGGTGGGAGGGAGATTACACATATCCTTAGCCATCACAAGTAGAGATGCAAAGTTGTCAATAACATCTTCTTGTGGTTTTTTAGTTGCTGGAATTAGGTCCCATACTTTCCTTGCGAATGGACACCGAAGGAAAATATGGAGTTTATCTTCTTGTGCTCCACATCTTTTACAACTCAAGTCAGCCGTAATCCCTCTTATAGCCAGGTTGTTTCCGATGGCCAAAGCTCTGTTCTTAGCTTTCCATAGGAAAGTCTGGATTTTTGGCTCAGATTGGATCTTCCAAATGTTGGTCCACCAATCGAAGTCTTCTTCATTTGTTTGAGTGGTCTTTACCTTCTTGAAGTTGTATCCTGTCTTTGTAGAGTATTTGCCTGATTTATCAGGTAACCAAACCAAAGCATCTTCCAAGCGAAAGGAGCTAAGATATATTTGTCTGATTTGTCCCTCATATTGAGGTAGATAAAGATTAATCTTCTCCAAGTTCCATGTGTGAGTATCTTGGTTTATCAAATCACTAACCATCAAATTGATATCATTCCGGTTTGGAGGACCCATGGGAGCTTGAGGTTCTGATGTCGATAACCAAGGGATATTCCATACACTGATTTTGGTGCCATCACCCACTATCCAACCCATCCCATCAAGCATAAGGTTTCGTCCAGCTAGTATCCCCTTCCAACCATGAGAAGCAGCCTTTGGGGATTGACATTTAAGAATATTTGAGTTAACGCAATATTTGCCCAAAAGGATACGAGCTAAGAGGGAGGTGGGATGTTCATAGATTCTCCAAGCTATCTTCGCCAAGAGTGACTCATTAAAGACTTCAATATCTCTTATACCTAGCCCTCTTTTACCTTTAGGAAGACAAAGTCTCTCCCATGAAACCCAACTAATTTTCCTCTTATCCGGTGATTCATCCCACCAAAATCGAGTAAAGGCGGATTGAATACGCTTATAAATAGATTTTGGTAGTTTGAAACATGACATAGAGTATGTTGGTAAGGCCGTTAGAACAGATTTAAGGAGAACCAATTTTCCTGCGGTAGACAAGAACCTTGTAGACCACGAAATTGATCTTTGATGAATCTTGTCCACAATATTCTCTAAGATATCCCTCTTTTTCTTTCCAAAATGTTCTGGTAAACCGAGATACGTACCAAGTCCACCTTTCTTTCGGATTTTCAGAGTTCTTTGCACTCTTCTTATTACTGCCAAAGGGGTTTTCCTTGAAAAAGTTACAGCTGATTTGGAATGGTTGATGAATTGACCAGAAACTTCCTCGTACTTCTTTAGGATAGTAACAAGAGCTTTGCATTGTTTTGGTCCTGTTCTTGTGAAGAACATCGTATCATCGGCAAAAAGAAGATGATTAATCGGAGGGCTTCTCGTTGCAACTTTAATGCCCGACATTGTGAGATTCACTTCTCCTTGTTTGCATAATCCTGATAAAACTTCATTGCAAAGTATAAAGAGATATGGAGACAAAGGATCTACTTGTCTCAAACCTCTTGAAGGAAACACTTGTCCCCTTGGCGCACCATTGATCAAGAATGAGTACGATACCGTTTGGACACATTCCATAATCCAATCAATCCACACACAGTGGAAACCAAGTCGCATAAGCACTTCTCTTAGAAAGCTCCATTCTATTCTATCATAAGCTTTGCTCATGTCTGTTTTGACCGCCATTGAACATCGTTTTGTTGCTTTTGATCTTTGGAGCCGATGAAGAATCTCGTGTGTGATTAAAACATTGTCTGCTATGGCGCGTTTAGGAACAAATGCGGATTGGTGTGGAGATAACAAGCTAGGCAGGAGAGGTTGGAGTCTTTTTGTGAGGACTTTATCTATGATCTTATAATGTGTGGAGTAGAGAGCTATGGGTCTATAGTCCGCTACCTTCTTTGGGGCCGAGATCTTAGGAATGAGCCTTACATGAGTCTCATTATGACGCTTGTGAAGAGTCTTTGTTTCAAAGAAGCATTGAATTTCCCGGACCAAATCTTCACCAATAATATCCCAAAAAGAATGGTAAACGGAGGCTGGAAAACCATCAGGTCCAGGGGCCTTTTCCCCATGAATTGCAAAAGCTGCTTCTTTGATTTCAAAGCAATCTGGGATTCTAATGAGAGTCTCATTCATAGCCGGTGTGATACACGGTTGAACCACTTCTTGTATCAGACTCAGGTTGCCATTTGAGTTTGAGGTAAATAAGTTCTGATAGAAAGTAGAGATGAGCTTTACAATTTGATATTCTTCAAAGAAAGCCGTACCTTGATCATCTTCTAGGACTGAGAAGTGATTAATAGCTCTTCTTCCTCTGGTTGAGGCATGGAAAAAACCCGTGTTACGGTCCCCAACTTGTAACCATGTTACTCGACTCCAAAACTTTTCTTCATTGAGGTAAGACGTGTGTAGGAGGTCCGTAATGGACTTGATAAGCTCAGGGTCCTCTATATCAGCAGATAAGGCCCGTTCAAGAACACGTTAAGCCTCTTTTATATGGGTAGCATTATTTGTCTTGTTTTCTTTTGTCCATTGAATGATCAGCTCTCTACATCTATCAATCTTTTTAATGACTGATTCCGTGAAAGTGTTATTCCAGGCCGATTGCACTAGACCTCTAACCTCTTCTTTGTTGCAAAGGGTGCGATCAAACCTAAACATACCCTGCTTCCTCTGTTTTTCTTCTCCAAACAAAGTTATTAGCGGTCTATGATCCGAACCCTCAAATCGGAGGTAGTGGTTTCTTTCTGATGGGAACTCCTCAAACCATGAACAATTGGCTAAAGATCTATCTAGTCTCTCTTTGAGTTTATGTTTACCCCTCGTACCTCTCCAAGAAAGAGGATTTCCTGAGTGTTTGACATTAAGAAGCCCCAAGGATGAGACACAACTGCCGAAATCAACAAAGGAAGCTTCTTTCCTGATTGTTCCACCACGTTTTTCGTCGTTGTTGAGGAGCTCATTAAAGTCTCCTGTTAGTAACCAAGCCTCCTCTCGGTCTATAAACTTGGAAATTAGTAATTCCCAAAACGTTGCTCTGTTTTCTACTTGTGGAGGACCATAAATGAAGGTGACCAAAGAGCTAATGTTTTGGTAATGAACCCTGACGTCAATCATATTTGTAGAAGAGAATAAAACCTCAACTTTAACATTATCATTCCAAAGTAGTGCCAATCCACCAATACGGCCTAGTGGAGGCACTAAGAAAGAGTTAGTGAAGACAGTATTGCAAAATTCTTTTAGGACACGCTTCTCTTGATTTTTTGTCTCTGATAGGAACATTACATCCGGAAGATAGCGGCCACGTAACTCCCGGAGTCTACGAACTGTAAGGGTGCTCCCAATCCCTTGACAGTACCATCTTATTAAGGCTAAGGAAGAGGGTTTGTTGGGAGGCGAAAATCCACCACTCCACCACTGAGTGAAGGAACCAACACCATGGCTGGGACTGGTCCTATCTGTGTACTCACCACTTCAGGAGGGTTTGAGATAAGCGTTCTTCTTGTACCCCTTTTCCTCAGTTTTGGAGATGGATTGCCTCTCATGACATTCCTTTTACGGAGGTTCAGACCTCTTAGTGGACTGGGATCAAAACCCGTACTTGTTGTAGCAATTCCCAATCGTTGTACTGGTCCCTTTGTGATAGTAGACCTTGTAACTGTAGTTTTGTTTAGAAGACTTTTAGCTGTTTTCCTTGTGGTCCTTGGTTTGGGGCCAGGGCGGTCTAGTCGCTAACCTTGGGAGTCTTCTATTGCTGAATGAGTAATAATATCATCTTCCGGGAAAACCAATCTTTGGGATAGGTTTGAGAGAGCTCCCGCATTCTGGTTCTGGAAAACACTATTCAAGAAACCACTTGAGTGAATATTCTCATCAACTAGTTGGATTTGAACATCTTGGAGCATTGCAGGTGAGCTAGATTGGTTCCGGAGTGCTTGCGTAGGAGTAAGTCTTTCTAGAGCTGAGCTTCTTCCCCTAATAGGGCTGACATCTTCCCTCATAGCAGAGGTATAAGGTTGAAATTCTTTTCTTTGTTGGTCTTCTTGGGAAAGTCTTTCCAAGGCAGGTCTTCTTGGGAAAGTCTTTCCAAGGCAGGCCTTCTTTCACGTTGAGAACTTTGCACTTCCCTCACATATGAGGTATTGGATATATCCATTGGCTCTCTCTGTGGATGAGGAGATGGTGTTTTTGATATTCCGGATTGGTTTTTGGATAGCATAGATTCCCCATGTTGTCTTTGTGGGGACAACTCCTTATACACCTTGTCTGTATGATTTCCATACTCAGAATAGTGTGACCTTGAATTCGTTTGTCGACGGCCAGATTCATTATAAGGGGATGCCCTGAAGGAGCCCCTTCCTTGATCATTACGTTTATCCATAGGACGTGACACCTCTCTCCAAACCTCACGTGTTGAGTGATTTGGGTACAAGTGATCCCCTGTAGTAGTGTCTCTTGTTGGAGGAGAGAATTTCCTCTGGTTGAAGTCATTTGGAACTCTCGCTTGTGACCGTTGAGGAAGGATTCCATCTCTGAAGCTTCTTCTCTCATTTAGTCTTTGTTTATCAGATTCAATTTTACGCAGTATGTTCTGTTGCGAGATTCCGAGGCGAGGTGGAGACCTCTTAGAAGGGGAGCTATTGGGACACCACTTCGTTTCATGAAAGAGAGAACAGCAAACGAAGCAGTGCTTACCAAGGTTTTCGTACTCGAGCTCCACAGTAGTAGTTTCCCCTTTATGTAGAGTTATTGGTAGACGCATCTCGAGTGGTTCGAAACCATTAAGGTCCACTCTAATTCGACCTAAAGCCTCATCTCGGTCTTTGATTTCCTCCCTATCCTTACACAGATCAATTTCCTTTGATATAGTCCTGAGCGTCCTCTTGGTTCAGTAGTGAAGAGGAATACCGTGAATCTTAATCCAAAAAGAGATTTGGAAAGGGAAGCGTGTTGACACCACCGGTTCCCATCTCTGAAGAAAGAGCATCCACTTTTTGTAGTGGTAAGGTCCCTTGGTGAGGACTGAAATCAAATCTTCTTCTGAGACAAAGTTAAATTGGAAGCACTCATATCCCAGTTCTCGACCCGTTACTCGGTTCTCCATTCCCCAGAATTGAGGAAAGAAATTAACAATCGCCTTTGGAGGTTGTACTCCTGGGTTAGTGGCTCTCCCAATGAGTGTTAGCTTTAGTTTATTGGCCTCAATGAGTGAGGATTTTTCATCCTCGGGGATGGGGATAGGTGTTCGGCGCATTCCTTTCGGTTGTGCAGCTGGCCATTTGCCTTTCTCAACACGTGAGTATCTCTGTGCCATTTCCAATTAGCAAGAAGAGTGGAGGAGAAGAAAGTAAACGGAAGGTCCGGATAGATGCCGGTATTACGAGCTTTAGTAACCAACTGCTAGAGAACAACACCAGTGAGAGTAACTGCAATTTGAGCTAAGAAGAGGAGATTGCAGAAACTAAGAGCAAGTGCTAACAAGAGACAATTGAGAAATTTGAAAAACCCGGAGAGCTACCGGTAAAGACGAACTAAAGCTTCAGATGATGAGTCTTCCTGTCATCCGAGAGATGAAATGAGCAGGTTGAGAGGTTGCGCCACCCATTACTCCGGTGAAGTGCTCAGAGAGCCCGGAAAAACTCACCGGAGTTTCCCAACGGTCCCAAACGTTCTGTTTTGGGATAACAATAGTTGGTAAAGAGGTAGTTGAAAAGAGATTTTTGAAAAAGTACCTAAAACCAGTAATAAACTGATGGGTTAATTTGACTAAACCCACACGCCACCGGTTAATAACCTTTCTCTACTAAAGTGCCTGAGAGAGAACGGATTCCTTAGTGTCACTATTCTTTAGATCTAATTTTCCCATTTTATTATTAAATTATATGTATAGATAAATGGAATTATTATGGAAACAGAATCAGGTGCAGATAATCCATATGGGCCATGATCTTGAATGGTGCAGAACCAAGCTGAGTTTATGACTAGAGAGAGAGAGAGAGAGCACATGCATGACCAACGAAGCGTAGATCTAGATGTCATAAAGTTTAAGACAGCTATCAATCTCGTCTCTATGTATTATGATCTCTCGATCGATGATGTATATATAACACCTAACGTATCAAATTTTAGCCAAAAAAAAAAAAAAAAAACACCTAACGTCTTCTTATCATCTCCTCTTTCATGTGTTATCCTGAGCCGCTCAAATATCAGTTTCCCACTAAACTTGTCCTGTTAACACTTTCTGTGTATCTAGCACAAATATCATCCTATCATTTTTTTTTAAGAGAGATAGGTCAAACTCGAATACTGTAAATGTTGCATGTGCTAAACAGAGTTACATTATATATCGATTTACAAACATATTTCGGCCTTTATTAAGTTTAGGTTACTCATGTTCACACTGAATGTTCTTACTCATTTGTCTAGTTAATCCAATTGTTTTGTGCATGCATGTGTCACTTGGAGTTTGTTGATTTGAGATAACAGCTTTGATTGGTAACAATTTTAATAAACGTACAACCACGTTACAATATATAACGTTTTAGATTGTACCAATCATAAAACTATTATCAAAACATTTACATTCAACATTATTTGTATAGTTTTTGCTTTTTTTTGCTTAGATTTTATTTGTATAAGTTTAAAGCAGTATAGTTTTTGCTTATAGCTATTTTTTTACAGCTTGATACTATGTTATAAAGTTTATAATTCCAGTTTACAGTTAAAAGCTTATACTGCTTTAAATTACCAATCAAATCTAATATATATTAGGGTTCCCTATATATTATTTTCTTACAATTTCTTGTTGTGTTTCTATATATATTTTGGCCATGGTAAAAAAATTTCAAGTGACAAAATATGTATTTTGATACCGTTCCGTACAAAGGTATTCCGCTCATACTGTTAAATATGAATCTCAGTATCATATCAAAAGTCATGTCGATTATGTTTTTTTTTTTTGGTCACTAAGTCATGTCGATTATGTAAACTATCATTTTACTATACATAACATTATATATACTACATTGTGTAAATCAATTTAAAAGCATTTAAATATAAACATTATACATTAATCAGCTAAAACGAAAACATGTAGTTTGTTAGGAGATATCAAGAATTATACGAGATCAAATTAAAAATAAAATAAATATTTGTGTATTTGTTTCTTATGCTAAATATATAGGTAGATTTTTTATGGAAAAATTGTTGAAAATGCCATTTGTGGTTCAATTTGTTATGCAAATTGCCATTAATCTCTTGGGCTTTTCAAATGTGCCATCAATTGAAATCAATTTTGATTTCAATTGAAAAAAAACCAATTTATCCTTTTTTTTTCTTTCTTTATCCACACATTTCTTATTTATTTTTAATCATTTCTCTCTCTCTTTCTCTCTTTTCTTTTCATTTCTTTTTTCTATCTTTCTTTCTCTCACACTCTATGCAATAAAATGGTGGTGGTTGTGGACATATATAGACCCAATGGTGGTGGACAACTTTTGATGTCGCATTTTTAGTGGACAACTTATTATCTTTGCTTAACATTAACTTCTCAAGTTGTCCACTCGATCATGTCTTTCATCTTTGCATACATTTGAACATGAATATCTTCTAGTATTTACGAAATGGCATATTGATTACTTAATTTATGTTTACAATCGTCTGTATTTATGTCAACCATATCATGTTTTTGTCCACCATCGTCTCTATTTATGTTTACAAATCTTATATTTCTGCCCACCAACATCTTTTTGGTCTACTATCATCTTTTTTTGTCCACCGTTGTTTTCGTCGCAATCTTGTCCACCAAGTTACTATCTTGTCCACAACCATTACCATCTCGTTTTTTGTCCACGCCCCACCGTCTCTCTCATCGTCTCCGTTTTCGTCCTCCGTCACCGTTTTTGTCCTCGTTTTCTGTCTGCAACCACCTCTTTATCACCATCATTGTCTCTGCCATTGTTTTTGTCCTTCGTCATCGTCTCTATCATTGTTTTCGTCTACAAATACCAAGACGTTTTGAAGACGTTGATGGTGGTGATCAAAAGACGTTTTTGATCAAAAGAGAAAAGAAAAAAAGAGAGAAGAATAAACAAAGAGAGAAGAAGATAAGAGAGAGAGAAAAAAGTTGTGTGGAAAAGAGTGTGAGGGTAAAAAGTGTCAACAAATAGAGAAGAAGATAAGAGAGAGAGAAAAAAGTTGTATGAAAAAAAGTGTGAGGGTAAAAATTGTCTTTTGTCTTTCACTAAAAGACAAAACCAAATCAATTGATGACACATTTCAAAAGAATTGAGAGAGAATGACACCGTTTGAAAGAATTTTAAATTTAATGACATATTAGATAATTTTCCCATTTTTTATTATCAAATATGTAAAGAATTTGTCAAATAAATTATGATCTTATATGAATAAGTCTATTCACTAATGGATAATTTTTTTAAAAAAGCTATTATACTTTTAACGTTTCTCCTGCTCTATCGTAGTTTAATAGTTTGTATTAACATAATTGCCGTCATTCACGAATCCAAATACAAGTAGTATGCGTGACTAAAAAAATCGTACACCGGTAGAAGTAATTGTCATGATTTGTATATACATTAGTCAAAGACAAGGAGTGGGCATATAGTATATACCCTAACGAGTAACGACTATACCAAATAACAGGTCATTAACAAATTGAAGAGCATATTCCAAATTAAGATCATCCATAGAAAAAACTTAATGTGACAGCTGACTATATTTTGTGTTTGTTAAAAAGCTAAAGATTAATTTCAAACGTATGATTAGGAATATATACGACATATAAAAGTAGGAAACGGCTTGTCTTCAATTATTATCCAGCCACTCTGTGTCTGTTCAGTTAGCCACTAGCCAGATTTCCTCATGTCCACTGATTTCAAATCATACGCCAACTCTTCTAGATTCAAAGGTACGTAGGTCCATTCATTTTCAGCATGTCACACATTATTTTCGTCTTTTCTGTCTATATCGTACGATTGCTCTTATATAATACAATATCTTCTATTTCTAAATATCAATCGCATCTAAGATGTGCTAGGAGCTAATTATCAATTCACCCCATTAGAATCTTGAGCTTCTAGTCGTTGTCAAATTTTTTTTGGTTTTTGCATTTCTTTTTAATATTTCCTCCTTCTTTGGCGAGACCGATCCGAAAACTTTTATATTTACATTTGTAGGGACTTAGACTCGATCCTTAATGAATTGAGATGATATATGTTTTATGTAAACTTATGAATGCTACTAGACTCGGGATCACTTATCTTCTTCTATTTTTTGTTTTGTATGATCTTTTTGAATAAAATATACAAAAAAATTTATAAACATAAATGAATTTGTGTTAATGTTTTTTAGATATAAAAATGGGTTGATTATATCAAGGGACACTTTTGTCCCTTTTATTTTAAGGGAGACACTTTGGTTTGTTAGACACATTTTCTTTGTGTTTTGGACAAAATGTGACAAAAATACCCTTCTGAACGCGCGTGGACACCGTTTATGTAGACATTGAAAAACAATAATGTGTGTAGACATAAATTGGTAGATTAAAACAATTGACATATACTAAGAAAGTAATTGTGGACATGTTATTATGGACATGATAATAGTTTCTGAGATTGTTATTAAGAACTTATCCACCAATATTGTAATTATTCATTTTAACTATGTACTCACCTATAATAATGTGTACATAATACCCTATAAAAAAAACGGATCATCAAGATTAGGTAACAAAAATTGTAAAACTTTATAAAACTAACAAAATTTTGATGAACGCAAGAAAATATATTATCCATATAAACAATATAAAATAAACTTAATGGTTACATATCATCATATTCTCATTGACATCTTACATTTATCCACATATGTTATCTACAACTTCTAATTTAATTACAAAAACACAAAAATACTCAAATCTTTATATAATTTTCAAATTGGGCTTCAACATTACTTCTCAAACACTATATTGACATTTCTTTAATCAATTAATAAGTTTATGGATTTATTAACATCCATAAAGATTTAATTAAACCCAACAAAAATAAGAAAAAGAGCATAGAATAAGAAAATCAATTTGTTTGTGAAAAAAGAAAACCAATTTATGCAAGGGAGAGACCAACAAATTATTGGGAAAAAAATGAAGAGAGAGAAACTAGATCTAACTTTTGTTTTCTTGTGTTGAGAGTATTTTTGTCATTTTCCTAGAAAAAGTGTGTTCATAAAAAAAAGTGTCCCCATAGAAATAAAACACAAAGAAAGTGTCTCTAGATGTAATTGTTCCTATAACTATTGTTTATTATCTAATTGAAAATGGTTCAAGCAATAGTAAAAACATAGTGGCTCACATTGGTAACCGTTTTAATAATCTTATAGTTATCTTACAATTTGTTCTAGAATTGAATACTTAGATCAAGAGTATAAAACAACTTATTTATTAACTTTAGAAACTAACTCAAAACTAAAGTTCTCTCTTAATCTCTCTCTCAAATTCTCAAAGGTCTACCACAACTTGGTAACTCTTTATATAGGGAGATTAATCCTAAATACAAAAGGGAAAACATTATATTAGATAACTCCTAATATTTGCTAGTCCTTATCTTCTTAATTACCATAACTCGGTAAATTAAGATTACTTCTTTATCAAGCTTTCTTCAAGCTTAATCCAACATTTTCCCCCTTAAGCTTGAAGTCCATCTTTGACACATCTTGAACTCCGATAATATCTCTCATTTCTTTGAACTTGCTTCTTCCAAGTGCTTTAGTTAATATGTCAGCTCGTTGCTCGACTCCGGGAATTTGTTCCACCTCAACCTGACCATTCTCAACACATTCTCGGATGAAGTGGTACCTTCGATGGATATGTTTGCTACGCCTGTGGAAGACTGGATTTTTAGTAAGCTCGATTGCTGATTTATTGTCGACACGAATAGTTACCTTCTCGCATGTTGTTTCAACAATTTAAGCAAAGAGATCTTGAAGCCAAATTGCTTGTTTAGCTGCCTCTGTAGCTGCCATATACTCGGCTTCACAAGAGGATAGTGCAACCACTTGTTGCTTTTGAGAACACCAAGTTATTGGGCCCTTATTTAGGTAGAAAACATGGCCGGCTGTACTCTTCCCATCATCAACGTCCACACTATGACTACTATCACAATAGCCAACCAATCCTGACTTAACTCCTCGCTTAAAGTAGAATCCATAAGAAGATGTTCCTTGAAGATACCTTAACACCTGTTTTAACGCAGCTCCATGTGACAACTTTGGATCTACTAAGTATCTACTCAATACTCCAACAGAAAAAGAGAGATTCGGACGAGTATGGAATAAGTATCTAAGGCAACCAACAACTCTTCTATAATCACGTTCATTAACTCGTTCTTCCTCTTGAGATTTAGACAACTCTAAACCAGAGTCCATTCGTATATGAACAGCATTACAATCAATCATTCCAGCTTCTTCCAGTATTTTCTTCGCATATCGTTCTTGTTTTAGAATGATTCCATCCTCCTTTTGAATAACTTCAATACCAAGATAGTAGGTAAGCCTTCTCAGATTCCTAGCCATATCCTTCTTGAACTCAAGTACTAATTCCAAGCTAGAGCCTGTGACAAGCAAGTCATCTACATAAACCGCAACAATAAGAAGATGCTCGTGTTCCTTTTTCCTGTATAGCGAGAGTTCTTTTGAACACTTCTCAAAGTTTAACTCACGGAGACTTGCATTTAGCTTAGTGTTCCATGCTCGTGGTGCTTGTTTTAAACCATAGAGTGCCTTGTGTAGCTTGTAAACCTTCTTCTCACTATCTTCAACTATAAACCCCTCAGGTTGAGTGACATAAACATCTTCCTTTAATTCTCCGTGGAGAAAAGCAGTCTTTACATCTAAATGATGTACTTCCCAACCATTAGAAGCTCCCAAAGCAATAATGAAACGAATTGTCTCCATGCGAGCTACTGGAGCAAATACCTCATCGTAGTCTATACCATGTCTCTGTACATACCCCTTTGCGACAAGTCTCGCTTTGTGCTTGTTAATGTTATTATCAGAATTGCGTTTCAGCTTGAATACCCATTTTAATCCAATTGCCTTGCATCCGATAGGAAGATCTACTAGACTCCAGGTTCTGTTTTTGTTTATAGACGCAATTTCGTCTTCACAAGCATCTCTCCATACTCTAAGTCTACTAGCCTCACTAAAGTCCCATGGTTCATCGTTAATCAAGACCAAAAGATGTTCTCCTTCAATTTCAGCCAAAAGGACGTAATCACTCAAGTAGCCAGACTTTTTTTTTCTCTTGTTGATCTTCTTAACGCCTGCATTGGCTGAGATGATGCTTGTTCTTTGATGTCTACAGGTTCCTCATAGTTTGCCTCTTTCACAGAATGCTTGACAACATCAAGAGCTCCTGAACTCTTTTTAGTTTCCTCTGCTTTTTCTGTTTCCTCCTCGACTTCATTTTCCGTAATTCCATTGTTTCCAAACTTTCCAAAGCTGAGTGTAAACGTACCTGAACCTGCAGATTTTTCCTCTGAACTGCTCCATTCCCAACTTTGATTTTCGGCAAAAACAACATCTCTACTTACTATGATTTTCCGGCTTATTGGATCAAAGAGGCGATATGCCTTTGAACCAAGTTCTATCCCAAGGTGTACTAAAATTCTTGACTTATCATCCAGCTTTTTCACATGCGGGTATGCAATCTTCGCATACCCAACACATCCAAATACTCGTAGATGCTCTACATTAGGCTTCTTCTTCTTAAATACTTCATATGGAGTTTGATCATCTAGGGCTCTTGTTCCTACTCTGTTAATTAGGTAAGTCGCATGCCTTACTGCTTCTCCCCAAAGATAATTAGGCATATGCATATGTTTTAGGATACTCCGTGTCATCCCTAGTAATGTCTTGTTTCGTCTCTCGACTATTCCATTCTGTTGGGGTGTATAAGGAGCCGTTAAGTGCCTTGTGATACCTTCTTTTTCACAAAAATCCTGAAATTCTCGAGAATAAACTCTCCACCCCTATCAGTCCTGAAAGTTTTGATTTTAACTCCACTTTCTTGCTCAACCAACACTTTGAACCCTTTGAATTTCTCGAAAGCTTCACTTTTCTCTTTCAAGAGAATTGACCATATGTAACGAGAGTAATCGTCAATCAAAACAAATATGTACCTTTTCTTTGCAGCAGTAGTAGGAGAAATTGGTCCGCAAAGATCTCCATGAACAAGCTCTAGTGCTCGTGATGCACAATAAGAAGTAGACTTTGGAAACGCTTATCTTGCTTGTTTACCAAGTAAACATGATGTACATGTTTCCTTTTCTTTTGGAGGACTCGATATTCCAATGACTAGCTGTTTAGTCACCATAGTCTTTAAAGTTTCAAAACCAATATGTCCTAGTCGATCGTGCCACTTTGTTGCATCGCTTGTCAGTGCAAGTTGCAAGCACTTTGTATTTTCAACTTCCAATTGTACCTTGTACAGTCTATTATTTGATCGGTTTGCTCTTACTAATAGGTTTCCATCTCGATCATGTAGAGTTAAGTAATCTTCTTTCATTCTGACATCACAACCCGACTCAGTAGCTTGTCCAAGGCTTATAATGTTGGTCTTGAGGTCTGGTATGTAGTAAACATCTGCTAGTATCTTTCTTTCTCCTCCTTTGGTGATAAACAAGATATAGCCTTTTCCTTTTATGTCAACACGTGAGTCATCTCTAAATCTGAATTTTCCTGTGACCGAAGTGTTAAGCTTTGTAAACCAGGCATGGTTTCCTGTCATATGGTTACTCACACCATTGTCTAGGTACCAAATCTTGTCTGAACATATCTCAAAGTCCTTTAGCTCGACATTCTTCTCATTGAGATAGACAACTTCATGTACCATAAGTGATTCAGCTTCACGAGTATCCTCTTCTTCATTCTCTTGCAATTCCTGAAGTTTTATCAACTTAAGCAAACGATCTGGACAGTTGGAGGCGTAATGTCCAATCTTATCGCACCGATAACAAGTAACTTTGGACTTGTCTCTCTGCTGATCCCTCTGTTGGTAACCAAATTCCTTTGATTGATAGCCATAATTTTGTTGATAGTTAAATCTTCCTCGACCTCTTCCACGACCACGACTTGGTCCTCGTCCTCTTCCTCCTTGAGAGAACATATGAGGCTGTGAATCTGAGTTAACATACATGAGTTTGCTATGGTCGTCTTGAGAGTCTTCCTCATTGCATACTCGTTCTTCATAAGTTTTTAATCTCCCAACAATATCTTCAAAAGATGTTACCTTGAGATCAAGAACTTGTTCAAGAGCTGCTATTATATGTATGTATTTTCGTCTTGGTAAACTGTTAAGAAACTTCTTAACAATCTTGGTTTCCTCAATGTTTTCTCCCAAGGCTGACGATTTTGTGGATATCTCTGAGAGTTTACCAATAAACTCATCAATTGTATCGGTTTCCTTCATCCTCAGTCTGTCAAACTCAGCCATGAGTGTTTGTAATCTTGCTTCTTGCACTCTATCAGCTCCAAGATGTCTTGCTTTTATAGAGTCCCAAACAGCCTTTGATTTTTCAAGATCACCAACTTGTAGGATTAGTGATTCTGGTATGGATTGAAACAAGAGTGCTCTAGCCATATCATTCTTCTCTGTTTCATCCGATCCGGGATCAATCGTGTCCCATACTTTATGCACTCGGAGTGCAACTTTCATCCGCATGGACCAAACAGTATAGTTTGTGTTGGTGAGCATCGGACATTGAATGGAAGCTGGTCCTCCTTCTTTTGGTTTGTTAGTTACCGCAACTATCTCACTCATGTTTCGAAATTCGAATGATCTTCGTGACTACTCGTACTTGGATTCGAAACCTAAAGCTGCTGATACCAAATCTAGAATTGAATACTTAGATCAAGAGTATAAAGCAACTTCTTTATTAACTTTAGAAACTAACTCAAAACTAAAGTTCTCTCTTAATCTCTCTCTCAAATTCTCAAAGGTCTACCACAACTTGGTAACTCTTTATATAGGGAGATTAATCCTAAATACAAAAGGGAAAACATTATATTAGATAACTCCTAATATTTGCTAGTCCTTATCTTCTTAATTACCATAACTCGGTAAATTAAGATTACTTCTTTATCAAGCTTTCTTCAAGCTTAATCCAACATTTGTAACGGTTTAAATTATATCAATCACAAAAGTTATACCAAATTTTTTGTTAACAATGTTACATGCAGCTTTTTTGTACAACTTTACATCATGCATACATCTCCAGTTTTGCACTATATATACATCTCCAGCTAACAATTTACACCCGGAAAACTTGTACCGATTTTGGTTACCAATCGGACCCAATGATAAAAATCATGAGAACATATATTTTAAAGGCCATGCAGAAAGTAAGATTTCGTCCAACATAAGCTTACGAAGAGTAGATAATCTTGATTAGAAATCAAATGTTTCGAACGGACTAATATGAATTGATTACTACGACGAATTAAACTGTTTTGAACTGTTTCATAAGACGAAATAAACTGTTTTAAACATAATTCTATGAAAGTTCGATCCAAGTTTTTCAAATCCACTATTTTGTTCAACGAAAACGCTTTCCCAAGATTCACCACATCACTCTCCATGACAGTCTCACCGATTGGATGTTGTCTAGAGGTGGTGAACTATCAGAATTTCCACCGTTAATGCGGATCCCACTTTCATAAGAAGATTTTTTCTACAGTTGCTCGTAGCTTCAAAATTAAAGTGGTTCATAGCTACTAGTTTTTAATGGTGATATTCCGCAGTGTCTTATCCTATTAGTAATAATAACAAAAATATACATAACTATATGTGTATTTAGTATAATTTTATATTTATAAATGTGCAAATATAATTTTTGTTACTATTGGTCCGCACCACATTTAGCCTGTCTCGTCCTCCGCACTGTTATCATAATATCATTCAAAGCTTAATTAGAACGAATCGATTTTTTTTTTCAAAATATAGAGAGGAGAGTACGTGGAAAAAAGGAAATGGCAGTTTGGTATTGATAAGAAAAAAAACAATAGTTGAATAAGTGTGTCAATGACTCAATAGCAATCTATATTAGTAAATAGATAGATGTAAAAGTGTCTATTTCGGTAACTCTCCTTTCTTTCATAGCTATTTTTGCCGATTGCTCATTTATAAATTACATCAAATCCCCGCTTTATTTGGGTAAATTCAGGCAAAGGTTTTGAAAGGCTTGTGTTTTTCGATATCTCTTTGTGGGTATCGCTTGTTGGAAATTAAAAGTTTTTTCTTTTAGAGAAAATCTAAAGTCTCTTTCATTTTCTTTGTTTCTTTTCTCTCTCGGTGGTATTTGCAGCAATGGAGGATAAACCGCTAGGGATTCTTAGAGTTCATGTGAAAAGAGGGATTAACCTCGCCATTCGTGATGCCACGACCAGCGATCCTTATGTTGTTATCACATTGGCTAATCAGGTTCGCTTTTTTCGGTTCTTGCCTTTTGATCATTATTGCATTGTTTTGGTTTGATCCTTGTTATTACATTTGAGTAAATGTGAATTTTTTTTTTTGAGAAAGAATTGGCTGTTTGGATCACGGATATTTGAATGTAGGTTATTAGGTCCTATAGACTTGTAAAGTCACATGGAGGAGCCAGAATGTGACGGTTTTTGTGGCCAGCACCATGTGACAAAGATCTCATTTGATATTTGTTTTATGTCTTCTTTCCTCAAAACAAGAAAACATTTTCAAAACACCATAAGCATAATGTTGTCATCTATGTAATTACAATTCTTGTGAGCATAAGTCTTGTAGCAAAAGATAGATGTCTTTTACAATGCATAATCTTCTTGAAGGGCCAATCTCGTAAAACTGACGTGTTACGATTGATACATGTCTAGTCCACTAGTCTAAGTGCATAATCTTGGTGAAGAGTCATCTCCCAAAACTAATCACCATTAGTTTTCTTGCAAATGATAGATGGCTAGTCTCAGTTCATAATCTTGTTGAACGGTCATCTCCCAAAGATAATAAGCATTGCCACATTGGTCTTATTGCCAATGATCTAATTACATAACCTTGTTGAAGGGATACTTTTCAAAACTTTCTTTGGAGGTCACGCGTGGGTACTTAGTAGTACGAATAGAAACATTTCATCTGAGATATATTGTAAGAAAGTTTAAAAGGGACATGGTTGACTTGGCCTAGATGATTGTGTCCTTGTGTTTTTACTTGGTGGCTAGTCCCCGATATCATCAATTTGTATTGTGTAACTTTATGTTTGTGTATTTGACTCATTTTTATACCGTTTCTTTCAGAAACTGAAGACGCGTGTGATCAATAATAACTGTAATCCAGTCTGGAATGAACAACTGACCCTTTCAATCAAAGATGTGAATGATCCAATCCGTCTGGTAAGCTATCTCGTCTATTACAACTATCTCCTCTAGAAACAAGTTACTGACTTCTTTTTCTTACTTACCATTTTACACAACAAGTTTAATTTACGTGCAAGCTATTTTTGCGGATAAACTCTACTAGAAGCCTAAGATACTAGCTTTATATTGTTGATAAATTTCTTTCGGAATTATTTCATGGCCGCATTTGGCTCATATTTGCTCTGTTTATGTGCAGACGGTGTTTGACAAAGACAGATTCTCGGGAGACGACAAAATGGGTGATGCAGAAATAGACATGAGGCCATTCCTAGAAGCTCATCAAATGGAGTTAGATTTCCAGAAGCTCCCTAATGGTTGTGCAATCAAGAGGATCCGTCCAGGAAGGACCAACTGTTTGGTCGAAGAGAGTAGCATCACTTGGAGCGATGGGAAAATCAAACAAGATATGATTCTTAGACTAAAGAATGTTGAGTGTGGGGAAGTTGAGATCATGCTTGAGTGGACTGATGGTCCAGGCTGCAAGGGTCTTGGCCGCGAAGGTATGTAGCTCAACGATCCTCGGTTTTTGAGTTTTTACTTTTTGTGACTTAAAATGTGAGTGTTCGTTCTCTCAGGATCTAAGAAGACACCATGGATGCCAACAAAACGATTGGACTAAAGATGCAGGAATGTTTAAACAATGACCGTGAAGATATGATGGTTTTTTTTTCTTCTTCTGTTCATGGAAAGACAACTTTGTCTTTTGTCTCATCAGATTTTAACTATATATAAAGAAAAAAGCTCTGCTTTGGTCTTAGTTGTACATGTTTGAATAACTCAACCCTTATATATAATTTGTATCTGTTTCTACTATTGAAAGAAATAAAGAAAACCCTGAATATCTAGAACCTCTTCAATATGTATATATATTTTCTGCATCCTTTCAGGTCGGGAACCAAAGTATTTTATCTAGGCTCCTTCCAAATTTTGTCTGAGATTCTTTACATGTTGAGCTAATGGCTCTTGGTGAACCTCTTCAATATTAGCTCATGGGTATTGCATTTTTTTTGGGTTGAAAATGTAAAGATGTAAATTGCTCCACGCCATACACAAAAAAAACAACTTTATTCCATAATTAGAAAGAAAGAAAAAGAAATCAAGAAAGATATGATTACCAAAGAGAATCAAGAAGATGTTCGGTGTGAGTAACGCGTAGATTAGAATATAGAAACACCTGGAAAAAGAAATCTTTTAAAGTACTAATTTAGTTGGTCATTATTATTTGTTTCTATGTCTCGCTCTTTGGACCATTGACAAGCCAATTTTTAAGTGGTCTCCGTTGAATTGGAGCAGGTGATATGTGTAAGGGAATATAAAAAGTGGAAGAGTCAGAACATAGAGACATCAATCGTGGTTTACTTTTTCTTCAAAAAAAAAAAAAAAACAGAGCAAAACACATAAGAAGAGATTGAGATGGAGGAAATGATAGGGCTTCTCAAAATACGAGTGAAGAAAGGGATCAATCTCGCTCAAAGAGACACTTTAAGTAGCGACCCTTTTGTCATCATAACCATGGGTTCACAGGTCTCTCTCTTTTCTTTCTGATTCTCATCTGATTTGATGTTATGGTTTTTCGAATTTCGATCTTCTTGATGCTCTTAAAATATATTTCTCTGCTTACTTCTTCGTAGATGGAATCGATCTTTAAGAAACATGATAGATTTTGGTATCTGATTTTTGTGACAAGAGATAGAAATAGAAATAGGGTTCTTGATCTTAGGATGTTATAATATTGCATGCACTCTAATTAAAAGTTGTGATGGTTGGTTGCACCAGAAGCTCAAGACTCGAACCGTAGAAAATGAATGCAATCCAGAGTGGAATGAGGAATTGACACTTGCGATCAAAAATCCCAATGAACCTGTGAATCTAGTGAGTACTATAAGGCCTGTTCGTTTGCTCATTTGATATTTCTATTCAAATGGTCCATTCTTAAATGAATCATTTTCATTCAAATAGTCTAATTTGATTCAGCCAAATGATTTTGAAAAATTAGCCTAATTTTTAAAACCCATCCAAATAGATAGTATGAATGTTTCTCATTTCTTACACTAAACGAAAATCAATTCTCATCTTCAGTCCATCGAAATGAACAAACAAACATACCCTAAGTCTATATTCGCCCTTGGATTAGTAAGTAGACTACTCGTTTGTGTTGAGATGGTGTGTTTTTTGGTTTTTTTATGAGTGTAGACAGTGTATGATAAAGATACATTCACATCGCACGACAAAATGGGAGATGCGAAGATTGATATCAAACCGTTCCTAGAGGTTCATAAATTAGGTTTGGAAGAACTTCCTCATGGAACAGAGATCAAGAGAGTTTTGCCAACTAGAGAAAACTGTTTGTCTGAAGAAAGCAAAATCGTTTCCAATAATGGCAAGATCTTCCAGGACATGATTCTTGTGTTAAGGAATGTCGAATGCGGCGAGGTCGAGATTCAGCTTGAATGGATTGAAATTCCAAGTGGTAGAGGACTCTGGTAACAAAAATAAAATTATCTTGATGGTTTCTCTAAGTGTCTTTGTGTGTAATAAAAAACAATCTCACTTTGTAATAAATGAAACAGAGTATTTACTCTGTTTTTGTAATGGAAATATTTGGTTTTAGATTTTAACAGAAACTGTTTTTGGTTTCCCGCGAGTATACTCCTCAGGATTTAAAAGGAATATACTGTTGTTGTTATGCAGATGAAGAAAAACGTGGTGAAGAAAAAACCAAAAAAAAATCTAGTAATCTTGGAAGTTTGCTTGAGGATATTTATGTTATATATTTATGGTTGTTAAAAATGTGAAATTGCAGAGATATTCAAACGTAAGGTTATGGTTTCATCTAGTTAAAGAATCTTATCCATCTCCAAATCTCAAATTCGGAAAACACACTTCTAAAGGATACAAACAAGATTGCACATAAAAAATCTAAGCTTGCAATTATATTTGCAAATATTTGTTTCTTTCTTTGGATCTCTCCGCTTTCAAGTCTGAAAACTTGAAACTCTGTTTCTAATTTACTCCAAAACCAAGAAACGCTATGGCGTCGACTTCAACATCGTCACTAATGGCTTCTAAAACTGTAATATCCGAAACAGCTCTGTTTTTCTCCTCACCTGGACTATTCAAACGGAGTTTCTTGTCATTCACACAAGCTTCTCCTTCAGTTAAACCACTCAGGACAAGATTTTTAAATGCTACTAAGTTCGAACAAGTAACCAACAGTCTTGATGAGGACATGGACCAGATTCGACGGTTACAGAACGGTTCTGACGTGAGAGGAGTTGCATTGGAAGGAGAGAAAGGTCGAACGGTTGACCTAACGCCTGCAGCTGTTGAAGCAATTGCAGAGAGCTTCGGAGAATGGGTTGCGGTAACTGAGAGTAACGGAAATGGTGTCATTAGGGTTTCTCTCGGACGGGATCCTCGAGTTTCTGGTGGGAAGCTAAGCACGGCCGTTTTCGCGGGTCTAGCTCGTGCAGGTTGTTTAGCTTTTGACATGGGTTTAGCTACTACTCCGGCTTGCTTCATGAGCACGTTACTCCCTCCATTCGAATACGACGCTTCAATTATGGTAACAGAAAATTCACTGGCTTCCAACTTAAAACCAATTGCTAATTAGTGGATATTCTTCCAGATATGTGATTTTTAACATGTTTAGTCTTTGTGGTTTTGAAGATGACGGCGTCTCATTTACCGTATACAAGAAACGGACTCAAGTTCTTTACGAAGAGAGGAGGACTAACGTCTCCTGAAGTGGAGAAGATATGCGATTTAGCTGCGCGAAAGTACGCAAATAGGCAGAGTAAAGTCTCTACACTGATAAGAACTCAACCCAAGCAAGTAGATTTCATGAGTGCTTACTCTAAGCACCTTAGAGAAATCATTAAAGCGAGAATCAATCACCCTGAACACTATGACACTCCTCTCAAAGGATTTCAGGCAAGAGCCTTTGGTTTATAATCTCTCTCTGTCTTTTAATTGTTTATGTACAAATTTTGACATTATCTGGTTGGTATATGTTAGATAATAGTGAATGCGGGTAATGGGTCAGGAGGGTTCTTTACATGGGACGTTCTAGATAAGTTAGGAGCCGATACATTTGGTTCGCTCTATCTCAACCCAGATGGGATGTTTCCGAATCACATCCCTAATCCGGAAGACAAAACCGCAATGTCACACACCCGAGCCGCGGTTCTTGAGAACTCAGCGGATCTCGGGGTTGTATTTGACACGGATGTTGATAGGAGTGGCGTAGTGGATAACAGAGGAAATCCTATAAATGGAGATAAGCTCATTGCGCTTATGTCAGCTATTGTGCTTAAAGAACATCCAGGTGGGGTTTACACTAATGATGTTTTCTAATCCTAGTTTTGATTAATTAAAGGATCTTATAATATATTGTTTTAAGTATGTGTGTATAGGAAGTACAATAGTGACGGATGCTAGAACGAGTATGGGGCTAACTAGGTTTATAACGGAGCGAGGCGGGAGGCATTGTTTGTACAGAGTAGGTTATAGAAACGTGATCGACAAGGGAGTAGAGCTGAACAGAGACGGTATCGAGGCTCATCTCATGATGGAAACTTCAGGACATGGTGCTGTTAAGGAGAATCACTTCTTGGATGATGGTTAGTTAGTTAGTTTTTATTTTATTTTTTTGCATTACCAGGCCAAAGTCCGTAACCCCCGGCCCAAAAACAATAGTTAGTTAGTACTCTTATGTTGATCGGATTATTGAGTAATATATTGTGTCATCATGATCTTTTTGTTGTTTGTATCTTATACATGGGACACATTATAGGTGCATACATGGTGGTGAAGATCATAATTGAAATGGTGAGAATGAGACTCGCGGGATCAAAGGAAGGTATTGGTAGTTTGATCGAAGATCTTGAGGAACCGTTAGAAGCGGTTGAGCTGCGGATGAATATTGTGTCAGCACCAAGAGATGCCAAAGCAAAAGGCATTGAAGCCATTGAGACATTTAGGCAATACATCGAGGTATCATAACTATAATTACAATTCGACTGGTTACGGATGTAGCTACAGATTTCAGAACTATAACCGTGTAACGAATAAAATGGTTATTAGGAAGGAAAACTAAAAGGATGGGAATTGGACTCATGTGGGGAATGTTGGGTGAGTGAAGGTTGCTTGGTGGACTCAAATGATCATCCATCTGCCATTGATGCTCACATGTATAGGTAATTTGGTCACACATTCTATATATATCATATGATTAAAAATTGAAATTCGACGTAATAATTAAATGAAAAAATCAGGGCAAAAGTGAGAGATGAAGAGAGTGGGGAAGAGTATGGGTGGGTGCACATGAGACAGAGTATTCATAACCCTAACATTGCACTTAATATGCAATCAATGATTCCTGGTGGATGTCTCTCCATGACAAGAATCTTCAGAGACAAGTAACTTTAGAGTTTCTTTAATTCTATTAATTAAGTGCGATTTCGAATTGAGAGATATGGATCATTTGATGATAAAGTGAATTTATGTCTTGTTGATCAGGTTTCTGGAAGCTAGTGGGATGGCTCGGTTCCTTGATATAAGTGACTTCGACCGTTACATCGGAAGTCAATAATCTTGAAGGCCCTTTTAGTGAAATGAGAAATATGGAACTAATCCACAATATGAATTGCTACTTCTTGTATCTCTTTAATTAAGAGTGAATTATGTAAATTATATATGTAAAGATGTCCCCGGAGAAAATGACAACAAATGTGAGCAGTGGTGGAGGCAGAACCGTTTTTCATCAGGGGCAGAAATATATATTGGAAAAACCTACTACAAATGCAACAAAAACGACAAATTTTTTAAAAAAGCATTCACAAATGTACATGAAATTAATAAAACGTGATAAGAGGCATTAATTTTTTTTATCAAAACGTGATAGAGACATTTAAAAAAAAAGTGATAAGGGGCATGAAATTAATTATCAACAGGGGCAAGGCTTAACTTCTGATGTAACTTAAGTGATTCTAAAAATTCTAAAAATTCTATGTAGCTACAGATTTCAGAACTATAACCGTGTAACGAATAAAATGGTTATTAGGAAGGAAAACTAAAAGGATGGGAATTGGACTCATGTGGGGAATGTTGGGTGAGTGAAGGTTGCTTGGTGGACTCAAATGATCATCCATCTGCCATTGATGCTCACATGTATAGGTAATTTGGTCACACATTCTATATATATCATATGATTAAAAATTGAAATTCGACGTAATAATTAAATGAAAAAATCAGGGCAAAAGTGAGAGATGAAGAGAGTGGGGAAGAGTATGGGTGGGTGCACATGAGACAGAGTATTCATAACCCTAACATTGCACTTAATATGCAATCAATGATTCCTGGTGGATGTCTCTCCATGACAAGAATCTTCAGAGACAAGTAACTTTAGAGTTTCTTTAATTCTATTAATTAAGTGCGATTTCGAATTGAGAGATATGGATCATTTGATGATAAAGTGAATTTATGTCTTGTTGATCAGGTTTCTGGAAGCTAGTGGGATGGCTCGGTTCCTTGATATAAGTGACTTCGACCGTTACATCGGAAGTCAATAATCTTGAAGGCCCTTTTAGTGAAATGAGAAATATGGAACTAATCCACAATATGAATTGCTACTTCTTGTATCTCTTTAATTAAGAGTGAATTATGTAAATTATATATGTAAAGATGTCCCCGGAGAAAATGACAACAAATGTGAGCAGTGGTGGAGGCAGAACCGTTTTTCATCAGGGGCAGAAATATATATTGGAAAAACCTACTACAAATGCAACAAAAACGACAAATTTTTTAAAAAAGCATTCACAAATGTACATGAAATTAATAAAACGTGATAAGAGGCATTAATTTTTTTTATCAAAACGTGATAGAGACATTTAAAAAAAAAGTGATAAGGGGCATGAAATTAATTATCAACAGGGGCAAGGCTTAACTTCTGATGTAACTTAAGTGATTCTAAAAATTCTATGGTGGGCAACTGCCCCCCCCCCCCCTTAGTAACATGGTGGTTCCGCCCCTGGATGTGAGTTGTGTTAATCTTGAAGGCAATTTAGTTAAGTTTCACATTTTCTTGGTCATAGGATTAGTAGATGTCCATGACGCAGCAGTCACTGAACGAGTGGTCCAATAAATGAATTCTTGTATCTGCGAAATTTGTTTCCTTTTCTTTTCTAAGGTTCTGAATCGTAACAGTGATACATGATTGGATAAATGCGATGCATAACGAATAGTAACAGAAATACATATATACACATGTATAAATATATATATTTTTGTTATAAATACACAAAGATAAGTATAGATTATTGTTATTACTCGCCATTTAAAGCGTAAGTCTAATTTCTAAGACGTTATTTAATTCACAACCGAAAAACATCGTTAAAATCCCTTTTGCTATATATTCTCAGGGTATGGCACATACATTTGCGTATATAATAATTTGTGTTTCACTAATTTTGTATAACACTACAAGATAACAGTCCATGAGTGACTGTTTTTATCAGTCGCAAAAAAGAATGACGAATTCGTGACCGATTTACCACGATTTTGCGACGCACCAAACGGTAGTCACAAAACAGTCGCAAGTGCACGACTAACAAAATCAGTCGCGATTTCATCTTACATTTGCGACTAATCTACGATTGATCCTCGATTGGGTAAACCTAGACACAAAGTAGTCGCAAATGTGCGACTGATTTGCAATTACCGAAACACAGTCGCAAATTTACTACTACTTTGCCACTTCTTTAAAAATTGGGAAAATGACAAAAGTGTCGGCCAACTGTTTATGGCGGCCTATTGATTATGTCGGTGAACTGATTGAGAAATTGAAAACGTGATAAATACGGTTATTAGGTAGTCCACCTACTTTTCTGAGTTGTGACAAAAGAATGGCAAATCAGTCGCAAATCTGTGACTGATTTTATGTAGTCACAAAGTAGTGAGGTTAAATTTTGTCTATAAAAGCAATGAACCCTCACCCCATTTTTAGACACCAACTACAAAAAAAAAACGAACAAGAAAAGAAAAAAGCCAAAATTGAGAGAGAAAAAATGTGGAATTCAGCTCGAGATTGGATGTATGAGAGGATCGATCCAGAAACAAATAATCTATCCGACGATTTTTTGGAGGGGGTGGAGCAATTCATCAATTTCGCATGTAACCAACCCTTAGCCATTAGCAGTAACGGTAAGTTACACCGTCCATGTGCTACATGTAAAAATTTGGGTAGATTAAAGGGAGTTCAAAGAGTGAAAAAGCATTTACTAAGTCAAGGATTTATGCCCCATTATTATGTATGGTCTTATCATTGTGAAGACTATGATGTAATGGGAGCAGGAAGTAGTAGTCATAATTATAATCATGATTTTATTAGTGATAATCAACCAAATAATTATGATGGCGGGAACGTTTATGCTGAGATGGTCCATGATGCATTTTATGGTTCCATACCATTAAATGATTATCATGATCATAATCGTGATCAAAGTGGTTATATACCATTTAGTGAACATGGTCAAATTGGAAATGATCATGATCAAATTGGAAATGATCATGATTAAATTGGAAATGATCATGTTTATGAAAAACCTACCCAAGAGACGAGACGGTTCTTCTAGATGTTAGATGCTGCAAAAAATCCATTGTATGATGGTTCTCAAGAAGGGCATTCGCAGTTATCATTAGCTGCCCGTTTCATGAACAACAAAGCAAACCACAATTTATCTGAAGTTTGCATGGATGATTGGGCGGAATTATTTACGGAATATTTACCCCAGCCTAATGAAGCTACTGGTTCATTCTACGAACGGAAACGCTGATGCAAAAACTAGGATTGCCGTACCATACATTTGATGTATGTGTAGATAATTGTATGCTCTTCTGGAAAGAAGATGCGGAGTTGGAGTGTTGTATATTTTGTGGAAAAGCAAGATATAAGGCTAGCAAAGGAAAGAAAAATACCATTCATTCGTATGTGGTATTTACCTATCTCTGATAGATTGAAGAGGATGTACTCATCATAGAGCACCACATCATCGATGAGATGGCATGCTGAGCATTACTCAGAAGACGGAGTAATGTGTCATCCATCTGATGCGGTAGAGTGGAAAAACTTCAATCAAAAGCATCCAAGCTTTGCGGAGGAAACACGTAACGTTTATCTTGGATTATGTACATATGGGTTTAATCCTTTCAGGATGTCAAAAAACCATTCGTTGTGGCCTGTGATCATGACAACCTACAACTACCCCCCGACATGTGCATGAAGTCTGAGTATTTGTTTTTGACGATTTTGAATTCGGGACCAAATCATCCACGAGGGAGTCTTGATGTTTTCCTCCAACCACTGATTGAGGAGTTAAAGGACTTATGGAACAACGGAGTTGAGGCTTATGATGTTTCATTAAAGCAAAACTTTAATCTTAGAGCTGTTCTGTTGTGGACAATAAGTGATTTTCCGGCTTATAATATGTTGTCGGGATGAACGACACATGGAAGATTATCATGTCCAATTTGTATGAGTGATACAAATGCTTTCCAACTGCCGGCTGGTAGGAAACCATGTTGGTTTGACTGCCACAGAAGATTTTTACCCAGCAATCATCCGTTACGGAAGAATAAAGTCAATTTTTTGAAGGGAAAGAACGCTGTGCATGGCTACTCCCCTGAAATGTTGACTACTGCACAAGTACTACAACATATATGATATGTTGAAGCGTCAAAAACATCTGATTGTGGTGGAAATGGACATGAAAACAACCCAAAAGGGTACGGGGATTGGCATAATTGGCATAAACAAAGCATTTTTTGGGAGCTACCGTACTGGATTGATTTGACTCTACGACACTGTCTTGATCTAATGCATATTGATAAATTTTTTTCCGATAACATCATGTATACTATTATGAATGTTAAAGACAGATCGAAAGACAATATCAAGTCAAGATTAGATATTGTAAGATTCTGTGCTCGGAAAGAATTGCATGTTGATGGTCATGGTAACGCACCATTTCCCATATGGAGATTAACTTCAAAAGCAAAAGAATCCTTACTACAATGAGTGAAGAATGATGTTAAATTTCCAGACGGCTATGTTGCAGATTTAGCTAGCTGTACAGACATCAATGGTGGAAAGTTTTTCGAAATGAAAAGTCACGACTGCCATGTTTTTATGTAACGATTGCTTCCATTTGTTTTTGCCGAACTTCTCCCGAAAAACGTTCACAAAGCATTGTGAGGTATATATATATAAATAAGTGTTAATCATGAATTCTAAACTTTTTTCATAATATATAACTAAGGCTGTTTTGATAGGGATTGGAGCGTTTTTCCGTGACATCAGCAGTAGAACATTGGATCTAAGCCGTGTCCTAATACTAAAGGAAAACATTGTAATGACTTTGTGTAATTTAGAAAAAATCTTTCCACCGTCTTTTTTTGATGTGATGGAGCACCTACCAATCCACCTGCCATACGACGCAGAACTTGGTGGTCCCGTGCAATATCGGTGGATGTATCCGTTCGAAAGGTTTTTTAAACGTTTGAAAGGCAAAGCAAAGAACAACAGATATCCAGCAGGATCAATTGTTCAATCATACATAAATGATGAAATATCTTATTTCTCAGAACACTACTTTCCGAAACACATTTCGACAGCTAAGAGAAGAAGGTGAAATAACTTCATCATTTGTATCTTTATATTGGTTTCTGCTTTTAGTTCTTACGTGATAAATTTTGCAGGAAAAAACGGTATGATGAAAGTGAAGTTCCCATATATCCGGGACAAGTACCGGATATATTTACGGTTTGTCTAAGTGGCAAATGCAGTGAACTTTGGATTCCCAAGAAAGAACGTGAATGCGCACATTCATACGTTTTTTAGCAATTGTGGCTATTTTAGGCGGTTCGAAATGTACGTAATTCTACTTTCATAATTTCGTAAATTATATGTAATTAATTAACGTTATTTATATTTTTTTTTGTACTTGCAACACAGATTGTTGAAATCACAAATTCTATCTGAACACCCAGGACTAGATCCTGCTGAGCTCACGGCAAAAAGAGATGCAGACTTTCCTAATTGGATTCGTCTATATGTACATGATATTTTGTTTTGAATATATATAAGTGTGGTTAACCGTGATATTTTGTTTTGAATATATATAACATTATTTTATACTTTTTAATCAGGTGCATTTCCATGAACGAGAAGAACATTTTGCACCATGGGTTCTTGATATTGTGGAAGGTCTTGAACATAAAGTTAGATCATGGCCCAGGTATTTTACAAGAGGATATGTGTTTCACACAAGTCAACACGGAGAAGGGAAAAAAACTATGAACTACGGTGTATGTGTCCGAAGCGAAACATTAGATGACGATTACTATGGGGCTGTAGAAACTATCATGGAGCTCAAATATGTTGGAGTTGTGAATTTAAAGATCATACTATTCAAATGTAAATGGTATGACCCCACAATTGGAAAAGGCACTCGGAAAAGCGAAGGAGGCGTTGTTGACATGCTAGTCAATCGCTTTTACCAAAATTACGACCGTTTTATTTTAGGCATGACCATTTCATTTATTTAACTTCTACTATATATATATATAAACTTTGATAAAATTATTATTATTAATGACAGGATCTCAAGCTGATCAAGTTTATTATCTTCCATATCCATCTACTAAGCGCCAACCTAAACCTTGGAATACAGTTCTGAAAGTGAATCCTAAAAGTCGTGTTCAAGTAAATTATGTCAGGAAAGAATTAATAATTTTGCAGAAAACAAACGATGATAGAATGGAAGAAACAGTTGACGAAATTGAGGTGGATCGTTTGGTTGATGGAAACCAACAAGGAGAAGAAATTGATTATGAAATAGAAGATGGTGAACCCGAAGATAAATTTCTTTGTAATTTATCATCTTCAGAGGAAGAAGACGAAGAGGAAAATGAAGACGAAGATGAACTTTAAAAATAATACGTCCAGGTTGCTAAATAAATGTTTATAATATATTCGAAAATATGTATAAAATTCAATGTATTTTTGTAAAATATCCAACAAATTTATGTTATTTTAATTTGAATTAATGCATATGACTAATATAATCTCCAATTAAACACACTAGCACAATGGTCTTAAACATCGGACATTGAGTACAAGGTCGATGGTTCGAGTATCCAAAAATGCTTGTTTTGGCTATAAAAGCACTTAGTTGCAAATCAGTCACACATGTGACTAATTTGTAACACATGTTACTGTATATGAGAATATAGAACATTAATTCCACCAATTAAACGATTAAATACACTGGTACAATGGAATTACACTACTGATAATAAGATGGGGGTCGATGGTTCGAGTACCCAAAAAATCAAAATTTTAAACCTATTAAATCACGCGTTGCAAATAATTTGTAACACATGTTACTCTATATGAGAATATATAACATTAATTCCATCAATTAAACGATTAAATATACTGGTACAATGGAAGTACACTACTGACAATGAGTTGGGGGTCAATGGTTCGAGTACCAAAAAAATCAAATTTTTAAACCTATTAAATCACGCGTTGCAAATCAGTCACACAAGTGACTACCTTGTAACACATGTTACTCCATATGAGAATATATAACATTAATTCTACCAATTAAACGATTAAATACACTGGTACAATAGAATTACACTACTAACAATGAGTTGGGGGTCGATGGTTCGAGTACCCAAAAAATCAAATTTTTAAACCTATTAAATCAAGCGTTGCAAATCAGTCACACATGGGACTAATTTGTGACAACCCAGTTTTGCCTATTGATTCTTTAAACTTTAGCACTTCACACTTATTTAGCATATTACTTTAAACTTATGCTCTAAAACTTGTAAATAAGTGATACTTACTTCTAAAATTCTATTTTGGAGTTGTAAAGTTTAGGGTTTGGGGTATAGGTACATTCATAAAGTCACAAATCAGTCGCAAATGTGACCAATGTGTGACTACACAAACTTGTAAATTGTATCATGTACATCTCAAAATATAAGTGTTATAACCTGTATTACAAATATTCGACGATGGAGTTGTAAACGTGTAGGTTTAATAAAATTAGTGGAAAAGTAGTCACAATTTGTCACCGTCTTGTAACTGATTAACAACTGTGCTTAATGTTTTTGAACAAATCTTAAGTTTTTCGTTGTTTAAAGATGGTTTTTAGTAGGTTACACTAAGTCTTCATACATAAATAACAAAATGTAATAGAAAATAATTGAGAATTAGATGAAAACATTTTTTCAATCAAAACCTCAAATGTATAACATCATAAACATATATAAATTTAGTGTAAGTGTTTGATTCTTTAATTTTTTAGCACTTCACACTTATTTAGCATATATACTTAAACTTACGCTCCAAAACTTGTAAATAAGTGATACTTACTTCTAAAATTCTATTTTGGAGTTGTAAATGTTTAGGGTTTGGGGTATAGGTACATTCATAAAGTCGCAAATCAGTCGCAAATGTGACCAATGTGTGACTACAAAAAATTGTAAATTGTATCATGTACATCTCAAAATGTAAGTGTGATAATCTGTATTACAAATATTCGACGATGGAGCTATAAACGTGTAGGTTTAATAAAATTAGACACAAAGTAGTCTCAATTTGTCACTGACTTGTAACTGATTACCAACTGTGCTTAATGTTTTTGAACAAATCTTAACTTTTTCATTGTTTAAAGATGGTTTTTAGTAGGTTCCTGTAAGTCTTCATACATAAATAACAAAATGTAATCGAAAATAATTGGGAATTAAACATTTTTTCAATCACAACCTCAAATGTATAACATCATAAACATATATACATTTAGTGTAAGTGTTTGATTCTTTAATTTTTTAGCATTTCACACTTATTTAGCATATATACTTAAACTTATGCTCTAAAACTTGTAAATGAGTGATACTTACTTCTAAAATTCTATTTTGGAGTGTAAATGTTTAGGGTTTAGGGTATAGATTTGTGTCTAAATTAGGTTAGTTGGAAATGAGTCACAAAGTATGACTAACTTCTGTCTAATTAGTAATGTATAATGAAATATTTTGGCGCGGGTTTAAAATATTTGGCCCAAAATACAAAAATTTTGGGCTTTTGGACGCGGGGTATTTATCCCACCAAAATTTTAAACCCTCACTGGTCTGTGACTAATTTGTCATTACTGAGTAAACTATAAAATCGATAAAAGGCCCAATTCATTTGTACACGAACCCTAATTTTATTTTCTCTGACTTCTCTCTCGAACACAAGAGAAATCTTGTCGATTTCTGTCCAAATTTCTTCATTTCTTCAATCCTTACTAATTTATCTCTTCGATTCTCTCTTCCACTTTCTCTAATCTCTTCCACTTTCTTTTTTTCTCTTCGATTCTCTGTAATCGTTCTAAGAAATGAAAAAGAAACGAGGTACTGGGAAAGGTCGTAAAGCCGCCGCCACATGTGCGAGAAGTACAGACGCAGACCTGAGAAGACTCGCTGAAGCCGCCGCTGCAGAGAAAACCAACAGTGGCGGTCAACGCAACAGTGGAGATCCAGCAAACGGTGGCTCGTTTGGTTCTATTGCGAAACCTAAAGCTAGAGTTGGTATGCCAACATCCGGTTTTAGAAGATCCGGTCTTAATCGTTCTTCCATCGGTGACGGTACAAGCGCCGTTCGAGGAGGTTCTTCAGACTCCTCTACTCCCTCTGCTCGGAATACTTTGTCGGGGTCTCAGACTTTAATTCCGACACAATATCCACCATCGATCCAACCTCCTCAACTGCTCCGGCGCCAACCACCGTCTAGTCGACTCAACCCTCGGCAGTCTCAGCAGTCTCAACATGAAGAGGAACACCATGCAAGTGATGGTCTTAACCCCCAGCACGGGGACTATGAACTTGACCACCACCAGAATCAAGTGGACCTGCCACATGAGGAGGTCTATGAAGACAGTGAAGAGTCTGATGGTGAGGAGGAAGAAGGCGATGAACAAGTGGAGGAAAATGTTGTGGATCCAGCCGAACAACAAGAATATGACTAGTTGCTAGATAATCTCATGGCTCTGCCTGGCGAGGACATCTATCTCTCCCCAGTCCGCATCCAATACCCAACAAGGACACAACATGGTAAGTCTGAGTATCCCTTATAGTTTTAGTATGTATGTGTATTCTATTGTAGGTTAGACTGCTAAAGAGAAGGGTTTTACATCCTGCTCTGTTTAGTCTTATAGGTAGACTGTAATTACCTAAACCTTGATTGCATTATGTTAATAGGTTTGGTGAGGACGACGACGCCGTCACTAGAGACATTGCTGGGATATTGCGTCGCAAGTTTGATAAGGCTTACTATAACTGGAGCGTTACTCCTATAAAACAACGAGAATTATTTTTCAGAACATTTGCTGTAAGTTTTCAACTTTTACTTGTTAATTTTCAGTTTTTATTTTTACATATACTGACTACTAAACTCATGTGTAGCAACTGTACACTTGGGAGACTGGCATAACAGGGCTTCTGAAGCAAGAATTGTGGTGGTGGAAACCTGCACAGTTGAAATAGTCGATAGGTCTAGGTTTGAAAGCTCCGAGATGAGAAACACCTAACGAAGATCTCAAAAGAGTATGTTATTAATCTGTTTGCAAATGTTACAAGTGGTTTCTGTGTAAAAATGCGGATCCCCTTTTCAGAGATGTACAAGGTCTATTTATATTAGTCCTACTCGTCCTAGGTCTAAATTCTACGCGATAAGACTAGATCCCTAAATCTTCGGGATTCTCTCCCAGCGCCGTCGGCGGCCGCCTTCAGGTCTTGACCTTGTCCTCGTCATGGGCCCAAATCCGAGAGCTCGTCTTCTAGGTCCAATCTTGTAGTAGAGGTCGACGTGACTTGTTACTCGTGGCCTCCCGACTTGTTCTTTCCAGTGTGGGCCTTCTAAGCTCAGCCCACTCTTTGTCTTGAAGTGAAAACGATCGCAATGGTCTCTTGGAGTCTAAATGACCACTACAGACGTCTTCCTGGAAAGATGCCGGTCCTAGTCCCAGTTACTCTGGAGAGCTGGTCCCAGAGATAGAGCTGGTCCAGATAACTACGCGCCTAGCTCAGGTACTTAGTCATTTTCTTGACGATCTCTACCGGAATGAGATCTGACCCCTACAAGAATTCAATGCCATTGCTTCCTTGCGACTCAAGGGGATAGTAAGCCAAGTTAAGGCCGGTAAAGCCAAGCCTTATTGGATTGATCCAAAGCTCTGGGACAACATGTGCCTTTACTGGAAGACTCCAGCAGCGCAGACGAGGAGCAAAACTGCATCAGACTGCCGCAACTCCCAACGCAATGGTCTTGGCACCCACAAGCATAACTCAGGTCAGAAATCATACCGGCGTCTTCAACGCGACATGGTAATCTTTCCTCCTTTCTTTGTAAGTCAAGTTGTTGTTATCTTATTACTAAGTAGACCACCTCATTGCAGGAAAAAGAACTTGGTCGTCCAGTTTCATTCGGAGAAGTTTTTAGGAGGGCACACACATCAAGTGATGGGAGTTTCATCGATCAGAAAGCAAAAAATGTTGCGGAGTTGTATGAGGCGGCACTAGCAAAAGCAATGAACCAATTGATGGCTGAGGGTTCAGACAATGCATCTGAAGATTCAACTGATCGAACTCTCACCATTAAGCAAAAGAATGATCTGTTTCTGAAGGTAATTTTCCCCTCTCATGCTCTCTTACATATTGTCATCATTGGTCTTTGCTTTGAGCATTTTGAGTATTGTTAATGATTAGATTATTTTATGATTTAGAATGATTGTGAATCATTCTGGTTTTGACATTGCATTATCATGTTTGTTTACGCTTTTATATGATTTTGCTTAACTACTTATCATCTGCTCTCATTGTCATCAATCATTACAAATACGAATTCATGCATTCACTTCTGCTTGTCTTAATTGTTCTGCGGTTGTTGCATGAGTTGTGTTGTTTTACTTATTTTGATTGTTCACTTTTTTGTTGTTGTAGTGCACTGTAAAGGATAAGAAAGGGAACATTTTCGGACTTGGTCAGCTTCGATCCAAGCGAGGCAAAAGGAAGAGGGATGAAAGCTGTGGAAGCTCATCTTCATCATTTTTGGACATGCAGCAACAACTCCAAGCTGCTCAACAGAAGCTTGCCGACCAAGACTTGGAGAATGCCCGGCGTGATGCTCGCTTGGACAAGCTTCTCACCATTCTAAAGTAGAAGGATCCCGCAGTAGCAGCTCTTATGGAAGAAGACTGAGCTCCCCAACCATCCTAGTTTTATCTCATCTTTGGTAACCTCTTTTGTGTAACATATATCTAGTTGTTGTTATTGCACTAAACAATGCAATGCTTATATTATTTTGTTAAAACTATCTAACTTTTGTTGTGTCTAAATGTCTCAAAACATTTGTACATTATCAATGGATCATAACTTTTCTTGTAAATCAATATATACAATCTAGTAATTTCTCTTTAGCTATTCTAAATATTAGTAATGAAAATCATATTGTAAAATGAAAATTATTTTTATTTGGTTATGTACTTGTTACTAATTTACAACTACAAATAAAAAAAACACAATAACATGGTCATGATTGCATGACCAATTTGTGACTTAATCCAACAAAAGTAGTATCCAATTAGTCTCTAATTTTGACTAACAGAGTTCGTGACAAAGTAGTCGTAGAGCACTCCTAGTAACAAATTAGTCACAAGTAAAGACCGCACAACATAATCACTAATTAGTCGCAGATTTACGACTGACACAAATAGTCACCAGTTAGTTACAAGGTCAGAGTAGTAACATACTCGTCACAAATGTACGACTATTTAATTAGATCACCAATCAGTCGCTTATTTACGACTAACAAAAATTAGTCACACTTTAGTTTGTAATGTGCGACTGATTTGCGACTAATAATATTTGCAACGAAACAATTGCGACTACTTTTTTTAGTCGCAAAGAAGTCACTCATGAAGCTTTTGCGACTAATCTGTGACTACTTTGGGAGTCACTGTTTCCCTGTTTTCTTGTAGTATATAATGTTTCTGTTATCACTCTTTAACGTGAATGAAATTGTTATTAGTCGAAAAAAAAAAACGGATGCACTTGTTCGGGAAACCTCATGCATCTCTCTGTGGTTAACATATGTCTCCTTTCAAGTAGGAATCAAACTGGAGAATTCCAAGACGTACGTACTACTACCTTAGGAGGATTAGAAATTTCACTACTAATCTAAGATTTAATTGGTAAAATATCCATTAATCTATTTAGAATTGGTCTTCCATTATGCTCTATCTTAAATACTCACTTGCTCACCCAATCTTTTGTCTGCGTATTTAAAGCTTCGGTGCAAAACATTTGTGCTTTTTTAATACAGTTAAACAAAAAAATATCCAACTATTTTATTTTATGATCAACATTACTGTAAAAATATGATTATTAAATGATTGTAGATTTGACTAGGATATGTAGCTCTAGTGATTTGTGCAACTATCGTCATTGTGTTGCAATTCAAGTTTAATCTAAACAATGTATATATGGTGCCGACAAAAGAAAATTATATTTTAAAAAAGATTGGTGGCCATAATAATGTCAATAATTGGGATGATAGATCCCCGACAACACTCAGTTGAAATATCGAAAGTCCCTTTCATCGATCAGCTTTCTTCTTATCTTCACTGAATCATGAAATTAAGCATAATAAAAAAACCATTATATTAATTATTAGCAAACATAACATACTTTTATATTTTCAGCAAGCTTAACATACATTTTTATTTTTAGTAGGCTCATTATAGCGATTACACATTGCTTCTCAAAGCTACAATTTCCAACGTAAAACGATTTTAGTATGCATACTAACGTACACTCATGAACACACTCACATTTATATCTCTCACAAACTCAAACATGGCTTTTTATATATAGTCCTTATTTATTGCATTTATATCACTCTTTACTCCTCGGACAAGAGATGTTCGTCGATCTCTTTGGAGACTTCAACACAGAACTGGAGGAGAGTCTCGGGATGAGCAACCTCGTCGCTAATTTTCTCGTACTCAAGGTGCCAGTGCACAATACTCCCTGTCCCTCCTTCCTTAGGGGTCACTTGGATCGTGAGCAAGAAGCTTTTGTACTCTTTCATCAGATCACCTTCAATAACCCTGAAAGTGATCAAGTTCTTCTCCGGCTCCACCGCCTCGATCCTCTCCTTTGCCACCTTTGCCTCCCCATCTGCACAATCCACTCGTTGTCAATTAGTTTTGAATTGAAACTTCATGAAAGCATGCCCAAAAACTTTGTCGGAATTTCAGGGTTAGAATCTCTTGGTCATATAAGAAAAATTATATTTATAACATTAACTTGCCATGAACGTAGTTCCAGTAGATGATAGAGCCGACTGTTCCCCAATCACCTTCATGAAGATCACAACCTTGGATGTTGCCTGGAGACGCTTTGGAGACATGGTGTGGTTTTCCTGCGAACATGTGATGGAACATGTCGGCCGAAGATTTGATCTCCACATCTGTCTCAAGCTTTCCCACCAAACTAGACGTCTCGTTTTTCTTCACCTCCTCTTCCACCGGTTTGTCTTTACCGTCCACCACTTGAGAAGGAGTCACCGTGGTCTCGGCCTCTTCCACCTTTGCAGCATCTGCTATATTAGCCGGCGCCACGGTCTCCATCTTTTCCTCCATTTTCTTGGCTATTTCAGTTGCGACCTCTGCCATTTTTTCTACTTCTTAGAGAAAGTAGGATTTTTTTATAGAGAGGGTGATTTTTGTGTGTTTGGTATTAGATGGTGAGCTCCCTTGGGGATTTTATAGCCCTATATGTAGAGAAATGAGAGTGCGGGTGTAGCAGACGTAACACACATGTGATCACAATCTCATCATTTATGTCCCCGCCTGACGATAACGAGATGGAGTTGTGAATTATTTTCATTAAAGATTTCCACGTAAAACCTATCCTTTCTTTTAAATGTGTCTAGCACCTTTTTTTTTCTTCTTCTTAAAGTCTCTTTTATATTGTAAAGTTTCACATATATACAACTAACTGATTAAACATTAACCCAAAAAATACGGTGAATTATTTGCATCGCTTTATCAATGATATTTCAATCACTTACGTATGGTGAATTATTTGCATTGCTTTATCAATGACATTTCAATCACATCGCTTATATTTCTGTTAATGTTTATATGCTAATGCATTTGCTATTGGCCGTAGTTTTTTTTTCAAAGGTAAATTAAATTGCCGGAAAATTTGGCGAGAAGAATTTTATAAAATAAAAGTAAAAAATCGGAGAGAAGAACTCCTAGGACAAAATTACACTATCTCGTTTTGAGCAACACAGGGCTGGTAGGAGTTTAATGGGATATCGTATCTTCAACAAGTTATATCCCACGTGTTTAGGGATTGGAGTAACTATCAAGTAATTAGCTTCTTTAATTTGTGTTGTAGATTTTACAGTCTATCGTTTGTAATGTTGGAACTTTTTTTTTTTACAATGGCGTTAACCAATATTCCGATGGTTTTTCCGGGCAATTTAGTTGTCGGAATAATAGAAGATTAGAATCGTTGGATTCATTGTAATCATCACTATGAGATAGTGTATTCATTTGTCAAAAACGGTGTTCGTTTGAATGAGAAATGTTGGTCCAAAGGCGATGACTTGGAGAACTTGTAAAGCTTGAATATTTGGCTAAGTATAAAATTAGCAAATATACCACATTGGATACATGAGGTGAAAGTCCTCTTGTATATTTATAGAGAAGTCATAACATGGTTATGGTGTATTAGAGAGAATAAATCCCGATCACGCGTGTATGCGGTGTACCGAATCAAACCGTACCGGATTTGAAATCGGTTTTGGAATTGGGATTAAGATATGAATTTGGATTTGGATTTGGTAAATGGGTCATAGACTTAATAATACCTAATTTTTATGGGCCAAATCATTTGAGTTTTGTGATTAATTATATTATATTTAATATATGGAGAAGTCATAACATGGTTATGGTGTATAAGAGAGAATAAATCCCGATCACGCGTGTATGCGGTGTACCGAATCAAACCGTACTGGATTCAAAATCGGTTTTGGAATTGGGATTAAGATATAAATTTGGATTTAGATTTGGTAAATGGGTCATAGACTTAATAATACCTAATTTTTATGGGCCAAATCATTTGAGCTTTGAGATTAATTATATTTAATAACAAAATCAAAATATCTCTCTAATTAGCATCAAAAGAAACGTTAGCATCAATGACAATGAGTCAATGACTTTATGATTTCACATTGATGGTCGTAATAAAAGAAAAACGTTTCTTTCTGTTGTTGTTTTACTTTCAAGAAAGGCGAAGAAAGGCTTAAGGCCAAGCTTCTCTTATGAATACAAAGAGACTAGGGCCTTCTCCGGGCTGCCCGGGTTTTGGTAAAAAATTTATGTGAATTTGTTTTGTCTTAAGTTGCTTCTTTGTAAGACTGGTGTTTTTTTTATAAAAAAATTGACATTTGAATAATTTATCTTTTGTATTTGTATATTTGTTGAATTGATTTTTTTGGCTTTGTTACGATTTGATAATGATTTTATAGATGTTTTTCGGTAAAATATAGTAAGAAATAAAGCAATATTTCTTTTCATCTTCAATAACGTTGACATTTCTCGTTGTATTGTTGATTTCACTTTTACAGCACTACATGTAGTATGTTCTTTGAGATTAATATGATCATTGGTATAGAAAATTTTAAAAATCTTTCTCTTTTTCGCCATCTTTACATCTCTATTCTTTTGCAACAAAGCATCTACGATCCATGTTTTGTAAATGTTTTGTAGCATTTGGAAAAAAAAATATCTATCAAATTTGTTTTTTTGTCATCGCACCATGCATGGCCATTTGAGTTTTCCAGTTAGATTGTCAATTAATTGAAAACATAATCACATAAAAATTCATTAGCCCATGATTGGTTTTACATATGGGAGTCAAGTAACATTTAACACACTATTAAGTTTTCATATATATTCAAAAAGTTTTGTTTTTGTTTATTACAAAATCTATAATGGAGTAGAAAGCATGTGAAGATAAGTAAACAATATTTCCCCAGATGATTAGCATAATTTGCTTTTTGTACTTGACAAAACATAATTATGGAAAAGACTCTCATTTCAATCATATATTGGATATGCACCTCACACAAAGAATGGAAACATATCTTCTGCTTTTGCACACTGACTACATTAATCATATGGTATACCATTGCTCAAAAACTAACTCATCTATATACACAATATTCAGTTAAAAAATTTATGTAGTTTAACTATATAGTAATAATATATATATATATATATATATATTAGTGTTAGTATTATTATCTGTTGGGGTTTTGTTTGTGATAATATGTTTTGTTTGTGATAATATGTTTGGTGGGCCTCTTTGGTCTAAAATTAATGTATGTATCACTGTTTAAAGTTTTGGGTTATGCTTCAATGTTTTACTGAAAATGAATTTGTATAAAATTTTCATCGAACATTGGATAAAAGAGATATTTATATCAAATCACATACAAAACTGTACGTATATCCAAATGTATAGTACATATTGTAATATTTAATCTCAATTTATTAATAATATTTTTTAATAAAATTACTAAAACCAAAAGAAACAAAACTATTAAAGCTTCCTTTATTTAGAATAATCTCTTCTCTAACATGATTGGATATTAGCTTCTCTCAATTATTTTAGTTTTCAAATAAGAAAACACAATCTTTCTTAGGAAAACACCTAAAGTTGAAATCTTTACGAAAAATCCTCAGCCATTGTTTTCCATTGTCACTACTCAGTCTTTTGGCATTTTCTTGAGCATGAAAAACTTCTCTCTCTAGCTTAGATATAGTTTCCAAAGACTGCGGGTTCTGAAAACTTAAACCTTCCTTCACTTCATTTACCTTCAGAAGTTATGTCTCAAAGCTTTAACTTTATCTTCTGCTTTTGCACACTGATTACTAAACATTTGAGCATTCTCCTCGGCTTCTGTAACCTTCTTTTTAGAGTAGATATCATCTCAAGGCATCGATTGTATTGGGCTAAGTCAGCCTCCTTTTCAGAATGCCTGATAAGCTCTGTAGAACTGTTCCACCAATTTCATCAGCTCTGTTTCTTGTGATACATCTCCGCCTTACTTGCAAAAGAATATGCATCTTCGTCGATGAGTTTGATCAAGGAATTAAAGTTGGAGTCCATATTTGCATCAAGAAAACTCAGTTATTCTTCGTGTTAAATAATCGTAGAACAATACAAAGGAACACAACACCGACACTTTAGAACATATCAATAAATTGATAATGTACCTGCAAGATTCTGCTGAATCCATTTATAGTTTTTTTGGAATGTGACTCCCACCACCACGAGTATAATGGCCTGAAATCTGAGTGCAACACAATACCCATCAGTATCTAGACTTCACCCAAGGGTGGTCAAGTGCGAGGTAAGGATTCCAGACCAGAATCCACCAGCTTTATTTCTACGAAAGAATATTTCAAACTGAAGAGTTCTTTGATCTCTCAGTCTTAGGCTCTCTACCTACAAAACTGAAACAATGCCAACACTATAAGCAAATTATTACAATCAAAGTTGTTCAGAGTGAAAGCAGTATTTTGTTTTTCTACTCAATTTAGAGGAGTCAATAGAACAATGTGTAGAAGTAAAACAAACCTTCAGATTAGAGGAGTCAAGGTTAAGCTACTTGAGAACACCAAAAAGAAAGAAAGAACAATGTGTAGAAGTAAAACAAACCTTCAGATTTGTGTTAGACGCTAGATCTCTAACGTTTTCCGATCTTATGGACGATAATAGTGGATCCTCCTGAAGGAAGAAAAAATAACCAAAATCACTTCCCAACACAAGAGAGGCAAATAATCTCTATACTCAGACAATATTTAGTCCAATAATAAAATAAGAAACCAATTAATAAACAACTACGTAGTTATAAACAAAGCATCCAAGCCAAGTATTGTACAATCTTTCCATATAGATAAAGATATCTACATCAACAAATTCACAACAAAAATTATTAGAAAAACGCGTTGTGTCTCATCCTATGCAAACCAACACAATCCTCGAGGTGAAATCAACTACATAAGGAGTATCAAATCGTCAAAGAATCAAACTCCAACAAAAAAAAAATTACAAAACGAAAATGGAATTAGCGAAATAATTTCCAAAATCATTCCAAATAATCGAGTACTTTACCTCAATTTCAAGTTTGTGCAGATAAAAGATGACACTTGCCTTTAGATTTTTCATTGCTACTAATCTCTCTCATTGGCCTTTGTTGCTTTTCTCAGAAATACAATTTATTTCTTCTTTCACAATTGATGTTACATAGAAACCTGCAGACAATATTTTTTTTGTTAAAAAGAAAACCTTGAGTTTCTAATAAGGAACACAAGCTTCTATAGTGATAGTTCTGGCCCAAATAAGCATAACTCAATAAAAGACATGATTTAAAATGAGAGACCAAAATCCAGAAGCTCAAAATAGCAAAAGTTCAAAATTTCAAAAAGTTCAGAATCTCCTATATTTTTAATAGGAGAAAAACGAAAACTTGAGAACACCAAAAAGAAAGAAAGAGAGTTTACGTGTGAGAGGTAGATTCTGATTCCAATTCCATCAATCGCTGAGATGAAAGCGAAGATTTGGAGTTCGAACTGAAGCAACAATCTCGTGGTTGCCATTAGAGTCTTTCAAGGTAGAAGGAAACGATCGCAAGGGTTTTATAGTGAAAACGTAAGTGGAAGGAAATATAGAGGAAAGTTCAGATCAGATTTGGAAACGATCAATGATGGAGCCATTAAAGCTATACAGTGTCGTGGGTTTAGACGTTAGGGAAGATGAAAGATTCAATTGAAGGCTAAGAGGAGGATAATCGTATTTCGGGTTAGGATTGATGGTAACGGCGACTGAGGATGTCAACGTTCTCCGATTAGGGTTGGTGAATTGATCCTCTCTCTTCGTTGGACGTTTTGTTCGCAAAGATGAAAAAACTATCGACAATCTCTGATTTCTCTGTTTTTGGCTATTGGGCTCGTAAAGAAATTATTTCAAAGGCCCAAATAAATTGTTTCCTTCGTTTGTGTATAATAAAGAGAGAGATTAGTATAATGAATTTTTACATATTTAATTGAATGAGATTATTGAGTTGGCCAAATGATTGGCTGAGAAAATTCACATTTTGGCTGATGTGGATGGCCTTAGAAGCCTCTATTTCTTCCCCTTTTATATAAAGGAGATACTCATTCATTCGATGGAGATTAAGACAAGATTAAAGAAAGTTCTAAAAACAATTCTTCTTTTCTTTTGGTTTTTGTGTCTGACAGTACACACATAATTTTGGTTCGATAGGTTCTATTATTCGGTGATGGAAGACGGAACCAATTGCAGTTGTATCATGGGAATCTTACCGCTATGAAACCGTCACACTACGGGGCGTTTAAAGATTTAAGGAAAGAGATTCGACTCGCCTCTGTAATTTCTTTTCATCTTTGTAATTTGGTATTGTAATTCTTGAATTTGTTCTTAAATTATCTTTTCATATATCAGTTGCCCAATTGTAAAAATTCGGGTCCTACATGTAGTGGTACACAAGCCCGACTCATTGGTTTCAAGGACCTTATGCTAAATTTTTTATTTTCAGAAATATAATAAAGTCTTTTTGTAAATTTTAAAATTAAGGGCCTTTTCTATAAAAAAAATATAAAAACTTGGCCTTTTTTGCAAGGAAAAATTAACTAAAATTTTGTTACCTAGTGCATTTGCACACCTTGCACCCCTCGTAACCGGGCATGATGGTATACATATATTTTGATGTAATCTTTCTCTTTTCCTATATAGAAATTGATTCTCTTCTGTTTGGCCCAAATGAAGCATGATCGATTTAATCTGAAATTTTGTCGAGATTAATGGCTACATAGATCATAGTATTGAAGATGTATGGGAAAATATATATATATGGCCCTCATAAAAACATGGGAAATTTTTTGAACTAGTGGCTAGAGTTGAGTCTTGTTATCGACCTTTGAAAATGGAAGTAAATGCTCATGGCGTAGACTAGGGTTGTTTTTTTGTTGCTAAGAATGTAAATATCATTATAAGATAATGAATGGTTGAGGTATTACAAGCGTTTTACCTAAAAAATGAAACCTTGGCAAAAAAATATAAAGGATAAAAACAAGATTACATTAGAGTTGTGATTGATTTGGAGTTAACCTATTTGGTCCATGAACGCATTAGATCTCTCCAATGCTTTTTGTGTCTTCTAGAGTTGATGATATTGATGATTTCCTTGTCAATGTTCTGAAAGACAATCGAAGGTGGTATGAGAAGAGAGTTGTGAAGTACGCTGTTTTGCTGCATCCATATATGAAAGATCAAAGTTTGAGCAACCACTAAGAATGGATCAAAGTTTTAATCCTTGAACACATTAGATTACTAGGGTTGTTGCTAAGAACGAAGAACGAGCAAATAATTGGTACACTCCAAACCAGATTTGAATGTGTCAACTTCTGTTGATAAAATCTGTGTTAGGTGCCAAGAAATAGTGAGAGAGGCCAGCCTGTTTCTGTGGTTGCAAGCCCATCTAATTTCCCTATTTCTTGTCACATAAAATATCTGCCAAAATGATTGTTTCAGCAGTGGAAATGAAAAGGGGAAGGGTTAGGCCTGGGCATATATCCCGAACCCGAAAACCGAACCCGAACCCGACCCGAAAAACAGGGTTTGGAACGGGTACGGGTAGTCCTAATAACCCGAATGGGTTTTATAATTTAATATTTCAGGTTTGGGTTCGGGTTATGGTTACCCGAAAATAAAACGGTTACCCAAACTACCCAAAGAACACATATGTATACAAATATACACTTACCGGTATTAGCATGTTCAGTTTCCAGTAATCCCCATTTATCGATATACGCTATAAATCCACATAATTCCTTTTCGATTTTCAAGATGGAAAATCCAAATCTTCTAAGGAATTCGTCTCCTCCATCAGAGGAGTCTATAAACCATTTGAATGTATGTGACTGATACATTGTTGTTTTTGATTCAATGTAGTTTCTGTATAGGATCGATTTGTCTTTGGTGATTGTTTGATTTCTTTGATTTGATCATATATAAACCCTAGATTCTATATAAATCGATTTGGTCAAATTTTCCAATTCTGATGAATTGTTTTATAACGAGAGGATAGCATTATAGAGGTCCTAGTTTGATGTTTGGAACAAAAATTGTTTTACTTAAGTAATTATTTGTTTATCCTCTATAAGATAGTGATGGTGATGATAAACCGTAAACTTTTCACAATATATTTGTTTAGTAATTTTAGTAAAAAGATCAATACTTTTAAAAAAAAGGCATGTTATCCAAATTGATTGATTATTAATATTACCACTTGCTAATACAACAATCGTTTAATATGCTTTGGATTTATAAACATGAACTTGTATAATCATTATCTAATCTCTATTTGTTATTTGATTTTTACTTATCATAGGAGGAATCAAGAATGGACAAGGGAGGATGGAGAATCACAAGAGAAAGTTATCTTTTAAAATTCCAGTTTGCATTTTAGTTTCATTATATATTTGAAGTCTTGATTTGGTTTTAGACATTACGTTGCTTTTGTTTATGTGGTTGTTTATGTATAGATTTGAAGTCTTGGTTTGATTTAAACGTTGTTTTAGACATTATAAGAAAAAAGAAATCTCTCTCAGACACAAAACCCGAGGATAACTTTATCCAGCGTACACTCCAAGCAACTAGCCTTTACCCCCAAGTTTGTTACCGTTTTTAGCTGCTTTTTTCAAAGTCCAAACTTAACCTAAACTACCATCAACTTTTCTTAACCCAAAATAGAAGCTACAACTCTTTTCCGGTAGCACACGACGGCTCCAAGGCAGGCCCACGGTGACCCTTGGTTAACCGGAACCTCGCCTCCGTGCAGCCTCCATGGCCAGTGTTTTTACACCAAAAGCTTACAATACGAGGTAAAAAAGCTACTGCAAACCTTCAAACCTTTGCCTCTCTGTTGCACAAAACAGGAAGCATACCGCTGGAATACTCTGTAACAAGATACATCAACCAAGGAAACAAAAGTCAAAGATGGCAAGAAGATTAACTTATGAGGAAAAAGGGAAAGCTCTAGCTCAAAACAAGAACTCACCCCCCAGGTTGAGAATCCGCGCACCAACAATGGATACCTCGGATCTGGTCCAGGAAAACAAGCTGACTCTTATAGGCAGGCTCACCAACCCTAAAGTACAAAGAGTTTGGTCAATGATTTCATACTATACGAGGAAATGGGAACTAAAAGGAACAACAGAGGGAGCTGACATGGGAAATGGCCTCTTCCAGTTCAGGTTCACCCTAGAGGAAGACCTGATCAAAGTCTTGGAAAATAGACCATACCATTTCTCCTCCTGGATGGTTATTCTGCAACGTTGGGAACCAGTGATTTCCAACAACTTCCCCTCTCAGATTCCTTTCTGGATCCACCTACAAGGCATACCCTTACACTGTAGGAAACAGAAGCTACTAGACGACATTGGAATAGCTCTGGGTCACCTTGAGGGATCTGAACTAACCAGGACATCTACAAAAATCAGGGTTTCCATTGATGGACTCCAACCACTGATACAAGAAACAGTCATTGATTTCGAGAAAGGAGAGGAAGCCCTAGTAACCCTAGTCTATGAGAAGCTGCAAAACTATTGCACTAGGTGTTACTGCCTCACTCATGCAGCCATGGAGTGCCCTAAGAAACCAGTTCCTGCACCCAAAGGAAGACATAGTGACTCAAATTACTATAGCTCAAGATACAAAGAAGATGACACTCAAAAGGACCACTCAAAAAGGGATTACCTGAAGCCCTATCTTGAAAGAAGAGACAGAAATGTATTCTTCTATGGGGAAAAATTACCAACAAGAACAGCTCAGGAGCAAAATCGACCTTATGGAAGAAGTAACAGTCAGAGCTATCCTAGAGCTTTGGACATACCAGGGGAAAAAGAGATCTTTGAGTCCCACTCCCAACACAGAGGTAGAACAACTCGACCCTACCACAAACAAGTTAATGTTCAAGACAGACACACGTCAATAAATGAGGTATCACAAAGGCAAATTAGCAATCAAAACGCAAACCTCCAGTGGAGATTGAAAGAGACTGAGGTTAACTCATATGGGAATGATACTAACAATAGGAGTCGCAAACCACCTCTGGAGAGGAACTTAGCCATGGAGAGGAACTCAAGATATACAATGCTTTAATGATGCATTGCTAGCTAAGCTAAGCTGGAGAATAATCTCTAATCCAGAGTGCCTACTAGCCAGAACACTACTTGGGAAATACTGCAAAAGCAGCAGTTTCCTCGATAGCTCAACCCCTAACTCAGCCTCCCATGGATGGAGAGGCATAATGATAGGCAAGGAACTCATCAAACTGAATCTGGGCAAAGTAATAGGCGATGGAAAGGCTACCAAACTATGGGAGGAAGACTGGCTATCCCTAATAGGCCCAGCTAGACCTACTGGACCTCCTAATATTCTTGACAAGGATTTGGTGGTTGGGGACCTGTTGTTACCTGACCAAAAAGGATGGAACAAGGAGATGATTGAGAACCTCCTGCCTGCTCACACAACGCAAATCTTGCAATTAAAGCCGAGTCTAGCAGGTGTTGCAGATAGAATTGCTTGGCTAGGACACCAATCTGGCCTCTACTCGGCAAAATCAGGATACCATTTTGCCAAGGATCTTCCTTCTCCAGGCACTACTATCTACCAACCTGCAATAAAATGGAACACATTAGTCTGGAATCTAAACACTGCACAAAAACTGAAGCTATTCCTCTGGAAGCTACTGAGTGGTTCCTTACCTGTGGGTTCAAACTTGGCCTCCAGAGGAATCATGACTGAAGGTCTATGTGTGCGATGTGGTGAACCGGAAACTCCTGATCACCTCTTTCTCCATTGTTGTTTTGCTAAGAAAGTCTGGGAACTGGCTCCGGTTAGGGATCATATCAACTCCCTTAACATTCCGGATATAGCAACAGCTCTAGAAGGAGTAAACTCGATAAGCTGCTTACCTCCTGTTGGAATCTCGGCCGGACCTATTTAACCCTGGATCCTCTGGAACATCTGGACTGCCCGTAACAACAAAATTTTCAACAATAGGTCTTTCTCGGAAGAGGAAACAATACACAAGGCGGTAATAGAAGCAAAGGACTGGATTGGGGCACAAACTGTTATAGCCTCGAGCTCTATCAAGACCCCATCACCACAACCAGATCAGCCAAGGAATCTGTACACTTGCCACACCGACGCGGCTTGGCGTTCTGATACAGGTATGGCTGGGCTCGGATGGATACTCAAAGATCAGCACAATAAGGAAGTCGCAAGTGGTTCAGGACTCATCACCCGGGTCGCAAACCCACTAATGGCTGAAGCTTTAGCCATGAGAGAAGCGTTAATTCAACTTCAACACCGGAATATCAAAAATCTGAGCATAGCCTCAGATTCACAACAACTGATCACCCTCGTCAACAACCGAGGGGATCACCTTGAAATCTACGGAATCTTGCAAGACATCTTCAAGATCTCCAAGGAACTCAAGATTTCAGCTTTCAATTTCATTTCTAGAACTTGTAATCACGATTCCGATAGGATTGCAAAGAATTCTCTGTTTTTGGCTCACAAATCGGTTCAGACCGGTTTAGGCCCACTCCCGGTTTAATCCCGGGTTAATGAAAGTTTTATTTAGACCAAAAAAAAAAAAAAAAAAAGACATTATCTTGTTTGTCAATTTGTAACTTAGAGTTAATTGTCACATTGCTTTTGAATTTACAGGTTTGATTGAGTTAATTTCGGTTTTTGATGACAAACCCGAAACCCGCCCGAACCCGAAAATACCCAACCCGTACCCAACCCGTATTTTTATATAACCCGTATGGGTTTTGTATTCAAAAATCCGAAAACCCGATACCCGCAATACCCAACCCGAAACCCGATTGGGTACCCAGATGCCCACGCCTAGGAAGGGTTATGTCAAATCCGTTAATGCTAAATACGTAAATCTAAAAGATAAAACGGCTTCTAATATTTTGGCTAAAAACTTACATCAACATAAATGCAATGAGTCAATCCGTTAATGCTAAATAATTTGGTTTCCGAGTGCATACAAAATGCATAAAGACATCGTTTTACATGCATAAAAATGCTAAATATTTTGTTATCTTAGTTTAAGTAGAATTCCGCATGATAAATTACTTCGTTTATTTTTTTAATTAGTAGTAAGACGATGCTGTTTTAATGTAAAAAATATATTATTTTAAACTACATCTTTATACTGTTCGTATGGTATCCGAGTCAATGCAGGTTAATCTACTCTATTTAATCCATACAACACGAATTTACATATTTTCCTGGTTTTAGTGGACCGCTCGCCAAGAACCGCATATTTGACCATATTTTCGGAAATGAAACAGGAAATGAAACCGCTGTTTCATTGAACACTGAACATGCATTAAGTTAAGCCAGAGAAAAAAACATTAGAAAACAAAATACATTAACTTACAAATAAAACCGAGCGTTTCCAGTGGCGAATCCAAAAATATATTTTATTGGGGCCAAAATGTTATATAACTTTTTATAGTATAAATATAATAGTAGATATATACCAAATTTTACCACCATTATTTATTTATGTATATACACATTTACAATTGTGTTTAATGGGGTGCTTGGCCTTAAGACTTTTAAAGCTGTAAGTATTTTTATTGTCTCCGTAACATTATATACCCAAAATCTCTGTAATAAAAGTGTACATTTATTCATTACCAAACGACCCTTAAAACACTCAATTATCATATTAACGATCGAATTTTAGTGTAGTTTATAAGAATGCATGGCGATATTTTGCATTCTTATACTAGCATTTAAACACGATATACATATGTGATTTAACTAAGTGTTTTTAGAACCAACTATAAAAATATACATATAAACTAGATAATATACAAGGAAAATGATAGATAGAGTCAATGCTTTTACCAATAAGATATATATATTAATCTCAGAAAATGATTTTGATCTCTCATTTTTCTTCCCAAAATTTGTTTTTTCTAATTTGATTATTTTTATATTGCTAAGACTATGGAAAAGGATATTCAACTTTTGTATGTATAAATAAAATACTAGTCCACTGAAAACAAACAATTTCTTTCATATAAAAACAAAGAAGAGAAATATAGGAAAAGGTTTCTACGTGTACAAATAACATATATACAAATAGTTCTTTTCGTACGTGTGGGTTCAAAGGGGTCACCGAACTTCTTATGTGGAATTTATATGGGTTCATTACAAGCCAAATGGCTAATTTTAAATACATAACAAGTGATAAATCATGAATGATAAAACATGAATATTTAAAAATCTTACGGTGTCACTTGACCCCGTATTGTTAGTTATAGGTTCGCCCCTGAGCGTTTCATCCAAACAAGAAACGTTCAACGTAAAAAGATCAGTTAACAAATTGCCTCTTCCAATAAAGTGAATTGCTTTGGCTCATTTCTTCATTTGGATGATAAATCTACATAGCAATATATGCAGATAGAATATTCATATGTTTTGCACAAAAAAAAAGAATATTCATATGTTATTTGTTTTTCTAAACCATTGCATTTGGGATCTCAAGTTGTTCATTTGTGAATTAGGGATAAAACCTAGATATAATATTATTTCAATGCCTAAAACAAGCATATTTTAAAGTTAATATTTTATTATATCAACAAATTAGGTTTACATTGAAAAAGCTTTAAAAAATCGTTTTCTAATGAAAATATTTATCGAAATTAGTTTTACGATGAAAAAACATCAAAGGGACACTCTATAATATAAAAATTGTTAAAAAAATTTAATTGACTTAAAAAAAAAAGGTTCTATAAATAGTGTTATTAAGGGTGTCAAAATGGGTCAAAAGTTATGGGTTTATCCAACCCAATCCAACCCATTAACCCTAATGGATTGAATATTTTGATTCAATGGATTGATGGGTTAAGTGGTTTGATGAGTAAAATGGATTGAGTTAAAATAGGTTGAAATAAAATGGGTTAATGGTTGACAATGGATAACCCATCAATTCGTTTATAATTAAAATACATGATTTCACAATTTTTTTTTATTTTGTTACCAAAAACATTATTCCACAAATTTTTCTGCTAAAAGGTTTTTTTGAAAACTTTTGAATTTTCAGGGAAAAAAAAAGATTCAAAAATTTCGCACAAAAATTGATCCCGAAAATAAATTTTCCGCCAAAACAAGATTATACAAAAAACACAATATAGTAACCATTTCAGGCCAAAAACGAGATTTATAAAATTTTCCGCAAAAAATATGATCCCGTAAAGTTTTCCCGCCAAAAACGTGATCTCACAAAATATTTTCGCCAAAATCGAGATTCATAAAATTTTCTGCCAAATATGATCCCGCAATTTTCCCGCAAAAAACGTGATCTCACAAAATATTTTCGCCAAAAACGAGATTCATAAAATTTCCCGCCAAAATATGATCCCGCAATTTTCCCGCCAAAAACGTGATTTCACAAAATATTTTCGCCAAAAACGAGATTTATAAAATTTCCCGCCAAAATATGATCCCGCAATTTTTCCGCCAAAAACGTGATCTCACAAAATATTTTCGCTAAAAACGAGATTTATAAAATTTTCCCGCCAAAATATGATCCCGCAAAATCTTCCCGCCAAAAACGTGATCTCACAAATTTTTTTTGCCAAAATCGAGATTCATAAAAATTTCCGACAAAATATGATCCTGCAAAAATTTTCCCGCCAAAATATGATCCGGTAATATTTTCCCGCCAAAAACGTGATCTCAAAGAACATTTTCGCTAAAAACGAGATTCATAAAATTCCCCGTCAAAAATATCATCCCGCAAAATTTTCCTGCCAAAAACGTGATCGCACAAAACATTTTTCTCAAAATCGAGATTGATAAATTTCCCGCCAAAAACGAGATTTTGCGAAAATATTATGCCCAAAACACAATTTATTTAAAAAAATTCCGCCAAAAAACGTGATACGGAAAAATTTCGGCCAAAAATAGAATTTCTTTTTTTTTAATTGAAATGTGTTTTTGTAATTTAAATAAAAATATAATTTGTAAAACATGATTTATAATTTATTTATAAATATATATTTTTTATCTTTAAAATTAAGTGGGTTGAGTCAAAGTCTATCCAACTCATTTAAATTTGATGGGTTTATGGGTTGATCCAACCCAATTACTAATTGAATTGGGTTGATCCATGAACCATTAACATGCAACCCATATGGGTTATAGGTTGGGTTGGATATGGTCATCCATATTGACACCCCTAAGTATTATCCACAATACTTTGTGATTCTATATTATTTATTCACTACAAGAAAACACAGGATTTGTGACGCCGAGTTGTGACGATTTTTTCTGTCACTTATTTTTGTGACGCTTTTGCAACAAATTTGTGACGAAAAATATTACCGTCGCAAAACCGTTGCAAAATTACGACGGAAAAAGACGTCGTAACGTCAAAAATTTGTGACCCTTTTGCAACTACAATTCTGAAGTTGCAAATTAGTGACAGATTAGTGACTCTTTCGGTGCATCGCAGAAAGTGTCGGCCAGAAAAAAGTGGGTGTAAACGTGTTTAATTTGACTTTTATAATCCACCTAACTCTCACCCAACACGTGCCTAACTCCCACCTAACTTCCACCTAGCATCGCAAATTCATAACAAATCCGTCACAAATTTGTGACGAAGTTTTGAGTGTCGCAAATCTGTCACAGGAAATTCAGCCTATAAATAGGACCACTCCCCACTTTCAAATTTCTCATAAATCAGAAAGAAAGAAACGGAAGAGAAAAAAGAAAAAAAAAAGGGAAAATTTTTTGGGAGGGAATATTTTTTGAGAGGGAAAAGAGAAAAAAAATTTGGGAGGGATAAATTTTTGAGAGGGAAAAGAGAAAAAAAAGATAAAAAAATATTGGGAGGAAAAACCTTTTGAGAGGGAAAAAAAATGTGACATTCGTCACGAGAATGGATGTACAACCGGATCGATCCACGCACCAACAGTATATCAATCGACTATTTGGATGGAGTGCAACAGTGCATCGATTTCGCGAGTAACCAGGACTTCGCCTTGAGGAATAATGGTAAGTTTATATGCCCTTGTTCTAAATGCAAAAACGCAACTCGGATAAGACCCGCTCGACTTGTGTCGGACCATTTGCTTAGTAAAGGGTTTATGTCCGGATATTATGTATGGTCCAAACATGGAGAGGATTATAATGTTGGTCCCGGATATTATGTATGGTCCAAACATGGAGAGGATTATAATGTTGGTGGGACATGATCTAGTAGCCATTACGAAAATGTAGATTTTAGTAATGAACAATATTTTAATACGGGTAATGAACAATTTGATTATGGTACCGAGGGGGGGGGGGATGTTTATGCTGGTATGGTCAATGATGCATTTCATGGTACTACACCATTTAATGCTTATCATCATGATCAAGAACATGGTCAGAGTGGTAATGACCATGTTAATGAAGAACCTACATATGGGGCGAAACAATTCTACGACTTGCTAGAAGCTGCAAATACCCCGCTGTATGATGGATGTCAGGAACGTCATTCACAATTATCATTAGCTGCGCGGTTCATGAGCCACAAGACAGACCATAATCAGTCTAAAAGTTGCATGGATGATTGGGCGGAAACGTTTTCTAAGTATTTACCACAGCCTTATCAGGCCACTGGTTCATATTACGAGACGGAAACGTTGATGCGAAAGCTAGGATTGCCGTATCATACATATGATATATGTATAGATAACTGTATGCTCTTCTGGAAAGAAGATGAGGAGTTGGAGCATTGTAAATTTTGTGAAAAACCGAGATATAAAGAGAGTCATGGACGAACAAAAATACCGTTCATCAAGATGTGGTACCTACCAATCGGGGACAGATTGAAGAGGATGTACCAATCTGAGAAGACTGCATCATGGATGAGATGGCATGCTAAGCACGAGTCAGAAGACGGAGTTATGTGTCATCCATCTGACGATGCGGAGTGGAAAAATTTCAATGAAATGTATCCAAGTTTTGCAGAGGAAAAGCGAAATGTTTACCTAGGATTGTGTACAGACGGGTTTAATCCATTTGGGATGTCAAAAAACCATTCGTTGTGGCCAGTGATCATGACACCTTACAACTTACCCCCTGATATGGCGATGAAGAGTGTGTATTTGTTTCTCACAATTTTGAATTCTGGTCCAAATCATCCACGTGCCAGTCTAGATGTGTTTCTCCAACCACTGATCGAGGAGCGAAAGGATTTATGGAATAACGGAGTTGAGGCGTATGATATTTCCTTAAATCAAAATTTTAACCTTAAAGCGGTTCTGCTATGGACGATTAGCGATTTTCCAGCGTATGGTATGTTGTCCGGATGGACTACACATGGAAAATTATCTTGTCCAATTTGTATGTGTGATACAAATGCTTTCCAGTTGCCATCTGGTAGGAAGCCATGTTGGTTCGAGCGTCACAGATTTTTTTTGCCTACCAATCATCCTTTGTGGAAAAATAAAGTCAATTTCATAAAAGGAAAGACCGCATTGAACGACTACCCACCAGAATCGTTGAGTGGAGCAGAACTTTTGCGGTATGTAAGGAATGCCAAGGCACCTAAAACTTCTGACTGTGGTGGAAACGGACATCAGAAAAAACCGGACGGATATGGAGAGTGGCATAACTGGCATAAATAAAACATATTTTGGGAGCTACCGTATTGGATTAATTTGAATCTACGACATTGTCTTCACTGGATACAAATCGAGAAATTTTTTTTCGATAACATCATGTACACTATTATGAATATTAAAGACATATCAAAAGATAACATCAAGTCAAGAATAGATGTTGCAAGATATTGTGCACGAAAAGAATTGCATGTCGATGCTCGTGGGAATGCGCCATTTCCAATTTGGAGATTGACTGCAAAAGCAAAAGATGCGTTACTACAGTGGGTGAAGAATGAAGTGAAATTCCCAGACGGCTATGTTGCAGATTTAACTAGTACAGTAGACATCAATAACGGAAAGTTCTCGGGAATGAAAAGCCATGACTGTCACGTTTTTATGGAGAGATTGCTTCCATTCGTATTTGCAGAACTTCTCCCCCGTAACGTGCACCAAGCAATATCAGGTATATACAATTCATGTTTATGTTGATATATATTGTTAAACTTTATATAAATAACTAATTAAAAAAATTATTCGTAGGGATTGGAGCATTCTTTCGTGACCTTAGCAGTCGCACATTGAATATAAGCCGCGTCCAACTTCTTAAGTCGAACATTGTGATGATTTTGTGTAATTTGGAAAAATCTTTCCACCATCCTTCTTTGATGTGATGGAGCACCTTCCTATCCACTTGCCTTACGAAGCAGAGCTTGGTGGTCTTGTGCAATATCGGTGGATGTATCCTTTCGAAAGGTTTTTTAAACATTTGAAAGGAAAAGCGAAAAACAAAAGATATCCAGCGGGATCAATTGTTCAGTCGTATATGAATGATGAGATATCCTACTTTTCACAATACTACTTTGGCTCACAGGTTCCTACAACTATCAGACGAAGGTAAATTGATGTGATAATATAGAAAAATGTATGTTATTTAATATTGGTATTATGTTTTGGTTTTAATGATATTAAGAACAAATTTTGAAGGGTAAGGTGAAGCACCTAAATATCCAATTGATGTACCGGATATATTCACGGCTGTAGGTCGGCCAAGTGGGAAATGTGAAGAATTCTGGTTAAGCGCCGAGGAGTATCATCGCGCACATTCATATATTCTACGGAATTGTGAATACTTTCGGCCATACGAGAAGTAACTGAAACTAGATCTTACATAATTTACGGTAATTTTCTTTACCAATTTATTCAATCGTATATTCTTATTGAATCACATTTTGTTGGAAACGCAAATTCGAGATGAAGACCCTGACCTAACAGATGAGGAGGTGATGGCGAATAGAGATACAAATTTATGTTCATGGATCCGGCAATACGTATGTATATTGTTGACCTGTAAATTATTGATTTGTAAATATCATTTTCTTAATTTACACATATTTTGTATTGATAGGTATATTACATGAAGGATCAACAATATTTTCCTCCTTGGGTTTTTAATGTTGTTGAAGGCCCTAAAAATCAAGTTCGAACTTGGCCCATGTATTATACGAGAGGGTATTTGTTTCACACGGAAAGTCACAGAGAGAGGAAAAAAACTATGAATTATGGGGTACTCGTGCGAGGGCAACAATATTCTGACGCAACTAAAGAAGACGATTTTCATAGGAAAGTGCAAATGATCATGGAGTTCCAATTCCCTGGCATTTTTCAATTAAGGGTAACACTTTTTTATTGCAAATGGTTCGACCCTACGATCGGAAAAGGCACCCGGAGAAGCAAGGGAGGTATTGTTGATGTGTTGGCTAAAGGTCGATAAAAAACAATATTAATGAGCCTTTTATTTTAGGTATGATCAATTTGTTCATTTATTCAATCTAGAAGATATATGAACATATATGTTTTACAAATATTTTCAAATTTCTTATCTAAACACTATACTTATGGCAGGGTCTCAAGCCGATCAAGTTTGTTATCTTCCATATCCACCTACTAAACGTATTCTGAAACCATGGCTTACAGTACTGCAAGTTAATCCGAGGAATCGTGTACAAGGAATATTTGGTACGAAAGACTTGGTTATTTTGCAACAAACTAGCGATGATACTGTCACGAAAATGGTGGATGAAATTGACGTGCATGCCTTGGTGGAAGGAAACAACCCAATACAAACAATTGATTTTAAAATTGAAGACAATGAACCAGAAGATGAATTTTTGTGTAATTTATTGTCATCTGAGGATGATTAGAATGAAGGTCATGATGAAGATGATGATGATTTTGAATAATTTGATTGTAATATATATATATTTTTTTTGATTAATCTATAAGGGTTTTAAAGAATAAATTTAACTTAATAAAAATAAATCTATTAATAATTAATCAGCTCGTAATATAGATATATATTATCTAATGTCAACAATTACCGAATAATACACAATAGTACAGAGGCAAAGCAACGCTGTAAATATACCACATGCCTGGGTTCGAACCTCACTCTGAACAATGAAATTCAAAAAAAAATTCCATTAATTTTAGTTAAAATTTAGAGTCTTATTATAAAAAAAACGAAGAGGTACATGTATATTAGTATAGCATGGTGGCATTGCCTCATACATTTGGCTGTTAAGGGCCTAGGTTCGAACAGCAGCTAGTGCACATATATTTAGTCTTTTTTTCACTAAGTGTATTTTGTAAAACTGTTTTTTTTCACTAAGTGTTCGTAATTTTGCAACGGAGTTGTGACGGATTTGTAACCACTTACCTAACTTTGCAACGGAATTGTAACCACTTAAGTAAATTTGCTACGGAATTGTAACAGATTTATAACCCCATCAAATACAATTCCAAAATCATTCACATATTTAAAGGTAATGCAAAATGGTTACATTTACACTAGTATAAATGACCATGTAAATTACAATTACCACTCACATATTTCAAAATTCTACATTTCTTAATTTTTATTCCAAACCCTAAGTTTTTTACATAAAATGAATGTGATTACATATATAACTTATGAGAATGAATGATTTTTTCTCAAAATAAACTTTTAAAGTTACATATCACTTTTTTTAAAAGACAAGAAGTTTGGAAGAACATGGATTTTAGCTTGGTAATGTCTATGTCACAAAAATTACCTTTTCAAAGTTTAGGGTTTAGGGTTTGGAGTAGTGACACTAAACTAAGTTGCAAAATGGTTACAAATGTGAGACGGATTTGTTACATATTTGTGACGCACCGCCTTATTTGTGACGACTTTGCAACTCCATTTTGATTTTGGGATACTTAGGAACCTATTTAATTATGAAACAATGTATGTTTGGAAGTTAAATTATTCAAATTACCAATTACATTATACTTAATACTCACATCTACGAAAATTCAAATTTTCTAAATTTTAACTAAACTCTAAATTTTCTTATCTAACCTCCATGTAATTACATTATGGTTTATTAGAATGATTTCAATATTTATAAGTATGTGATGTTTGAAGTGACATATTACTCCTTCTGTTGGGCTAGAATTACGTCAAATTATGATTTTAAGAATGGAAATGATAGTGGCAAACCATTTGGGGACAAAAGGTTTAGGGTTTAGGGTTTCAAGTTTTGCTTCCATTAGGAGTCATAAATTCGTCACAAAATTGTCACAACAACTGGTTTTGGGTTTCTGAAAGATTGGGTTGTGTTGGCAAACAAATGGGCTTATAGGGGCCCAACTATTTACGACGGAATTATGACGAAAGAGTGACGCTTGTGTAAATGAAAGTGCAAAACGCTAAACCTAATCCGGTAAAACATCAACGTACAAAACATATTGAGATTGATATTCACTTTGTTCGAGAAAAGGTCGCAATGGGTCAAGTCAAAGTGGTTCATGTGCCTTCTTCTCACCAGTTTGCTGATGTTTTTACCAAGGGTCTACCCACTACCTTGTTCAACGAGTTTAGAACCAGTTTAACTGTGCGGAGTCCCGACGATTTAACTGCCGGAGGGTGATAGAGTATAAGAATATTCCTTTTGTAAAGTATAAGAATATACGATCTAGTTTAGATATCACAACCAATCACCCTTGTAAATCCCAGATTTTGTGTAACGTCTCAGGCTATTTAACGCCTTCTAATGATAAGAATCCCCAGAAGGGAATTCAACTTCATTTGTTTCACAAACCCTAGTTTCTTCGTTTTCTCTCTAAGAAGAGGCGATTCCGTCTATCTCCTTTCTATATCCGATCTGTCTTCGATCGTTTCCGATCTTGTTTACTCTCTTCTCTTTCTCTTTCCCTTACAGATTTCTTCAACCATAACCCCTACTCTCCAATCTCTTCCATTCTTCTGACCTTCAACATGCCTCCAAAACCCAAGCCCAAACCTGCAGTCGCTGCCAAGGCTACCGCGGCCAGTCGATTGACGATCGTTGCTCGCGGAAAGGCAGCTGCGAAAGGTCGTCAAGGTACTGGAACCAGCCGCGGTGGTCGCGGTGGTGGAGGGAAAGCGGTTCCTGATATTCCCAGAGAAGGCGGTGGTCGCCTCAACCTAAATCGTGGAGTCCCTTCCACGACTGTCCCTTCCATCGGAGTCCCTTCGACTTCCACCGCAGATCGTCGTCGTGGTGGTGGTGGAGGAATCCCAACACTCCCTCTCCTCACAGGCGCTGCAACTGGTGGATCCACCGCTAGATCTGATAGATTGGTCACACCGACTCGTCAACCTGTCGGTCCAGGGAGAGAAACCTCAGGCGGTCGTAAGTCTGTGGTGGAAGGGACAAGCGAAACAGGAGGAAACCATTCGCCGTCCTCTGAAAAAACAGTCTACGGTTCAGTTTCCAGAACCAGCCAAGCGACTCAGTTTCCTCCAGCGAGACTAGGGCCTTCTGCTTCACAACGGCACAACCTGATCCTCAACGATTCACCTCCTTCTCGTTTTCAAGGACGAGCACTTGACATGATCCAAGAAGAACCAGAAGAGGAAGACGAACAAGAAGAAGAAGACTACTATGCTGATTTCGCTGAGGAACACATTGAAATGGAGGAAGAAGACGAGGTTGATGCTCTCCAACACGGTGATGCTGCAGACGAGGATGATGCTCCCCAGCAGGTTGAAGCTCCCCAGCAGATTCAAGACTACGAGCAGCAGCTGGAGTACCTCCTGCAACTGCCTGGACGTGAAAGGTTGCTCCGGTTGTCTGAGCACCCAATCCCAAATGAAGCGACAATATGGTAAGATCTTTCTCATTTCAAAAGTTCATATCTGTTTTAGCCATGGTTAGATTATAGTATTTTAGTTTAGATTATAGTGTGTTACAATATGTGTTAGTTGATTGAATTGATATAAACATTGCTTGATTATGAAATGCAACTGTTTTGGTTGAGACTTGACTGATTTGTTTTCAATTCTTCTGTTTCATATACATGTTTTAGGTTTGATAGGGACGATGGTGTGTTGGCTAAGGTAATTTGCAACATCATGCGTCGGAAGTTCAATGGACCGTACTATAACTGGTCATGTATACCTGACCATGTCCGAGAACTGATGTTCGAAACTTTTGCGGTAATGTTTTAGATATTAGCTAGTTTCTATTCAATTTCTTACTAAGTAAACCAATACTAACAACTGTTTTTAATGTAGGGGAAATACAACTAGGAAATTGGCATTACTTCACTTGTCAGGGACCATTTCTTCGCGATTGCATCGAGAAGAATGTGATGCATTGTTAGCCAGGCTAGACGGGGACCCGGAAGGCCGATATGGATCAACGAGAAATTATGGAAGCAAATGCAACTGTATTGGGCAACTCCTCAGGCGCAGGAAAAGAGTGTGACGGCTTCCAACTGCCGCAGATCAAATCGTGGAGGTCTAGGAATCGCAAAGCACAATTCTGGACAGAAATCTTTCTTGCGACGTCAACAAGAAATGGTGAGTTACTCTGTCTTCAAATAATTCATTAGTTACTCTGTCTTTGTAATCATTTATCAAATGTTTTATCATATTTTCCTATCTTTACAGGAAGCGGAGTTAGGTCGACATGTCTCATGGGAGAGGTTTTTCTGCGGACACACACAAACAAAGATGGAACATTTGTTGACTGCAAATCGCAACAAGTTGTTGAGGCTTATGAGAAGCAACTTGCAGAAGCTGTGTCTGACGCTGATGCAGATGCCTCTGGCCTTTCAGAGCTTTCAACTCAGAGGACTCTGTCCATTGACAAAAAAAATGAAATATTTCTCAAGTTATTTTCCTCTCTCTTCTCCTAAATTACAATTTGGTTGCTTGGAATTGAGTGAACTGCTATGTCATACAACTAGGACTGAGTTTGTTGTGGATCAATTAATTTTCTTAATCTGACTTTTCTGAACATACTGATAATATTGCAAAGGTTACTTCTGTCTTTGCTTTACAATCACTATGGTACATGCACAATTCAGATATATACATATATTCATGGTTTCATCTTACTTTCTTGCATACTTACATGTATTTTTGGTTTCTTTTTCAGTGTACCTTGACTGATCACAAGGGAACCATATTTGGACTTGGGGACCTGCCTCGAATGCAAAGGAAGAGAAAGAGGACTCAGAGCTGTGCAAGCTCCTCTGTGCCACAACTCTCTGAGATGCAAGAGAAACTAGCAGCTCAGCGTAAGCTTGATGCGCAAGATGCGGATAACGCAAGGCGGGATGAGGAGCAACGCAAGCGTGATGAAGAGCAACGTAAGCGTGATGAGGAGCAACGCAAGCGTGATGAGGAGCACCGCAAAGGTCAAGAGCAGCTTGCTGAAATGACAAAGCTTCTTACGTTCTTCAAGACCTCGGATCCGCGCATCGCAGCTTACATGACCAATGACCAACCAACCACTTCAGGAGAAGAACCAACAATTCCACCCACTCCTCAGTCTTAAGTAGTTCTAAACTTAAAACTTTTTAATTTTTTGCTTCTACTATTAACTAAAAACTACTTTTGTGTATGCTATTATTAGGAAAGGTTGTAAAATGTAGTAACTTATGCTTTTTGTACTTTATGCTTTTCTATAACATTAACTTCCGCTTTATAATTGCTTTTGGTTTAATTGCTTTCCAAGTTTTTAGAAATGGCCAGAAAATCTTTTATTAAGAACAGGAATTAGTGGTTACGAACAGTTATTCCGTAGCAAATTTGTCGCTACTTTGTCACGGATTTGTTACCCTAATGTAACATAAATGAGATAGGAGAACCAATACACGTCGTAAATTCGTCACAATTTTGATACTACTTTGCTACTACCAACGGCGTCACAAATCTATGACTCCCAAACATAGTCGAAAATCTGTCGCACAATTACCACAACTAAAGCAGTCATAGGTGAGTCGCAATATTGCGACTACTTCCCAACGTGACAATTTCGTCACAAATTTGCAAAGCAAAAAACATGGTCATTCATTCGTAGCAAATGTGCGACGCATTTGCGACGTGATTAATTTGCGACGATACTTTTGCTACGCCCTATTTTCGTCGCATAATCGTCACAAATCCCCGATTTGCGACGGAGTTGTGATACTTCTGGGAGTAGCAAATCATGTGTTTTCTTGTAGTGATTTCATACTTTCTAATTACTTTACATCCTCATACTATATACAACACGAGACGAATCTCGAGTTCATCGATTCATGATAGCCAAGAGAGAGAAACGATCCTTAGAGCAGGCACACTCGTGATATTTCTCAAGTATCATAAGGAAATTAGGATTATTAAACAATTTATGAGTTTCTTTGTAGTCCAATTTGGATCAGAGTATTGATCCGCTAGCTACAGTAACCGGGTACACGTGTCGTCGTCTGGGCGCTGAGATTTTGGGTTTGGGAGTAAACTAATTTTTTGTTTTCATTTCACGATTTTACAGTTTCTCTGTCATCCTCTCCTCTGCAATTCTCTTCTAATCGAAGAAGAGAGAAAGAAGTCAAAACCATGGCGAAGGAGACGACGGCAAATTCATCTCAATCACCGTCGATGATTTCATTAGAATCATGAATCAATCGATTAATCAATGCAAATCAATCTCAATCACAATCAAGGTCTATATACTCTGATAGATTTATACCAAGTAGATCCAGATCTAATTTCGCACTCTTCGATCTAGCTCCATCTACGATCAAAGACGGTAAAGAAGATGGAGCTGGCTCTTACGCGAATCTGTTACGAGCTGCGATGTTTGGACCTGAGATGCCGGAGAAGAGAGATATTACGGGGTTTTCTTCGTGGAGGAACATTTTTTAGGTTTAAGACGGAGATGAATCGAGGTTTTGATTCGTATTCTCCTTTTGTGAATGATGAAGTTCATGTTATTAGTCATAGTCCGATCAAGTCTCCGAGAAAGGTTTCGTGATCGCTGTATAAGGTTAGTTTTTGGGATCGTGCATTGTGAATTTTTGGGGTTTGATTTGAGTTTGGAAGAATGAATCTGGATCATGTTTTTAAGTAGATGTGCATCGTGTGATGATTGTTGCTTTGATGGTTATTTGTGTATGTCTACAGATTTGGGTTTTGGAGATCTTAGATTCTCGATCTTGTTGACTTGTTTTGTTTGATTTCATTGATGCATGAAGCATTATGTGATCTTTATGATGTTTTGTTCTGTGATGATCAGATGAAACCATTATAGCTATGAGTGTGTTATTGGATTTGGATGTTTTGTTTATGGGAAATGTTGTTGATACTGATGATAACATAGGGTTTTTTTGTTGTTGTTGTTAGGTATTGGATGCACCAGCATTGCAAAATGATTTTTGTTTGAATCTTGTGGATTGGTCTGCACAAAATGTTCTTGTAGTGGGATTAGGGAACTGTGTGTATTTGTGGAATGGTTGTAGTAGCAAGGTGAGTTTTTTGTTGTTGTCAATTTACGAATTTCTAATAAACCTCATAGTAGTTTTTGATATTGGTTTCTTCCTTGTAATTCAACAGGTAACTAATTATGTGATCTCGGCGCTGATGATAGTGTTTGCTCGGTGGGTTGGGCGTTACGCGGAACCCATTTGGCTGTTGGAACTAGTACTCCTCTACCATTAAAAAAAAATTATGTTTTAAAATATTTATTATTTTAGTTAATTCTAATGAACTTATTGAGAATCACCAATAAACACTAAAAAGTAGAAATATCAAATGAAGTATCAATTAATACATTTAGTATTTAATTAAGGTTAATGATTCTCTTAAGAGATCATGAGTGTGCATGCTCTTAGATCATCAATAACAATGAAATGAGATTGATCTCATTAACAATAAAGTAGTAATTAATATAATATTAACTTGATGATTGCCTTGTTGAAACGTTTTTTTTTATCTCTATGCATTGAGACTTATCAAGCGTTTCTTTCTCTTCATTTATTATTTTAATTGCTTTTAATAAAATGATACTCTTAAGATTTTATCGTTAATGATGGTCTTAGTTTATCCACAAACATATATCACATACTTTTATTTATTTTTAAACATAACCTACACACATTTAACATACAACACTTTCACTTATCATTTACCTACATCAGACATGGCTCCTTATTTATTGCACTTTCATAGACTAACACAACCACGCTTCATGCCACACATATATGTATGGATAGGGTAGATACAAAGTTAAAGAGCACTCTTCTCTATTCCTCGTTCATGAGATGCTCATCGAGATCTTTGGAAACGTGAACACAAAACTGAAGGAAGGTCTCAGGGTGAGCCACTTTCTCGTCAATTTTCTCATACTCGACGTGCCAGTGCACCACACTTCCGGACCCTCCATGCTTAGGAGTCACTTGGATTGTGATCACAAAGCTCTTATACTCTTTTAGTAAATCTCCCTCTATCACCCTAAAAGTGATCAGATTCTTCTCCGGCTCCACTGCCTCGATCCTCTCTTTGGCCACCTTTTCCTCCCCATCTGCACCAAATATGTGTTAAATATGTTTCAGATTGACTCTTAGAGTCAGTATGAATATTAGTTCAAGAACATATTATAAGCAAGTGTATTTAATTTAATCAAGTGATGGTAGTCAAATGGTTATTTGCACTATATTTTTATTATTTATATATTATATATAGGTTAGATTGTGAAAAAATTGTTTACTAAAAAATTATGTAAAATTCGTTACAATTTCATGTTTTAGATTTTTTATCAACACCATGCATCATTTAGATTTGAAACTAAGTGAAAACAAAGTTTCAAAAAAAAAAAAAACTAAGTGAAAACATAAAAACAACACTAAGACAAACGACTGGATTACATATCCCTATCACAAAAAAATGTTAGTTTTAAGCACATATTATAAACAATTATATTTATAAATATTTACTTGCCATGAACATAATTCCAGAAGATGATAGAGCCAACTTTTCCCCAGTCGCCTTCGTGTAGCTCGCAACCCCGAATCTTGCCTGGAGTTGCTTTGGAGACATGGTGTGGTTTTCCGGCAAACATGTGATGGAACTTCCCAGCAGAAGCTCTGATGTCAACATCTATCTCAAGCGTCCCAACCAAACTCGACGCTTCTGTCTTTGTAGGATTCATCGCAGTCCCTGCCATTTTAGTCGCCATTTTTCTCTCTTGTTGATTTGTTTTGTCTTGAGAATTAAAAAGGATTATGAGAGAGGATGAATCCCTTTTGAGTTCTTTAGCCTCTTTTTATAGAGAAGTGAGTGATGTAACGCTTAAAGAAGAAAACAAAATGTTTATTAATTGCAATTTTGTATCACTTGTTATCATGACCTATCATTTTGTCTCGCCTACGGATTTTATGCAAAGGATAAGGATTATTCTTTGCATTGTTCATAAAAAATGATCTAGCGATCTTTCAGTCACACGGTTGATCACCTCGTTTCTTCCGCTGTTAAGTTTTTCTTTGAGATATTTGTTATATATTGCCATGTAGAGTTGTAAATATACGCCTTATTTTCTTGAAATAAGTTTTCGCTGAAAATTCTAATAAAATGATCAAAAATGTGTTAGACTAGTGGTTAGCCGTCAGTTTTACTGGGTCTCTAATTCAATCTCTTTTCGTATGTCCACAAAAGATAGGAGCAAACTATGGACCCGTAATAATTAGAATTTATGTCCGAATTTCAAAGTTACCACATAAAAATATTCGATATATGTATATAAATGCTTTGAAATGATCCTATAAAGCACATGTCGTTTTTTTAGTGAAAGACACGTCTGTTTACTAGATAAATGAAACCCTTAGTTTTAGTCCATAATTTTAGGAAATTAAACACAAACCCTTAGTTTAGGAAAATAAACAAACCCTTAGTTTCAAACACTAGATTAAACGGCACCTAGTGCCGGGTTATTATAAAGTTTGAAAGTGTGATTGCTACAGGTTTTAGACCCAAGGAGGAAGATGATGCAAAATGAAGCAGTTCCTGTATCAGGACAGAGTAATACAAGTACATAGTAATACATGACGTGTTACAGACATATTTCTCAAAGGTAAACGAACTAGACTTAACGTGATGGCTTAGGCCATGTGAGTTGGAGCTACTGTGATGATACATAGCTTGGGGAAGACCTACGAACAAGAAGAGAGTCTGAGACAAAGGACTAAGATACTGAAGAGCTGAAGCAGGTGAAACCGAGCTGAAGCAGAGGCTGAAGCAGTGCAGATGCTGAAGCAGTTTTTGATAGGATTGGCCGTGGGCCTTGTCGCTCATGGGCTTGAAGGCCACGTGACTTAAAGAGTCATTAGGGTCTTGAGACATGAGTATTTATACCTAGAGGCGTAGACGAAAACACTTACGCGCCTAGGGTTTCATTGAGAGAGGCACACATGTGTGTGTGGCGTCGTCCACCAAAGAAGATCAGAAAAACAAGATCTGTCTGTTGGTGTTACTGAGAGATCGTGATGATTCTCAGGTTAGGATCCATGTTATAGAAAAGAGTGGTGTTGTATCCATATAGCAATTGTAGGTTGCTTCTTTTTATAATGGATTTGTTCTGGACGTGGTCTCGGGGATGTAGGAAACGAACCTCGTTAAAAGACTCCTTGTGTCAATTTACTTTATGCACGTACTTGCTCGTTGTCATTCGATCTAGCCCAAACATGCACTAACAATTGGTATCAAGAGCCTAACTCGTTCGAAGTTAAACTTATTTTCGGGTATAAGATCTGGGTTTTTGTGGCTAGATTCAAGTTAGTGAAGAGAATAGGAGTTTTTGTATCTCTGAATTTATGAAGGTCTGTGTTTCTGAGATTAGGGTTCAATCATGTTTTGTTTTAACGAAGAAGAAGCTTGAGCTAATGGGTGCCTCGAGAGAAGACAAGAGAAGAAACAAAAAAAACGGAACCAATATTGCGGGCTGTTTTCCCGGCGGACCAGAACAAACCAAACGATGATATTGGTATGGTTGCAAAGATAACAAAGTCATATTTCCACAGGAGAAAACGGAACCCAATTCGGAGGTAAATTTTGGAAGTTGTGAGTGTTTCTTTCTAACCAAATCTGCAGAAAATCCTGCAAACTAGTGAACGAGGTGACATCTTTGAGGTCTTATTTCTGATGACTCAAGAGGTCCCACTCCACGATCAAGCTATCCCTGGAAAGATCCCACTGAAAGGAAAACATAGAAGCTGATGGATTGTCAGTCAGAGTTATTATCCATCAACAAATCACTGTGAAAGTTGACCGATAATCATTCAAATCTGAAAAAATTTAGAAAAAAAAAAACGGGTTCGATGGAGCATTTTCGTGAGGTTGTTTGGAAGGTCAAATGGATTTCGATCCTTCTGAAATTTTGAGAGTTTAATGATTGCATATCAAACTTCATAATCAACGGTGGGATTCGTAAGCTAACGGTTAGTTTTAGATTTGTTGTTGTTTGTTCAAAGGATGCTGGTGAAATTAGATTATGGAACCTTCTGCTTATTCATCCCTCTGATTGAGTTTGGTACTGAGATGAAATGAGTCTGTGGTTGAGCTTCGTTCAGACTGGAGTAGTGTCTGAAAAAGACTAAGGTCAAGTCAAAAGAAAAGAGGTGTGATAAACGGAGGGATGAAGTACTTCAAGGGTTGTCTATGATCAACATGAGAATTTTTAACTTAGTTGTGCACTCAAGCTGGGAGAGATTGTTTATATTGGCTAAATCAGCTTGTCAAGGAAGCATTGTGTATGGGGGAGCAAAAAAGAAGAAGATGCTTGAGTATCAAACTAAGTTAAAAAGGGGGAAAATGAAGATGTTATATCTTGTGTGCTTAGTGTTGATACACTATAAGCTTTGAACCGAAGTGAAGCTTGAAGATCATCAAAGTGTATGCGACTAAGTGAACATATGTTCTAAAACTCTGTAACAAAGGGAGAGATTGAAAGTGTGATTGCTACAGGTTTTAGACCCAAGGAGGAAGATGATGCAGAATGAAGCAGTTCCTGTATCAGGACAGAGTAATACAAGTACAGAGTAATACATGACGTGTTACAAACATATTTCTCAAAGGTAAACGAACTAGACTTGAAGTGATGGCTTACGCCATGTGAGTTGGAGCCACTGTGATGATACATAGCTTGGGGAAGACCTACGGACAAGAAGAGAGTCTGAGACAAAGGAGTAAGATACTGAAGAGCTGAAGCAGGTGAAACCGAGTTGAAGCAGGTGAAACCGAGCTGAAGCAGAGGCTGAAGCAGTGCAGATGCTGAAGCAGTTTTTGATAGGATTGGCCGTGGGCCTTGTCGCTCATGGGCTTGAAGGCCACGTGACTTAAAGAGTCATTAGGGTCTTGAGAAATGAGTATTTATACCTAGAGGCGTAGACGAAAACACTTACGCGCCTAGGGTTTCATTGAGAGAGGCACACATGTGTGTGTGGCGTCGTCCACCAAAGAAGATCAGAAAATAAGATCTGTCTGTTGGTGTTACTGAGAGATCATGATGATTCTCAGGTTAGGATCCATGTTATAGAAAAGAGTGGTATTGTATCCATATAGCAATTGTAGGTTGCTTCTTTTTGTAATGGATTTGTTCTGGACGTTGTCCCGGAGATGTAGGAAACGAACCTCGTTAAAAGACTCCTTGTGTCAATTTACTTTATGCACGTACTTGCTCGTTGTCATTCGATCTAGCCCAAACATGCACTAACAAAGTTCAAGTCCATAAATGTCATGTTGTAGATGATTAAAAAAAAAAATCAGACATTTAATAAAAACTTGCATTAATTTGTTATCTATACATTATTTCTTCACGTGATGAACGTCAGAACTTGAGATATGCTTTATGTGTGTTTGTTGGTGTGTTCAAGGAAATCGTTTTGTTCAAGATTTTTCTTATGTACACATCTTGATAACTAATCGAAAAATAGAAGTTTTTCGTATGTAATATTCTTCTAGTTTCTATTACTAATTCCAAATCACATATGACCAATCATTATGTAAATTTAGTATATAAGAAACCAAGAAAGGCGAGGCTTATTGTTAAATATGCTTTGAATCTGTTGGGCTTCTGATGGGCTGTTGGGCCTCAGTCACCTGTTGGGCCTTCAGTAATCTGTTCGGGCCTCAATATAAGTCGGCCTAAGACGAAATTAGGGTTACTCGGGTTTCTCTTTATATACTCGTGTTATCCCTAATCTCTCATGTATTCTGAAACTCTGAAACTTAACCCCCATAAAACAGTCTCCTTTTGCCCATGGACGTAGCTCAACACAATGTTGGCGAACCACGTTAAATCTTTGTGTCTTTCTTTACTGTTTATATTCATCTTCATACATCCGTTATAACAAACTAGTATCAGAGCTCAAGCTCTAGGTTCTGGGATTCCCGCAACAACAGTCTGAAGAGAAGATGTCAGCCTTAAACACAAAGATCGACAAGTTCGCAGGGAGAAACAGTTTCAGTCTCTGGCAGATCAAGATGCAAGCGTTGTTGAAGCAACAAGGCTTGTGGGCGCCGCTGGTAAGGAACAAGAAGGGCGACGCTGCTGAGATGGAAACTTTGGAAGAGAAGGCACACTCAACGATTATCCTTTGTCTTGCAGATGAGATCATCATCGAGGTTTCAAACGAAACAACTGCCGCTGGTCTGTGGGGGAAGTTGGAAACTCTGTACATGACAAAGTCTCTAACTAACAAGCTGTTATTGAAAGAACGTCTGTTTGCATTGCGAATGCAGGAAGGTACACAACTCAGGGATCATTTAGATCAGCTCAACACGTTGTTACTCGAATTGCGTAATATCGATGTTAAAGTTGAAGATGAAGATGCTGCCTTGCTTCTATTGGTATCTTTACCACAATCATATGCGAATTTTGTGCAATCGTTTATAGTTGGTAAAGATTCAGTTTCATTAGAGGAAGCCAGATCGTCGCTTCACAGCAGGGAGTTGCGTCATCAGGCCTCTGGTACAGGGACAGAAAATCAGGCTGCTGGGCTATATGTCAGCAACGGCAAAGGTTTTGGAAACAGCAAGAAAAGAGACAACACGAAGTTGTTTTCAAAGGGTCCTCAGCCGGGTGATATCTGTAACTACTGTAAGGAGAGGGCCCACTGGAAATCAGATTGTCCTAAGAAGAAACAATCCGGATCTTCTGCTGTAGCAACAGAAACTGATACTTGGTCTGAAGAAGACATTGCTCTGGTTGCTGATGGACAAACACACCCATATGATGTGTGTGTTTTAGACACTGGAGCATCTTACCATATGTGTCCAAGGAGAGAGTGGTTTGCAACGTATGAACATGTAGAATAAGGTCAAATCAAGATGGCTAACAACTTCATGTGTCAGGTTGCTGGAATTGGCTCAATTAAGATCAGGACACAGGCTGGTAGATTATGTACACTGAACGAGGTTAGACATGTTCCATCAATAACTGAGAATCTGATATCTGTGAGTTTCCTGGATAGTAGGGGTTTCACGTACTCAGGTGGGAATGAAATTTTAAGGGTCTACAAGGGTTCTGATATGATTCTAAAGGGTGCTAAGCACAGCACGCTGTATCTGTTACAGGGGTCAACTGTTACAGACTCTGTTAATGTTGCATCTCAAGAGATTCACAAGGATGATATGACTAAGTTATGGCATATGAGGCTTGGTCATATTAGTGAAAGGGGTATGCAATTTCTGTCTAAGGAAGATCTTCTTGGTGGCCATGAGGTCAAGAGTCTAGGGTTTTGTGAACACTGTATTTTTGGAAAGCTTCACCGCAGCAAGTTTCCTAAGGCTGTTCATAGAACAAAAGGCACGCTAGATTACATCCACTCAGATTGTTGGGGTCCCTCTCGTGTGGAGTCTTTGGGAGGTCACAGGTATTTTGTGTCTATGATTGATGATTACTCTAGAAAGACTTGGGTGATTGTTATGAAGCATAAAAGTGAAGCTTTCAAGAACTTCAAGGAGTGGAAAGCCCTGGTGGAGAATCAAACAGGAAAGAAGATCAAGAGGCTGCATACTGATAATGGGCTTGAGTTCTGCTCATCTGAGTTCAATCACTTGTGTAAGGAGGAAGGGATTGCATGTCATCACACAGTAAGGTATACACCACAACAGAATGGTGTAGCTTAGCGGATGAATTAGACACTGTTGGAGAGAGCGAGGTGCATGCTCTCGAACGCTGGTCTAGAAAGAAGGTTCTGGGCAGAGGCTGTAAACACAGCCTGCTATTTGATCAACCGTGGACCACACACAGGTGTTGGTTGCAAGACACCAACAGAGCTCTGGTCAGGTACAACTGCTGATTACTCGAATCTAAAAGTTTTTGGTTGCACAGCTTATTATCATGTTAGTGAAGGTAAATTGGAACCAAGAGCGAAAAAGGGAGTTTTTGTGGGCTATGGAGATGGAGTCAAGGGATATAAAATTTGGTCTCCGTCAGAAAAGAGAGTTATTATAAGCAGGAACGTAGTCTTTGATGAAAGTTCTATGCTTAAATCCTCATCAGAACCTGCAGGTGTAACAGAGGTTGATAGCTTTGACAAACAGGTGGAGCATGAGAGTGATAACGAAGAAAGTGTTCTGCAGAAACATGAAGTGGGTCAACAGGAATCTGAAGAATCTGTTTTGCCAGAACAGACACCGTCAAAATCTAAACTATCTGAATCTACACACCGTAGTGTAGTTCAGGGTCGACCCAGAAGGATTAATGCTCAACCACCAAAGAGATATGGGTTTGAGGTGGATGCTTATGAGCCAACCACTTACAAGGAAGTTATTTCATGCGTTGAGGCTGAGAAATGGCATGCTGCAATGGGAGATGAGATGGAATCTCATGACAAGAATCAAACATGGGAATTAGTCACCAGGCCGCTGGGGAGAACTGAAACGACCCGACCCGTTTTTTTTTTTTTTTTAAAACAATAACCCTTGGTCTCGGACTAGCATTCTCATAAATGCTATCTTCAACAACCAAGCAACCACACAGATAACAACACAGCGGATAACCAACATTAAACCAAATAAAACCATTCCACTAAAACAACCGGTTCAACTACAATTTCAAATCAACAAGTTCCACAAACCAGCAACCTAACAGTCGTTCTAAAATGATAAAAGAAAAGCAACACGAAAACGAGACCCCGAATCATCTCTCTTTTCGTCGCCATGATTCCACGATCACAATTTGCCTTTACCTGCATCACATGGGAAAAAGAGATGCGTGAGTATTATCATAAATACTCAGTGAGACGGTCATCCCATCTACGACTGCGCACTCAGGCACGATGGACCGCTCAGGCAAACATACATCAAAACAACACATAAACACAACACAAGGCTCAACCATAGCCAACCAGATAGGCTGTCGATCGACACTACCACTAGGTGTCGATTGTCGAATGACACCTTTTGTACTTGCATGTCGATCGACACACCCTCTAGGTGTCGATCGTCAGCACTTGTACATACATGTCGATCGACACATCTTCTAGGTGTCGATCGATAGCCTCCGTGCTGGTCTGTCGACCGACACACCTCGTGGGTGTCGATCGACAAGCCTGCGCAGAATCCTGGGAAATCGATCATAATCCTCTCGGATCGATTCCTCCTCTGCGTCAACACGAAACCTGCACAAAAACAACAATCTAAACAAAACAACAACAATACACAACCACAATCAATCAACACAGGATCAAACAATTCGTTCCACACCTATCACCAAGCAACCCTAACGAATCCACCGGCCCATAAGCCATGGTCACGCACTCACCTTAGCCTATTAGTTGCCTCAGACCTCAACCTCTGGCAACTCTCCTCCTTTTCCTGATGAACAAGGCAAACCAAACCAGTCAGTTAACCCAAATAGAAATAATAGGATAAACCAACCAACCAACTAATCCGGTTAACTAAACCAAACCAAACCAAATTAAACCAAACTGGTTAATTAAACCAAACCAAACCAATCTGATTAAGTAAACCAAACCAATTGGAGGTTCTCCTAAACCGGATTAGGGTTTCCTAAAAACAGAAACGACACGCCGACTTCGAAAGCACACTGAGAATTGAGATTACCTCGGAATCATGATCAGAAACCTGATCTGGAATCGTGAGACAGATACCTTTTCAACGATATCCAGATCGTTTCCTAACTCCTTCGGGTTCGACGGAAAAAAACACACGAAGTGGACTGATCGCAGATCCAATTCTGCACGAACCTCTCTCGGGAAAACAACAATAAATCTCAGAATATTCATTCAAAAGATAATCAGATTTCGCCTAAAGCTAGTTATAAGAGTGAGAAACTTACCCTAAAAATTTCAATCCAATCCAAATAGATTAGACAGTCCGTTTCTTAACTCTTCTAAAACGCGTCAGAATTGTCTTCATCTCATTATTTTCTACAAACACCAAAACGAATCCTCTTCTCTTCTCTTCCAAATTTTCAGCCTCTAACACGTTTTTCTGCACAAAGGGGAGGTTGATCTCTCTTATAAACGAGCCCTAGGGTTCCCTTAACCCAAACCAGCCAAACCGAACAATTAAAATTAAACCATTTTGTCCAATTCAATTCTCTTTTCTATATTTTGGTTCACGGGCGTTACAATTCTCCCCCACTAAACATGGATTCGTCCTCGAATCCGCAAAACATAGCCACATGGCTAACCACCTGGCCAACCTGCCAGTAACACCGGAGACTACTTCTCCCAGACCCTCTCGAGGCTCACATCCGTCCTATGCATATAGACCCGTCTCAGACATTGATTGCCCATAGCTCATAACTCATAACCACCATCTAGCTCTCGGGATCGTCACCCCTCAGCTCTCTGTGCCTAGTACCAACCCACCTCAGTCCGCGCAGTCCTGACGGTGTTTGATACCAACCATCTCCACACCTCAAACATCAAGACACACAGTCTATCAAGCTCTCGGTATGCAGAGAACTCACTATCCCCTGGAGAGACGCGTCTCTCAAAGATCTGTCAGAGGTCGCAACCTCCCAAACCTATCTCCATACCCTCACGCTCTCAGTCCTCGTAGTCCTGACGAACGATCGGTATGCAGGGAACCCACTATTCCCCGGAGAGACGCATCTCTCAAGATCTGTCGGAGACTCATCTCCAAGAAAGAACCCATGTCTATCTCTGAGCTATGCAATCAATTCCTAACGTCTATAATGCACCTCTGACTGGAACTACCTCCCAAGGTCTCAACATGATACTCCTAACCCGGAATACCATCACACACATGATCATCACAGATCATCTGGACCATCCATCTCACCGGATGTCCCTGCAGAGCCTCTCCGGAACTAGACAGTTCTAACTACCGTAAAACTTATATTCCGAGACTCTCCCACACATACACACACAACCCCGTTAGAATTCCACCGAAACTGGTAAGTTCTACCCACAATAAAACTTCCATTCCGAGGTTCTCTAACCACAAGCACATGACCAATACCCAGGTCATCTGGACAACCCATCACACAGGGTGCCCCTGCTAGAGTCTCTCTGAAATAGACAAGTTCTAACCACTATAAAACTTCTATTTCGAGATCCTCCAACCACCTACTCGAGGCTAACAAAGCCGAAACACAAGAACCTCATTGCTACACAGCCATTCATCCGCACTCATGGCTACCACAGCCACCACACTCACATCATAAGAACTACACATCTTATGAAACCAGAAGAAAGTCATAACCGTTTCGACTCCAACGAAAATACATAATTCCAACCACATCACCACACCTGGTGATCACTACCAAACCAGACATTGGAACCCATGAGGCCCAGTTCACTTCCCAACTTACTTCACAACCACAATCGAACCTTGTCTCATCTTAACCTCTGGTTCTCAAGTCTCTTCCTGGACACCGTCACAGTCCCACAAGACTCTCGACAACGGCCCCCTTTTTCCGCGCAAGATCTTGACACTTCTCACAAGGATCCTTACCGGCCTCAACTCAACCGCCAAAAACTGAAGATCTGCAGGAGTCCTCACCACTACCTCCCAAGACCCATGTAGACGCTTCCTGAGCTTCGACATATGAAACACTCAAGAAAGTTCTGCATGATCTGAGGTAGCTCCAAACGATAAGCAACTGGTCCCACTCGCTCCACCACCCGAAACGAGCCCATAAACCACTGACTAAGCCTATCCTCTGCAATAGATATGTTAGAACCCTGCAACATCTCCACTTAAACTCTAACTCATTCCTCCTTTTATCGGCATAACTCCTCGGCCGATCAAGAGCGTCTTTCAAGTTCAGTTCTCAACACGGATCTTCTCCGTCGTCTTCTGAACAAGATATGCACCATATATGCTTCTCTCCCCCACTTGGATCTAGCGTCAAATGTGCGACATGGCCTCCCATACAAAACTCAAAAGGAGCCATACCACTACTGGCCTGAAAGCCCTCACAAACTTAGAAGTGCACCTCGGATCTCTGTCTGACACAAAACTCGCTAGCACTCCAAGCCACCGCACTAACTCGCTCACATATTTCATAACCAGAACCGCTGCTCCCTCGGTTTTCCTAATGGTCAGAAAATGTGTTAACCTAGACAGACGATCCGCAGTCACTCAAATAGCAACATGAGTACAAGAAACCGGCAACCCTGCCGCAATATCTAAGGAAACATGCCCCACTTCCCCTCTGAAATGGGTAAACAACCCCTACCAACTAACAACTTATCGCAACCGCGACCTAATTAGCCACGTCCTTCTTCATCCCGACTCAGAGATAGTACCGTTTCCGATCACTATACCTCTTTGTCTCTTCCGGATGAATAGAGAAACATGCTCTCATTAGCCCCTCACAGAAATCTCCTGCCTTAAACCTCAACCTTAGGCACACAGACTCACACGTGCCCTAAGATAGTTTCAAACGCCGGGACCTAATAACCAGAAGCTTCAACCTTAGAAGAATCCACGAACCCTGATCCTTCTCATGAGCTACTCGAAGCCTGCTCAAAAGGTTTGCCTGATTAATTGTCTTCAGTCCCAACGGCTCTCGTGAGATAACGCACAACCTCAACGTATCAATCTCACTCACCATACTTCCACATCCTGCTCTTCAGCCAAAGCATACCGCCTCCGACCAAGAGCATCCACCTCCAGCTAAGTTCACCACGATGGTAAATTATAACAGACCCCAATCTGTTACAACTCCACCCATCACTTCCGCCTCAAATCCCAAGACCACACAAAAGAACCCACTCCTCTAACCGCTTGGTCATAGATTGAGCCATACTCGCAAAAGCCTTTTAATGCAACTCCTGAAATAACCTGCCAACCCGAGAAAACTACTAATATTAGTTGCATTCCTCGGTCTATGCCAAATCTCAGATAAATTACATCTTAACTGGATCCACAGAAACTCCATCTGCTGAACAGTAAAACCCTGAGAAACCCATTTCCCTTGCCAGAAACTGCACCTGCTCATCCTATCAAACCGCTTATGCTCTTGCAACTTCCCCAAAACTGCCCTCTCCTTGCTCATGCTCCCCAGGACTCCTCGAAATACACCAAGATGACATCGATGAAGTTAATCACGAACTCATCCAGATACTCCTGAAAGGCTTTACTCATCAACCTTATAAATGCAGCTGGTGCATTTGTCAACCTGGACGGCATCACCACTAACTCAAAATGCCTATACCGAGTCCTGAAAGCCGTCTTCGTGACATCTGCCTCATCGATAGGAATCTCGTGGTAACTGGATGCCAAGTCAACCTTGAAGAACCAAGTAGCCCCTCACATTTGATCCAACAACTTATCAGTTCCTGGAAGAGGATACTTGTTCGGCACGGTGACTCGGTTAAGCCCTCGATAATCGAAGCACAACCGGAAACTACCATCTTTCTTCTTCACACACAACACCGGTTCTCCCCACGGTGAAGTACTTGACCGAAAGAGTCCTAACTCAAAGAAATCCTATAGCTGCCTCATCAGCTCTACCAACTCTGCTGGAGCCATCATGTAAGGTGCCTTAGATAACGACGTCGTCCCAGACTCTAACTCAATCGTGAAAGGATCTGAACGCGACGATGGTAATCCCTGCAATGACCGAAAGACATCCTCACAGTCCTGGACAACCCGAATATCCCCACTGCAACCTCATCTACAGACTCCGCCAGCACAATAGTCTCCAAGTAAGCCTCGCAACCCCTGAGTCATAGCCTCAGCCTACACCCAAGAGATCACGAGACTCTTAGAAGTCGGTCTCACCCCTGATAAACAAAACTTCCTCTACCACGCTCAAACACAACATGACCCCGGTGATAATCCAGATAAACTATGTACTGATCAAGCCAATCCGTACACAGGATCCCATCATACAGTTCCACTGGACTGTTCACCAAGTCCGCTGGCATCAACTCACCAGCCACTAGAATATCCACGCCTCTCGCCCGGCCATGAGTAACTAGTAACTTTCCTCCCAATTCCTCTTCTGTACCTGCGCAGGCTTGCCGCCATGCCAGGTATCACCTGCTGCTAAGACTTAATAGACTGAACAGCTAGGTTAACCACCACAGCCTGTTCCCTTAAGTCTCCACAATGCCTCCAGCAGTCTCAACCAACTATGCTCTCGTAGCATTCATGGACACTCCGCACCGTGTCCTCAAACTGATACAAGTCCTCTCAAGAACCTCTTATCCCGGGCCTCCTCGTCCTCCAGGCTCCTACCAGCATGAACCATGAGTCGGTTAGACTCCAAATCATACCCACGAACTGATCTCTCTCCCAGATCCAGTTCCAAAAACCTCGTCTCTAAACGATTCGCAACATTTTGAGGAAAGAACTTGGCATCACACTCTGCCCAAAAGTCCGCCCAGGCTAACTCTACCTGAACCCTCCTAGCTGCAACACACCACTCGCAAAGAATTTTATACCAATCCTCTGCACCTGTTCCCTTATCCGCAGATAAGACGGAACCCTACCAACAACCGCAGCCCTCAGCCGCACCTCTGCCACTCGTGGCATCACCAGAGCCTAACTGGTACCGCACTCGGTAACCTCTCCCGTAACTGCTGAAGCCAATCCACTAGACGATCATCTCGACCCTGAGCCTCACCCGAGGGCGCACCCGCACTACCAACCTCACGAGGACCCACACTGGCCCCGGTAGCCAAAATGGGACCACACTATCCCCACCAGTCCTCACACTGGCGCTCACAGTTGGCTGCACGCTGGCAGTCGAAATGGCACTCAAGCCGTCTTGAAGCGTCTACGGATCACTCTCAGCCACATGCGCAGCACTTTGAGCCGCACTCCCGGCAAACTCACTCACTAGTGCCCGCCACCACAACTACTGCAACAGATCTGTCAAACGATCATCTCGTCACCTAGACTCCTCCTGCGGGCGCACCCGAACAGCGAGTCAATCCAGCACCAGCTCGAGTACCAGCCCTGGCCCCACAGCCCTCACACTGGCTCTCACACAGGCACTTCCACTGGCACTCGTACTAATACACAGACCCTCCTGATACGTCTACGGATCAGTCACAGTCTCAAACGTGGAACCCTGAGTCGCATTCCCAGCCGACTCACTCACTGGTCCCCGACCACAATCCTGACCTCTACGGTCACCCAGCCACCAAGGGCACATTCTCTAGTGCCACTAGCCACACACTGTACTATCAAAGCACACCCTAAGCACTAAAGAACAAAACACCAAATAAACAACACTTACCGTGGAATCTCTTTGAAGGCTCGAAGAAAGATTATCCGGACCCCAAACCCATAGAATTGTCAATTTAACCAAATTACAATCCTAGCAGTTCTAGCCTGTATTAAAACCGTAAGGGCTCTGATACCCAACTGAAACGACCCGACCCGTTTTTTTTTTTTTTTTTAAACAATAACCCTTGGTCTCGGACTAGCATTCCAATAAATGTTATCCTCAACAACCAATCAACCACACAGATAACCAACATTAAACCAAATAAAACTATTCCACTAAAACAACCGATTCAACTACAATTTCAAATCAACAAGTTCCACAAACCAGCAACCTAACAGTCGTTCTAAAACGATAAAAGAAAAGCAACACGAAAACGAGACCCCAGATCATCTCCCTCTTCGTCGCCATGATTCCACGATCACAATTTGCCTTTACCTGCATCACATGGGAAAAAGTGATGCGTGAGTATTATCATAAATACTCAGTGAGACGGTCATCCCATCTACGACTGCGCACTCAGGCACGATGGACCGCTCAGGCAAACATATATCAAAACAGCACACAAACACAACACAAGGCTCAACCACAGCCAACCAGATAGGCTGTCGATCGACACTACCATTTGGTGTCGATTGACACCTTCTGTACGTGCATGTCGATCGACACACCCTCTAGGTGTCGATCGACAGCACCTGTACATACCTGTCGATCAACACACCTTCTAGGTGTCGATCGACAGCCTCCGTGTTGGTCTGTCGACCGACACACCTCGTGGGTGTCGATCGACAGGCCTGCGTAGAATCCTGGGAAATCGATCATAATCCTCTCGGATCGATTCCTCCTCTGCATCAACACGAAACCTGCACGAAAACAACAATCCAAACAAAACAATTCGTTCCACACCTATCACCAAGCAACCCTAAGGAATCCACCGGCCCAGAAGCCATGGTCACGCACTCACCTTAGCCTATTAGTTACCTCAAACCTCAACCTCTGGCAACTCTCCTCCTTTGCCTGATGAACAAGGCAAACCAAACCAGTCTGTTAGCCCAAACAGAAATAGTCGGTTAAACCAACCAACCAAACCAATTCGGTTAACTAAACCAAACCAAACCAATCCGGTTAACTAAACCAAACCAAATTAAACCAAACCGGTGAACTAAACCAAACCAAACCAATCTGGTTAACTAAACCAAACCAATTGGAGGTTCTCCTAAACCGGATTAGGGTTTCCTAAAAATAGAAACGACATGCCGACTTCGAAAGCACACTGAGAACTGAGATTACCTCGGAATTATGATCGGAAACCTGATCTGGATCGTGAGACCGAGACCTTTTCAACGATATGCAGATCGTTTCCTAACTCCTTCGGGTTCGACGGCAAAAAACACACGAAGTAAACTGATCGCAGATCCAATTCTGCACGAACTTCTCTCGGGAAAACAACAATAAATCTCAGAATATTCATCCAAAAGACCATCCGATTTCGCCTAAAGCTAGATATAAGAGTGGGAAACTTACCCTAATTGTCTTCATCTCATTCTTTTCTACAAACACTAAAACGAATCCTCTTCTCTTCTCTTCCAAATTTTCAGCCTCTAACACGTTTTTATGCACAAAAGGGAGGTTGATCTCTCTTATAAACGAGCCCTAGGGTTCCCTTAACCCAAACCAGCCAAACCGAACAATTGAAATTAAACCATTCGGTCTAATTCCAATTCACGGGCGTTACAAGAACGATTGTTACTTGCAAGTGGATTTTCAAGATAAAGGAAGGAGTATCATCAGCAGAGGGAGTTAAGTATAAAGCTCGGGTTGTTGCCAGAGGTTTCAGTCCGAAGGAAGGGGTAGACTACAATGAGATTTTCTCACCTGGGTCAGGCACACTTCTATCAGAGTGATGTTAGCAGTTGTGGCACATCAGGATCTAGAACTTGAACAGCTTGATGTCAAGACAGCTTTCCTTCATGGAGAGTTAGAGGAGGAGATATATATGACTCAACCAGATGATTTTCAAGTTCATGGAAAGGAAGACTATGTTTTCAAGTTGAAGAAGTCGTTGTATGGACTTAAACAGTCCCTTAGACAGTGGTATAAGCGGTTTGACAACTATATGATCAAGTTGGGCTATATCAGGAGCTCTTATGATTGATGTGTCTACCACAACAAGCTGAAAGATGAGTCATTCATCTATCTGGTGCTTTATGTGGACGACATGCTGATAGCTGCCAAGAACATGTGTGACATTCAAGAGCTCAAAGATCTACTTGGTGTTGAGTTTGAGATGAAAGATTTAGGAGCAGCAAAGAAGATTCTAGGAATGGAGATTCTTAGGGACAGAACAGAAAAAGCTCTTCTTGTCACAGAAAAGCTACATTCAGAAGGTGTTATCAAGGTTTGGTATGTTTTCAGCTAAGCCTATCGACACCCCGTGTGCTGCTAATCTTCATCTGACCGTGTATGCTCCTCAGTCTGAAGAAGAACAGGAGTATATGTCTCAAGTTCCTTATGCTAGCGATGTAGGAAGTCTGATGTATGCAATGGTTTGTACAAGGCCTGATTTGGCACAGGCGGTTAGTGTTGTCAGCAGGTTCATGGGACAACCAGGAAAAGAACACTGGCTGGCCGTGAAGAGGATTTTCAGGTACCTGAAAGGTACCTCTGATGTTGGTCTCATGTATGGTGGTGAGACTCCGTGCCTGGTAACAGGCTATTCTGATTCTGATTATGCAGGAGATGTGGACACTAGGAGATCGGTGACTGGTTATGTGTTTACTTTGGGTAGTTCTGTTGTTAGTTGGAAAGCAACGCTACAGCATGCTATGACTCTGTCAACTACTGAAGCAGAGTATATGGCGTTAACATAAGCTGCTAAAGAAGGTATCTGGTTGAAAGGACTGGTTAGTGATTTGGGTCTGCATCAAGAACAGGCTACTGTGTACTGTGACAGCTTAAGTGTTATATGCTTAGCAAAGGATCAAGTTCATCATGAAAGAACTAAGCATATTGATGTCAGGTATCATTTTCTGAGAGATGAGAAGAGGATCAAGGTGAAGAAGGTAGCAACGGCTGACAACCCTGCTGATATGTTCACTAAGTCGGTTCCTCAGAGCAAGTTCCAACATTGTCTGGACTTGCTGAATATCACCAACTGATGATCGGGCTCCTGGTGGAGCATCAGGCCCTGTTAGGGCATCAGGCTCCTTATGGAGCATCAGGCCCTTGTGAGGGCATCAGGCCTTTGTGGAGGCAGCAGGCTCGTGTGAGAGCATCTGGTCAGTGAGGACATTCTGGCCTAATGGAGGCATCAGGCTTCGGATGAAGCATCAGGCTCTAGGTGGAGCATCAGACTCTTGATAGAGAATCAGGCTTCGGGTGGAGCATCAGGCTCTTGGTAGAGCATCTGGCTTAGTGAAGCATCTGGTCTGAAAGGACATCTGTGGCAAAAGGAGACATCTGGTACATCTGGTACATATGTTTGGAGGATTCAAGTCAAGGTGGAGATTTGTTAAATATGCCTTGAATCTGTTGGGCTTCTGATTGGTTGTTGGGCCTCAGTCACCTGTTGGGCCTTCAGTAATTTGTTCGGGCCTCAATATAAGTCGGCCTAAGACGAAATTAGGGTTACTCGGGTTTCTCTTTATATACTCGTGTTATCCCTAATCTCTCATGTATTCTGAAACTCTGAAACTTAGCCCCCATTAATAAAACAGTCTCCTTTTGCCCGTGGACGTAGCTCAACACATTGTTGGCGAACCACGTTAAATCTCTGTGTCTTTCTTTACTGTTTATATTCATCTTCATACATCCGTTATAACACTTATTAATCCAACCATTTTACATCACATATGACATATACTTTGTACGTTTATTAACAATACAAACAAAATTAATACACTTAAACAAGACAAAGAAACATAATACATATATTAGAGTATAGCACATCCATTTCGTACATCACTCCATGCATCGAACTCCTTATTTATTTCACTTTTCAAAGACTGAAATCAACATGCTTCAATCACACATACGTGTACGGATACGGTCGTCACATGAGAAGAGCATGCTCCTCTATTCCTCGGACAAGAGATGTTCGTCGATCTCTTTGGAGACTTCAACACAGAACTGGAGGAGAGTCTCGGGATGAGCAACCTCGTCGCTAATTTTCTCATACTCAAGGTGCCAGTGCACAATACTCCCTGGCCCTCCATGCTTAGGGGTCACTTGGATTGTTAACACAAAGCTCTTGTACTCTTTCATTAGATCACCTTCTATAACCCTGAACTTGATCAAGTTCTTCTCCGGCTCCACCGCCTCGATCCTCTCCTTTGCCACTTTTGCCTCCCCATCTGCACCAATGTGTTTTTAACGTTAGTTAAAAAAAAAGCATATTTTATTAGCATATATTTATCTAATGGTATTATAGTGATCATCACCTACGTGATTTATGTTAAAGAGAAGGCCTGCCTATTCTGAAAATGAGCTTTTGATTTGTAATCCTCCGGTTATTTCATAAAATAAAAAAGCAAGTGATAATAGTTAAGTGGGAGTCTTATGATCAACTGAGGCTAGCTAGCTAGACCAATCTGTTTTTTTAACAGAATAGTTTTACTCCTTCATTGAGTGTTATATACAAACTACTAAACCAAAGATAAATCTGTTAGTCAACCGGCGGCATACGATATGTATGAATAAAATGGCACCCTGATGATCATCGGGAGGCATGATTCATTATTCACAGAACCTAAGAGATTGCTTGCTACGAACCCTCTGGTAATAGACTTTTTAACTCACATTTTTCACAGTTACCTCGTCATCTAGACGACCTAACTCTCAAGTTTGAGTTTAAATAATAGAAAAATCTCTGAATCCCTAAATCGATCTTTAACGATCTAACACTTACTTAAAATTCCAGTTCAATACAAGCATAACCGTAACAGGATATAGGTATCTTAAGAATAGGTTGTATTCATCACAAATTTGTCTTAATTAATTCGCTTACAATGCACGGGCCACTAAAAAAAATTGTGTATAAGATTGACTTACCATGAACGTAGTTCCAGAAGATAATAGAGCCAACTTTGCCCCAGTCACCATCGTGCAGCTCAACGCCCTGAATGTTTCCTGGAGATGCTTTGGAAACATGGTGTGGTCTCCCTGCGAACATGTGATGGAACTTTCCGGCCGAAGCTTTGATCTCTACTTCTGTCTCAAGCGTTCCGACCAAATTAGACGCCTCGGTTGTTGCCGCCATTCTTTCTCCTGATCTGACCTGCTTATCTTGAGAAAATCAAAAGTGTTTTAAGAGAGGAGTGAGTTCCCTTGTGAGCTCCTTAGCCTCTATTTATAGAGTAATAGTTGTGCAAGAAGAAGTAAAAAAATTATTTCCTAAAATTATTTTTATGATTAGTTGTGTTCCATGTGATTCCGATCCCATCATTATGACTCACCTGCAAAATTATTTGCATTGTACATAATATGATCGTTTCATCAACCACTCGATTCACGACGAAACTTTCGTTTTCGCGGCTCGGAGATATAGATAAATCTTTCTTATTAGTGGCAGCAGGTACTTGTTGATATATAAATAAAGTGTGATAAATTCTTAAACATTTCTTGGTCGGCTGAATAGTAGGGATTCGGAATTTTTTTAATATATTTTCGAATGATCCTCGGGTGATCATATCCTTTTGTCAATGAAGACACGTTAGTTCATAATTTTAAACAAATAAATGAATTCCTTATGTTCAAATATTAGTGTCACTACCATGTTATTATGAGGTTAAAGACCATATATGTGGGAGTTGTAGGCGACAAAGAAAATCCAAACGTTGAATTTTATTTTTATGACAAACAGTCTATGTAGATGCAAGCCTTTAAATTTCAATAGAAATAGTGAAAAAGAGGGGGTCATATAAAGACATAGCAGAGAAAATTACCATAGAAAATTCACAAGTGCCACAAAAGTGGTGATAAGCAAAATATCTGAGATCGGCAACTCGATTCGCAAAATATCTAAAAAATTTGGAATTTTGGGAGCCATCGAACTCACAAAATTCTAGATCAGAATCCGAATTTGGGAGCATATTTTCGAGAAAAGGAGTTATAATACAATGTCATAGTCATGCTATACCAAAAAAGTACAAAAACAAAAGCAATCCTTTTTTTTGTCGATGAACCCTTGAAAATCAGTTTTTTGTTTGTCCTATTTTTGGAAGATTTGAAAAATAATGATAATTTTAAAACATTTTAAAAATTGTAGTATTTTTGGAACCAAAGCTTTAAAGTATAGTATTATAGGGAATTACTCATATATATATATATATACACTTAATCATCAATCAATAGTTTTTATTTTCTTCTTAAATTTTCTAAGGTTTATGAAATCTAGGATTGGTGGATACTACTTCCAGTGTCTACTATCTAGGGTTTGTTACGGGTTGAATACTACTACTATATTGTGCTCCAAATTTAATTTTCTTGGAATGAGGGGTATTCACAAATAGAATAGAGTAAAAGCTGACTCCGGATCCACGAAGATTAAAGTCTCAACTCGAACTTGGAGGTTATATAAAAAAAAGTAGGACTACTATCTAGTAAATAATAATAGCAGTGTAAATAATAAGCTCTATTTCTCGATTTTTTTAGGAAATATTATTTTTGAAATAAAAAAATTCAAAAGTGCCATCATTGAAAAGTATTTTTAAAATTCTATTAAAATTATATCATTTACTCAAAATATTAAGTTTGGGTTAACTATTTTATGTTAGAATTTAGTTTTTAGAATTTGAGGTTTATTAGAAGTCAAACATGTTTAAAATTTGGGATGGGATTTAGAGTTTAGGGTTCAAAAAATCCTTAATTAATAGTAATCTTCTATATATTAAAAGAGAATCATTTTGAGCTTATGTGTCAACCTCTCCTTTTTTCTCTCTTTTTTGATTTAATCTATTACTCTATTTTTACTTACTATTATACTCCTATCCAAACATAAACCTTATACCCAAACATACTTTTTAGTCAAACTTTCCTTTTTTTCTTCTTCCAGTTTTTCAATTTAATTTATTACTCTATTATTACCTACTACTATACTCATATCTAAACACACTACCATAACATAATCCACATATCCAAACATAATTTTAATTAATAAAAAATTAATAATTCAATTACACTACAAAACATAAATCGATTAATTATATTTAAGAAGAAGAACTATGATTTAATCTACAAAACAGAACGGATTTTTTTTGTTTTTTGGGTGAATATTACAAGATCGAAAATTGGCGACAAGTTTTCGATTATATATGCAATCTTTGACTTTTCTTATATTTGAATCCTATTCCATTGGTTTCAACTATTTTACAGGTGGAATACATTTTATAAAATATAACGTAAATTTAAATATGTAAAGTTGATATTAGTTTCAACTATTTTACGGATGAAATACACTTAATTTAATATCTAAAGTTGATCTTAGTTTCAACTATTTTACGGGTGAAATACATTTTGTAAAATATAACGCAAATTTAAATATGTAAAGTTGATATTAGTTTCAACTATTTTACGGATGGAATACACTTAATAAAATATAATCTCAAATTTAATATCTAAAGTTGATCTTAGTTTCAACTATTTAACGGGTGAAATACATTTTATAAAATATAATCGCAAATTTAAATATGTAAAGTTGATCTTAAATTCCTTATAATAAATTTATACTAAAACTATATTAGTTTTACTTGATAAATATTTTTTCCGCGTATAACGCGGGTACTATTCTAGTAATTTTTAAAACATAGTGGCATTTTTTAAAACTCATAGTTTTTCCCTCTTGTCACTGCCTCCTTATATTCTCTCAATCACAAAGCAGAAGTAGCGTGGCTTAATTAATTAACATATGCATGTGTTATTAACAAACATTGCACAAAAACTTCGAGTAGCCTCCTAGCTGATGTTGCTAAACTTAGCTTCTCAAAAGTAACAACTTCCAACGTAACACGATAGTATACATACACTCATGACAGACTCACGAATATATCTCTCACACAAACTCGGACAAGCCTCCTTGTCCTTATTTATTACACTTTCAACAAGACTGAAATTCAAGGCAAGCACACAAATAAATGTATGGATATATAGAATAGAGACATGAAGACTCCTCTATTCCTCGGACAAGAGATGTGCATCCATCTCTTTTGAGACTTCGACTGCAAATTGGAGGAGAGTCTCAGGGTGAGCCACCTCCTCGTTGATTTTCTCATACTCAAAGTGCCAATGTGCAATACTTCCAGGTTCTCCTTCCTTAGGTGTCACCTGGAAGGAGATCACGAAGCTTTTGTACTCGTTCATTAGATCACCCTCTAAAACCTTGTATGTAACGTGATTGTTCTCAGGATCTACCGATTCGGTCCTTGCTTTTACCACCTTTGCCTCCCCATCTGCACCAATTAAATTTGGCATTCCCATATATTTATGTGTTTGAAATCCTTAAAAATCTCACATTAATATAAGACAGAAGAAGCTTGAGTAATATATATGACATATGGATGACTCCATCTGTTCTCAGTTGATTTTGATTCGGAAACCGATGAATTTTGATAAAGATTTGCCATGAACATAATTCCATGAATTTGGTAAAGATTTTCCATGAAAATAAATAGAAAAAATGTAAAATTGACTTGCCATGAACATAATTCCAAGAGATGACAGCACCAACTTGGCCATGTTCGCCTTCGTGCAGCTCAGCGCCCTGAACGTTGGATGGAGATGCATTAGAGACATCGTGTGGCCTCCCGACAAGCATGTCATGGAGCTTCTCCGGCGAAGACTTTAGCTCCACGGTTGTCTCAAGGATCCCGACCAAACTAGATGCTTCTTCCGCCATTGATAATCTCCCTCTAATTTGCAAATGTCTCTTAAAGTTTTGTGTTTTGAGAGTGAATGTATTCTCTTTTGAGCTCTTAATCCCTTTTTAATAGAGGAATGAGTATAGCGAGGATAAGACTCATTTTTATTTTATTTTGTTTTATTTATAATAATATTTTGATTAATTCTGTCTCCTCTATGATCACGCTAAGACATCTGGCTCTTACTGATTACCCTGAATTCTCTGATTTTATTATTAAAAATTGTAATAACGAAGGCTATATAAAATAGTTCGTAGCTCTTGTCATACAAAAAAGATTTTGACTAAGTACCATTAGTGGGAAAGTAATAAAGAAGATAAGATCAAATGATGTGGGTTTAGGGTTTCATCGAACATAAACAAACTGGTTAATTAAGAGAGTGTATTCATCTTTTTTATAACCAAGAAACTTCAAATCTAGACCTATAATCTCTTTAGATCGACACCAGATTAAACAAACTAGTTAATTAAGAGAGTGTATTAATCGGTATAGTTGTAAGATATTAGATTACGGAGCTTGGACGAGTAGTTTGAAGATGAACCTTAGATTGGTATTAGCTTGGATGTAACTATCCATTACACGATTACACTTTATTCTTTTCACTGTCAGTGTTTTTGTTGATAAGCTTCTTGAAAAGTTCGTACTCGGTTATATAAATTTTTTTTGAAAATACATGTATTAATTTGGTATTTTATATTTATAAATAATCCCTAAGAGATCGATCATATCTTTTTTGTCAACGATATAAGATCATATATATCTTTTGTAAACGGAATACACGTTATTTCACTATTTTTAAAAGATAAATAAACATGAAATGTACGCTGAAAAGGTTGAAAAGGATGATAAGTTCATAACCAATCAAAACCGATAGTATGTTTAGCAGAAATATAAAACCGATAGTATGACACCAAAGTTCGATTCTGTATCCCGTTTAGAGAGTTAAAATGGGTATTAGATCCAAAAACACAAACAAAAAATTACAAAACATATGTTTGTACTACACTAACTCCATAGGCCACAGTTTTGACTTCCTATATACAAAAAAAAAACCCATCAAATCTCTTAATCATACATGTATCTACCAGGTGACGTGACGACAATTTGAAAAAGTATTTGGTAATCGTCACCATCAGATATTGATTAGTATTATCAATTATATAAGTCTAAAGTGATAGCTGGCTAGTGATTTTATTCTTATTTCGGATTAGTTTTGTTTATCTAGAATAGAGACTGAATTCCCTCAAACGTAGGTTACAATTTTGTTATTATGTACGAGCTCTGTAAACAAATTATGTATTAATTACAAATTGTAAGTATATTTAACGCCAAAATATAATCCCCTCCAATTGTTTTATTCAAATAACTTTTGTACCTACAATTACACACGGCCTAGAGAAAATATGGGCAATTATTATTGTTGTTATAAACAGGCAATATACAAATTACATGATACATTACCATTGCTCTATGTTTTAGCAAGATTAGTTTCAATATCTTTGGTGAGTTAAGCTTCTCGTATTCCCAACTCCATTTTTTTCGTTTTTTAGATAAATACTATCGGTTGATCCGATTAGTCCCAGTAGGAACGCACTGAAGTGGTACAAAATGGACTTGTTCCGAATTTGGAATGCTTTCTGGATCGCTGGACTACCAGGTAAATTGCATGCATAGGCTGAAGCATAAACCTATACTTCCCATATGGATAGGATTTTTGTTTTGAAAGAGGCTCAAACCCCCGAAGGGAATGTTTCATTATACTTCTTCCATGTAGCTTTGGTATAATCTGAAGGTTACATTTGAAGCTAATATATTTCTTCATCACATCTCCATCGAACACAAACATAATCATTGATTTGTTCTCTTCGTCTATTTCGACTCTCTCTTGCATAATCTTTGAAAGACTTGTTTTTAATTTTATCTTAACAACTTCTGGCATTTAACTTTCCATAGATATGATATATCACAAAAAGTTTGAGAATTTTTTTTTGATATACCCTTAGAAACATCTAAAGGTTGAAAACTAATTAAAAAAGAAAAATGCCATTTATATAAGAAGATATATACTCAATCAATCTATGTGATAAAATTGTAAACATATGTTTTACCTTCTCTAAATCACGAAACAAAAAATTGTGGAGTAATCTCCTATTTTTCGGTCAAGAGATGTTGGAGGAGAGTCTCAGAGTGAGCCACCCCTTGCTGATTTTTTCATATGGTATGTTCGTTTGCATGCCGCAAACGGCAAGGGCTAAAACCTGCGGTCAGATGCTGCAGTTGTTGTTTGTTTGATAGTTGCATCGTTTGATCGCAATGTTTAGTCCCAAAATTTATTATATTCGTTTGCTTGTCGTTGTGGCTGCGGCTGAAATTTTAGCCACGACGCTAAATTTTAAAAGTGTGGCTGAATTTTTCAAACGTTCAAAAATTCGTGATGCACGGCGTAGCAAGAACCTACGTCAGGTCAACGAACAACATTTGACGGCATGATGCTATCGCAGGCCATTGTGGTAGGCAAACAAACATGCCATATTTTATCTGCCAATGCCCGATACTACCAGTTTTGTAGCCAATTTGTGGTTGATTGATAAGTAACAATTACATATCAGAAATACTCATTCACCATATAGTATTCAATTATCTTTGCTTTTGGGGCAATGATTCAACTAATGAGGTACTAACAGAGGTGTCTCTATTGCTGGTTGAAAACTATTTCCAGATAATAATCAATTAAAATAAAAAGAAGGGAGAATTAGCTAGAAAATCATGAAAGATACCATAATTGATAAAGTAGAAGTGAGAAAACAATATACTAAGTAAAAAGCAGTGAGAAAACTGGTAGCATCACCATTTTAATCCTCCACCACGTGAACTTATATATATATATATATATTTATTTATTTATTTATATACATACATCTATCTCTATCTCTCATCAATCCTCTTCGCCTCATCCTCAAACCAAAGATGTTTTCTCCATCGCTACTTTCTCCGCTGGTCGCCACATATCAACGGATCAGTTGTTCATTCCACAAATATGTCCCTGCCTTCTCGGAGTTGTTGCTAATTTCATTGATTTGTCGTTGTTTCTACTAACCGCCATAAATCACCGGATCTATCGCTGCTTCTCTGGATATGCCACTGTTTTGACAAGCCGCCACGCATCATTAAACTCGTCAGTATTTTTAGTGACCCCCACGCACTATCGAGACATAGAGAGGGAGTGAGGGAGAGAGACTTCATGAATCACCGCTTCCATTAACCTTAACCGCCATGAAACATCGGATCTATCGCTGTTTCGACTAGCCACCACGCATCATTATACCCATCAGTATTTTTAATGACCGCCACGCACTATCGAGAGAGAGAAATTGAGTGACGGAGAGAGAGACTTCATGAATCACCGCTTCCATTAATCTTAACCGCCATGAATCACCAAATTCATCACTGTTTCGACTAGCCGCCACACATCTTTAAACATGTCAGTATTTTTAATGGCCGTCACGCACCACCAAAAGAGAGAGGGAGTGAGGGAGCGCGATACTTCACCGACACTGACATATTTTACATAGACAAGCAAAGGGCTAAGCACAAATAGGTATAGGGGTAGAATTAGATTATGAAAAGAATGCACAGTTCCAAACCTAATTGCCTAAATACCATATAACATGTGTATATGGAATGTAATTTCCTTAAAAAAGAAAAGAAATTAGGCTCCATGTACACATATTGGGGTAATTAAGTGTATGACTATTCACTGTACACCTTTTCAATAATTCAATATTGCCCCTTTGTATATGTATTTAATGTATACACACACCACAATCTCATCCTCCTCTTCTTTCTCTTCCTCTTCTCCTCTTCCTTGTCCTTCCATCACCACAGTCAATCACCTTGTCCTTCCATCACCACCGTCAATCATCCTCCGGTAAACATCCGATCACGTCTCGAGTTAATTGTGGTGGATAGGGTTAACTGTGGCTGCTAGGGTTAATTGTGGCTGTGAATCAAATATGTTGCTCCTTCTCCTCAGTGCCACACACCAGCATGGCGGCTAGGGTTAAATGTGGCGGTGAATGGAAGCACCGAAAGCTGTGGCGGCTAGGGTTAACTGTGGCGGTGAATCGGATATGCCGCTCCTTCTCAGGAATAGTACACACCACCATGGCGGCTACGGTTAACTGTGATGGTGAATCAAAGCACTGAAAGCAAATCGATATCTCTAACTGCCACGCACCACCAGATCTGTCATTGTGCTTTCGTTACACACCACCGGATCCGTCGATGTTTCTATTGGCCGCTACATATCATCAGATCCGTCTCTCACTTATTTCGATATTTTTTTACGTTACAAGATTTTGTATATGTTTTAATACCACTTGCTTGTTTGTCAGAATGACACTTTCAACATTTTCTCATAAGGTTGAAACCGGATAGTTGAGTTTCGCAATTTTATTGTCATTTTGTTAATTTTCTTATTCTCTATGATTTACTACCTTATTAACCCAAAAAAAAAAGAAATACTCGGTTATATATGATGTATAACATTTTATCAGCATCTAATATAATGCATATCGTACGTGTTACTTTGTAGTGTATGCAAATATTCGGTCGTCGGTCTATCATCATGTTAACAGTTAATCCGTTAAGCAAAATAGTAACTATCACGTTTTTCTTTCTTTTTTTGGTATACACAAGACTTGGTTATATTATGATTTTTTTGGCCAAATTCCAAGCAGGATAAAGCAAATCCATTAATTTTTCTGTCGATATTAGAGAACACAAGACTTGTTTTTTTGGTTATATTATGATTTTCCAAAATTCTATACACAATTTATTGTGTCCTTTTTATTTGCTAGTCTGTGTTACTCATTTTTGGAATAAACAAGATGTTAAGGGCAAAAAAAGAATATGTTGTTTACCCTTGTCATTAAAATACGCGTGCCACTGATTTCAAAATCAAACATTTGTATTTTTGGATATTTTAAGTTTGTAATATCCAAAATCCTATGAAAAATGCTTCACCGTTTGCAGATAAAATACGGTTTAGGAGATAATTCAATAAAATATTATTATTTTATTGAACTTAATACATTTATAAACATAAATAATTAATTTCAATAGACACAATTTTAATTAATATTTTCATAACTTTAGTTAATTCACTTTAAAAAAATATTATGGTACATTCCATCAGATTTAGCTGTTGCCATTTAAATTCAAAATTATTCAGTTAAAAAAACATCAAAATTTTGCTAAATTCTGCACTTCCGCCGAATACCTCTTGGACCATTTGCAACCATAGAAACACATAGAAGAAATATATATATATAAAGCGATATCTTGTATTAAAATTTGGACTCGATGCATCGGTGAGAATATCTCCATCTAGGCCGCAAATTGGTTAAATATAAACAAAAACTAATAAAATAGATTTTAAAAAATGGTAAAATATGGCTTATATCAGTCGCGTCTTTTAAAAAATAATTGCTTTAAAGTTATTTTGAGGATTGATTATAGTTAGGGACACTTTTTGTCCTTTTTATTTCAAGGGGACACTTTGGTTTCTTAGACACTTTTTTTTTGTTACAAAATGTGATAAAAAATACTTCTCCAGAACACGCGTGGACAAGTCAAAAACAATAATGCGCATGAACGTAGACATGCTATTGTGGACATAATAATAGTTTATGAGATTGTTATAGATAATCTATACCTATATATTTGTGTTCTTAAGTCGTGTTCCTGTTGAACATTTTGTTAATCATTGTTCCTAATTTTTCTTTCACTTAAAGCATATGCAAGATAAGAAAAACCTAATTCTATTATTTTGAATTATTTAAAAGTATTGATCTTTTTATTATCATAGAAGCTCCAAAAAATGTTGATTTGTGTGAAAAAAATAAAATTCTTTAGACGATGCAGATTTTATGGCAAGGTTTGCATCTTTTCAAAAACAAAAATGGTTATTAATGTAGGGGCTATCATTTCGAAAAAACCGGTTTACGGTTGTTAGTGTCTCTTAGGGCTGTCATTTTTTGATAATAACCGTTTTATGATTATTAGTTTTTAAGGTTGCGTATTTGTTTTTAAAAAAAAAAGTATGGTTATTAATGTCTTTTAGGGTTGAACCTTCAAAGAGATATTATTTTATTTCTATACATTTTATGATTATCAGTTTCTAAAAGTTACGTCTTTTTTATTCTTCATTTTTTCCTTGTTATGTTTACCTTCCATTTAAATTTTTTTTATCTGTTTCCTTTAAAATAAGTGATTAATTCTTATCTGATTTCATATACATAAATATGTTTTATTTTCTTAACTATTACATAGTCTTCATAAATCTAATATGGGTTACCTCGATTTAAGAATTGATAATAACCATGTTTTAAAATCTATTAGGAAAAATTATGGGTTTATGTTCGCATGTGTGTCGAAAGTAAATTGTATCTTTGATTAGGATGACAACTGATTTCGCAAGGGTTCGAGTCCTAGTATTAAACAAAAGTAATTCAGCATGTTATAAAAGAGATGGTAGAATACTATTGACAACATAATATTCAAGAAATTTAAAAGTTGCATAAAAGTATGTAATTTTATATTTTAAAACAAAAATAAAACCCTTCAAAACATCTTACATTAAAAAAAACAAAAAACAAAAAAAAAAAAACAAACAAACAAACAAGAGGAAGCATTAACCAACATAGATGTAGTAGTATTACAAGCACGACAACATACATGTACACCAACATAATTATCACCCAAACTCGGGCTCATTATTTATTACAGATTCAAAGACTTAATTGAGCAGAGATGCTTAAGATGCACACTTTTACACACCCTGAGGAGTAATCCTCTATTCTTCATCTTCGGCCAAGAGATGCACATCGATCTCTTTGGAGATTTGGACGGCAAGTTCGAGAAGAGTCTCAGGATGAGCCACCTCCTCGTTAATTTTCTCATACTCAAAGTGCCAGTGCACTATACTCCCAGACCCCCCATGCGTAGGGGTCGCTTGGATCGTGACCACAAAGCTTGTGTACTCTTTCAGTAGATCACCTTCTAGAACCCTAAGCTTGATCAAGTTCTTCTCCGGCTCCACGGCCTCGATAATCTCCTTGGCCGACTTTGCCTCCCCATCTACACACATTGTTTAAAATTTTATTTATATTTGGGTATATGATTTGAATATAACTTGAATATTAATCTCAACACACATAAGGGAGACATATATATATAACAACGTTGACTTACCAAAAATATAGTTCCAACAGACGATATACTATATAACGTTTTTTTTTTTAAAGTTTGGATTTCAGTTTATGATCCATTAGTTATAAATTTATATAACGTTTACATACCATGAACATAGTTCCAAAAGATGATGGAACCAACTTTGCCCCACTCGCCTTCGTGCAGATCACATCCTTGAATATTGTCAGGTGTTGCGTTGGAGACATGGTGTGGTCTCCCTGTGAACATGTGATGGAACTTTCCAGCCGAAGCTTTGATCTCCACTTCTGTCTCAAGTATCCCGACCAAACTAGACTCTTCTGCCATTTTTGTTTTTGGTTACTTAAGAAAATAAAAACTTTGGGAGTGAATTTCCTCTGAGTTCTTTAGCTTTCTATTTGTAGGAAAAAAAAAGAATGTGCAAGCGTTGATATATTGAACCATTTTTTATTCATGAAAATAATATCATGATTCGTTTTGTGATCCCAATATGCGATGATGCGATCACGGATCCTCGACCCCATCATAATAATTCATCTGCCCAATATTTTTGTATATTTGTAAAGTCTAACCTGCCTGGATTGTTCATAAATATTAATTATTTCTTCTCTATGATCACGTTAAGACATCTGGCAGTAACTGATTAGTCTGAATTATCTGATTTTATTAAAATAAATTGAAATAACGAAGGCTATATAAAATATACTAGTTTCGTAGCTCGATCGTGTCAAAAAGATTTTGAATAAGTAGTATATATTGGGAAAGAAGTAAGACGATAAGATCAAATGATGCCTGTAAGACGATTAGGAATTATAATACATGAAACAACTAGTTAATTAAGAGAGTGTATCATCGATTTTTTAATATATATTTGTCAGCTCTTATCTGCCTGTATTTTTCATAATATGACCGATATTGATCATGATGCATCAATCCACACCATTCATGTGGTTCCTTTCGTTGTTATGTTTCTCCTCATATATTTATTTATTATTGACAGGTGGGTTAGTTGATATTAATAATAGTATACATTCTTCAAAATTTCTTGCTCTACCTGAATATCCTGTTCAAGAAAGTCTTTATACATTGTCCAGAGGAATGATAATGCAGAAGAACTTAATATATAACACAAACCTGTTGTGATTGAGTAATTATTATAATTTTTGAATATAAATTATGAGAAACTGAAGGTTGTATTAGGCATGACCATATTCGATAGCTATATGTGTGAAACCAAACCTTGATGGAATCGTTAAGTAACTAAGCCCCATACAAAACATTAATTAAATTCGTTCATTTATCATAATTTTTAATGAAACAAAAATTCCCAAATAAGCTAAACACGTAAAACCCTAAACAGTCGTTTCACTTGTATGTGCTATGCACTGGGATGGTCCTCAGCGAGCTTTTGGTGAGAGAATGAGTGATGACGCGTCTTTGGCTTCATTCAAATAGTTGAGTTTTGGTCAATCTTTGTTTTTGGGCAAGAAGAACCATTTGGCTTCGTCTTGTTATACTGTATGAGATCTAGTTCGTTGTTTGCTCCAGGGTGTTCCTATTTCCGAACCGAACAAGTTAATTGGATTTCTTGCTCTGCCTTTATATTCTTTTAAATTCCTTGCTTTATTGAACATACTGTTCCGGGAAGCTTTCATTTTTTAAAGGAATGATAAATTTATAGATATTAAAATATATCACAAACATGTTTTGGAATATAAATGAAAAAAACTGAAGGTTGTAACTTGTAATCTTAATCTAAGAAAAACCGAGTGTGGGAGAGACAATAAGTCAGGATCGACTCTTAAGACTACATAGTAAAACATTTGTATGTGGTCTAATCATTGGGGTGCGATGGATGAGCAACATCATTCGCTAGCCGAGCCCCAAAGTAGCCCATACAGCAGCTCTATTAGAAATTGAGCCCGGGGCTTTAGCGAGTTTACGTCAGCATTAGGGGGGATTATTTACCAAAACATAAAATATTATAGGCGTTTATTATTAACAAACGTAAAGGATACCATACATACATACTCTTAAAGTAGATATACTATATAGTCTAATTCAAATTAATAACTTCAAACGTAACTCAACCGTAGTAGTATGCATACACGCATGACACACACCAACATATTTATTCTTACCCAAACTCGGACAGGGTTCATTATTTATTGCACACACTTCACACATGCACACACGAGGAGTAATCCTCTATTCTTCGGTTAAGAGATGTGCATCGATCTCTTTGGAGATTTCAACACAGAACTGGAGGAGGGTTTCAGGATGAGCAACCTCGTTGCTAATTTTCTGGTACTCAAGGTGCCAATGCGCAATACTCCCAGACCCTCCATGCTTAGGGGTCACTTGGATCGTGATCACAAAGCTCGTGTACTCTTTCATTAGATCACCTTCTAGAACTTTGAAGGTGATCAAGTTCTTCTCCGGCTCCACCGCCTCGATCCTTTCCTTGGCCACCTTTGCCTCCCCATCTGCACCAGTTATATATTAACATTATATATCTATAGGTTTGGCTTTATGTATATTATTTCAGAAACATAAGCAATAAATTAAACATCGTCTTGTTAGTCAAGATTTGAGATCGATTTCCACTTTATTTTTTGTTACTACAAAATTTACGTAGCAATTGTATGTTTTCGAAATTAGGTTGAATATGGGCTTAACATCCATTAGTTACAAAAAGAAAAAGATACATTTAACGTTTACTTGCCATGAACGTAGTTCCAAAAGACGATAGAGCCGACTTTGCCCCAATCTCCTTCGTGTAGCTCACAGCTCTGAATGTTGCCTGGAGTTGCTTTGGAGACATGGTGTGGTCTCCCTGCGAACATGTGATGAAACTTTCCAGCAGAAGCTTTGAGCTCTACCTCTGTCTCAAGCTTCCCGAGCAAAGTTGACGCTCCTGCCATTCTTTTTGCTTGCTTAAAGAGATAAAACGTTAGGCTTTTAAGAGAGTGAGTTCTCTTCTGAGTTCTTTAGCCTCTATTTGTAGAGAAATGAGTGAGCAAGTGTCGAAAGAATAAAACGATTTTTGTTCTAAAAAAATAATATTATGATGAGTTTTGTGGCCCCATGTGATCAGGATCCTATGATAATAATTCACCTGCCCAATATTATTTAAGGTTTAACCTTATTCAAAAAGTGGTTTATAGTGATATTATTGATCAACCACACCATTCACGTCATTCCTTTAGCTATTATATTTTTCAATCGGTGAAACAAAACGACAAACAAAAAATTGGTAAGCTAATCCAAACAAGTGTTTATTCATGCTCATAAGAACTTAATAAGATAGATAAAAGAGAATGAAAATGAAATAGCTCGTGAGGAGTTTTATTGTGTAAAGAAATGTAAAAGAAGGAAAAGCTTAAATGAAGAACACCAAAAATTAACTAGATATTTAGATTACCCTCATTAAATGGAGAAGAGGGAGACAACTTACAAGAGTATTTATATGAAGGAGGCTTGCTAAGAATCTTAATTACATGGCTTTAGGTATGATATAAAACACAAATATTGGACTTCTTGAGAATGCTCTCATAATTTTATGATAAAAAAATTATCAAATCAGAAATGGCGATAGAATTGGTCTTTGATACAGAATTCTTCAAGGTGATGAACGATTCCGCTAAAAACATGCAAAATGATTTATTTTTGATGTACCATAAATTAGACATTTGTTTATTTTTCCAAAAACAATATGGATAACTTTTTATCTATTTGTCTATATATATATTTGAATCGCTATAGCATACACTTTGAATTATAGTTCATGAAAAATAATTTCTCATATGTTTATTTTGCTTAGAATCTGGATATTCTGAGATCGACCGTGATGCTGGTAAACATTTAGAGGTTAAACAATAAAAAATTAGACACAGATTTTTGAAATCTGACCAAACATGTTGTTATCAGTTTAGTGAAAGGTGCTTAATTCGGATACTGCAGCACCTACTGTTTAAAAGAGAGATCTATACAGTTATTATGAAACTGAATAGTACTGTGAATGAATACAGTAATACTTGGTTCGATGTTAGTTCCTTAATTCTCAATTTTTGTTGGGCTATAACCCAAAATAATGGGCTGGGCTTCTGTATGGATTTTTTTTTCATCCTTTAAATAGAAAACAAATTATAATAGGGAAAAAGAGCCTTGAGATTAAATGATACTCACAGGAAATATAATTAAAATATTTGACTAAAACGTCTCAGTCTCATCTACTTTGACCGCAACAACCGATGAAAAAAGTGTAGTAGTAGGGTGCTAAATTTTTAAATACTGTAGTATTATAAACACAGTGAGCTGTCTCTCAACCCACAAAGTCAATGCCCCCTAATAACATTGGCCAATGTGTTACACTTACACCATAAGATAACACAACTCATCGTCATTACCAAGAAAAACCCTAATTACAATTATTAGTACGTCCAAAACTCATAATTAGGAAAATTAGTAATGTTTTAATAATAGTAGTAAAGAGAAGAGAGTGCTTTCGAAGACTCTTCCCTCGAATAAACACAAAGAAGTGACAGCCGTTATTAATATCGCCTGAACGTACTTTTTCTTATTACAGGCCACACACACACACCCTCTTTGCTTACGAATTCCGAGACAAATAGAGAGAGAGAAGGAGAAAACAGAATTCTTGTAAAGCTTTTTTGCCTTTTAGAGGAAACAACAGTGCAAGATCTTCCAAGGATCCGAAGGAAAATACCAACTATAATAACAAGTCAATAACCTTATTTTTTACCCACAAGACAAAATTCCAAAACACCCATTTATCACTTTCTTCTTCTTCTCCTTCTCATTCTCTCTTGCTTTGACTTTCACTGTTTCACTTTGTCTTCATGTTTGTATGTTTCTTGTAACTCCGGTTTCTGTGAGATGTGTCACGTGTTGGTACAAAGAGAGAGACTTAGAAGATGGGACATGTGTTTGTTCTTGTTCTTGTTCATTGTCTTGTTTCAGATAAGCTTGTGTTCATCATCAACTCCTGTTGAGTCTCGTCGTTACTTGGTCTCTTCACCGCCGAGAAAGGTTATGGTATACGGAACGGTGCCGTTTCGTGGGTCGTTGAGTAGAGAAGATGACATTTATGGAGACGACAAGAGAGTAGTTCATACGGGTCCCAATCCTCTTCACAACTAATTCTTACGCGTTGCTATAACTATCAATTACCCACCACACCTACAAGCAAAACGTAAGACGCAAACGTGGAACGCTGATCGCGATCCGAAGGTACCTTAGTGTAAAATTCGAGTTTGTTATAGATTTTGTAAGTTGGAAACCTTTTTTTGTATTTCATTTGGAGCATAGAAACATTTTAGCTTTTTAGTGTAGGATTTGGTTCCGGTTATATGGAATTTCATTAATGTTAGTAGTATCAAGAATTTCAAGATTATACAGCCCGTATGCCTTTATTTCATTTTCCTTGACTACTAAAGTGAACCATTTTGATTCTTTTGTGTTATCAAGTCTATTACCATAAAAGTGATTAATGTTGTTGTGTTACATTATTACAAAAAAATTGTGTTGTCAATTATTTGTGTCTAATGTTTCAAGAAATGAGATGGTATGGTTTAAGACTTTTAGTGTTTGAAATGTGAGAAGGGGTGTGCAGAAGAAGCTTTAAAATCATATTAAGTTTCCTTCTTCAGTACCTGCCTTCATGAATCCATTTAATTTTCTCTTTGCTCTCAACATGTACCTACGCCTACTAATTGAGTAAGTGTGTATAGTTCTCTATCATATTACTGTTACCATATGTATTTTAGATTTTTATGATTGACTACCCTAAAAGTAGAGGATTAGATAAATCAACTGTTCATGACTATTCGTTTGACACAACTGCAAAGCCTACGAAACATCGTCCAACTCGCACATAATTAGCATCATTATTGTTCGATTAGAAAGCCCAATGATATATTTGTATCATATCAAAATACTGAAATACTTTTAAAAACTGAAAAACAAATCAATTTTAAATTTTTTCATGGCAACCATTTGCAACTAGTATAAACCGTGGTCTCCAGGGAATATGCCATCATATAATGTTATACAGTACATCTTACTTCTTAGGACTCAATCAGTATTTATTCGTTATTAATAACAAAAAAAAATGGATTTAGACATTTAGCTAAGGTTTTAAAAAGGTAGTAGTGTAACTGGATTAAATTCATCATTCTTTTGAAATCTACCAAAATTAAATGATTTATAATTAATACTACGTACGTATTACAAACAACTGATAAAAGAAAGACAACAAAAAGTAAACCTCTTCCAAAAATGTTTCACTTCGGTGAGACATGAATAGAAAAAAAAGTTTATATTTTCTGTCACTCACACTATATACATTTGACTTATTTTATGTTTTTGTGGTTATCATTCATTTTTTATCTAAGCATTTTCTTCTACATGCATGTTTAAACATTTAAAATTAGTAAATGAAGAAGAAAAGAGGGATTGAGCGACCGGTAAATATTAATTTTTTATAAAGAATGCGTATGGAGCAGAGAAATATGGTCAGGCCAGGGCTGTGACACTGTCCATCTTCTTTATTGCTCTCATCTGCCTCTCTTCGCTGCCTTTTCCCTCTTTATATATAATCCTCATTTTTCTCCATCTTCTTAAATGTACTCATTATGTATCATCTACACGTATAGACAGCCAATAAATGCTCATAGTCTTTCAAAAAATATGGAGTATAGATTAGCACTGATGCTTAATCCTGGAAGTGAACATATCTTTTGGTAAAAAAATTTCTAACAAACTAACTACGGATTAAAAAAACCAAAACAAAATCTAAATAAGCAAGCGATCTATGCGTAATATTTGCATAGAGTAGAATCGAACATAGAATTGTAACTTTAGCCATTATCTTAGAACCCAGAGACTACCATCACACCCACTCAAGTTATTATAATCTTGTTTTGACGTGTTTTTTTTGTTAAATATGAATTAGCGATGCTTTATTAGATAAACAAACAGGATTATGTATGGGTCAGTTTGAATAATAACAATAATACATACACATATGATATATACATACTATAAAAAATTTATTTAAAACAATATGTCACAATATGATAACAAGAATATGGCGAAGACAAAATCGATTCAGGAGTAGAAGCGTCCAGGGCCGACAAAATAAAAGATGAAAACATGGCGCAAACTTGAATTTTAAGACCGGGTTTGTATTGTCAACAACGTCAGAAAACTCATTGGGAATAGTGTAACTAGATTTAAATATTTTGTACATTAATTCTTACCACAACAACACAATCTTAGAAAATTATAAATGTATTATGGCGACGCATAACGGTCTTAATTATTAAGCAACCTTTTTAGTAGTCCCAAAGATTCTCTAGCTAGAAGTATCGGTCAAAGATATTCATTCATAAATGCCCCATTTGTTTTACCTAAGTTTAATTAATTTCATAAGAATGTGTGTTCTTATAATTAATTTTGGGCACATTGGTAGCTCACTAGCTCTTTATCTCCTTTGGGCATAGCATGTAGCCTTTTTATATAAATAGAAACTAGTTAATGTTAAGAATCCGATGTCGGATTATTAGTTTATCTATCGTATCTGTTTTAAGCATATATACTTCTATTTTTCTTTTGTTTTTCAACCCTTTTTTTTATTCTATGTAAAGAAAATAGTCACAGATTTCTAAAACATTGAGTTAAAGTTAGCTAGTAGGTGGTGAGTGAATATCAAAGGTAGTAGTTCAGTTTTATTTAGAATGAACGTTTTAAACATAGTATTATTAACAATCTATCACAAAGATCGGAAGAGATTAGACAAAAATGTTCATATTGGGAGATTGATGAGATCGACCTAATTAGATTAAGATAAATATAAATACTATATAAGAATATATGAGAATAGGAAATTTATCATTATCTGTATTATACTATTTCTATTTCCTATTCTCATATATTCTTATATAGTATACTAGGGGCTTCTCCGGGTTACGCCCGGATTTTGTGATGAATTCTGAAACTTTTATCTGCATTTTTAAGTTTTTTAGTTGTTTTCTTATATGACCGATAGTCAAATTTAATTGGTTTTATTGATTTTTACTCTTTATGTGTAAATTTGTTGAATGCATTTAGAGAATCTTAAAATGATGATATCCTAGACTACATCGGGTTTGTTAATTATAAATTTGTTTGCTAGTATTGTTGTAGTTTTATGATAATAGTATTTTAAATTAATTAATGATAAATTATGTTTACTTTTACTTTGTGGTGAATTTTAAATTTTATGATTTTGTGGTAAAATTTTAAAAAGTTTATATGTATTTTAGAATTTTTTCGTTGCTTTCTTATTTGTATTTATATTTGCTTAATGTATTTTATTGGCTTCGTTCAGATTTTTTTTTGTCAATCAAATTTTCAGTAAAATATTCCACCAAAATAGATAAATTTATTTTGGCACAAAATTGTTTATAAAACATAATTCGAAATCTAAAACATGTAAAATGGGCTAAACAATCTATCTTTAGACTAAGAGAACTAATTTTTAGTTGTGTAGATGTTTTTTGGTAATCTTTTGGAACTTCGTTAATTGTTTATTTGTTTTACTTTAAGTTTGTGTTGGTATTTTTTGGAGAATATGTTGCGTAGTTTCTTTTACCATATGTTTTTAGCATTTTTATCTTATATTTTTCTACTATTTGTATATTATATGAAATCATTTGTTCATTACTACAAACTAATGAATAGACTTTTTATAAGGTGATTTTTTATTTATTTAAAATGTGACTTCATATAGGATTGCAAATTTTGTTATTTAAATTGCAAATTGGAAATTATAACTAAATTAAAACAAGAAAAATCCTAAAACGACAACTATTTCTGAAGCAGAGGTAGGATTAGATTTTGGAACTTGAAGGTTAAAGTCATATAATCATTGTCCGCCATCAATGATTATATAATGGTTACCCTTATATAGTAATCTAAATTTACAATCAAACACCAATGTACTCTAATGACTGTATATTTGGCGACTACAAGAAATGAAGTTGTCTTTCTAGTGCAAACTTAAGTAGTTTCTTGCTTTCTTTGATGATAATAATGTGAAGTCCGAGCTAGAATCTCTTTTCCATGTCTAATTGTGTGGGTTGTATATGAGAATATTTAATAGTATGTTTTTATTGTTTACCTCAATAGTTTACATTTTTACTTTTTACTTTTCCAAACACATCCATCATACTAACTTGCTCAACCACACATAGAGCTCAGTATTTTGTCCTCATGATATATTAATCTGATGTTATAGACATGTTTGAATTATTGGAGATGCTTTTAAGGCTTTTATCATTTCAACTATTGTATCATTGGCAGCTGAAATTATTTATATTGCTAAGTCAACAACAAACAATAATCGATTACGAAGTGACCAATTAATCTATAAGAAGAATTTGTAAAGTAAAACCAAATTTTGGTAATGGGAACCAAATGTAAGAAATGAAACATGTAATCAGAGCTTATGTAGACCAGCAGTTATAGGCTTCACACAAGAGGGGGTTAATTAAGGTTGCACTAGGCTTCCTCTTCCATATGTAATTAAGGTTGCAACGTTAAAGTTATTATTTAGCTGAGAGGAGGTTAATGATTGCGCAGAACTGGTCCACGGGATACATCCCGAGATTTGAATTGCTGGAAAATGATAAAGAATAGGTTTCTCAGTAAGTAGGGATAGTTTCACATAATTCCAGAAGAGGCTTAAGAACTTCAAATGATGAATACATGAATGTCCTTGAATTGTGTTGCCATGTAATGAAGGGAACTATTGTTTTTTGAAAGAGGATACATTTCTTACATGGTGAGTAGATGACCTATGATTCACAACTTGGATTGACGTTAGGTGTTATATACCGGGAGAAAGAGTAGATTGGAGCTGCATGTAAGTACTGAAAAATAAAAGAACATTAAGTTGCTGGAAAAAAACATAAGTAGAGAAGTAATCAAATGCACACATTACAAATAGTATGTACCTGCTCTTCTTCTACTCTAAGAGCTTTAGTTTAGATGATAACTGACACGAGCATCCTTCTTGATGATTTAAACCCACTGTAGAAATTCAGAACAAGCTTCGTCTAGAAGATTCTTCAGCTCATCCTCACGATCTGGTATTGTATTTCTTCTCAACGCCCTCCTTCATATATTAATAGAGTGCTAATCCACTAAACCAAAAGTGCATAATACAGTGGGATGGGACAATTGATTACCAAGCTATTTGATAGTTTAAAAATTTGAAGAAGTTGAACTAAAGTATATGCCTTGCTTTCCAAAAACGTCTATCTAAAATCACAAGAGAAAACTATAAAGTACTTAAAGCAATCAAAATCTATCTCCAAAACGAACATAGAAGAACACTCCTAAGTCATTCATCTTCTTGAACAACAAGCAATAAAACATTAAAGAAACTGACCAATAGATCGAGGAAAAAATCACTACAAGAGTACTCACTCCAATCTAGGGGCGAAGAAGATGCGGTGCTTGGTGTGTTAACGGAAAGAGCCTCTATTACCGTGGATGGATCCATAGGAAAAACTATGACATCGCAAACAAAAATTTAGGAATTACATCATATTTTTGGTTATGTAATAACCTCCACAAAGGAGAGAAGTTGCTTACATATCGACATCAGAATATGCTTCTTGTTCTGTATATCTTTTGAGCTTCTAAACAATGATGAAACCTGAGACATGAGTGGGAATAGATTTACACATTGACCCCATTTAAGAATATTGTTGGCGCAGTTATTGGTTTTGAAACTGATCTCAAACATGCTGCAATATGGGTAAAACGTTCCATGACGACTCTGTTGAATCCAAACAAAAGGGTAGCAAATAGCTTAAACTATATTACAGAGCTGCTCTACTTAGTAGCTAATATTATAATCGTATTGTTGGGACAAAAGGAATACTTACACGACTCGTTTTCGAAGCGTTTGACAGGGTCCTTCATTTTAATAAGGGTCGAGAAGTTGCTGCTCTAATACCTGCAACAATGTCTTGAAAGCTTTTGAAGGTTCTCACATTTGGAAGAAATGTCATTTTAAAGATCAGTAACTATAAAAATTGACAAAGAGACATGTGTATAGTAAGAATCTGACTAAATGAAGAATATAATTGGAGGCTACAATTCAAATAACTCTTTTTTTACCTTGATTGGGAGTTTAAACCGTGAGAAATAAGTCTGACTGAAAGATGAAGTTGGCCGGAGAAGTTAAAATTGGCAGAGAGAAATGTAAACATGGTGACCCATCAATAACAAACGCCGAAATCATTAGGTGAAGAGCGATAATGAAGGATTTCTTCCCAACGATTCAGTTTTCTTAAAATTTATACGACAATGAACCTTAACTTTGTGATAGAAACGATTATTAAATAGTGATGCAGAGCAAGAACATTGATTATTCACGTGAATTTATGAATCTCCATTATTGAAAGATGGCCAAAGGTTTTTTTCGACAACGGAAGTGGTAGAAGTTGAAAGGTACTCCTCTATTTGAAATATTGATTTTTTAGATTTTTTTACATTTCAATTAATACTCTTTTAACTTTATCACTTAAATTAATGGCAAATATTTGTTTTACCCCATAAAGTTGCTTCATAATGCATACTTTTTTTATTGGAAAACAAAAAAGTAAGTAAAAATAAATAAATAATTATAAATAAATACAAATAGTTATTGTGTCTTAATATGTGTGAAATTTTTTATAATATCAATCTTTCAAATACAGAAGGAGTACATTTTTACTCTGAACCATTAATTGAGCCGCTAGAATGGGATAATATTGAGCCGGTGAAAGCTAATGAAGATTAAAGAGAAGTTGTGGCTGACGTGGATGTTTGATTGGTAAAAAAAAATCAGAATTTTTGGCTGATGTGGAGGCCCTAAGAAACCTAGAAATATTTTCCTTTTATATAAAGGAAATAGGGCCTTCTCCGCCCTACGGGCGGATATTATAATGAATTATTTAAATTTTATGTGGATTCTTTTTGGTTTGAATTGTTTTTTTTTAAGATTTGTGCTTTTTTTATATATTGATATTTGAATAATTTGTATATGTATATTTGTTGAATGAATTTTACTCCCAATGAATTGTCTCTTCTATGTTGTAATTTGCTTGGTATATTAAAATTTGAAGCTTTGTGTCATTCCAATGGTGAAAAAAATTGGACTGGTTTTTAACTATGGTTGTACTTATTATAGAACCAATGACCTTTTTCTTATTCTCCAATGAAACGAAAGGAAAACTTTTCTTGATGTAGATCCTTATTCATGGTGTTAGCTTTTTTATATATAAATGTTAAGGAATTTGATGGTGTCAGATTTTTCAACATTGAACCTCTATTTTACTTATATGTTAGTTCTCTCTTTCTCCTCTCTTATTATGTTTATGTTTTCTTGTTAGAGAAAGAGAGTAAAAAACATTTTTCTCATAAAAGACTACATCTTTTGAGTCGTTTTACTGTATTATCAGAACGTTTTTCAGATTATCATGACCCATTTGAAAGCTGATAAGCAATTTTAGTGCTAAAATGAAAAATAGAGTCTGAATGTTATCTATCTTTTTGTCACTTGGATAGGGAAAATATAGAAATTGAACAACCGGAAAGTTTCTTGGTTTGGTTTTCTAATTTTTTATTAGTAGTTTCTTGGTTTGGTTTGCTCATTTTCTAACATTTTTATTAAAAATGTTATTTTAACTTTTAGTTTTGGTTAGGAATTACTTTTGATTGAGTAATTTTTTTTTGTAATTTGTTCATGGTTGTTCAATTATTAATTTGTTTGATATAAATTGTTATTTTTATAATATTACTTTTATAATATCTTTAGTAACTTAAAAAATGAGAGTAATTTTATATTTGACATCCAAACTCATATGGATGCCCTTCTTACCAACAATTACTCGTAGTTTCATGTATGCTACTATATGAACACATCACAAATATAGTTTTCGTAGATTTGATAATTTAATAACCCTTTCAGTTTTGGAACTCATCCAATATAATTAAGGAACTAAAAGTCATATACCAATTATTTAGATATTTTTGTCTTTATGCTCATGTCTAAGCAAGCCCTCTTAATAATGGACATGACTCCATACCCCAAGCAAGAGAAACTGGTTCATCGTAATCTGCATTGAGTTGGAGTACAAATTCAAACTGGGTCACTTGGTGTTGATGACGTTGTCGTAATCCCTATTGAATGTAAATTCAGACTGCGTCACTTGGTATTGATAACGTCTCTCGTATTGTTTAATCGTTCTCGTAGCATTTCAAACTTCTTACCTTCACCTATTTTTATTCTCACTTCCATATAATCTTAGGTTTCATAAGTGAAAGGATTAAGAGAGTATTAGCGTTCAAATGAAAGTGAAATTTAAGTAGGAACATCTAAATTGTACTTACAAACGAAGCATGGAATAACAACATAACAAACGAATAACTTTTTGCTTCAATGTATTGCTTCAGTGAGAGGCAAACCATGCCTTTAACCCTCCAACACATTTCGTGTTATCTTTCGGATTGAAACATCCTATTCCTTGTTTGTAAATGCGTTCTATAATTTGGAAAGAATTTGCTGAAGCTCGCCATGTCTTGGACCATTTCGACACATTTCGAAAGGAATGTCAAGGATGTTGTCCCACCCATTTAGTCGTAAACTTACCCGCAAGGAGCCGTTTTGTGAGACCTGTCCAAACTGCCCCTGAATAATTACACTCGGAGAACAATACGGTTCCTTGTTTCCACTGGTTGTATACAAAAAATACAGCCAGAGGAGAGGATGCTCCCATGTTCCATGTCTTACCTCATGCTCCTGTTAGTTTGAATGTGCAACGACTCTTTGTCTCGACTCCTCTTCCCCACATGCATGACCGCGACACTATCGATCCGCCACCACCTCCACACATAACAATAATAAACAATGATGACTTGGTGTTGTTGATTCACCACAACTCTACTCCTATTAATGGGTTATTATACCCTCCACTCTTGTCATATTGGATAAATTATCAATTAGCCAATAACCCCTATTAAGAAAATTGATAACCACCGAATGTCATAGACAACGTCACTATTGTTAAATTTACCTGGTTATAACCCAAACCTCAAGAACATAGTTGTTGAATTTTAGTGAGCATATCTCTTTAATTTCTTTTGAGAAATTGAATATGTGAAAAAGGAGAATTATCAGGGATACCTTTTAAGTTCGTAAGACATTAATTTAAATTGATTTCTGACGCAGTTAAATGACATGCTAGATCAAATCACTTTGCCAATATACACGACAACATCAAAAGCACAACGTTAAACATATTTGAAAGCTAAAATATATATTGGTAAGGAAATGGAAACGAAAATCTCATCACCTTTGCTTGGTAAGATTTTTGCTCTTGATTTGGTGAGGAGTGATCGTTGGCCCAAAATGTTATGTAAAACATATAACCTTTGACGTAGTGTATATTTGCATTCACATACTTGTCAAACTCAAGTTGTGTTCCCTGTCCAGAAAGAAAAAGTAAAGAATTTAAGAAAAGAGGGAACCATTAGAAAGCTGAGAGAAATATTTGGGAAGAAGATGATGGCTCTCACATTTTTCTTCGTTTTCTTGTTTGGTGAGCAACTCGATTGCTTTTTTACCGCCAAGTTTTACATCGAAACATGACACATCTTCCATTCGGAGGGAGGGTAATGAAGTAGAAGTCCAACTCCAAATTATCCCAATCCGTATTGTAACCTAAAATCATTAACGTATAAACACCTACCAAACATAAATTGAACATCTCATTCGTAACATCATTACCACATAACATATATGGGAACAGATCGAGACAATTTGGAGGTCTACATAAACCCTAAAATCAAAGAAATATGTGAGAGGCAGAGAGGAAGATCCTTGGTAGCAAGCCATTCGGTTGGGAGCAATGAAAGCATGAATGGTAGTTCCATGGAGATGTATATAAACAAAAACTTAGATAGTAAATAACCGTAAAAATAAACATGACATTGACACAACAGAAGTCTGCTCAACCTAAGAATCAATATAATAAGATTTCTACAATAATCTTGCTACGTGAGTAGAAGATTTATCCATCTTTATAGACCACAAAAATCATCAAAGTTTGGAGAATCAACTGACTAATCTCTATAAACAAACATTAGATTATTGTAATTTAGAAATGTGTCAAAATATCATACATCGAAAAGTAAATCATAGGAAACTCGAAATTCTGCACAACCGAGAGAAGGATCTCTTCCCATATCATCGAAACCGCGAGTGAGGGATGCACATCTAAGATTGGGACCCTATCACTCAAACTTCTCACAAATCTCAATGGTAGTGCAACGGCAAATGCCAGATCCTGAACTGGTCTCTTGTGCATTGGCCCACCGAACTCAGTGAACCTACATGATACATATCACAATACAAAGGATAAACAAATTACCGATCTGAAGATGGTAAATCCATGTACACATATGAAGTAAAAGCAAATGAGAATCTGTACCATCCACTCCATGCTTCTGTCCATATCGTAGGCTTGTATGGCTTGTTCGGAGCAAATGAATCACAGTAGAAACCATTGCATGTGTTTATCTGTCACCAAAACCAATCAGTTTCAATACCAAAGACATTCAACCGCACCAGACCAATTAACTAACCAAATCTCTACTAAGCTAATGCGATCAAGAAACTCACCACGGGGTCAGGAGCGTCGTCTTCTTTGCACATGACCCAACAGACATCAGTCTCAGTTGCTATAGCCATTTTAGCAGCCCATGTCATGTAGTTGTGACCTTCAACACCCAATAACTGACCTTGTCTTCCATACTCATTCTCAATCTACATTCGAATAAAAGATAACACCTTCCTTTTAATTCACATAGATCCAAATAGAACATAACTGCATTATCACTAATTTAGATTATAAATATGTTCCATTACTATTATCCTTACCCGAGAGAGGATAATTGGACCACCCTGAGACTCAAACAAGTTCTCACTCTTCATCAACTCAACTATTCTCTCAGTGAATCCTTTCATAGCTCTCTGCAAAACATTACCCAAACAAACAACACTCTCAATGACTACAAATTAAAACCAAGTAAAAATCCTTAATCATCACAAGCTTCTATCTACTAATCAAGTCCAGGGTAACAAAACAGACCTTAAAAGGCTCATTATCTGTTCAAAAGCTAATCCCAGGAACATACTTCAACCAAACAGGGAATCCTCTGGCCATCACAAACAAAAACAACAACTTTAGAGATTAGAAAACAAAAACTGTAAACATACAAATCTAGAAGCTTAAGTATTTACCCAAAATTCCACTCATCACAAACATAAGGTCCAATTCGAAGATGAGCATATAAATCAGCTTTATGTATAGTCTTCACAAATCTCACTAAATCATTCCTCCCTTGAACATGCGTGCGTTCTAAATGAGAATCTGAAAGCCAAAAAATCTCAACTATTGTGAAAACATTGAATTTAAATAGTGAACCGGAAAGTAAAATATAAGAGAATGCTTGAAAGTTGACCTAATTTTATGAACTTGAAACGACTCGGTGAAGGAGGAAGAGGTTTAGCTAAACGACTTAGCTATATAAGCGACGAATGGAAGGTCATGGAGGAGTGGGTATTGGCCATTAAAGTTATTGAATTGCAGTGACTGCGATGAAAATAAAGATGACGACGTGGGGTATGAATTTTGGGAAGAGGGATCGTGAGAGATTGGTAACTGTTTTTATTTTTTCTAGGGTTTAGAAGGGAAATAACAATCGTGAGGAAGAGGACGTTAGTTAGCAAAATTAGGCTGCAGTTTTGGGCTTTATTGAATTGTATGAGGATTAGTTCGTGGGCTTTATGGTTTTAGCATGACTAAGCTTTTACTGAATTACAAAACGAAATTGTTGTATATAATGCATTAATGACATGGCCAATTGATTGGCTTAGAAAATTCAGCTTTTGGCTGATGTGGATGGCCTTAGAAGCCTCTATTTCTTCCCCTTTTATATAAAGGAGACTAGGTCCTTCTCCGCCCTACGGGCGGTTTTTGTAATGAATTATTTTAAATTTTATGCGGATTTTTTTGTTTTGAGTTTTTTTTTTTAAGACCGGTGTTATTTTTTTATAAGTATTTCAATTATTTTTATTTTTATTTTTATGAATTTTGGTTTGGTTTCATTTGACAATGAATTTTTAGTTTTATTGGTGTTTTTGATAATAGTTTGGAACTTGGTTTAATGTTTTACTTAAGTTTGTGTTAGTATCATTTAGTTTTCTAAGTAATATTTTTTCTTTTCTCAACCAAACTTTTTTACGATTTATTTTTGGAGAATATGTTGGGCGGATTTTTTCCCATATGTTTATATCATTTTGTTTTATCTTTATGTACCATTTGTATCTTTATTTTTATATTATACGCAATCATTTTTTTAAACACGATAAAGTAATATTCATCCGCAATGTCTTGAATATTTTTGTTAACCTAATCAAATTAATCTTGGGAAATTGGCAAAAATAACCTAAAAAGAATTATAATACACTAACTAACCAACTGGCACTAATCTAATGATTCTAAACTTGCCACACCATGCCTTTTTAGTTAGATTATTAAACCTTTTTTTATTGGTTATTGTTGCAAATGGCCCATTAATCTAAACCAAAAAGAAGTATAGACATTCAAAGTTTATTTGATTACATATTTTTTTGTCTTTTGCAAACTTCACAAGCATAGAATCATATCTATCCAAATATCAAATATGTAATCAAGAAAATCCACAAGTAAAATGAGTTTCTTGAATCTTCCAAGTCATAACTCTTTGAAAAATTATTCAAATACCCCTCAAGTTTTTTTTTACTCTTTTCTTGGCTAGAAACTATCCAATTAGTCATTTTCTTCCATTTTCTACACCTCTTTTCTTGTACTAACAAAATTTTACCACTTCACTCATTTATTACCTTATGGGAAACTACAAAAGAGAAGTCAAAATCTTAGAAAGAGAGAGTGAGGTAGAGAGAGAGGAGTTAAAATTTTGGTCATTATTTAATTACCCCTAAAAAAAAATTTCTTTATTCTGGTCAGCCATAAGCTATCTAATTAGTCATTTTCTTCCATTCTGTACACGTCTTTTCTTTTGCCAACAAAATATATCACCTCTTCACTCATCTTTTACCATATGTGAAACAACAAAAAGAGCAGTGAAAAAACTTCTTACCTAGCCAGAGAGAGAGAGAGTAAGAGAGACACATAAACCTTTCTTCTCATATAAAGAGAGAAGAGCTACTTCCTCTTAATCTGTTTATAAATTGTTTGATATTTTTTTTGGACTAAATAATCTGGTAGTTTTGTGATTTGTGAATCAGGAGGAAAGTGAAATTAATAATTATATCTCTAGCCTCTTTTACTTCAACAACCAAAGTGACTGTTTAGAGAAACAAAAAAAAAAGAACGCAGAGCAGAGTATCCAAACCAAACCAGCATTTAACAAATCCCAGTTATATTCGTCTGAGTATGAGAGAAATGGAACATTAGAGAGAATGTGACAAAGGACAAGGCAAGAGGCAGGAATCTTTGCTTGCTTAAGAGATGTTCATAGGTTCTGCATGGTAGCTTTCAAGATCCTTGTCCCGTTCTGCCACCACCACCTCGGCCTCTACCACGAAACCCGCCTCGCCGCCTCCTTATTGGTTATGGCTGCCACTATAAGAATATGTCATATGATATGAAAATAAAACCACATGCATTATCTGTGAGCTCTTTTATAGTGAAAGCACGATCAGGTTCTTTAACACTTACATTGGATTGCTTCTGTGTCTCACAGAAGGAGCTGCACCTCTTCCACTCCCGCCTCTAATTCCTTTCCTGAAAGAATCAAGTGACTTGTAAGTCTTGAGTATGTATGCGTGATCATCAAAAGAATTGTTAATGCATTTAGTTCAACACATTATGCTCAACTATTCTCTTGTAAATAGAAAAAAGCAAGAAATGGCAACATACCCAATGAATACACTCCTCTTCATCCTTCCATTCAATCCTGTTACATTGACACGAGCTGAAACAGGAGCAGCCTCGTTATTTCCACCCAAAATCTCTAACTCCATCAACTCCATCCAACGTTACATTGTTGTATCTCTTCATAGCTTGAAATACGTCACTTCGTCTCATATACACAACTTCCGCAGATCCCTGGACGACACAAGAACATTGGATGTCTACTATCACAGAAGTAAATATTAGATAAACCAGAGCAATAGAGAATAACTAAGTTAATATTTAGTTAGAACTTACACTTGGACGCCTGTTATTGTCATATTGCATTGCATGTCGTTTCAGCTCTCCCACCTCAGCAAATAGTCCTAGATTCCGTAGGGTAGTACAAACCATTTTAAGACATCTCCACACAGAACCAAAACAACAAAGCACTGGAACATAGAAATCAGGCTATACCCTTATGTCTTCATTTGTGACCCCCTAATCAAGGTTGGTAACATAAACCGTGGTTCCCACTTCCACTCGTGATACCCCAACAGTTCTCATGCTTTCTTCAAACAAATTGGTCTGCCATGGCAAGGTCTTCTTCCTGCGGGAAAGTTGTTCAGTGGAAGAGATAAATTCACCTCAAACACCTACAACTCCAGGTTCTCTGGATGACCAAAAAGAGGTTGGTGTCTATCATCACAAGGCACTCAAACATTGTTATTGCTTTTCGTACTTTAGATACCTAACTCCAACATGTAAATGGACCATTATAAACCAAAATGAACTCAAGTAAAGCTCTGAAAGTAACTTTACAACAGCAAAACATAAGCATGAAAAGCTAGTAGAAATTATATTTTCAAGGATTTTCCATCAAATATGTGCATTGCATTTCAAGAACTAATTTCAACTAACTTGAAGAAATTATATGTTCTTACACATTTCAAGAACTAAAATTCAAAGTTGTAAAGTTAAATAATTTTGTTATACATATTTTCATGTTATTTAAATTGTTATAACCACTTCTAAATTTGTTCGTATGACACATTCGCATGAACAAATTCACTTCTACTGAACGGCAAAAAATCCAACTCCCACCCTTAAATATACTATCTAGGCTCCCCCCTGACATTAATTTTGCTGTCATAACACTGATCAAAGCCCAATTAAAAAAAAGGAAGTCTTGAGCATGTGACCTACAATTAATAATAATAAATACCTCAAGTGAATTGCTTTCACGGCTCTTCTCTCCCTTTCTATCACCAATGCTCAAATTGTCAAAATTTAACCCATGTCTCCGTCTCCCTGGATTCCCACATTCGTCCACCTCTCTGCACGAGTACGGAAGCGGAGAAACCAATACCCATACTAGTCTTAAACAATACCCATAGTAATCTTAAACATTAGGTCGCTTTTGCTATTTATTGCCAAGTCTAAATCACCATAAAATACAGAGAGTTAATTGTAATTTGAATGCCTCCTATTTGGATGAGTAAGCATTTCAATCAGATAATACATGCATACATATATAGAGACCAAACTTAAATGCTTTTCTTTACAATTTTGACATATGTTCATAGAATGTCTTCATTGATTATCATAAAACTTGTAACAGTCAATTTCATCTCAGATCTTTGTCTAAAACATTAAGGCCTTATTGAGCACCAAACTCAACGCACAGTTTCGTCAAGGTTTAGTTAGAAATAAAGAATGAGGTAGATGAACATAAAATGAGGCGGCTAAGCTACAAAAAAGTATAAATAAGAGAGATGTTGAAATCTTAAGTTACCTTGTGGGAATTGCTCATGAATTGGTGAATGAATCTTTTTCCTTTTACACGGCGTGTTTCTCTTCAACTTCTTACTCTTCATATTTCTAACTGCTCTTTTTTCCTTTTTGAAGATTCTTGATTTGCTCTATGAGATCATGACAATGCTCAGATGCCTCGAGGAGTTAATTAAGAGGGAGAAGAAGCAGTTAAAATGTTGATAACCTAACCTTTTGACGATTTCAACTTCGAAATCGTTGATTTGATATTAAATTTTACAATGTTGAAAATGGTTGAATAAGAAGAAGACGGAGAGGGCTTTACCTCTTGAATCTGGAACGATGGGCTCCTAAGGGTGATTCTATGGATTTCTTGAGTTTCTCATACACTTCTTTTCCTGCAGCAGAAAGAGATGATCATTAATCCGGAAGTATATGATAAGAAAAAGCTGAGGAAAGCAAATAAATTAGTCTGCAAAGAACATGTAGAGAAACTTGGATAAACGTTTGGAAATGAAAGAAACCTTTAAATTTAATAAGACGACTGAAACTGTGGCTTGGAGAGGGAGGTAGAGAATCGCTCTGGGTATGTTCAGTTTTGATTTGAGACGCATTGATTCAAAACATTAATTAGGGTTGAATCAAAACAGTTATTGATACTCCTTTCGTTCTTTAAAGATTGATTTTCTAGAGTTTTCACATATATTAAGAAAACAAATTAATGTTTGACTAGAGTTTTCACATATATTGGTTTGTGGAAGCTCCCTTGGCCTAGTGGTTGACCAAGGGTTTTAAAGCTTCTACACCAAGAGGTCTGGGGTTCGAATCTCAGAAGATGCGATTTATTATATTTACAGATTAATGGAGGCAAGCTTGCAGGAGATCTTCAACTTGGAGTAGGGTAAACCCGTTTGGTGTGGTGTGGATCAAGATGGAAGGCATGCTCGTTGTAGAATCGTCGATGTAACAGTTTCCTAATTTGTAATAAAAATAATAAATCCAAACGTTAAAAAAAAAAAAAATGTATTGGTTTTTGTACTAAACAATTTTCCATAAATTTGACCCAATAACAATCCAATAAAACCAATTAATATGTCTTGAAATTTACAATTTATAATTATTATTGCATAGAAAATGTAAAAAATCAATCTTTTTAAAACAAATTTTTTTTCTGGAACATCAATCTTTAAAGAACGGAGGGAGTATAACTTTCGAGGAGGTGAGTCGAATTCTCAAATCTTTAATTAGGGTCGTCGGAGAGCTAATCAGAGAAGAGGAAGGAATCAGAAAACTTTGGGCTGGGTTTAGTTACAAATGGTCTTTTAATTGAAAACGGTGGATTTGATATTGGGCTTTTTGCCAAATAGAATTTCAGAACGTGAATTGTGTATTTATATTTAACTTAGAGAGTAATGACATGGCATAATGATAGGCTGAGAAAATTCAGTTTTTGGCCCATGTGGCATGCCTTAGAAGCCTTTATTTCTTCCCCTTTTATATAAATGAGATTTATATTTATTTTAATCTAATTAGGTCAATCTCATCTATCTCCCAATAGTTCATAATTGATTAATAAACAAAAAGTTATGTGATTGCTGACACTCTAAAAGAAGTTTAGAACACAAACAATTAAATGGCGGAACAAGAAAACTGATTTGTCTTAGTGTGCAAATAGATGTCTTTTTAGGATTACAAATTTCAGTGAAATTAGGTATTCCGTTGAATTGAGCCAAAATTACACCATTTACAAATGGAACCCCCAAAATTCGAAGAAAAAACTAAATTTCTGCTCAAAATTATTTATTTCCTATAGAAAAGAGGAACAAACGTAACCAGTTTTTACTTACTTTTCTCTCTATTAGTATTCCACCTGTATTTATTCCATTCATTATTATACAGTTTGCTTCATTAATTTTTTATATTGATGAGAACCATTTACCACCTTGGCTGAAATTTTTTTGTAACGTCTCAAATTTTTATTAAATAAATCAACCAACACGTTCTTCAACAAAAAAGATTCTCTCATAACATATAGGATCCGAATGGCCATTCGGAATTAAGTAATATAGCCACAATATTTCTGTGAAAATCTGTAATTAATTTGTTACCCATTGCTACGAAATACATTTACCGACGAGGTTTTACCTACAAAAAAAAATCTGTAGCAAATTTGTGACAATCTCGTATTTGCTACAAATTTGAGTCCATAGCAACAAATAACAACGTGGTTATGTTACTAAATTCTAGTAGTGTGGTAACCGAAAGCTTTAAAATGTTAAGTGGATGTAAGCCGGGCCGGCCCTAACCCATGGGCTGCCTAAAGCTAGCAAAATTATGGTCCAATAACTATAAACATAAATCTTAAAAAAACGTGAGTATAAATGCAGCTCTGCATTTTGAACCCAGAACCATTTACTCATTAAGTTGTTGTACATCACTGCATACGGTGTCTTTTATGTCAATCTGGTGCTCGTATATTACTTATATCCATTTTGGCGTCTAAAGTACAAGCTTTATCAGCTTTAGCCAAGGGGCATCCCTGACTGTAAGGTTAAACTGTAAGCTGTAAGCATAGTGGAAAGCTGTAAAAAATAGTTGTAAGCTTAAGTTGTACAAATAATGCTGAGTGTATAGGTTTTGTGATTGATACCATTTAAAACGTTACGAATTGTAAAGTCGTTGTAAGTTTAATAAATAAGCTACCAATCAAAACCATAATCTCGAGCAAAGACCTTAGATATTAGGAGCATTTCCATTGGAGAAACTGGATACAAGTTTCTTAAAAAAACAGAAAAATTAATATTTCAATTTAACAATTTTATTTCAATTTCTTTTTAATAGCAAAACTAATAACTAAATGACATGTGTAAGAAACTAAAAAAACCGTTTCAAAACCTCTTATACAAGAACTGTTCCAATTTTTTCTCATTCTCTCTTCATTTTTTTATTTTTTAAATTTATTTTGATTTTAAGAAATCTCATAAGATACACCAATGGAGGTGGCCTAAGTTTTATTTTTAGCTATTTATAAGTTTACCATAGTATATTTTCTTCCCTATAATATAGCTTAGCGGCATGAATTTAAATTTTAAGTAACTCATCTATTGACGAAAAAAGAAAAAAAAAAAGATAACTCATCTATTTGAATATTTTTTCTATGTCCATGCATAATATGTACGTAAGGAACTAAGGATGTACATAAAGAAATTTACCAGTCCGGTAAGGTAGCTATATTGGGCTCGACCCATTTCCAGCCCATATACTAAAAATAGAAAATCATACCAGATTAAACCGGAAATCGGTACAAAAAACGGCCGACTGTTTCTTATATACCAGGAAAATAGTCAAAAACAAAGAAGATTCGTGACTCATCTCTGTCACTGTTGATCTTCTCTTCTTCTTCTTCTTGTTCATCGCTTCAAGTTAAACTTCGATCTCTCTGTGTAGTAGCTACGTCTCAAGGTTTGTTCTCTTCTCAAATCTCACATCTTCTTGTGCATGTTTGCGTGATCAATTTTTGAATTCTTCGTCTCTTTGCTAGTGTTTAACCTTACGATTTGATATGAAACTGAAAAACCCTTGAGAGAAATTTCTAGCTGTTACAGTTGAGCAAATCTAATTTTAGGTTGTACCTAATTTGTCTCAGATGGAGTTTTTTTGGATTTAATCTGTTTGTTTCTACGCAAATTATTTAACAATTTATGTTTTTTTTTGTTTTGGTGATTATAGCATTAGTAGTTAAACCAATCAGGAACAAGCCAGGCTAGACCAGCAAGTTATTGCTGGCTAGCAAGAGTTTTTGCTTGGTGGTATTGAAACAGAGTTCTCTATGAGCCCTCAAAGCGTATCGAAGACAAGCAAATCCCTTGAGGGTGTCCATGGTGTTCGCGTTGTGTCTCATTCGCCTTTTGCCTTTGAAAGTATCAGCCAAGTATCCACCTTTGAATCCTCTGATGCAGGAACAAAACAGTCTCTATTCATTGAGTAAGTTTGATTGGTACCTTTCATATAGCTTGTTTATAGGCTGATTAGTTATGACTCAAGACACCTATTGAGCATTATGTTTAGGGCAGGGCAATATCTGGTTTAGAGAATCAGAGATATTGTTCACTGTGTCTGATTTAGGTTTTTGATTCAGTGCTCTTCTTTGATCCTATGCAGACGTGTCTGGCAACAAAGACCACCATGCTTAAGACCTATCCATTGCAGCATCCACGGTATTCTAATTGAAACTAACTCAGATCCTTCGCCTTTCTCTTTGCATCTAAGTTTGTTGTATCTATCCTACCTTGTTGATAGGTGATCAGAGTGTCTTAGAAACAGCTGCTAATGTGATCACATCGCTTCCTTTCATTGCCCTCGGTTTGCAGGCACCGAGGTAATCATCGTTTCTTGTTCCATCTGATTTCAGATAAAGAAATACATCTTTTTCGCCGAATAGATAACTAATACGGAAGAAATATGCGACTATAGGAAGAACTTGAACATGAAGGTTTATGCAAACTCCTTAATCGGAGTTGGAATCGCATCGAGTTTGTATCATTCTTCAAGAGGGAATTTGAGGAAGTACCTTAGATGGGCTGATTACACAATGATAGCCACTGCAACAGTAGTATGTCTTTTTCACCTTTTCATCCATTGAACATACATAGATACTCTAGTTTACAACACTATCTAACTAAGAATAGTTATATTGTACAGTGTCTATCAAGAGCTCTTAGGGAAGAGAACCCAAAGTTCTTGATGGCTGCATCAGCTTTGGCTTTACCGTTCCAGCCTCTCGTGGTTTCAGCTGTTCACACCGGAATAATGGAGGTAATAAGAAATCTCAACTTTTACACTCCATGTAATCAAATCTCAGTCGATGCAATCTGAACTCAAACCTTAACTCTCACTCAGGTAGTATTTGCGAAAAGAGCCTTAAAGGATCCAGATTTGAAAGCGGCTCATAATTTACACAAGATGTCTTCGTTATTGGGCGGAGCTTTGTTCATAGCTGATGATCTCTTCCCTGAAACGCCATTCATTCACGCCGGTTGGCATCTCGCCGCAGCCATTGGCGTAGGAACTTGCAATAAGCTTCTTCAGTAGTCTGCCACAAGCACCAATTATATATATGGTAATTGTGGAACTACTGCCACATTCTTGGCTCTAGAGAAACCACGGTTTCACTGAGCTTATTAATCAGCCGACATAACTAGAACCATTGCAGTCATCTTATCTTCAATGTAATGTAAGGAACAAAAACAAGTCATTTGTAATCTTATAAAAACCAGTACTTGGCTTTTCTCTATCTTTTCAGAACACTAGTTTTAAGCAAAGAGGATTCAAAACTAAAATCAAAATGAATTTTCGAAACTTGTGGAAAAGCCAAAAAATTTGGTCATTTGTAATGTTTCTTTATGCTGGTGTTAAGTTTTTACAAAGCAAAATCTTCTTCACCAATCACTTGAATCTGCAAAAACTCATTAGCTTTGGTCTTTTTGAACAACTATGTCATCAAGTGATATTCTAGCTTTTTGGAGAACGAAACTTGTAAAAGGTTTTCTATATACTACAACTTTTAAGCGGTTAACTATGATTGAAATCGTAGTAGAGAAACCAACCCATGTTTATTCACATTTAAATAAACCATTCAAGTATTATGGATCAATTTTGTGAAATCATTATCTGTAATTCAAATTATTGTCCTACGATATTGTGTTGCCTACGTGGTTTGCTACCAAGCAACATAATTGAGTTTATCTTATGACGCTAATTTGTCCAACCAGGAAGAATTAAAGAGGTTATTCAACAGAACCGGTAATAAACCGGATCAAGGTCGGCTATATAAAACAAAAGCAGGTAGGTGGGGGCCCAGAGCAACTCCACTTAGGACGCAAAAGCCAAAAGGCATGGATATATTGGAGGAGTGACCAATAAATTTATAGACATTTCGGAATTTTGGGTCATGCATGCCCATCCTAACCAATTATAACGAGTTTAATTATCGATCAATGCGTGGAGAATGTGTGTATATCCTTATAAAATTAAATGTATCACCAAACTTTTCAAAAATGATCATTCCTCAAAACTTTTACATATATAATTGTAGTTAGGATGTGTATAATCTTAGTGATATTGATGTATATGCATTTTTAAAATGACTGTTTTACATACAAATTTATATGTTAGGCTGATAATGATGATTCTGTTTATCTTATTTAGCTTAGTATATTATTATATAAAGGAAAGTTTGTCGAAATTGTAACTCACGAGATCGTGACATCTGTCTATTATCAATCGAGATGATGACACGTGTTAAAATACTCTATTTAAAATCAAGCAATTAAAAAATAAAGATATCATTATGTTAAACCAATAAAATAAAGACACATTAACATTTTTCTTATTGTTTTACTAACATATTTCTAAAACCCAAACCAAATTTTATGTAAGTCGTTGAAAAAAAGTAAAACATAAATTACATTATGTTAAACAAAATAAATGTTACATCACAAAAATGAAACTTTATATATAAAAACAAAATAAATGTTAAACCATAATTTATTTTAAAAGGAAAAGTAAATAGACATTCAACCTTATAAATGTTAAACCATAAATTATTTAAAAAGAAAAAGTAAACATACGTTCAATCTTCCAAAAATGTTATTACTACCGAAAAGGCAAATCCCAAAACTATATAATAACACACACCTCCCACAATTTAACATACATCCCAAATCCTCAATTTTCTTTGAATACCACCGTCCCACAAATCAGTCAAAACTATTTAATTTTCGATCAGTTAGATCGAAATCGTGTTTATCGTCGAAGTATTGCATGTATTCTTCAAAAGTGGGAAGCTAGAAATCTTTTAAAAAATAACGTACTTATGGGAATGGAAGTTCTTCAACTTGATGTAAAATTTAGTATATATCAATTATATCAAATTTAAATTCTTCCACTTATCCAATATTTACCATACTTTCTTGCTGTTGTCATTTAGATGAATTATTTTTATAATTTTTTGAAGATTTAAACTCATTATTGATTTTCGTACTCACGGTTAACAAAATGTAATTTATGATTATATTAACATGGTTTTAATTTAGAATATAACTATACGGGTATAACTACACAAATTATCAATTTTAATATCAAATACCCGTATATTATGCGGGTCCTAATCTAGTCTTTATATAAACCGCATATTTTCTTCCGAGACTATTTCATTTTATTCTGTTATTTGGTACATGCATGTTTAATTGTTTCTCAAAATGACTAGGGTGTTATTCAATGATGGATTTTAACAAAGTTTAAATGTAACCAAAATCCATTGTTATTCAATCAATGAATTTAAATCTTACTTTAAAATCCAGTGTTATTGGATATGATATTTGTAAAATCATGTCTTAAAGATTTTAAAATCTTCTGTTATTCAATAGAAGATTTCAAATCTATAAATAAAATCCATTGTTATTCAACTTTAAAATATTTTGGAAGTATTTGTTTTTTAATGGATTTGAAATCACTTGAGGATGGAGTTTAGTGAACAAATATTTAAAAATCAAATCTCAAGGATACTGCAGAGATTTTTAGAATTCACCCAAATAAACTCCATCAGAGTTTAAAATTTCAAAGATTTTAAAGCTTACGAAATTGATTTCAAATCATTCATCCATAACACCCCCTAAATCATAATTGATGTCGAATGAACCATACTAGAATGTCGCATGCCTTCGTTACAATACATCTAAAAAGATTATCTCATTTTATCTTACACCGAGGGTTCAAGGTTTATATTAAGGAATTTTAAAATTTGTATTCATTACAAAATGTAATTAAAAAAAAAACTTAAAAAATAAATATTTGTCTCAATATTTGTTTTTGTTTTTTAATTGAAAATTTGTCTAAATTTTCGATTCTCTCTTAGTTTTTTCGCATATTCCCTCCGTTCAATAAAGATAAAAAAATTTACAAAAAAAATTGCACAAAGATAGATATTTTACTGTTTTTTTCAATACATTTTTGCAAATTTCAAAACAAATACTGAAATACTAGTGGTTGAACTTTCTTAAAAATATGTTTATAATTAATTATCTTAATAATTATTCATAACCTTAAATATCTATCTTTAAGGAACAAATGGAGTAAAATTCATAGTGACATTCATCCAAATTATAAACTGTACATGATCCCGTTTCCAAAGATCTTAGTATTACTTTATTTTAAAGTAACAAAGGTGTTTGTCTATACGGTTCTAGGCTTTTTGCATTAATTAAAATAGGATTCATTTAAGCTTAGACCATTCTCAGTTTTTTATAAATTACTCCCTCCGTTCCTTAAAGATTGATTTTCTAGAGTTTTCACACATATTAAGAAAACACATTAATGTTTGACTAAAAGTGCATTGGTTTTTGTATTAAACAATTTTCCATAAGTTTGACCCAATGACAATCCAATAAAACCAATTAATATGTCTTGAAATCTACAATTTATCATTATTATTGCATAGAAAATATAAAAAATCAATATTTAGAAAACAAAAAAAATTTCTAGAACATCAATATTTAAAGAACGGAGGGAGTATTATTGAATTTGTAACGCTCAACATATAACAACACTTTGGCTACCCGTTACTGTCCCACAACAAAGCCATAATGAATTTAATAACTTCGAAATTAAAATTGGTAAAACACGTAATAATTGATTATACGAATCTGATTTGACTTAACGACCCAAGTCAAACCCAAATCCACCAATCACACGCATACACACACCTCTTCATTTAATTATATTCTTATTATTCTTCGCTCAACTTACCACTATCTTTTTATTTCTCCCTTAATTTCTGTTCCTTTATTTTGACCTCTTTGAAACTTTGGTTTTTCATTTTTGTCGTATTTCAGACTTTATTTTCTTAATTGATAATTTTCAGATTTCGATATATCTATCAGGCTTAATTCCTTATTCCATATTCCACGCTTTATCACAAAATCTTTCTCCTTTGTTATTGTCTCACTTTCTTTTTTTCTTTTGTTCTTTCACATGTGTATATACACACAAGACACACACACACTCACATTTCTATTATCATATCAAACTTCTACTTTACCTTTTCTCTTCCAAAAACGAACACTATCTTCTTCATCAAATTCTATTGATTCTCTTTTCCTTCATCCTCCATGGCCGTTTCACCTAATTCAGGCTCTTTAGAATTAACAATATCGATCCCAAGCTTCTCTCCATCGCCTTCACGACCTTCTTCTGGTAAGATCAAATACTAAATCAGATATTTTTTGGTTAAAGTAGATTAGATCACATATAATATATAGTTTTAATAGTTACATCTCTGAAAACGATCCAATTAAAATAATTTGGTAGGTGATCACATGATGAGAGATTTTGACATAAATCAAACTCCAAAGACGGAAGATGATCATGAGTGGAACATGATCGGTGCAACACAACAAGTCAACGAAGAAGATAGCAACTCTGGTGGCCGGCGACGAAAAAAGCTCCGGCTAAACAAAGAGCAATCACATCTTCTTGAAGAGAGTTTCATTCAAAACCATACCTTAACCCCCGTAAGTATATTTATATTATACAACTAACGGTTCCGTAATATGTTTTGCTTACGTTAAAGAAATAGAAATAAGAAAAAGAAAAAGAGAGAGAGTTAATTTTTTGATGATCATCAAGTCGGCTAATTATGTGTTTGGTTGGCTGATTATTAAACCATCAGAAGCAAAAACAAGAATTGGCCACCTTTTTGAAGCTTAGTCAAAGGCAAGTTGAGGTGTGGTTTCAAAACCGAAGAGCTCGGTACGTATTTCGATCTACCGCTATTGCATCGTTTATAGTACATATATATCGAGGAAAATAAGATTTTATATCGTATATAGATATACGGTAAGGCGTGTTATGTGTAGGGTTTATAAAATTCTATTTTTTAGTGGTTGAGAATAATATTAAGTAGTGAGAGTGCGTTGACAGAATATTTATATATAAAGAGATCGTGTGCGATCATAACTTAGATTCTCAACATAATTCACCATATGTACATTTATATAGTTTAGAAATATGTAGTAAAGTGGAAGTGATCCTTTTTTATCCAAGTGTTTCACGTTGATACCTTTATATATACTAGTTAACACGCATTTTATGCGACACATGAAAAGCCCGTACTCTTATTTTTGTGTCTACGTGTCTATATATCAATGTTCGTGAAATATAGTAGAATCTAATTAATGCATCAACAAGAAAAAAAGCGATAGGGAACATGAGGGACAAAGTTAGAGACAGTAAATGATGTGTTTATTTTTTCAGCTCATCTTTGGCCATTTCACAATTATGATGTTTGTCCCGTATAGTATACATATTTCTTTAATGAAACATAAACACACACATACAATTTTGATCAATGTTTTCTCTCTATGTCTTTGTCTATATTTATAATACATCACATAAATGTGTATATACGTACATTTGTTTTACGTGTTGCGTGACTATAACGTGAAGTCCATGAAGAAGGAATTTAAGAACCTAATAACCTTGCAACGTTATAAATTGGATGAATAAAGATCCTAAAAATGTTTTCACATGTATTTTGTCGGTTTCACAAATATGTCATTCTACCCGTATTTTTCAGTTTCACAGAAAATATTGTTTTAAAAACGATTTTTACAAAAAAGTATACTATCACTTATCATTTATTCAAACTTATAAATGTTGTTATAGTATATATACAATATTATAGAAGCATATTTAGTATAATTAATTTTTTTATTATTGTCTATGTGGTCAATATGAAAATGAAATTATTTATGAAACAAAACCGTAGAAATTATTTTCCTGAACAATATGATATATGACAAGATGATTTTACGTATTGGCATTCCGGGTCAATTAAGCAATCACTTATATAGTATCACATGTGAACACATAGTAAACACACATGTATCGACATAGTTGTATCATATATGCAAAGGTCCGTTGAATAGTCTCCCAAGAGTAGAAATTTCTAAAACACCAACCTTATTAAATATATTAGAATAATTCACCCTATGGATATATGCATGGTTAGTAAATGACAAAACCTACAACTGACGCAAGCAAGTACGCATGGCTCATATCAACTAATGCATATCATGGTTACATAAAATTTGATATATAGGAGTAAGCTAAAGCATACGGAGATGGAATGTGAGTATCTAAAGAGATGGTTCGGGTCGTTGAAGGAACAAAATCGGCGGCTACAAATAGAAGTTGAAGAACTACGAGCCCTAAAGCCATTATCGGTCTCGCCTTTAACCATGTGTCCTCGGTGTGAACATGTGACCGAAGCAGCAGATAATGACTCTAATGCCGTTGAAGAGGGAGCAGATAAAATAAGCCAGTCACGGACGACAATTTCCTCTACCTCTTCCTTGTGTTGACTGGCTCGGTCAAAAGTCAAAAGTCAAAAGTCAAAAAATTTAAACGCCTGTTTAGGGTGGTAAAAAAGCAAAGATTTGATGATGATTGGGAGGATCTTGTGAATAGTTATCTAATTATTTATTACACCAATGAGGAAAAAGAAAGAATGTGTTTAATCCTGTAGTAGTAGTTTTTCTTCTTCTTGTTATTGATTTGTAACTTCTTCTTTTTTTGTCGGTTTGGATTTAATAGTATTATTAACTTGAAAATACAGATGTTTTGTTTTAAGACGACGAAAGTAATACTAAATGGGAAATTATATATATTAGTCACTGATATAAACGAACAGAAAGGAGAAATTGTCTAGAAAATCACACTGATATATACTAGTAGCAACCAAAATATAATAAATCATAGAACTTTCACATAGTAGATATATATATATATATATATATATATATTTCGGTTGATTAGGCACGGATAGATTGTTCAAACATCAATTAAAATCATTGTTATTTGACTTCCACAAGTCTCAATGAGGCTGCTATCAAATTTATATTTGAGAAAATGTGGATGCTATTTATTCTTTGACGTAAATAGGTCATAAGATTTTTAAAATTGAATCCCGGTCGAGATTTCCACCTAATTCATCTTATGTCTCATTCCAAGCGATTATTGTTATTTTTTTATTTATTTAAAGTTGTTATTTTTTTTTCACTTCTTGTAGTATTGACCAATGTTAATGATCCTTTACTTAAGAAATCATTTTGATTTTTAACATTTTGACACTAACTGCTTGTAGTACAATATAATAAATATTTTTCCCCACCATCCAGGTTTTTTTTGCCGTCGCCATCCAGGTCTAAGAGAGTGATTAAAAAGCATGCAAAACGTGAAACAGCTAGCTTTTATCTAATTTACATTAAATAAATACTTTTAATCAATAATTGAATTTTATTACTAACAAAAGTATATACATTTTTAAAAAAATTCTAAAGATGATGTATAGTTTTAAAAATCTTAATATGTATGTAGATATATAGATATGTGGAAACTAGAAACTAGTTGGCATCTGAAATCAGCATCTTTGGTCATTGTTGCGGAACAAAGAATTTGAGTTTTTATGGCCCAATCAATAATTGAATATTTTGAAAGCAAGTCCAATGGGCTAAACTCTGATCTGCCCAAACTTGAAATGAAATCTTCACAATATAATCCTTATAAATAGATCTTTAACAGATCTCTAACTTTAACAAAAAATAAATAAATATAAATAGATCTTTCATGATAACTTACTCTTTCACTGGATAATTGATGCATATATCTGTGTATGTCGAGAAGTGATTCGTACCTTTAACATGGAGAAAAAATTTGAATAAGAAAATATATGTAATATGCGAAGTTTATTTTGGAGACAACTCAGAAATAGTAACAGAGGAATGTGTGTTGGAATTACTAAATTAGGAAGATTGAAATGGCTTATGTTCTCTGGATTTGCCCATGTGCGTCTCACGTGTAATTATGGGGCATGACACGCATGTCGAAATGTCCCGCCCTTTTTACACTGTTTTCTCTCCATCATGTGGGCTCGTCTCGTCTCATTGGTAAGAACATATGCATTGGAGATCTTATTATTGGGTCTAAAACATAAAAAATTATTAAACCCACATTTTAGAGATCCAAAACCCATTGAAAGTGTCCTATATTGGATCCATTTTGTGTAATTAGACACCTTGACCCACTAAAAGTTAATTAAATTTAATTATAAAATCTTTTAGACACTCATCACAAGTTCTCTAATGCACATACTCTAAGAGATTCAAACATTATCCTTGACTCCTTGTTGCTTCGCTGGTGTAGACAAATAAACATTTGGGCAATTTTCAAAAATACCATTTTTTTAAGTTTTTTTCCAAAAATACCATCTTAAAGTTCTTTTCCAAAAATACCACATTTTTTCCAAAGTTCCAAAAATACCACTTTTTAAAAAATTCATTTTTAACATTCAAAAATAACCATAAACCCCAAACCCAAACCCTACCCCCTAAAACTATACCATAATTTTGGAATAGTTAACCCAAACCAAAAAAAATTAAATTTTAAACCTTAAAAATCAACTTTTTAAAAAGTGGTACTTTTGGAACTTTAGAAAAAAAGTGGTATTTTTGGAAAAAAAAACTTCAAGGTGGTATTTTTGGAAAAAAAACTTCAAAGGGTGGTATATGAGGGAATTCCTCTAAACATTTTACTGGTTTATAAATTTTATTATATAAATTTTGATGCGTCAAAACTTCGTAAGTAATGTGATTTCGAATTAATACCATTTGATCAAATTTTGACATATGTTAAAAACAATTTTTAATTAGATTTTTGATATATCATGGTTTTTACCCGTTTTTGACCATGATTTAACCCGGTTTTATCGAGTCTTTTTGGTGTTTTTCGAGTGTTTTAGAGTCTTTGCAGGTTTTTGTACGTGTGGAGCTTAATTGATGATTATGGAACGTTTTGGAGCATTGTGGAAAGAGGAGCTGAAGTCGTTAGAACGGAAATTCAATTGCCGTCAGATTGGCGTGTCTGTCGATCGACATACATGGTGGTGATCAATCGACAGCTACGTTACAACCTGTCGATCGACAGACACATAGACGATCGATCGACAGGCCTTCCCAGAAACCGACCTAATACGTTTTAAAGAAGGAAAATTGTTCCTTTTCGGGCCAGAAGTTACCAATAGACCGTCATAGAAGCCCACCACGAGTTTTACCTCTATAAATAGTTTATTTTAGGTTTTTAGATTATGACTTTAGATTTTACTTAACAGAGCTTTAAAAGAGAGATTTTTAGGGTTTTTAGGGAGACAAGTTTACTTCATTACTTTGAGATTCTTCGAACCCTATTGTAATTCTTCTTTTACTCTTTCTTTATGCATTATTATTCAGCTATGATTTGCTTTGCCTCCATGTCTGAGTAGTTTGCTTGTTAGGTTTAGGGTAGTTCGAATGGAATGATGATGAATTGTTAGGGTAAACTCACTTGTTAGGATTATCTGTTAGGTTCTTCACCTAGATTGCTTGAACTCTGATTTAGAATTGATCACTCCAAATTTAGTTATCTTAGGTTGATAGATTGACACGAAAGTGTAATATATTAGCCAGAACTAGATCTTAGGTGAGCGAAATTACTTATTCGCAAAGAAATTTGGTTTAGGGATTTTGTGAACAAATTGGACTTGAATTTAATGCTTGTTTAAATTGAATGAATTCGCAAAGAAATTTGGTTTTCTAGGGTTTAGACATAGTTAGTTTTCGCAACGACAGTTGGTTAATTATATTTTAGTGTTCCAAGTTGTAGAACAGTTCTTAATTAAATCATGATTCTGTTTAAACCTGCAATTTTGATTCATCCTGAGAATTACCCAAAAGCCTAGCTCTTTGTTTAATTGAATTTAAATCAACAATCTTTCTCTGTTTCAATTTGCTTTTGTCTTTATTTTACATTATTTTACTTAGCCGAATTTGAAGTCAATATTCCTATCGTTTGATTTGACTTCCAGTGATTCGACCCCTACTACAATTGATCTCTTAATTTGAGAGAGTAGCTCAGGGTAAATTTGAGCATATCAAATTTTGGCGCCGTTGCCGGGGAGTCAAAATCTTCCATAGGATTTTGATTCTAGAATTCTGACTAAGTTATTTTTGTTCGTTTTTACGCGTTTTCTTTTGCTTTTGTGTTTCAGTAAGCGAAGATGGCTAATCGAGCTGTAGTAACTTTTCGGAATGCTGAAGGGGAGAATATTGATAGACATAGTAATCGGTACAACGATCTGGGGGATCCCATTGATGAAGCTGGTAACATCATTGAGGTTATGGATCCAGTTGCGGCAGAGCGTGCTGAGCTAGGTCGTCAAAGGGTTGAGTTAGAGCGCCGGCGCGTTGAGATTGAGCATCTGGCTCAGGCGAATCGCGGACCTCAGGGGGCAGTAGTTAACCAACGCACTTTGGGAGACTACTACCGTCCTGAAGAACATTATGCCAACAGGGCAGCGATTCGACCTCCTAGATTTGAGCGGAGGGATTTTGAGTTGAAGCCTGTGTACTTCTCTCTTGTGGCTCAACATCAGTTCCATGGGCACCCATCAGAGCACCCCATGGATCATCTTGAGATGTTTGAGGATCTTGCGTCTAGCATCAAGGCTAACGACGTGTCGGAAGACTACATTATGTGTAAGCTCTTCCCATTTTCTCTTGCTGGAGAGGCAGCCTCTTGGCTGAAGCAGTTGGAGCCAGGCTCACTGACTACTTGGAGAGATACCAAGAGTGCTTTCCTGAGTCACTTCTACGATGAGTCGCGCTCTGAGGATCTACGGGCTAAGATCCAAACATTCGTTCAGAATCAGACAGAATCTTTCAAGGCTGCATGGGAAAGGTTCAAGGGATATCAGAGAGATTGTCCTCATCACGGGTTTACAGAGGTTCAGTTGCTAGGTATATTCTACAGAGGAATGGATTGGAGACATCAGATGACTCTAGATGCTTCGAGTAATGGGAATTTCAAAACCAGGTTTCCAGCAGATTGCTTTGAGCTCATCAAGAACGTGTCTACTAGCAATAGTACAAAGAAGATTGATGAGGAGAGGAGACGAGGAGCTGGTCAAACAAATGGAGCTGAGATTGTTGAGGAAGATGTTAATTACATCAACCAGAATGGCTACCAGAATCAGCGGTATGGGAATCAGTCAGAGAACAAGGGATACAACAATTACAATCAGAGGAACTACGGATCTCCATCGTATCAACCGATTCCTGCTAAGTCTTCAGAAAATGACGTAAAGGAGATGTTCGAACAACTGCTTGAGGGGCAACAAAGCTTGACAGTAAATCTCAATGGGAAGATTGACGGGCTCTACACTAATCTCAATGGAAAGATGGACAGGCTCTACACTGATCTCAATGGGAAGATAGAAGCCATCAACATTCACTTGAAGAACCTTGATACTCAGGTTGCTCAGACTGCTGAAAATGTAAGGAGACAAGAAGGTTGCCTTCCAGGAAAAAAGGACAAGAACCCAAAGCATTTCTCCAATTCTATCACGTTGAAGAGTGAAGAACAACTGTTTCCAACTATTGAGAAGTGCGAAGATGAAGCCTTGCTCGTGGTTCTTGAAGAAAACCTTAATTTTGAGATTTCAGAGAGCCTGTCGATCGACAGGCCTCCTGCTGTCGATCGACACCTACATCTGACGGCAATCGAAAAACAGACCCTGTCGATCGACACACACAGTGAGTGTCGATCGACAGCCACGGGAAATTTCTGTACGAATGCAAATTCATCTGCCCTGTCGATCGACAGACACAGTGAGTGTCGATCGACAGCACTGACAAACGCAGAAAACCTGAAAAATCAGTCTGAAATCGCCATTCGAAGTGTCTACAAGCCCAAGATCCCGTACCCAAAGAGTTTATATCCTTCATGCATCAACCAAGGCAGTGACAAAGCACCTAATGAGGAAGGGAAACAAGCTCCAACATCGTTGAGGAAGATACCAAAGTTGTTGAATCCGGGGATGTTTGTGGTTCCGTGTTCGATCAATGGTGTAGAATTGAAGGATTCTCTATGCGACACATGAGCCAATGTGAATGTTATGTGTGAGGCTGTTGCAAAGAAGCTAGGAATTTTGGAGTTACAACCTTCAAAGACTTATATCGAGCTCATAGATAGATCGTGTACAATTTCAAAAGGTTTCATTCCTGACGTGTTGATTCAAATAGGAGATTGTCTTGTTCCTACGGACTTCTACATCATTGAGAGAAAGGATAATATCTGTAAACCATTGGTTCTTGGTGCACAGTTCCTTGCAACAGTGGGAGCAATGGTGGATTTTCCTAATAAGCGAATCTCCTCAAACATCAACAAGGATGTATTCTATCCTTCGGTTCTTGTCACATCAGCTTCCTGTATGAGTGTCAATGTTGGAGATACGCTGGGTTTTGAAAATGAGAAGAAGAAGGTTCAAAACGTTCTCAAGTTGGCTCCTCCCACTCCACGTCATGACATCAACATTCCAGCAAATCTCAAGTGCAAAGAGTCCCCCAAGGTGAAGCGCCGAAAGACCTCTAAAGCATTCTCCAAGTTCAGAATTGTCATTCCTTTGGAGTTGAGGGACAAGGGAGAGGTAGTTGTCCAAGAAATGCTGGACAATACTATGAAGCTCTTTACTGGTATTGTTCCTTGCAAGTCTGGGGGAGTGCACTTCAGAGATCCACCTTCAGCCTGAACATCATCTGCAGTCAAGCTAATGACTGAAAACAAGCGCTTGGTGGGAGGCAACCCACCTGTAAGTTTTTCTTTTCCTTTGAGTCATTTTTCTTTCCTTGAGTCAGTTTGTTATTTGCTTTCCCTTCTCACCAATCTCAGATTTAATAACACTGGGGACAGTGTTGTTTAAGTCTGGGGGAGGTAGTTACTAACATAGTTTTCTATTTTGGAGTCAAAAATTTGTTTTTATTGAGTCAAAATGTAGGGAATAATGATCTTTCTTAGGAATAAAGCTTAGTTTTTGAAACTTTTAGCTGTTGCGATGAAGCCTTTGGATGGAGCGAATTCGAAACTAGATGATAGTACAGGTTCCCCTCTTATCGCGATTTGCAGAACGAAGTAGATCAAACTCCAGACTAGCACACTTGACCTCCATTTCGCTATATTCTCTTTGGTGATATCACGACAGTAAAACATTCAGGACTCCTTATTCTCTTTACCACTCTTTGTTGATCCTGAATGGCCAGCTCATTTTTAGTTGGTACCCAACCCCTAACCTTAACCTATTGTTCAAACCTCATGCAGTCTCTTTTCCTTTTGTTTTATGTGCAGGCATGTGTATAAACTCCAGAGAGAAAGAGGTCCGACGCAGTTTTTCATTCACAAAAATTGCACAGGAAAAGGATTTGGTAGGAGTACTTGAAAGAGAGCAGAAATGCTGAGCATTCCTTGGGATTTAATACTCAATATTGGTAAATTTTCGAGACTAACAATTTTGGTAAAATCATTTCCCCCCTTAGAGTTAAAAAAAAAAAAAAAAAAAAAAAACAATTATTTACTTTTATTTCGAAAAATAAGTAAGGGAAAGGGAAATGATCATTTTAATAAGTCTCTAGCTTTAAAAGAAAATCCCAAGGAATGAGGAAGTTGGATGTGGAAAGTGGAACGTGATTATTATATGAAGATGTTTGGTTCCTGATAACGTTTTGGAGGAGGGAGTGCAATGTGAATGAGAAACTGTGGGCATCAACTGGACCCGACTCTCTCTTGTGATTATGCATAATGTCTGCATCCACCAAATAAAATCCGGTAACCCTAAACACTCTTTAGCTCCACTTAAACACAAAAGCCTTTAACATCACACCTAGCCCTTTTACTTGGTTGATATCATTGGAGATAATTCCATCATCACTTCGATCAAGTGTGCGACAGTTAGGGGAATGTGAAACTGATGGGTTTGCAGGTTAAGATTTGAGGCCCAACCTATGATGGTTGAGATTCGTGACCGCCAAAGGTACTTTGTTTACATACAGCAAAAGAGTCAAGAAAGCAAAGCAAAGTTTCAAAAGATAAGTAAGTTCTCGCGATTTTCAAACCTCGACTTCATTCTTAGTCTCTAGTTTGCTTGAGGGCAAGCAAAAGCTAAGTCTGGGGGAGTTGATATATCATGGTTTTTACCCGTTTTTGACCATGATTTAACCCGGTTTTATCGAGTCTTTTCGGTGTTTTTCGAGTGTTTTAGAGTCTTTGCAGGTTTTTGTACGTGTGGAGCTTAATTGATGATTATGGAACGTTTTGGAGCATTGTGGAAAGAGGAGCTGAAGTCGTTAGAACGGAAATTCAATTGCCGTCAGATTGGCGTGTTTGTCAATCGACATACATGGTGGTGATCAATCGACAGCTACGTTACAACCTGTCGATCGACAGACACATAGACGATCGATCGACAGGCCTTCCCAGAAACCGACCTAATACGTTTTAAAGAAGGAAAATTGTTCCTTTTCGGGCCAGAAGTTACCAATAGACCGTCATAGAAGCCCACCACGAGTTTTACCTCTATAAATAGTTTATTTTAGGTTTTTAGATTATGACTTTAGATTTTACTTAACAGAGCTTTAAAAGAGAGATTTTTAGGGTTTTTAGGGAGACAAGTTTACTTCATTACTTTGAGATTCTTCGAACCCTATTGTAATTCTTCTTTTACTCTTTCTTTATGCATTATTATTCAGCTATGATTTGCTTTGCCTCCATGTCTGAGTAGTTTGCTTGTTAGGTTTAGGGTAGTTCGAATGGAATGATGATGAATTGTTAGGGTAAACTCACTTGTTAGGATTATCTGTTAGGTTCTTCACCTAGATTGCTTGAACTCTGATTTAGAATTGATCACTCCAAATTTAGCTATCTTAGGTTGATAGATTGACACGAAAGTGTAATATATTAGCCAGAACTAGATCTTAGGTGAGCGAAATTACTTATTCGCAAAGAAATTTGGTTTAGGGATTTTGTGAACAAATTGGACTTGAATTTAATGCTTGTTTAAATTGAATGAATTCGCAAAGAAATTTGGTTTTCTAGGGTTTAGACATAGTTTTCGCAACGACAGTTGGTTAATTATATTTTAGTGTTTCAAGTTCTAGAACAGTTCTTAATTAAATCATGATTCTGTTTAAACCTGCAATTTTGATTCATCCTGAGAATTACCCAAAAGCCTAGCTCTTTGTTTAATTGAATTTAAATCAACAATCTTTCTCTGTTTCAATTTGCTTTTGTCTTTATTTTACATTATTTTACTTAGCCGAATTTGAAGTCAATATTCATATCGTTTGATTTGACTCCCAATGATTCGACCCCTACTACAATTGATCTCTTAATTTGAGAGAGTAGCTCAGGGTAAATTTGAGCATATCAATTTTCACATGTGTCACATATTTTTTTTAAAAAATTTCTATATAAGACATGTTAAGATGCATAAAACTTCATATAAAATTCGTTACAGTTATAAATCAAATCTCATCTTATGGTCACGTTTGTTTACCACTTAACTTAGTTTACAGTTAGTTCGCGACTCTGATCAAGAATTATCCATAGAGAAAATTAGAAAGATCAAAAAACATATGGAGAATTTGTAAGAGATCAATGCTAGGTTTCTCGTCGAAAGAAAGAAGTATGATCAGTGGCTTGAGAGTTTGAATGAAAACCAAAGTGGTTTGCTTGCGGAGGAAATTGGAGAACAAAGTTTAAAGATGAAATCGAGAAGTGCTTGGATTCTTGAAGAGTGTGATGCAATCTCAGTGGTGGTTGATCGAATTTTGGTATTAATATTCTCATGTATGTCGTTATTTTCTCAATCTTTGTTTCATGCATCTCTCAAACGGGAGAACTTCACCAAAATGACGGTGATGTCAATGGTACCGGCGGTTTCAATTGTGGTGGTAGGCTACAATTTAAAAGCTAATAATTTAAAAATATGTGATGGAGTTTAACTGAAAATCAAATAATAAAAAATCAAAATAGTAATGTTAGGCTTCTCAATATGTGAGTTTGCATAAATATCTTAATTTGATTTGATTTGAGGTATTTATACGGGTGAACCAATTTTGTTATCTATTTTTAATTAATTGATTATTTTTACATATGATCAAAATAGTGGATTACAAACCCGAATATATGCGGATTCTCAATCAAGTTTTTAATTAAGTACTTTGTAATTAGTTTGATGACTTTTTAAGTTTATATAAAATCTTTTGTTATTCCAAAAGTTGATTTATCAATGAACTAGTCCATTTTTTTTTCTCTAACATTTTTTGCATTTTGCCAAAAAAAATGTACTAGCTCAACAAATTTGATTTTTACAACATAATTAGAAAAATATGTAAAGATAATAAGTTACGAGCAAAATGCACACCTTTATAGTGTTAACAAGTTTTTCCAGAATGAGTTATCAAATTATTTCATTCTTATGGTTTTCTAACTATCAATGAGTAATATTTTCTTTAAAAATTATATCTTCATGACATTAGTACATTATTCATAAAGATAATAAATCAATGTAATTAGGCCTCAGATCTTATTTGATTGTATATGGTATTTTTAGAACCAAAAACAAACTTTACAAACTCAGAAGAAGAAATCCGATAAAAGTTTGTTAATGTGAGTTATTTTCTCATTAATTGTAAACTATACAATAAAGTGTTTCTTATATACAGAGACTCTGATATAAGCTAACATAAGCTTAGACTAAAGATTAACATGTACTTAGGCTAGCATACACCGATAGTAAAACACTAATAAAAGTTATGAAAATCAAAACAAAGTTTACCTTCAGACAAAAAATTGTAAATTGACATGAAATTTCATGAACTTTCAGTCTTTGAAACATAATCTATTAGATTATTTTGAAGAAAAAAATATATTGTGTTACCACAGTTGTTAGTTAAAATTGAGTATTTTGCAATATACGAAAAAAACTTTAATCACATCTTGAAAATGATTACAAAGATATTGTAATCGTGTACGTTAAAACATGTGCAATTGATGTTCACAACTCATCCATTCATTCTCTTTTTTTCTTCTTCGACTTGCTAGTGAACTTTTAGTCTTTGTCCCAGAGTATTTAATATTCCTTCCGTTCTTTTTTATTTGATGTTTAAGGTTCCTACACACAAATTAAAAAGGAATATTTGCCAAATTGCCATGTTTTGAAAATCATTTTGTCCCAATGCCCATTCTACCATATTTTAAGTTCCATTAACCTCTTTTTTAGTTGAAACCCTAATTTACCCTTTGACTTTAATTAAAAATTGTTTTCGAAATTGTTTTTCAAATTCATTAAATAATAGAAAATAACTTATTTACAAAAAATAAAAATAGATATGGGTTATATAATATATTGAATATTTTTTTGTAGAATATAGTAAATAAGGAAATATAATATATATTTTTTTGTTGAAAAAAACGTAATATAAATATTTTAATTAATATATATATATATATCTATTTACCCTTTAAATTTAATTAAAAATAATTTTTCAATTTGTTTTCCAAATTCATTAAATAATAGAAAATAATTTTTTTACAAAAAATAAAATTATATATAGGTTATAAAATATATGGAATATTTATTTGTAAAATATAGTAAATAAAGAAATGTAATATATATATTTTTTGGTTGATTAAAAACGTAATAGATATATTTTTAATTAATAATAAAAATTTGTTAAAATATTCTTTTTTAAATAAGGAAACGTTATAATTATATTTTGTCTAAATAAAGAAAAAAAATATTAAAATCCTAGATTTAGGGAATTTAATAAAAGTATAGTAAGCACTCCAATATGTATTTTATATTTTTTTGGCAGATGATATATAATAATTAGAAACCAAATTAGTCATATAATTCTATAATTAAAAAACGTAACATATATTTTTAAAAATTTATTAGACAATTGTTTTAAAAAAATTATTAAATAAGGAAACGTAATTATTGTATTTTTTCTAAATAAGGAAATAAAATATTTAGATCCTATATTTAGGGAATTTAATAAGGATTTAATAACTAATCCGTAGAAAACACATTCTACAATCCTCGGTAGATGTTTGATGATGTGGTAGAATTTATATTCTAACGCTGGTAGATTATATTAAAAACGGCAGAATGCGTAATTTACCGTCGTAGAAAATAGTACACATCGTGAAACACACATTCTACAAACCGAAGAACATATAACACTTCGCAGAACACATAATCTACGCTTGGTGGATAACAGTGTAGTTAGCAGAACCAAAAGTCAACAGTTCCGTAGACGTAGAACGTGGATTCTGGAGCCGTAGAAGCAGATTATAACATTACTTTTGAACATAATTTTTAACCTATAAAAATATTTAAAAATATAGAAATGGCATTATTTAGATGTTTATAATTTTAAGATTTTTAAAAAAAATTAAAACATTTTATTTCTATTTATTTATTTTTGAGTTAAGGGCACTTTAGACCAAAATTGGTCAAAAAGTGAAATGGGCATTGGGACAAACACATTTTCAATGTGGGGCAATTTGCCAAATCCTCCAATTAAGAAATCATTCAATTTTTTTAATTTTTTCAAAACAAAACATGTTTTATCATCAATTCCAAAAAAAATCAACCAATAAAAAAACAAACTGCATAATTTAAACAGTTAAAAACTCAAAATCACAATTAATTTTACATAGAAAATTGAAAACATCAATCTAAACAAAACAAAAAATTCACTCTAAAACATCAATAAAAAAAGAACGGAGGGAGTATCATTAATTGATGATCAATACTTTTAACAGTTATTTGAAAAGTTTATGACAAACCTTCTTTAATCACGTGTTTAAGTCACCATTAGCCATCATTAATGATACTTTCAAAATTGTCTAAATCCTTCTATACGTACCACTACTTTTGAAGAAATGGAACCAATATTGATCAGTTCAAAGAAATGGTTTTGGAAGGAAAGAACAAAACTAAAATACTACACACTTGACTTGTATCAGTAAATATTCCTAATTGTATTTATTTTTATGAAATTTTTAAGTTCGTGTGTATATTTAAGCTCGTGTATAAGAATTCTAGAATCAATACATGATCAGTTAAGGCATTGGATTGATTTTCCAACGTTTAGGTTGTAAAAGTCTCTTATTTAGTCAACATTCCAAACATATAAACAAATATTAGTTTGGTTGACAAAGAAAACTTCATACATGATCACTCATGTTACACCAACACCTTTCCTTTTTCCTCTTTCCTAATGTGTGTAGTTGTTTGTGTGTCCTTTTTTTCGATATGTAACAGTTGATAGGTATAGAACTATAGATGTTAGGAGGCATCAGTCATACATTAGTTTAAATTTCGTTATCCTTCCTACAATTCCGTATATCAAAACGAAAACTATGTTAAAGTTTGACTTGGAATATGATTTATTTCAACCACAGCCAAATTTCATTATACAAATAGCGTGTTTATATTATAAGATACATTGATTTAGATTCCTTTCTTTTATGTCATTTTTTATAAAATGTGTCGCGTTTTATCAGTTTTGAATCTTTGTGTTTCTTTATGTATTCTGTAGAATCAAGGTGTTTTTAAGAAAACAATTATCCTCAGTTAAATTATCTCAAAAATTTCATTAGGTTACTTTTAGAGGACATCAAACCATTTGTGTGTATAAAGAGATACACGATCATACAAAATGTCATAAATTTGGCATTCATTAAAAGGTTTCTTACCAGTAAATCAAATCTCAAATTCGAAGACAAGTGAAAAAATCAAATTAGCTTTCCTTTTTGAAGTAGTTTGAGATTATTCACGATCAGATCAAAAGTTATATATGCTAATTTTTATGAAGACAAAATCATTCTGACGAGTTGATGACACATGTATACGAATCCTGCAGAAAGAAAAACAAGGTTTATTACTCCACATACCAAACCGATCCATCCAGTTTATAATAAAAATTCAACTTCTTTCTCTCTAGATCCGATCCGATCCAATCAAATTTTATTATTTTAATATTTAATACACTAGAATCGGTTTTATAATTCTTTCTTCTATTTTGATTTTCATCTTCACCTCCAGAACTTTACTTGTGGATTAATAGATTTTAGGTTTTGCCATTTTCTAGGCTCCAGAAGAGCTGGTGGCTTCTTCAGATGCGATCTTGCAGGGCAAAATATCGTTCTCGTTGATTGATTTTTTTTGAGGTAGTAGAAAAATCATTCCCACGGATGCATAGGTGCTAATTCTCTTTTCGTATTATACATTTGGTACTACCTCATTTTCCGTAGATCTTTGTGTACTAGCTATAAATTTTTTTTTTTTTTTCATAGCTATAATTTTTTTTTAAAAACCGGCATACCTCATAAAAATTTAGAGAGATTTAATATATTCATAGTTAATGAAAATGGTTACGCTGACATATGATCAAGTGCTTCCAAAAGTTCCCTAAATCTTGTGCCGATATTTAGGATTATTATTTTTGGGTTAATTGAAGCCAATTATTTTATATAAATATAGGTTGATTTGATATGAAAAATAGTTGATACGACGATTGTGAATAACTTGGGTTTTGCAAGGACGATAGATCTTAAATCGCAATTAATCATTCGTGTTTGGACTTATTCGAGAAAGTTGTGTCCAGTAGTATTTTATGCAATCAGAAAGATACAGACACACTAACTCACAAGAAGATCACGACATTCTCTGTCTGAACCATTTATTCATATGGAACTTTGGTTGTGTACTAAAAAGGTGGTTTTACCCATGCAGGGGAAAAAGTTAATAAGAATAGAAATAGAAAAAAAAATAAAAAATTTGTAAATGATATATGAACTATTTTCTTACAAACCAAGTTTAAATGTTTTTGTTTTGTTTTGTTTTTTTTGCTAAACTGATGTTTTGTTTAGTTATATTTTAAGAGTTTTGTTTTACCACGTTCCAACTTCCAACCACGGTATTCAAAGACTAACCACTTTAGCGATCACCAATTGGCAAAATAGCATATTTAAAAAATGAAACATTGATATCGTAGATACTAGTTATTTCATCTAGTGTAAAATTTTCTGAAATTTATTTATTTCTTTTGATGAGAGCGATCTAAACAAAATTACAAATAAAAAAAAGGGATGTACAAACGAAAATTCAAGAAAACTTTTTGTAGAAAAATGACAGGGAAAAAACTCAGATTTGAGTTTATCTAAACATATTGAGAAGCAACGTAAAAAAGTATAAACTAGTATCATGAAGTGGAATTAGACCTTAGATGATGAGACTATAAGATAGAATGAATGTCCTCTTAAAGAGTAATTGAGTGTTACCTACTTATCGGGACAAAGGAGTAAACCTAACAATAACATAAAGACACACTCGATGCCATAAGCCAAATTCCATTTGAGCCATCCAATCCCTTAGTGGATCTTCTTTGTCTCCAGCCCATCTTGTCTCCATAATTTTTTAATCATTTACTTTTTCAATTTTTAATTTTTGTTGTAACACCAAAAAAATATGGGAATTTTATTAAAAAAGTTATATATTCTTTAATTAGTTGTTGGGGGTAGCAAGAAATCAATATATTTATTCAGCAATGCTGATTTATATGTTTGATATTTGATTCATTCATATTGGGAAAATGGATTAGTTAAAGAATGTGAAAGAAAGTTGAAGTAAAAAATATACAAAAGCAAAAGAGGAGGGGACAGAAGAGAAAAGGTATGTCTGTGATGCCCATCCCCATAAGTTGAGTGCCACATGTAGACCTTTTTCCAAAAATTTAACTTAAGATGCTATTTGTATTATTGTATAACCAAGTAAAAGTTGTGGCAAACTCAGTTTTTATTTTCCATTTTTACTTTAATATTTATGAAACACATTTACATAACAATTTATAATTTATCACATAATGATTCAATAGATACTTATCTATCAATTATTTTGATCATCTTACTAAGAATATATTTCATAAAATGATCAAAATAGTTAATAAATAAGAACATATTGAATCATTATCAGTTATTTACAATTTCATTTTTTTACCGGTCCAAAATTACTGTATTATCTAGTTATGTATTATGATATCTAAACTATTAAAAGTTATTAACTAAAAAAGAATTTTACACAATTGAGTTAATTTCAGATTTTGAAATAATAGAAACAAATTAAATCAACATCTATCAATTTTTACAAAATAGCTTAATAAACTATATGGGTAATTATGATAGAATCTATTACATATACAAAAAAAAAAAGAATAACATATGTTAAAAAGACAAAAGAATAACATATATATACTACTATACTAGATAACTTAATTTCATAACTTGAAATGGTAACTACAAACCAAATAAAATATATCAATTCTTTAAAAACATACCTATGGTTATTTATGATAAAATCCACTAGAAATAAAACATACAAAAAATATAAATTAGTAAAAAGGAACTTGGGGTTGTCAAGTATTTGCTGTATAAAGAGGTGTAAAGTGGCCTCCCTCCTTAAATTATATCCTCAAAGCCAAAGTTGCTCACTCCTTCACACACACTTCTCCAAAGTCCCCACTTCTTCAATCTCCTCTCTTCATTCTCCTTCAACACCGTTGCTTAACGGTTTTACATCTTCTTCTTTTTCTATCTTGTCTCTGGGAGAAAAATGATCTCATGGCACGACCTCTACACGGTCCTCACGGCCGTTATACCTCTCTACGTAGCCATGATCCTCGCTTACGGCTCCGTACGGTGGTGGAAAATCTTCTCTCCCGACCAATGCTCCGGTATTAACCGTTTCGTGGCCATCTTCGCCGTACCTCTGCTCTCTTTCCACTTCATCTCCACCAACAATCCATACGCCATGAACCTCCGTTTCATCGCCGCCGACACTCTTCAAAAAATCATCATGCTCTGCCTCTTAGTCCTTTGGGCTAACTTTACCCGGTCGGGTAGTCTTGAGTGGAGCATCACAATCTTTTCTCTTTCAACACTACCTAACACACTTGTTATGGGAATCCCTCTCTTGATCGCTATGTACGGTGAATACGCCGGTTCACTCATGGTCCAAGTCGTTGTACTCCAGTGTATCATTTGGTACACGCTTCTTCTTTTCCTCTTCGAGTTTCGTGGAGCTAAGATGCTTATCATGGAACAGTTCCCTGAGACTGCTGCTTCTATAGTTTCTTTCAAAGTTGAATCCGACGTCGTTTCACTCGACGGTCATGATTTTCTTGAGACCGACGCAGCTATCGGTGACGACGGGAAGCTTCACGTTACCGTGAGGAAATCGAACGCTTCACGTCGGTCGTTTTGTGGACCGAACATGACTCCACGGCCGTCAAATCTTACCGGAGCTGAGATTTACAGTCTTAGCACTACCCCTAGAGGTTCAAATTTTAACCACTCTGATTTTTACTCGATGATGGGTTTCCCTGGTGGCCGGCTCTCAAATTTTGGTCCGGCCGATATGTACTCTGTGCAGTCATCTAGAGGCCCTACTCCTCGACCTTCTAACTTCGAGGAGAATTGCGCTATGGCTTCTTCTCCAAGATTCGGGTACTACCCGGGAGGAGGAGGAGGAGGAGGAGCGGGGTCTTACCCTGCTCCGAATCCTGAGTTTTCTTCAACGACTACATCTACGGCTAATAAAGCCGTCATTAAAAATCCGAAAGACGTCAACACGAATAATCAGCAGAATCTTCCAACAGCTGGAAAGACAAACAATCATGACGCGAGCGCCAAGGAGCTCCACATGTTCGTGTGGAGCTCTAGTGGCTCCCCTGTTTCTGACAGGGCGGGTCTAAACGTTTACGGTGGAGCCAACGATCTAGGAACCAACAATAGCGAACAAGGTGGAAGATCGGACCAAGGTGCTAAAGAGATCAGAATGTTAGTCCCTGATCAATCTCAAAATGGCGAGACCAAAGGTTAGAAAAAACTTCAATAAAATTTTAACTTAAAACATTTTCATTAGAAAATTTATAAACTTGGCTTATGTGATTGGTTACTATAGCTCTAGCTCGTCCAGCAAGTGGGGATTTTGGAGGAGAACAATTTACTTTCGCTGGAAGAGAAGAAGAAGAAGCCAAAGACGCCGAGAACGGACTAAACAAGAATGGTCCAAATTCCTCGGCGGAACTACAAGCAAAGACCGGTCTTGGAGCTACCGGAGGCGAAGCAAGTCATGGGAAACAGATGCCTCCGGCTAGTGTGATGACAAGGCTTATACTGATCATGGTGTGGAGGAAACTGATCAGGAACCCAAACACTTACTCTAGTCTCATTGGTCTCATTTGGGCTCTTGTTGCTTACCGGTTAGTAAACTAATCTCAAAATTAACAACTTTCTTGACTCGAACCGACCGGTTATTGAGAATTTTATTCTGGTTTTGAATATGAAGGTGGCACGTGGCAATGCCGAAAATCCTACAACAATCTATCTCCATTCTATCTGATGCTGGTCTTGGAATGGCAATGTTCAGTTTGGGTAAGTCATCTTCGTACTCTGTTTTTATTCCTTTAGAAAATCTTTATTTTCAAAGCTATTTAAAGGGTAAATTTCCGATCCATACCATTCGTGTTATTTATTACGGAATTTTTCTAATTTTTGCATGTTTTCGTTGACATATTAACCGATTTACATAATAATAGAAAGAAAATTAGGTAGTCAATAAATTTATATGCTGTTTTGTCAATTTGACAAAATTTTAGGAGTGTAAATTAAATGAAAGAAAAACATATTGGGGATGGACCATCCGACATGTGGGACAATGGTGTGTGTCTTATTAGATAAATGGTAATGGTGGACGACATGGTCTCGTGTTGTTGATAGTCGTCATGGTCCCCATTTTTATGGGAGTTTGATTGGCTTTATTGGAAAAATATATATTTAATATATTCATCTCATGATTTGTTGAAATTAAAGTGGTATGTGACAAATCGTGAAGGGTTGTTCATGGCGTTGCAACCCAAATTAATCGCTTGTGGGAATTCCGTGGCAACGTTTGCGATGGCGGTTAGGTTCCTCACGGGTCCTGCCGTGATGGCGGTTGCCGCTATAGCCATTGGAGTACGTGGTGATTTATTGCGTGTCGCCATTGTTCAGGTAAATATATATATTTTACTTCAACTTTAATAACGCGATAAAACATTAAAAAAAAAGTGGTTTGTTACAAAAATGTTTTGGCATGGTTTTATTAGGCCGCATTGCCTCAAGGAATCGTGCCTTTTGTGTTTGCAAAGGAGTACAATGTTCATCCTGCTATTTTGAGTACCGGGTAAGAAACAGATTTTATGATATTTCAAAAGTGCTATTTTTGTAACTGTCCTTTTATGTTATACCTTTTTCATTTAACATTGTTATGAATGATTTTGCAGGGTAATATTCGGAATGCTTATAGCCCTTCCGATTACCCTAGTTTACTACATTCTACTTGGGTTATAAGCTTAAGATCACTACGAAAATGGATCAAATGTAGAGGGAGAAGAGAACACAAGAGAGTGTTTCAAGTTTCAACCAACAAAAAGCTTAGTGGTATACAAGTAAAAACTAGGGAGTAGCATGATTTAAGGAAGATGATGCCTACATTACAAGCCAAGAAACTCTTTCTTCTCCATATTATATTACATAGAATATTTGAGAGATATATGAATGCGACAATGGGACGCAGATAAGGAGGAGCAAAACATGGGGCAACGAGACAAAAGATCAGATAAAAGATTGGAGAAAGAAGACAACTTATTATTTTTGTAACTTTTTATTTTCTTACACAAGTCTTTTTCGTTTTTGTGTGTTCTTTGATTAGATTTCGGGTAACTGATTAATTTGATTACTGTGTAGTTTTTTTTTCTCTCTAGCGAACAAGAGTGTGGTTTTGAAGCTTCCCTGTTTTCATATAAGCAAATAACGCTTTAAAAGTAAAGAGTTTCTAGAAAAAGTTATAAGAATATGTTATTCTTCTTAAGATAGCTAAGATTTTAGTAAAACATGTGATCAATTGGGTGGATTTACAGTTTGTGTCAGTGGAGAAAATGGGTTAGGCGCTTTAGCACTGAAAGCATTTCGTGTTATCATTAATTTAAGCTGGTGAGTGATGTAATTAGTAGTCCATGTTGTGTGTGGGGATGATGAACAATTATTGAAAAAGATAAAGAAAAGGCAAAAAGATAAATTAAAAGTCAAAAGTTTAATAAAAGCTGCCTTTTCTTTTCTTTATTTGTTTCCTCTCTTTTTCTTTCGAGTTTTAAATTAAAATTAAAGTACACGATGTTTTTTTTTGTCAACAAAGTTGAAATTGTTTTTATATATAAATTGAATGAGAATGCCAATTTATTGTAGTTTTATAGAGAGTTCGGCCATTTTTTCTCGTTTTTCGAGCCGGTTTTTTCCCTTCTTCATATTTAATGTAAAATTAGTTATAGTTAGACATGCGTTTGGTGTATATAAAGTACGTATGTAACGTATCACAATCGTTTTTAACATCAAAACTCCGACCATTGATTCCGAAGTTTCGCAATCTATATTCGTGTCTTTAATGACTAATAATATTTCAAATAAAAATCCATAATGACGTTTTGCACATTTGGATGATAAATTGATATGCCATCTAAATTATATTTATTAATATAATTATATCTTTAACAACTAGGTGATTTTCCCGTATCATACGCGGTAAATTATTTATATTATATTTCTAAATAGAAATTTTAGAAATTTATAGACATTATTGTTGATATTTTTATTGTTAATAACATAATTGCTTATAAATTATTTTTACCAATTTATTATTTATATATGTAAATGCATAGTTAAACTAAAAATTATAATTTGATATACTGAACTATATAATATAAATAGAAAACACGGAATGGTAAATAGATAATACAATAAATTAACTAACATAATTAATTCACATATATATATATTGGAGTAGTTATATATATATATATTTGATATAAATATATTTATCTAACTTTTATGAAAAGGAAGATTCTATAATATGTAAAATATATTTACCTAACTTTTATAATTTCATAGAGATTAAATATATTCTCTCAGAAAATATATAAAAGATATTTCAATCTAAATGTATTTACTTAAATTTCATGATATTTTATGAGAAAAGATTATGTGTTTTTATTTTCATTTGAAAAATTTGAAAATTTGGGTTTAATCTAAAATTTTAGTAACATCAATTCAAATCTTTTAAAATATGGAAATCTTGTACTCCCTTCTTTCTTCTTTAATAGATGTTTTAGAGAGAAAAAATTGTTATTTAAAGATTGATTTTTAACATTTTTTATGCAAATTTAATGAACGTATACTGCTGAATTGTTAATTCCAAAACATATTAACTCATTTTATTGAATTATTATTGACTTAAACTTATGAGAAATTGTTTAGTTCAAGCAATAAAACATTTATATATAAGTATTTATGTGTTTTCTTAATATGTGTAAAAAATCTAAAATATCAAATATAAAAGAACGGAGGGGGTATTTGTTAAAAGTGATAAATCATATTAATTAGGAGGCTAAATATGAAAAACATTGAAAGAGTTTTGCCATATCACATTAAAAGAGTGCTATGTTATATACTTTTTTTTAGAATAATTATGAGAAGGACACATAAGCTTTCTTTTAAAATCACTTCCAATATTTAGAGGGATTAACAAAACTTCTCACTTTTAATAATTTTAAGTTTTAAGTGATAGAACTCTTACATTCAGGGTTTATTTGCTAGAGAACAGAAAAAATATCAATATTGGTAAAAAACGAGGGTTAATTTGTTATATAACCAAAAAAAGTTATATTTCAAAATCTAATGGCCAAGATTTTGCTACATAAAGGAATTTTACCTAGATTTTGAAATCTAATTTTGTTTTAGTTATACAACCAAGTATCCTAAAAAACAACATGGTTGCAAAACTGTAAATAAGTGATGTGTTTTTTCATACGTGATTTGAATGACTGTATAATAGTATGATGTAAAATAAAATAATATTTATTAAAACATACATAAATTCTAGTTATTTTTAAAAACTATACGATATAATCGGTACCAACTTATTTATCAATTTTTACCAAACTTTTGATAATCTAGTGCATATCTATTATATATATGTTTCGGAACTAGTGGTTTCACTCTTACCACCTACTCCCTCCGTTGCATATTAGTTGTCGTTCTACGCTTTTTATTTTGTATCAAATTAGTTGTCGGTTTACATTTTCAATGCAAATTTCTGATTGATTTTCCGATTTTATCCACTCTTTTAGTTTATTAACTACACATATCAAATGAAAAACACATTAATTAGGGGTAAAACAGATTTTTTAAATGTTTTCTTAATTGACGTGAAATCACCTAGAACGACAACTAATATGCAACGGAGGGAGTAATAAAGACGAAAAACGATGGCAGTAATCACTAATCATGAATTAATATGTGATTAGTGGAAGAATTAACGTTGATTGGGTTCCGATTATCAATTGAATGTGTTGTCGCAATGGATGGGAACAGAAGGGGACGCAAATCGAAAGAAGACTAAGAACAGTTAATCCACCGTCACGGCTTAAAACTGGTCGGCTAATTTACAATTAAAACTGATTATCAAGATTAGTATTGTCTCTATTTAAGAAGTCTCATTAGACCAACATGCGTCGCACAAAAAGCTGTCATGGGCTCCGTGCACCTCCATTTCAACCAGCTACATTGTTTAGCAAAAATACATAATAGTATAAGTATACTTATCTCTTTAGTTTTTTAGTCTATGGTATTTTTGTTAGCATCGAAAATTCGTCACGGAATCAGAAACATTTATTGGTAACATCGTCATGTATTTTGGAGTTTGTGATAGAAGGGGATTGACTCGATGGTAAAAGATTAACGAACAAAAAACGATGCGTGATTAATTGAACCAAGATGTAAAAACTTTGTTTTCCTTTTGTGAGGGAAAACAAGGAACATTTATATACGTTTATGTGTAGTTTATGACTTTATAGACTATAAGCCAAATGATTACAATGTTACAAATTTATAACAAACTTTAATTAGGATACGTGCATCAATTTGTAGTACAGTATATTACAAGATACATTTGTTCTAAACAAAATTTAGCTAACGCATATATCATAGTAGTTTGTGGTGGTAAAGTCGTTATGTTATCACTCTAATTCAGACCTTAAACAATGCATGTTGTTAACAAAAAAATGAGAAAGGTTTCGATCATCTCATTCGATTTTAATGTTTTTTTAATTGTGGAGCAAAAAAACGTACTCGAATATAAGTATGGTAATATGCGATCTCGACATTAGTCGGAAAGTATTCCTAGACATTAATATGTATTTCAAACTTGAGACATGCAGTGTGGTGGCCCTTCGGGTAGAAGTCCACTCTGTAGCACTCTAGTGTGTTTCTATCGGAACTTTCCAGATCAACCGATATGAGTTATAAAAAAATAAATATTTTCGAATATAATTTTTAAATTGAATATGTATAAGGCATACGTACAGAATCACTATCAGTTATGACATATCACAATCAAATATGGTATCATTCGACAAAACAATGAACGACATATAACAAATACGAAGAAAATCTATAAAACACCACATGGTGTTATTTAAGAATTACTTGCAAACTTTTGATGTGGAAAGGAAATGTTGCCATGTTCGAGCAAGAGACATTCATGGACCAAGGCCGGTTTATAATACGCGCGAGATGTATATTTGAGCAAGTTCCAAAGAATCTTATGTACGTAAAATACGCTAGTAGTTTTCGATTTTTTTTGTTCCTTTAACGCTCAATATAAAGCTGAGACAATGTTTTCTTAGCAAAAAAAAAAAAAGCTGAGACAATGTGTAGGAAAGTTAGAGTTTAAGAAGAAGAAGAAAACAATCTCGTAATCACCTACCGTAGAAACTGGATAATTTCTTAGTTCAGTGCTAGAGTATCCTCGGAAAAACACCACACCAGTGTTCAAAACATTCTTGATCGTCTTCATTCTTGTCACGGGTTTCAGTACGTGGTTCCTCAAATATCGTCCTAATCTATAAGGAGGTCCGACAATTCATAAATATGTTGACGATTCAATATTCACCGAACACATATCTAAAATCTAATTAATTTGTTTATGTAGTAAATCCAAATTTGAACTTCAAATCATATTTATCTGATATATTTTAATTAATGCAAGTGTAACTAATGATTAAAATTGAATAATCCTTATATTCCTTTACAGTTGTTAATATTTTGTAAATACTGTACTTTTGAAAAACTTATATTATTTATTTTGAAAGATTTAAACTAGTATTTATCTCAGGTATCAGTTGGATAATTATTTTACAATGCGCTTAAAATACGATTTGTATACTCAACAGTTGATACTGTCGACATGTATACATATGCCAAGTAATAATAGTTAGTGTACGTTTTGTCAAAAAAAAAAAATCTGAGAGATATGTATGCTTCTTGTTTGTTTGCTCTTCTATATTATTGTTATATATGCCCACTCTTCTCATGTGCTCACAAATTCTCCTCTTTGGCACTTTCTGTTACATTTATCTCCATTGGATTTTCCCCGTTATAACACATTGCTTTCAATGATTTGATCAAATTGGGCCATGTAAATGGTTTTGGCATAAACCGGACCTGTCCGTCCTACAACACGATGGGCAAAGCGTTTAGGGTAGGGACATGAACACGAATGCACAGAATCCGTTCATTGAACAAACAAACCTTGGAAGATGATAATGAAACTAGTGTAAAAAATGGACGTGGAATAGATAAGAGCTATGTATGATCCAGTTGGATGCGAAGACATTTTTTTTTTTTTTTTTTTTTTTTTTGAAAAAGGGCTTACTATTAAATGCATGAGAAAAAAAAAAAAAGGCTCAATTGAGCTTACAAATCCATCGAGGATTAATGTTGTTTTGAGGAGTTCCAATAGCAGGTGGGCTTAGAGGCCCAATAAGAATAAAGAGTAGTCATTAGAAACGTAAAGAAACCCAATTAAGAACCATATCATTCTACTCGGTTGTATCGATTCTGATTTTTACTCGGTGTCAATGTTGGTGAGGAGAGGGAATTTGATCTTGTTTCTCAGAGCCAGCGTTGCATCATACCACTGCTTAGTGTTGGATTCGTGTCTCTGAAGCTGGATATACGGTTCCTGATTGTCGAATCAATTGTCTGAAACAAGGAATCCGGCGATCTGAAGTTGTGACGGTGAAGCCTGTGATTTCGTTCCATCCAGATGGTGTAGATTGTAGTTTGCCAAGCCAACAGTGATAGTCTCAGGTTCTCTTTTGGACCTCTTAGTGATTGCATAGTATTGATTGTTTCTCCCCAATCTCGATTTGCAAGTGTTTGAGATTTTGTTGCCACTTTGCTCCATAGAGACCAGCTATACGTACAATCAAAGAAAAGGTGGTCTCGCGACTCCGGAAGAGAATTGCAGAGCAAACAAGTCGGATCCGTAGAGAGCCCCCATCCGAGTATCCTATCCTTTGTTGGGCAACGATTCAAGACAAACAACCAACAAAGAAAACTATGTCTAGGAATGCCTCCTTTGATCCAGATCGCATTACTCCAACTCACATTAGGTAAGTGTGCAACTAGTTGATTATAGACCATTCCAGTTCGAAATCTGTTATCTATGATCCCATTTATCTCCCACTCGTAATGATCTTCTTGATTAGTGAGGGTTATAGTGGTGAGATAAGCTTGTAGAGATACCTGATTGTTTGTTCTTGCTGCAGGGATTAGCCAACGACCGTGAGAATAGAGATTGCTTAGTGTACTGTCCAAGCGAATGCCTAGCCGAGAGTTGTTGTTGGTAGCCAGGTAGGTCTTCAGACTACCAAACGGGGACCAATTGTCTGTCCAGAAACGACATGAGGTGCCATTCCCTACCCTCAACTTAATCCAGTTATATGCTCCATCTCTTATTCTTATCAGTTTGTTTGCTAACCAAGAATTTTCTGTTTTGTTTTCCTTTAGTGTCCAGTAGTTGTTGATGGAGCCATTGAGCACTTCTTTGCGGTACCAAGCCACCCAAATCGAGCCAGATTGAAAGAAGAGCAGCCACACTAATCTTAAAGTACAAGCCTGGTTCCAAGTACGTAAGTCTTTGATACCCAAACCACCTTGTTCTTTTGGCTTAGTAATCGATTCCCAAGCTACTCTCGCTGAGTGATGCCCTTCAATTGTACCTTTCCAGAGAAAAGCACTACAAAAGGAGTTTATCTTTTCAATGCAAGCCTTAGGAAGAATGAAGGTGGAGCACCAGAAGTTGTTAATGCCTGCCACCACCGTGTTGATTAACAGAAGACGCCCAGCGTAAGACAAAGACCTTGCAGACCATGAAGATATCTTCCCTCTGATTTGGTTTAACAAAGGATCACAATTGACCATTGTTAACTTTTTTGGACAGAGAGAGACTCCTAGATACCTTATTGGAAGCTGGCCAAGAGACAGACGTGTAGTAGAGGAAATGAGACTGATTTCATCAGTGGAAAGTCCCGCAGCAAAGAAACAGGTTTTTGGTAAGCTTATGGCCAAACCAGAGATGTGCTTAAACTCTTTAAGAACCTCCATGACATTTAATACCGAACTAAGAGAGCCATCCAAGAAGATAAGCAAATCATCCGCAAAGCAAAGGTGAGTTAACTTAGTGGATTGGCATTTTGAATGGTATTGGAATTTCTTTTCCTCTGCTGCTTTGTTGAGCATTAGAGAAAGGCAGTTTATAGCAATTACGAAAAGATAAGGGGATATAGGATCGCCTTGTCTGAGCCCTCTCTTACCTTTAAAGTAACCTTGAACTGTCCCGTTATAACCAATCGTGTAGTTTGGTGTACAAATGCATGCTTCCACCCATCTTATGTATTGATCTGGCAGCTGAAGACCCTTTAAGCAGTTTAAGATAAACTCCCATCGAACTGTATCAAAAGCCTTAGCAATGTCCACCTTAATAGTAATCCGTTTTGGTCCTCCCTTTTTATCATAGCCATTTACCAATTCCCCTGCTAGAACCGTGTTTTCGAGAAGCAGCCGATCTTTGACAAAAGCTGTCTGGTTAGGACAAATTAGGTCCTGCAGAATTGGCTTTAGTTTCGCCACTAGCAACCTGGATATTACTTTGTATAATGTGTTGCAGCAAGACACTGGTCTGTAGTCAGAGACCATAGTGGCACTAGGCATTTTAGGAACCAAGGCCAAAATTGTTGCATTTGTAGCCGCTGGTAGAAACCCAGTAACAAAAAACTGACTGATAGCTCTTGTTACATCATTTCCTACTATCCCCCAACAAGCTTTGTAGAACCCAGGAGATAAGCCATCAGGACCAGGCGCTTTACTTGAGTTTAATTTATGCATGACCTTAGTTATATCTTCCGCTGTAGGGATAACAATCATCTCCAACTTGATGGATGCAGGGCATCTGAAATCAGAAATTTCTTGGAACCAAGAAGAAGTAACATGCAAAGGAAGAAGAACCTCAGGAGCCAAGATGGAGGAGAAGTGTGAGATAGCCAAGGAACTCATTGCCAACGGATCAGTAACCAAGGAACCTGAGTCAAGGAGGAAAGATCTGATGGAATTGAAAGCAGCACGAACTTGACAGATTCTGTGAAAGTAAGAGGTATTGTAATCCCCTAACTTTAGCCAGTTAATTCTGGATTTCTGTTTGAAGTAACTTTCCTCAATAGACCTTAAGAAGTTCCACTTCAAATGCAAATTTCTTTCTTGTTCAAACAGAAGAGAGGAAGGTGTGTTTAACGCCTGTACCTGCACAACTTGTAACAAACGGTTAGCCTCACTAACTCTCAATTGTATTTGAGAAAAGTTCTCTCTATTTAGCTCTTTTAAATCTCTCTTTATCAATCTCTGCTTCCAACACAAGTGAGCCAGGTCCGTGCCATTGCTTCCAGCCTGGAACCAAGCATCTTTCACCACTGATAGGAAATTGGGGTGTTTGGTAAGGTAGTTAAAAAATTTGAAAGGTCGGGTACCTACCCTAGGAAGCTGGTAAGAAAGGTCAACAAGAGATGGGCAATGATCAGATAAGTCAGGGGCTAGGAAGGTAGTAGTACTATGGGGAAACATTGAAACCCAACTGCTATTCACGAGGACCCTATCTAGTTTTACAGCCACTGGCCTTGAAGGGTTATTGTTGCTCCAGGTGAACAGAGGTCCCTGAGCTCTAATATCAAACAACCCCAACTGAATGAGGCAATCCCTGAACGCCCTCATTGGTCCAGTGATAGTGTTAATAGTCGGAGAGGAATGCTCGGCAAAATGTAGAATCTGATTGAAATCGCCACCAATCAACCAAGGGCTGTGGAAGAGAGATAGGGACTGTTGGATGTTCAACAAGTCCACCCAAAGATCAGTTCTTTCCTCGTGTAGATTAGAGGCATAGATAGCAGTAACGGTAAATTGGATGATATTACCAATCTTGACTTCATAGGTGAGAGACTGTTTTGTTTGGTGAAGCACTCTAATGATAGCTGGGTCCTTCCAGATCAAGATTATCCTACCCGCAGGATCTGACAAGTGATTCGAAGCATAATTCCAGCCAGGACAAATGGTATTCATTACTTGGTTCAAATTGGGTTCTTTTATTTTTGTTTCCAGTAGAGCTCCAAAAAATGGTTGATTAGTAGACAACCATTGACAAAAAGGGTGGTGCTTGTTCGAGTCATTTAGACCACGAACATTCCAAAAAACTTGCGTAGTATTCATAAAGATTTATTGAGATGCTCTCGAACAGGTGTGAGAGCAACATCAACAAAGTCATTTGAAGAGGGACCAAGACTGACAACATTAGAAGTAGAACCTGAAGAAAGGTTTGAAGGGTCGAAAATTGGGTCAAGAGAAGCAATCAAAGGGAGATGAGGGTCAGGGTCATGTGGTATGGATAAAGTGGGAGCTTTAGGCGGAAGAGGTGGTTTTGGCTTGTATTTTCTGGGAGTGGAGTGAGGTATAGGTTCATATGGTGGACTGTGTGGGTAAGGAAAACCTGAAGAAGAGATAGTGGCAGGTAGACCAATAATGTAGGGGACGATAGAAGGATCGTTAGGGGTAATAGGTGATGAGGAAGGGGATTTTGTGTTGGTGGAGATAAGGAGAGATGCAGGAGGAGGAGTGCTACACTGCATGATATCTGAATCCATACCATTTGACATGGCAACAGAGCCACCATCGGAATTGATAGGGCTAACAAGGGACGAAGATGAGCCCTCTGTAAGAGACCCAACAACTGAGCCCAATTCGTCAGTCCGAGTGACATCACTAGAAACTTTGATCACTTCAGGTACCACATCTTGCTTGTCTTTATTCAGCTGAGGAGTACCAACATCTTTAGCTGGTTCTTTATTTAACTGAGTTTTACCACTGTCTTTGGTCGGGAAATGTTGCTTAGGTATACTTTTTGAAACCCCAGGAGAATGTAGCCTAAGACAATTGCGAACCACATGTCCTAACTCTTTGCAGTGAGTGCAGGTAGGGGGGATCCAAGGATACTCAACCTCCACCATAATTACTTGGCCATCTGTTCTATGAAGCTCAATGACCTCAGGGAGAGGTTTTGTCAGATCAACATCTACCTTCACGTGAGCCAGATGAAGACTTGTAAGATTAATTGTGAAATCATCAGTCTCTTTTGGTTCCCCTATAAGTCCCGCAACCCAGCTGAGACCTTCAAGCGATCTCAGATCAAGAGGAACACCCCTCAAGTGAGCCCATATCGGAAAAGAGGCCATAGCAGGGGTATCGGAAGAGTGATGGGAAGCCCACTGCTCCGCATGAAACATAGAATCGCCTATGTACCATATACGTTTTTCCAAGATTTTCTGTCTTATGTAATCATTTGGGACCCTCACGAGCATAGAGTTTAACATCGGGTTAGTGTGAATTTCTAATCTCCTTCCTTTCCCCCACATATGGTTGACAACACTCTGAATTTGCTTGTAAGGTGGAGCTCTCCCACAGAAGTAACATATGATGAAGTCACGATGTAGCTCAGCTCCTCGCTGGAAAACTTCATCTGGAATTACAACGTGAGGCCTTCCAGAAGCAGCAGAGGTTACTGGAGCTAATCTTTTGAGAGTTTTATCAGCCGAAAATCGAAGCCTTTCGACCAAGTTCTGAGGATTAGGGGTTGTAGTAAAATTAGGTTTTCCAGGAACAGTGTTTTGGGGAACAGTGTTTTGAGGGTTACTAGTAGTAGAAGCTGGGATATCAGCAATTGGATTGGGGTTCTTAAGAGTAGTCTTAGGTGCAGAGGGGGTTGAGGTAGCAGAGTTTGTAACTAAGGGAGAGGAGGCTTTAGGACGAAGGACAGTGTAGTTTTCTGGAATAGTGGTGTGTGAAGCCAAAGAAAGGTTAGGATCTAAGGCCAAGTGAGGAGAAGTAGAGTCTGGTTCCAACATGGGAACATCAGTAGTTAAAGACGAACTAACCTCAGCTGAAGGAATACCAGCAGGCTCCAAAAGAGGGGCAGTTTGCGGATTGAAATTCCCAGCTAGAGATTGCACAGTAGGAGTTAAAGGAGGAAAATTAGAAAGGGCTAGAGGCACAGATGGGTCAGGAGGGTCGGGAGGAAGAGGAGGAGGTTGAAGAGGACTACCACCAGCAGAAGGAGGCAAGGGTTGCAGGCCGGAAGCACGGCCATCGGAGAACCAGCAGTTCTGCATCGGAAGTCGTGCCAGAGAGAGAAAAGAGATTTTTCTGAAGATTGCGAAGACATTGAATTGAAGTAACAAAAGAATGGACCCAATAGAAGAAAGAAAAGAACAACTGTGACTTAGTTGTCCCATATATGTTGAAGGCAATGGATCGAGTCACATTATACCTGTCGAAGAAGAAGAACAACAAAATATGTGGATCACAATTCACGCACGTAGATCCAAATAGTCTCTTTGTCCCTACACTTTTGAAACTAATTATCCCAACTCCCTTACCATAAATGTGCATTTTTCTTCTTGCAAGAAATGAGCCTATTATTTATTGTTAGAATATGAGATAAATGAGATATATAGTGGTAGATAGATTAATCAAATTACGTTAAGATTTTCTTTACAAAAAACAAAAAATTGGGCTCATCTGTTGAAGCCAAAACTAATGTCTCAAATTTATAGGAATCCAGGTATTCTTATCATTTAAATCATCTACGGATAATATAATAGAGCAGTAATATAATTTTCCGTTAGAGTGGAATATTCGTTCCCTGGTCTAAACCAACATAACGAATTTTTACGAAAAAACGTTTTTTTTCAAAAATAAGGTAAATGAGAACTTAAGATGATTAGGAGAAAAAGTGATGAGAGGATATGGTGGTTTCCTCGTGTGCGTGGCTGCATTCTCGTGGCATACCATCACTAACTAATAATTGAAGTCAGATACATAAAATGTATTAAATATATTTCTAATCAAAAAGCAAACAAAAAAAAGAAAAATAAACGTGAATAGATTGAGAGAGAGAGAGAAGGACAGGTGAAGGTGGGTGTCGGCCTAACCACGGACACCGGTCGGAGTCTCAAGACAAGAGAAGGTTTGCGTCTGGGGACCATTCACATTCTCTCAATGTGAACCCATGCCAACTCCAACTCTATTCTTCGTCTTTCTTTTTTATGTTACCTTAAATAAATTGATTACAACCGTTTAATGAAATTTAGCTTAAACTTTTGTTTTGTTTTTCAATGAATGTAATTACCATAAGTTGCTTCAAACATTGGTGTCTTGGTGATACATTTTTGTATCGTTTTGTTTGGGTGATTCGCCCACTACAAGAAATAGACGATATAACTACAATTTTTTTTTTTTAACTATGTGGACATATTTGTAACAAACTTGATGTTTGCGACAAATTATATTATGTTTGGGTAATTCCACTACCAAAATTTGACGATATAGCAAGTTTGTAATAATTATCCATAAATAATTATGAATTTGCTACAATTCACAAATTTTATTAGTTACTAGTAAGTTCATAACAAATTACCCATAAATAATTACGAATCTGCTACGATTGACAAATTTCATAAGTTAGTAGCAAATTTGTATCAATTTGAAACTATGTTTTGCTACAAATTGTTGTTGTCACATATTTTGTGGTTATGTTAAAAAAATTCTAGTAGTGTTTTGACACACTTGGGAAAAAAATCGACAAGACATGTTGTGACTTCTTTCTTGTCAGAAAAAAAAAGTAGATTTACTTTATAGTGTGGTTAGTTATTTTTGTTTTGGTATTTAGAAAGAGAATTATAAATGAAAAAGGAAAAAAGAGTATAGTTTAAAAGGAAACAAACAAAGGAATGTAAAGGCAAATACAATCCTGGCATTAGTTTGGTTTTGTTGTACTTGTTGTGTGGTGCTTCATGTTCTTTTGCAACTTTTCCTCGCATTATCTTTGGTTCCCTTCATACAATATATTATATATCTTTTTTGAACGTATATTGTGGGAGTGATTAAACGAATCACAAATCATTATGTGGATGAATAGTCGGCCGAGAAGCTCCCCGATGAGCCAAAGATGACAGTCTCCCGGAGAAAACATCCAATAGTTTCATACGAACATTCATTTTCATAGACCGAATAGGTTATCGAGGAAACACAATTCATAATTTAGTGGATCCAAGTATAATTGAAACCAATCTTTCACATGGCAATTTCCAAAAACTCATACAATGTTATGGTGGTGCATGCACTCTTTCACTTTCTAAAGATATAAATCGATTTTTTGGAAATTGTTTTTTTTTTAACATTCACTTCAAAAAAGAAAAAAAATCGATTTATATCTTTAAAAAGTGAAAGAGTGCATGCACCACCATAACATTGTATGAGTTTATACAATTTAGAATGATAGCTACTTGCGTCTCAAAGACTATATGAATCATCCACCTTTTTATATCCATTGACTAGAACTTTAGAAGTAAATGTATGTCCAACTTTAGAAGTAAATTTATATCCATGTTGTACAACTTTTTCTAAACTCATTCAACCTTCGTGATTAGGCTGATATTTATATGGTTTTTAATATAAGGATTTAGCTTGTACGAATCACGGATCTTTATTCACGAGGTTATAGGTGGAAGACTATTCTCAATTTGAGTTAGCCACTCATTATACATGTTTTCATTTTTATTATGCAAACTTTTTTAAAAACGGATGAAAATGTAATTTAAAAAAACATCAAATCGTTGATTTAACATCAAATATGTTTAAAAGATTTAAGCTTCTAACTCGTTGGTGGTTGTCCTTAACATCAAATATGTTTAAAAGAACTTAGATCAAATTAGTACATAAGATTAAAAGTTCAGTTTAAAAGATATGAATAATTTGCAATCATAAAAATTTCCAGAATTTAAAAATTCTAAAAATTAGCAATTTAAACAACTTAATATACAAAGACAATATATAAGTTATTTAAACAATTTGAACAAATTGCATACAACCTCATATTAAAATATGCCATGAATGTCAGATCACGAATATTAAGCAATCGAATGATAATATAGTTTCGAAAACTTGCTATGCAATAATCAAAACCCAGAACCAAGCAGCATGCTTTAAACCGATCAACCAAATTGAATTACAAAACAAACGGGTGTACTAAACCAGATGTAAACCAAATTGGTTATCGACAACGAAGTTTTGTTAAACTGATTTAACAAAATTCAGAACTATAATAGTCATATTAATCCAAGAAAAATCAGATCATAGTGGATCGATTACAAGTCAGCAAGAATTTCCCAATTCCTATTTTCATGACAAAACAATCAATTTTCGTTAGCGCAAAAAAAAAAAAACAACAAAATTTCCGAATTAAGAATAAATATCGTATTTTGCATCCGCAAATTCCGTTATTTTCCTTACTTTTGTTCGATATTTTTTGTAATATAAATTTATTTATATATTTCATTTTACAAATATCACTTTACAAAAAATAAGGAAGAAGAACGAATTTGCAGAGACGAGATACAATTTCTAAATTTAATTTTGAAAACGCTTCGTAGTATGACGGTTATGTGGCGTTCCGAATCGCAGAATACAACTGCAATCAATTTTGTTTTGCCCAACTCAAAAACAGAATGTAATGAATGCGAGAATGTGTATTATACTCTCATATACAAAATAAAATTAGTTATAAAGAAATTATGAGGGATTTGAGTTGTTGATCGAATGAATAAGTATGTGTTTCTTCGGAGAAGAGCAAAGGCTTTGATTTTATAACCTTTCTCAAGCTAAGCCTCACGAAACGTTCAACATGTTGAATGAGGAATCATGTTATTACTTATTAAGACAAATTGACTTTGACGTTTCTTTCATCAAATTGAAAAAATATTTGTGATTTATAATTAATTTATTATTATACTAATAATCACTAATTTGAGTTTGACCCAAAAACAAATGGGACATTGAAATTGTTTTTTGTCACAATACACTTTTGAAGTATTTTGTCATTTTTTACCAAAATTACCCTTAAAAAAATATAAAATATGTACAATACAATGTTTTTTAAATTTTAAAATATCTGAAAATTAAGAATACATAATTAGTAGTCATCTCTATATATCAAAAACAAATTAACTTTAAAACTATGGTTAAAATTAATAATATAGTTTTCGTTTACGGCTTCTAGAATCGATATTCTACAGCTATTTTCTACGGTCGGATAAAAGAATTTATATTCTGCTAGATTGTCTATCTTCTGCACTGTTGTAGAATACGTCTTCTCCTAATTGTACTTCGATATACGAATTTTAGAACACACATTCGAACACTTCTTATGTCGTCTACCAATGACAGAAGATAATTTCTTCCATTTTATCTACAGTTTACTACTACCGTAGAATATATTTTCTTGAAATCAGTTATAATAAATGATTTAAATTCATTTTAATTAATATTTTAAATTCGTTTTTCCATTAACAATTTTAAAAATTAATGAAAAATTCCCTAACTCTAGGATCTAATATTCTTCATATATTGCAGTCTCTTTAAATATTTTTTTGTAATTAAAGATTTCCTTATTTAATTTTTAAAATACAAAAACAATATATATTGAACAAAATTAAGGGGTAATTTTGTATTGAAAAACATTGAAATCTTAGTGAGACAAGCTTGCTCCTTTAAAGGTATTGTGGAACAAAACACATTTCAATGTGTCTTGATTTTGCAATTTTCCCAAAATAAATAGGGTATTGGTACAACCCATTGATCAAACTTCAAATCCCATTTCAAATTCCAAGTCCAAATCCGATTTTAATTAAATTCGGTTTGGTTTGACTAGGTTTGATGTGCACAAGCATTTGAGGTATATTTTTTTATGAGTTTTTCATATATGTAAAAGAGGATTTTCACCTCATATATCTAATGTAGGATACATGCTGCTTTTTACACTTACCCAAATGAATAAGCTTTACAAGCTTTCAAGGTCATCGACTTTGGACCAACACTTCTTACAAATTCGATTTTGACGTGTGGTTACATTATGCTATAATGTTTTCAGCAACGATTCTACCGTGCCTAACATCTAGTCATTCCGGATGGACCTCTCCATTGGAAAACTCACCAAAAAAGGTCGTAAACCATTTTGTCAAAAACGAGTTCCAACACTCGCATGCTGATTTAATTCTCTCCACATAACTATACAGTTTATGGAGTCAACAATTACTATTAAGGACCCTAGTTCGATCTTTTTCCAACTCCTCAATTTAGTGCGAGAGCTATTGTAACAAAGAGTAATACGAGACTGTGACAGAGAGAAAGTGTGACAACTGCTAATACATGAACTTGTACCGGCAACGAACAAATATAACACAAGATTTTTTTTCTCAAAAATATATTACTAGATCAATCATTAAGCGTACTTACAAGCTCCACGCACTCTCTTCAATACAGTCTCTAATGTTCAAAAATCTATACCTAATCTATGAGCCAACTACACCTTTGCCATTTGATCAAGATCCCTTACAAAGCAACCTTAAATCCGCTTTGCTAAGACATATTGCTTGCTAGAAGATCTCTTAGATGCATTTACAAGTTTCACCTAAAACAACCTCTCTAGCCTAACTTGTTCATGGATTTATACACAATCCAAAAACTTCTCTAGCCTAATGTTTTCAGCAACGATTCTACCATGCCTAACATCCAGTCATTCCGGATGGACCTCTCCATTGGAAAACTCACCAAAAAAGGTCGTAAACCAGTTTGTCAAAAACGAGTTCTAACACTCGCATGCTGATTTAATTCTCTCCACATAACTATACAATTTATGGAGTCAACAATTACTAGTAAGGACCCTAGTTCGATCTTTTTCCAACTCCTCAATTTAGTGCGAGAGCTATTGTAACAAAGAGTAATACGAGCCTGTGACAGAGAGCAAGTGTGACAACTGCTAATACATGAACTTGTACCGGCAACGAACAAATATAACACAAGATTACTTTTTCTCAAAAATATATTACTAGATCAATCATTAAGCGTACTTACAAGCTCCACGCACTCTCTTCAATACGGTCTCTAATGTTCAAAAATCTATACCCAATTTATGAGCCAACTACACCTTAGCCATTTGATCAAGATCCCTTACAAAGCAACCTTAATTCCGCTTTGCTAAGACATATTGCTTGCTAGAAGATCTCTTAGATGCATTTACAAGTTTCACCTAAAACAACCTCTCTAGCCTAACTTGTTCATGGATTTATACACGATCCAAGAACTTCTCTACCCTAATGTTTTCAGCAACGATTCTACCGTGCCTAACATCCAGTCATTCCGGATGGACCACTCCATTGGAAAACTCACCAAAAAAAGGTCGTAAACCAGTTTGTCAAAAACGAGTTCCAACACTCGCATGCTGATTTAATTCTCTCCACATAACTATACAGTTTATGGAGTTAACAATTACTATTAAGGACCCTAGTTCGATCTTTTTCCAACTCCTCAATTTAGTGTGAGAGCTAATGTAACAAAGAGTAATACGAGCATGTGACAAAGAGCAAGTGTGACAACTGCTAATACATGAACTTGTACCGGCAACGAACAAATATAACACAAGATTTTTTTTTCTCAAAATATATTTCTAGATCAATCATTAAGCGTACTTACAAGTTCCACTCACTCTCTTCAATACAGTCTCTCATGTTCAAAAATCTATACCCAATCTATGAGCCAACTACACCTTAGCCATTTGATCAAGATCCCTTACAAAGCAACCTTAAATCCGCTTTGCTAAGACATATTGCTTGCTAGAAGATCTCTTAGATGCATTTACAAGTTTCACCTAAAACAACCTCTCTAGCCTAACTTGTTCATGGATTTATACACGATCCAAGAACTTCTCAAGACAAACTCATAGCCCCATTATTTTGCGTTCTTACACGTATCCCCCCCCCCCCCCCCCTAATTTTTACTAAAAATTCTCTCACATCATGAGGGTTAACGTCTACAAACGCCGTGACTCCCTATATGTACACAATAGAATGTCATTGCAAGGGCTAAACCTAGCATTTGTATCCACGTTGAGATATTTCCAAATCTTCAATAATATCCCACTTTTCCTTTTTCTTAGCCAAGAGATAAGGAAGGTCTTCAAGCTCTTTGATCCTCTCCATGATCCTTCTCCCGCTTAGATACACATCTTGTACGGTCATATTAACTTGAATAGCCTGGTCGAAGCCCATCTCTTCGAGCTTATTTCGTTTTCTACTTAACCTAGTCCTCTTGTAGTACTTCATGTAATACTTCGCATTGGCACATAAAATGCTTCAATTATTGTATTCTTCATATTCCACAAAGCTTTTTTGAGTACTTTAGATGAACAAATGTCTCAACTCATAGTAAGTTTTAAAACTCATTGAACATACACTTTCAGTTCCTTTTTTTCCATTGTGAAATTTCCCTTTATACACTTGTAGATACGATACACCATTCCCCTTTGGTTATTTCTGTGGTACAGCCCAATCTAACTTCAAAAATTCTTTTCATGTTTCAGTATCCTTCTATATTGAGAGAGACATTAGTCCGAAAATGGCCATCCTCACGTCAGCTTGTCCAAGCCTTTGAGGCTCCTAAACCATAGATATGACGATAAAGTTACAAACTCAAATACAGAAAATACCCAAGCTAATAATAAGTTGAACATAACATACAAATCAACCTTGGCATCGTTTCTACAACAAATCTTATTGAAGAGAATGAGAGCAGAAATGTGCAATATGAAGAAGTTGAGGTGGAACAATTTTTTGGAAAAAAACAGTGTTCTAAAACGCGCTAGGCGCTTGCTAGGCGGCGAATGAGGGCCTAGCGCCTAACTGTATACGCGGGAGTATATGCGGGGCCTAGGCGGATAGTTATATATTAGATATATATTTATTTATATCTATAAACATGAATATATGTTATATTTAGAAATAAAAGAGTTTAAATATAGTCTCAAATATAAAATTAAATAAAAAATTAAATAAAAAACATATAATTTCTAATATACATATAATCTCAAAATATAATTTCAAAAACCAGAGTCATAAAAAAAAAATATATATATTGATAAATATATAATTTCTAAACTTATGTGTTAAATGAATTTAACTAATAAGTTTAATATTGCTTTTGAAATTTTTTTAGTATACAATATGATAAAAAAAAAATCTGATTTTTTATTTTCTATGTGGCCGCCTACGCATCCGCGTAGGCCGCATAAACGTCCGCCTAGACCGCGTAAACGTCCGCCTAAACCGCATAAATATCCGTATTTTTAATAAGCGCACAAATCACCGTATAATATAAAATCGTGGCGCTCGGCATCCGCGTAGCGTCCAGGCGCCGCCTAGGCACCCGCCTAGACCGCGTTTTAGAACACTGGAAAAAAAACAAGCCTAAAAGGTTTGCACTTAAAGCAGACATCAACAAGTTTGCAGCTTCCCCTAAAAAAATGCTCTGTATTGAATATGTTCATACCCTTAAGATATCTAAAAAAACTTAGACTAATGACCTTTGTTCTACACTTTCCATTGACCCTTTTGGCATCTTTTATCATCCTTACCTCTTGACGAACTTGTACAAATACAAAACACTTACAAGAATTCACTAGCCCTTGAAAGATAAAGTAGCTCAATCTTGGCAGAGGAACTAGAGGCAACTTCATCAACTTAACTTGTGTCATTCAAGATTTTTAGCTAAACAGTATTATCCTAACAATCAAATCACTATTCTAAAAAACCAATTCTTGTGGCTATTTCTTACATGGCTTTTTTTTTTAACTTAAAAGTTAAAAAATGGTAAACTATCGTAGTCTTTGACAAAGATTTAAATGACCTATATGCAGAAATCAACATGCACCCCAAATTAAAACTAAATCATAAATGATATATAATGGTTTTCGCCAGTTTTCGACCACGATATAAGTCCTTTTATCGAGTATTTTCATTGTTTTTCGAATCTTTTTAGTGTTTTAACAGGTTATTGTACGTGGAATCTTTATTGGTGATTATGGTGCATTTTGGAGCATAAAAGGGAGAGGAACCGAAGTTACAAGCGAGGAACCAGAATTTTGATTGTGTGTCGATCGACACACCTGATGAGTGTCGGTCTACACACACCTCTGAAGTGACGACGACTTGATTTTTAAAGATTTGAAGAATTGTCTTTTTGCCCAGAAGTTTCCATAAGTTATCAGAAAGACCCCATTACGATTTCAGAACATTATATATACTTTTCCTTTCGGTTTTTAGCTTTTTATCTTGTTTTCTATTGAACAAAGTTGAGAGAGATTTTGGAGAGCTTTAGGGAGACAAGTTTACTTCATTCTTGAGATTCTTCGAACCCTTTGTATCACTTTCTCTATCTCTTTTATATGCAATATTATTCAGATATGTTTTGTTTTGCATCCATATCTGAGTAGTTCTCTTGTTAGGTTTAGGGTTATTCGAAATGATCGAAGATGAATTGTTAGATTTAACTCACTTGTTAGGATTATCAAATTGGTTCTTCATCTAGATTGCTTTAACTCTTATTTAGGATTCGTAACCCTAAATTAGATATCCTAGGTTGATAAATTGACACGGAAGTGTAATTGATTAACTTGAACTAGATCTTAGATGAGCAAAATCTCCTATTCGCAAAGAAATTTGGTTTAGGGATTTTGTGAACAAATTGGAACTTAGACTTAACGCTTGTTTAAATTGATTGAATTCGCAAAGGAATTTGGCTTTCTAGAGTTTAAGCATAGTTAGTTTTCGCAACGAACGTTGGTTAATTATACCTTAGTGTTTCAAGTTCGAGAACAGTTCTTAATTAAATCCTAGCATCCTTTAATCTACAATTCTGTTTCATCCTGAGAATTTCCTGAAAACCTAGCTTTTTGTTTAATTGAATTTTAAGAAAAACAGCAACCATCACTTGATTCGAATTTGCTTTTACATTTACTTTACATCTATTGTTTAGCTTAATTCGAACTCATAAACTTTATCGTGTGAATTGATTCCCAATGATTCGAACCCTACTACGAGGACCTCTTAATTTGAGAGAGTCTATCTCAAGGTTAAATTTGAGCCTATCAATAAACCTTATATTAAAGTTAATAATCAGTGTTGAACTAATCGAACAGAGAAGGCAAGCATAATGTAAGTGTAACTAAATTGTTCAATAAGCTAAATGTATCGAGAAGCAAAATGATAATGAAAACCCCAAACCCCAAAAAATTGAAAATAATCGAGAAGCTTTCTGGAGATGGCGTAAGAAGCGTAATCAGAAGCAGAGGAAGAGAACCCCAAACCCCAAAAAAAAACTTATGTCCTTTAATTCGAGATTTGGAATATTGATTCCCAAATAATGCTGTTTTGAAAAGTAATCTCCTTTGTATAAAAGGAGAAGAAATAGAGGCTTCTAAGGCCATCCACATCAGCCAAAAACTGAATTTTCTAAGCCAATCAATTGGCCATGTCACTAACCCATTCTACACCATATTTTCGTTCTAAAAAAATCTCAAACTACAAATGGAGCCCAATTGCAGCCCAACATCAAAATAAAACTCTCTAATTCGATGCCACGTCACCTCAACTCTAGCTCAAGAATAAGTTCTAAAAAAACTGCCTCCTCTCCAATTCTTGCTCATACGAAACGTCATCTTCTCTCACATGGCCACAATCTCTTCGGTTCCAAGACTTCTCACCTCCCATAGCTTCCCGATATCTCATTTAAAATACTCATATTACGTGATTATAGCTTCAAAGCAGTTTCATATCTCCATTTCAGTTATAAATACGGTCACCAAGTTTGTCAAATCAATGGTAAGTTTCTTCTTCTTCTTCTTTTTAATTTGTGGTTTTTTTAGGATATGCCTCTATCCATATATGAAATTCCTGTTTTAGGCATCACTTTCAGTTTGAGAATCATTGAGGAATTTCGCTTAAACTTTTTCTACATTTTTAGTTCGTATATCTCAAATCAGATATTGAGTTTATGGCTGATTTTCTTCTCTTTTAAATTCAGAAATGGTTTGATTCGTAATGGTGAAGTTAAGAAAGCCTTATATAGGTTAGTCAAGTCCTCCTCTAGATTCTTTAACTCTGTTCTACCAGAATCTTGGAGATGTGTATTGGTTTTATGATTGGAATTTTTTCCTTAGTATGATGATCCACACTGCCAACAAGGGGCTAGAAAGACTGTTCCTAAACACAACCTCGAGGAGAAAGCTTTGGTTTCTCTAGCAAGGTTTGCACTTTATATTCACCCATGAATGATAGGTTCTAGGCTGATTTTCTTCTATTTTAAATTCAAAAACGGTTTGATTCGTAATGGTGAAGTTAATAAAACTAGGCGCATAAGTTTTCTGATTTTAGTATTTTCTAAACAAGATTTTGTTTTGATAGGTTTACAAGATTCTTCGGTACATAGAATCTTATCAGAAGGAAGTCAATCTCAGTCCCATGCCTATTATACTTTGCGGGTAACTGCGTTGTCTTGATTATACATTTTCATGGGTTACATCTGAGGAACAGTACTAAAAGTTTATATGTTGTGTCATTGTGGCAGAGATTGGAATGGAAGTAAGCAAAGACATGTCTACAAGTTTCTCAGGTCACAAGGTTTTGTATCGTCTTACTACACTGCTCATCGCTACACAGATTCAGATGCTCACAAGGTCACTGTCTTTCTGGAGAATACTTTGGGTATGCTGTAGTTTTTTTTTATGGTTTAAGTTGGCAATCATGATTCTGAAACTGTTGTTGTTATCTTTGGTTTTACAGTGGGTAAGCCACAGTAATCATCAGGGTAACATATGCGCTGTCAATTTTATATGGTTTCTAAATCCAAATCGGCATATAAAGCTTCTAAAAACAAGCTGGAGTTAGTGAGTCTTTGGCATATGTTCAGGTTGAGACTCTCCTTAATTATTATTTTTATCACAAGTTTCCGTGTATTTTTACCTATCCAAAAAGGGTTTAACATGAAAATGGATTATAGTAATGAACATGAAAAATGCAAGTCTTCTCTAAATGATTTTGGTAACTTCAGAGTATTTTGATTTGCAGTATCCACTGAGAAGAGCCTCACTAACAGCTGAAGATGCTTTTGCCTTTATGAAAACCAACAATGATGGTGACTACATTACATTCATGGGGTTTTGTGAGACTCTCGACAGGTATATAACACAATTAGTCATTTGTTTTGACCTTGCTTAGCTCCTTCAGTTAAATGTTCGTAGAGTTGTCTCTCTTCCTTTTTTGAAAATATTTCGTCTCTTTCTCTATTCAGCTTAATTTAATAGGTCATTGCAATGGACTCACCACAAAAGAGATTAAAGATATATGAATTGAAGCTGACATTGATGGAAATGGTCTTGTAGATTTGAAGGAGTTTCAGGTAATGTTTCTTCAGAGACTCTTCTCTCTCAAACTCTTTCAGGACAATGCATAAGTTATTTCCCAGTAGTAATTTTGGGTTACAATAGTTGAACATAATCACCTGTGAACATCTAGATATAGAAACTTAAGAGAATTAGTCATTGCCATTTGCCAAGAGCATGTAAAACCCTTGATCTTGCGTTTGAAACACACACATGTTGCTCATTGCAGCAAAGAATTTGGAACCAAACCTGGTCAGAACAGAGAGAAGGAGAGGACGGAGAAGCAACAGGTATCCGGGAACAATCCGTTGGTTTCAGTGTGAAGAAGGGCAATCTTGTTTCCTCCTGAAGTGGAAAAAGGAGCAAAAAAATTACTCCCTCTCAAATCACTCGAGCCTAACCGTTTTAGTAACGCATTTTTGAGTAACAGTTGTATTCTCTCCCATAAGAATGCCTCGCTCGCAGTTGGTTTCATGACAAAACCCCCAACAACAACCTTAGCTTCTTCCATTTGAGAGACCTTTGAGGTTTTTGGTCACTTTACAATGTCATAAACAAATAGATCGGAAAGGCAATCATTTTATCAAGCCGCATCTGGTTGGTAGAATAACAAAAGAAAGGGAACAAAATATTATATATATGTACATATACTCAAGAAGTTGCTAAATCGATCACATTATTTATATAGGATATACATGGAACAGAAAGAACAAAATGTTTCATATGAGAATTTTGGAATGATACAAACATTATTGAAGCAATCTTATAGACAAACATTACACAAACAAACTCAAATCTGAGATCACTAAATCCTAAGGTATTAAAAAAGCAAACATAGAGTGAATTGTATAACGCAAAAAATATAAATTTTTGGAATTTTGTTTTTTAAACAATTTTATTTTTTTGCCAAATTGAGTTACCAATTCTGGTGCCATATTTTAATTAACGGTTAGTTCACAAAAAAAAAATCATAACGAAGCAAAAAAAAATCCAATCAAAAAGTTTACACATAAAAATTGAAAATCAATAAAAACAAACTAGATTTGATTGTCGGTCCTATAAGAAAACAACTAAAAAACTTTAAAATACAGATAAAAATTTCACAATTCACCACAAAACCCGGGCGTAGCCCGGAGAAACCCCTAGTACTTTATATAAAACGTACTGAAAGTTCTATTAATAATACGGCCGTGTCTCAAAGTAAGAAAATAAAACATATACTTAAATGTTGGAATTTGTGATAGTAAAATAAACAAAACATAGCCTTATATGATAAAAACTATGGACTTTTGATGTTTAAGTAACTAAAAATATAGAAACATTTATTAGCTGTTGAAAGATTAGAGTAAAGTAAACAATTTAATTCATGTTTTACACACAGGAATGAGTAACTTCATTATTTTATTTTTATTTGAGTATATCACATAAAACTTTGAAAGTTTTAATTATTTTATTATCCATCGAAAAATTTAATTAAAATTTTTGATTTTGAAAATTTGACTAGCAATTTTGCTGAACAGAAGAAAAATATAAGTTTTGTAACTAATATATTGTTTGCAATCTGTTTGGTTCTTTCATTTCCAATTAGGATCGGTGAGATTGATCGTCGACATTGCCAAACGAGAAAACCGGACTGAAATAGCCCGAATATTTTGATTTATGAAAAATGAACCAGGTCGAGTAGATCAGAAGTTTAAAGAAGTGTTTTGAGATGTGCTTATGGTTTCAGTGTTTGAAAGAACGCTAGAAGCGATAAAAACATGCATGGAAAAAAAAAAAGAATGATCGAATATTTAGCCTTTACACTTTTTGCCACTTTATTATATATTGGATCCGCATAATATGAATTTGGACATGATAATCAAAATAAAAATTAATCTTTAGTGATTTAAGATTTGAGAATATTTGAATAATTCAACGATTTAATTTTTTTTAATATGTTTATTCGCATATCAATAATGTTATTTTTAATATATATATTCATAATCTCCTATTCTCATTTTTGTTGACAAAGGGAAATCTCTTCAATCTATAAAAACAAAATGGATTGAATTTGTTTAAAAATGGGCCTATAGCAGGTTTATTAGTTTTATAACACTAAAACTCTAAATATTTATATACGTCTAAACTTTCGATCTCATGTTTCCTAACAAACGAAAATCTTTCAAATAGTCTTCAATCTACAAAACTTTCATTTCTCAGCTTTGAAGGATGTTTTTGAGCGATTTACTCAATGTTTTCGAAATTATGCGGATGTTATGTTGATCTTTAGTAATCACGATGTTCTATCCCATTTTCAAAGTGAGTCTGATTCTTTATTATGATGTACTTTAGGTGTAAAATAACGATAAAAATACATTTCATGACGAAATGCAATAGGGAACAACATAGAGATCGGTGAGTCATTAAATTGTTAAATGGAATAATTTAATTGATTGAAACTAATGGATTTCAAAGTTGATGATCATGATATTTGGCAAGCATAAAAGATTCCACTAACACTATCGTTGTGGTGCTAAACTAGTACAATAAATTCAAAAGAACACTAGTGATTTATAATTGTACATCATGCATTTATAAACATGGTACACTTGACCAATTGTACCAATGAAATAATACATGATGTATGAATTTCTCAAGTTAACTTTTATGGACCCAAGAAAAATTCTTATTTTGATTAAAGTAAATAAAAACCTCTACTTAATTTAATAAAGCGTTATCATAAGAAACATTGAGTGGGCCTTAGCCCATTAAGAGGTTTAATAACGTGGCATAACCCTGCCACTCTCGATCCACATGTACCGTCAGAAAAAGAAAACCGCCGTTTTAACTTTAAAACAAAGCATCTGGACCGTTGATCGTGTAAACTCAAACCTCCCGAATTAAACGGACGTGATAACGGAGAACGTGATCAGCCTCTGACAAGAAATATACAAAAAAAGCACATGACATGATTCTTTCACCCTTTCGTCTCCCAATCTAAAAAGATTCTCATCTCTTTCTCCATTTCACAATTCTTCATTTTTGTAGGTAACAACATTTTTAGTTTGAGTTCATTATGATTACAAGTGAGATTCAAGAATCTTTTAGCCCTAGTTTTCAGGTAACTTGTGCCACAATCTCTTACTTATTTCTTCTTATTCTAGTTTTCTTATGGTGGTTACTAATTCGTATAGAAGTGTAGAACCTATTGTTCTTGCCTAATCTCAATAGCTAGTTTGTTTCTATTAGAAGAATCTAGATTGTCTACTGTTTGTTAGGTGTGGTTTTGCCATTTCTTGATTTATGTCACTAAGGAAAGGAATCAAGAAACGAACATTGTTCTTTGACACATTTCGTGTAACTTTCATGGTTTAGGATTGTTTTTAAAGGGTTTATGAATCTTGATTTAGGCGAAATCTATCCACTCAGGATCGATATTTTTTGGAAGATTTGAGAAGGAAGGTTTATCATGGGAAAGGAGATCATCTTTTTCTCATAACAAGTATCTTGAAGAAGTTGACAAGTGTTCTAAACCGGGATCAGTAACCGAAATGAAAGCGCATTTCGAAGCTCATTTCAAAAAGAAAGGAATCAGATTTCCGACTTCTCTTGAATCTAAGACTTGTTGGGGAGTTGTTAGTCAAACAGGTGAATTGGATGATGCAACTGAAAGTTTCGAGGATTATCGATCTGATGAGAGTTTCTCGGAGAACACTAGTCAATCAGATAGTCATGAACAAGAGAAATGTGGTCAAGAAAAGAGTCAATGTGAGTATAATGAGGGAAGTGGTCATTCTGTTAGATATGATGAGATTGTAGTGAATTTGGATGATGTTATTGAGCTTGACGAAGAAGGCAGGGTTCTTCATGTTCCTTTAGACAATGATGAAGTTGCAGTGGATTTTGGACTCCCCGAGATGCCACTAGAGATTGAGGTTCGAGATGAGGATCGTACTATAGTTGAAGAAACAGAATCAAGATTCGATCAACATGTTCTTGAAAAGGTGAGAGTAATAGTTGATGTTTTTGCAGTATGTCACATTGAGACATTTTAAAACTTATATGTTTCTTGGTCTATTGATAGTTAACCAATGTTACGGAAAGACCATCCTCCTCCTCCTCTGCATCTAGATCCAAGCCTCTGGAGAACATTCCTTATGATGAGGGTGTGACTAAATCTTCTACAAATAGACATGTTGTAACTCCAAAAGCTGTTTCCATACGGACAAAGAGTTCTTTAACTTGTAACTCTAATACAAATTCAGATGCCAAGACCAATACCAAGACCAAGATCAAGACCAAGAGGTACTTTTACATTTTCTTTCCATAGAGAAATGTTGTAACTATGTTCATCTTTCTCTTTACTTATGAGTTTATCATCCATTGGTTTTTGTGGCAGCCAAAATGAATTAAGACAGAAGATAATTGTTGGATCTAAACCTCCAACATCGAAGAAACCCGAGATGAAAACTCCTCTTACTACAAACAGGTCCAATAGTACTAACACTACTTTTTTCGAGGTTATCGATCTTCAAGAATCTAATGATTTCATGTGCAGGTGCAAGAATGGTATCTATTCTTCTAAGCTAGAGATGAGTACAAATGCTTCTGGTTTCCTTTTCAAATGTAGCGAACGAGCTGAGAAGAGAAAAGAGGTTTATGGATGATTCATATAGTCTTTTTCTTGGTTAAAAGAAGGATTTAGTGAAACTTTCATTGTTTTTTCAGTTCTATATGAAACTAGAGGAGAAAATACATGCTAAAAAGTCAGAGACAAACCAGGTTCAGGCCAAAACACAGGTATGATCTTCATCTCCATGTCTCTTTAAAAATTGTAATTGCAATGTCTTTTTACACTTCAAAGAGAGCTAATTAGATTTGATGAACATTTCGGATGCAGCAAAAGGTGGAAGCAGAGATGAAGCAATTCAGGAAAAGCCTTAACTTTAAGGCAACACCAATGCCTTCATTTTACAACAGCGGTACTAGACCAGGTTCCAATAACAAGGTATAGTTCTACGAAGCAATCTTTCTATGAACAAGGAAAAATGAATCTTGATTTTGTAGTTAGAACCTCGATATCAAGATCAAGGAAGTAGCAATCATCAAGTTAATACTCTAAACTTGCGTTCTTTAAACATTTTCAGACCGAGCCATCGAAAATGGCACCATCAAGACCGCGACATACGACCTTAGCCTCAAGTACGAACAGAGCGGTCACAAGAGTTGGTTATAAACACGGTTTTGAAGAAGGTAAAAATGTAAAGGTAACGGTTGGTAATAGAAAACAGAGTGCGGTTCAAGATTCGGATATGCCAAAGGGTAGTTTTACTGTGGTTGGAACAAAACAGAAGATTGGCACTCGAAGGAGCGGAAACTAAACAATAGGATCATCATCGTCTGCTTTTGTTTATTGTTCTCTTGAGCTAAAATTTGTAACTCTGCTAAGTACGTTAACCAATAAGAAAACTTAGAATAGTATACTTGATAATAACATGAATAGTTTTATTTCAGTTTTAGATCCTGAGATAAACCAAACAATCATCCACAACTAACCGGGAAAAAGGAGGGAAGTTTAAAAGTGTTGCAAGTTTTTTTTTCTCTAGACAATGGGGGTGATTGGGCTATGAGTTATGACTTTTAGTGTAAGAGTTAAAACTTAAAACTTTGAGAAATATATTATGAACTTCTGTTTATAATATCATCGTGATATATTTTAACTAAAAATTCGTTTATGGTATTTTATAGTCTTGCTGTTGTATAAATTGTCTTTCTGAAAAGAAAAATTAATGATGTAAATAAATTGCAATTGTCCATTCCATAAAGATCATAGAACCTCCTCCACTACAACAAAGTCACCAACCGATAGTGACGTTCTCCACATTGGTTGCATTGCACTTAATACTTATCCTAATTTAAGCATTAGACAAGTAACAACATGACGTACTTTAAAGAAAAATGATTATCATATAATTAAACATAGTAATAACCGTAATAATGAAATTGCAAAAGAAAAAGAGGCTACGAATAAAGTTCTTAGCTATATAGGTTCAACCTTTTTTCCCAATAAATTTCTTAATTTACCAATTCCTTTCTTTGTGACAGGAAAAGAGAAATAGAAAATCAATTCCATTTCTTCGTAAAATGCATAGCCAATAATTTGCACAAACTACATAAAAGTTATTCTAAAGCACAACATTAGTAAAAGACTCTAAATTGCCATAAAGCACAAACTACATAAAAGTTCCTCGTAAAATGCATAGCTAGCCAATAATAATATAACATAAAAAAGTTTCACATTTTAGCTCATAAGCAAAACGTTACCGAGTAGTAACGCAACCACCACAAGAAAAGTTGTCACCGTCACGATCCTCACCGTTGGTTTCACGGCAAAAGATGGCTGATCCGTCTGATGAGGAGGTTTTCTATAGTAGAACGGGAAATAAGGCAAGATAGGATCCGGCGGTGGTGGACCGTAATATCCTCCACCGGAATTACCTCCGGTGAACGGTGGAGAAGGGTAATTCGGTACATTCCCTGACGTAGGAGGAGTGTAATAACCGGTGGGAGGAGGATAATAACCGGTCGGTTGAGGGTAATTATTACCGGTTTGTTGAGTGGAGCCACCGCCAGTTGGAGGCGGGTAACAAGGGTAAGGACACGGCGTCTCCGATATGGTTATGAACGGTAAGTTCACAAGAGAGAATAAGAACACTAGACTTGAAAAGTGAAGTTTACTCATGGCCATTGTTTTTCTGTTATTTTAGTGGTAAACAAAAAAAGTTTGCTTCAAAGAAAGAAAAGAAAGAGAGAGAGGTTGGAGATTTTCTTTCTTGTGATTGTGTGTCTTAGTGGAAACCATTATTAAGTGAGGTTTTTTCTTTTTAAGGAAAAAGGAAATTCTGGTTAGATTGTATATTATTGATGTGATTTAAGGTAAAAAGGGCCCTAAAAAGGGCTAGTAATGAAAATGTTGAATAATGACGACTAACAAGGTCAATGAGGTATAATTAATAAGTATATAACGTGTCTTGTGGCTACGATACACTTGTTGTCTTGTAAGTTATGATACTTGGCTCCACTGTTTTGTCCTTTCTTTGAGCAAATTATCTCAGTCACCGTTTGATAGATATTTTGAATTAAAAATCGGTGCTATTCAACTATTATTTTATTTGTTTGACAATGGTACTATTCAACTCTTAAACTACCTAAATATTTTTTTTAGTGTACAAAACTACCTAAATATTGGCGGGTATGTATTTTCTGTTTGTAATTACTAATTAGCATCATAATTATATACTGTGTTATCTTTAAATTTATACTCTATACTATATCGTACTCCATAGTCTATCTTGAAGAGTTACTAAATGCTTATCTTTTTTGTTGTAGCTACAAATTATAAGAGGACCACTTGGAGAATATTCTTACACGGCATGCAAAAGGTCAAGTCATAAATCCTCATATTCATGTGCGTATAGAGAAGGGAGCTTCTATGCAATCGTTAGGTTAGATGATAAAAGCTTACAATTAATTAAATTAAGCCCAAGGCTGTGATTTGCTCTATTGTTAATGAGTTATAATTTTATCAATTTTATTGGTTCACATAGAGTGAAGAAGAGTAATTGTACAAACGTAATTACATTAATAATATGTTTTGACATGTAAATTAATAAAATAACATGTGTAATTGAAAAATTGGGTAACTAACAAAAAGAAAATTAAATTTGACTAATTTACCAAAAATAAATTCAATTAATGTTGTCAAATTTCATCACATTTACTGTTAACGTTTTCAAATTTCATCACATTTAATGCTAGTTTAGTTGTAATAAATAAAGAAATAATAATTTCATCTATACATAAATTTAAAATTGACATAAAAAAAACATTTTGTTGAAAAAAAACATTTTTTCTGCATTATATGTTCACTCAAAATAACTATAATTTTTTACCTTTCATAATAACTAATTATTGTTTGAATAGATAAATTATATAGTGAATTATATCACAAATTGATTAGAAATTATTGAAATAAATAAAGAACTATTCATTATTTGGATTTAAATAAAAATAGTGAATTTTATTTTAATATACTAACTTCTTGTTTGATATAATGAATTTCACAATAAAATTGCGTAATAATGAACTATTTATTCATATATTTAACTATATATATAATAATAAACTATTGTTGAATATAACAAGTATAGTTGATTGTTTGTGAATAAAATTAACTATATAAATAATTATTGTTTATTTATAGCTAATTACATATGGATAAGTATATTAAAATATAGTTATATATATATGTAATAATGAACTATCATATTCGTGAATATAAGTAGTATAGTTAACAGTTTGTGAAAAAAATTAACTATATACATCCTCTAATATATTCATAGTTTTTAATTTGTGATACAGTTCACTATATAATTTAACTATTCAAAAAATAATTAATTATTCCGAAAATTAAAAGACTATGGCTATTGTGATATAGTTCATTATATAATATATCTATCTAAACAATAATCAATTAGTTTGGATAGTAAAAAAATATTGTTGTTTTGAGACAATATAAAAAACATAATTTGTTTTTATATATGGCTACTTCAATTTTTTTTTTTTAATGAGATAATTAATACAAGGCAAATCTACATTAAATTTGCATTAAATGTGATGATTTTGATTGAATGTATAAAAAGATAAAATTATTTAATTTTATTTCTCTTTGTTATTTACTAAATTTTCACATTACACATGCTATTTTATTAATTTAGATGCTCAAACCTATTATTTCACTAATTCACCCTTAATAATAATGAAATTTCCTATCTTACAAGTAAACGAAAATTTCTAACGAAATAGAAAAAGGCGAAAAAGATAAATTGTGAATCAAGTAGAACTATCATTGAGCTATAAATTTGCTTTTATTGTATTAATGAAAACGACAATTTAAGGATCGCTAAGAATAAATCATAAGTATGCCAAAAGACAAATAGGTTTTTCTATCTAGCTCACGGTTTTGTAATTATCTAATGAAAACATGCAATTTCTTTGGTTTAGTATCCGACTGGTGAATATTTTTCGAGTAGATTTAAGTAAGCGAGTGAACCATTCTACCTATAAAATTCTATTATTAGGTCCTTACTAACTATTATTGACATTTAAAAATAAAAATAAAAAATTTCGTTGACAAAAATTGGATCCTCATTTGGAAGTGGGGAATTCAGTATGGAATTTTTAGGGTATTCAAAGTACATGCATTCGTTGAACTATTATAGATTCAGAATTTGAAAGATGAAATGAACATTTCTGGCGAATATTAGCGTTCATGGTATGTATAATTCAAATTATTTTATTTAAATAGTCGGTCATTGTGGAGATGAAACTTGATGACCAAGTAATAAGGCCATGTGACAAGCAAGATGGATTAACTCAAGCCTAACTCTGGTTAGTGTAAATCATACTTTGGTTAGGCAATGCTTTTGGGACCACATAAAGAGGAAATATCTCAAAGACCTGCAACGGTTTTGGTCATTGTCCTCTAGTGATTTCAAATGATCTAAAGCTTGTTTTGTCCTCCACTGCAAAATGACGTTTAAAGGAGTCTGCGTTGGCGTCTTGGTCAGAACGGCGTTTGCTTTAGGTCAGGTACAAGCTGAGAGTGTCTCCATATATAAAGGACACTAAGAGATAAGAGAGAGTTAAGACTAAGACAGAGATAAGAGAGAAAACTTGTTGTTGCATAAACTTCTTCGTGTTTTCTCTAAGCTAATAGGAATAGATCGAGTGTGTATACTGAGAGCTAGTGAAGGGCTAGGGTATATCACTGTGAATTCCTATTGTAATCTCTTGAATCTAGTGGATTTCGGGTTAAATACTCGGCGAGACATGGCTACCCTTGTTAATGGGAGTGAACTCGATAAAATCTTGTGTGTTCTTGCTTTTACATTTCTTTCTAATCGGTTTCTCATTCATAAACAAACACAAACATTACTCTGTTTCCTCACTCTGTTTTACAACATAAACTCTGTTTTACTTTGTTCTTGGTTTGTTGGTTCTTTACTCAAGGAAAGTCGACGCCTTTGAGGTCATAGAGACTCAACAGATTGGTATCAGGAGCCAAGGTTCGTAATTTCTGGTTCCCTAAAGTCCAAAACTTGTGAACCATGTCTGCAAGAATAGAAGTAGAAAAGTTTGATGGTCGTGGAGACTATACTATGTGGAAAGAGAAGCTTATGGCTCATCTTGATATTCTGGGTTTAAGTATTGCTTTAAAAACAGATGAGACTAGAGACACTATTATAGTCACAGATGCAGAAGGTAAAGTTGTGGAGGAAAAGGAGAAAATACATGATCTTTTAGAGGAGAATAAAAGAAAGGCTAGAAGCACCATAGTTTTGAGTGTTACAGATAGAGTACTTAGGAAGATCAAGAAAGAGCAGATTGCAGCTACTATGTTAAGTGCCTTAGACAAGCTATACATGTCTAAAGCTCTTCCTAATCGGATCTATCTAAAACAGAAGCTTTATAGCTTCAAGATGACAGAAAGCTTGTCTATTGAGAATAACATTGATGAGTTCCTTCATATCATTGAAGAATTGGAAAATACAAATGTTATGGTATCTGATGAGGACCAAGCTATTCTGTTGCTGATGTCCCTGCCTAAGCCGTTTGACCAGCTACGAGACACACTGAGGTATGGCACTGGAAGAGCCACCTTGACGTTAGACGAAGTCGTTTCCGCAATCTACTCAAAGGAGCTTGAGTTGGGGTCTAACAAGAAAAGTATCAAGGGTCAAGCTGAGGGTCTTTATGTCAAAGACAAGGCAGAGACTAGAGGAAGGTCTGAGTATAGAGATAAAAACTCTAAATCTCAGAGAGCAAGATCCAAGTCCAAAAGTAAGAAAGGATGTTGGATATGTGGAGAAGAAGGGCACTTCAAGAATATGTGTCCAAATCGAAACAAGTCTCAATCTAGAAGAGAAAATGGTAATAACAGAGGAGATACATCAGGAGGACAAGGAAACCTTGTAGAAGCAGCGGGTCTTTATGTGTCTGAAGCATTGTCTTCAACTGACATCCATCTGGAGGATGAGTGGATAATGGACACCGGATGTAGTTATCACCTGTCTCACAAACGAGAATGGTTTGAGGAACTAGATGAGAATGCAGGAGGTTCTGTTCGAATGGGAAACAAGACAATGTCCAAAGTGAAAGGTGTTAGATCAATCAGAATTAGAAATGAAGCAGGTCTAAGCTTCCTTCTTACTAATGTGAGGTACATTCCAGAGATGGATAGAAATCTCTTATCTCTTGGAACTCTGGAGAAAGTTGGATATAAGTTTGAATCCGAAAATGGAATCCTGAGTGTGAAAACTGGAGACAATATAGTTCTCAGTGGTAGAAGGTATGACACCCTTTACTTGATGCAATGGAAGCCTATCATTGAGGAGTCTCACACAACAGAAAAGAGACAAGATGATACGGTTCTTTGGCATAGGAGATTGGGGCACATGAGTCAGAAGAACATGAATTTCTTGCTCAAGAAAGGATTACTTGATAAGAAGAAGGTGTCTACTCTAGAAACCTGTGAAGATTGTATTTATGGGAGAGCAAAACGAGTTGGTTTCAATCTTGCTCAACATGATACTAAAGAGAAACTTGAGTATATTCACTCTGACCTTTGGGGAGCTCCATCAGTACCTTCATCTATAGGTAATTGTCATTACTTTATCTCATTTATAGATGATCACACAAGAAAGGTTTGGGTATATTTTCTGAAAACTAAAGATGAAGCCTTTGAAAAGTTTGTGGATTGGATCAACTTGGTGGAAAATCAAAGTAACAAGAAAGTTAAAACTTTGAGAACAGACAACGGTCTTGAGTTCTGCAACAGGTCGTTCGATGAGTTTTGTGGATCAAAGGGTATTCAACGCCACAGAACGTGTGCCTACACCCCTCAACAGAATGGGGTTGCAGAGCGTATGAATAGAACCTTGATGGAGAAGGTAAGGAGCATGCTTAGTGACTCTGGTCTCCCAAAGAAATTTTGGGCAGAGGCTACTAACACTGCTGCTCTCCTCATCAACAAAACACCATCCTCAGTTCTGAATTTCGAAATTCCTGATAAGAAATGGTATGGTAAGCTTCTGTCTACAGCTACTTAAGAAGATTTGGTTGTCTGGCGTTTGTACATTCAAATGATGGTAAGCTTAGTCCTAGAGCTAAGAAAGGGGTCTTTATTGGTTATCCTTCTGGGGTCAAAGCTTATAAAGTTTGGTTAGTGAAGGAAAGGAAGATTGTGGTAAGTAGGAATGTCATCTTTCAAGAAAAGGTTGCTTATAAAAATCTGGATTTCAAACAAGAGAGTCTTGAAGATGAAAGTGAAACTCAGCCAGAATCTTATCTTGACTTGGACTTGGATACAGAGGAGGAGTCTAGCTCAAGTGGAGCTCCTGTGATCAACACAGACCCTCAAATGGAATCCAGCTCAAGTAGAGCTCACTCCAGTCCAAGACTAGTTACTCCCTCTCCTGCTACACCATTACATGAAGAGTATGTTGAACATGATGAAGGAGATGACATAAACCAGTCTCCTCTCAACTACCATTTAGCTAGAGATCGAACTAGAAGAGAAATAAAAGCTCCTGCTCGCTTTGATGATGAGGACTACTTTGCAGAAGCTTTATATACTGCAGAAGATGGAGGTGAAATTGAACCTGCAGATTATGCAGAAGCTAGGAGGGATCTAAAGTGGAAAAAATGGAAGCAAGGTATGGATGAGGAGATGGACTCACAATCCAGAAACCATACATGGACAGTAGTTAAAAGGCCAACGAATCAGAGGATCATTGGAAGTCGTTGGATTTTCAAATATAAACTTGGAATTCCTGGTGTAGAAGAACCTCGATTCAAGGCAAGACTTGTAGCCAAGGGGTATGCTCAGCGTGAAGGAGTTGATTATCATGAAATTTTTGCGCCGGTGGTAAAACATGTATCCATAAGGATACTTCTTGCAATTGTGGTTCAAGAGGACCTTGAACTAGAACAACTTGATGTTAAAACAGCTTTCTTGCATGGAGAGCTAAAGGAGACTATCTACATGGAACCTCCAGAAGGTTATGAGTCTCTGTTCAAGAAAGATGAGGTATGTTTGCTAAACAAGTCTCTTTATGGCCTCAAGCAGGCTCCAAGACAATGGAATGAAAAATTCGATGCATATATGTCTGAAATTGGGTTTGTAAGAAGCCTATATGATAATTGTGCTTATGTGAAAGAGCTGCTTGATGGGTCTCTGATGTACCTACTCATCTATGTTGATGATATGCTAGTTGCTGCTAAAGATAAAGAAGCCATCTCAAATCTTAAACAAGAACTCAGCCTAAAATTTGAGATGAAGGACCTTGGAGCTGCAGGTAGAATTCTCGGTATGGAGATCACTAGAGACAGAGAAGCTGGTATTTTGTGGTTGTCTCAAGAAGGATACATGAATAAAATTCTTGAAACCTACAACATGAAAGAGGCAAAGCAAACTCTTACACCTCTTGGAGCTCACATGAGGTTGAAAGCTGCTACACTAGATCAGTTGTGTAGAGATGAGGATTACATGAAGTCAGTTCCCTACTCTAATGCTATTGGAAGCATCATGTACTCCATGATAGGTACGAGACCTGATTTAGCTTACCCTGTTGGAATGGTGAGTCGTTTTATGAGCAAGCCTATTGGAGATCATTGGTTAGGTGTCAAATGGATCCTGAGATACATCAAGGGCACTGTTGACACCAAGTTGGTTTACAAAAGAAGCATGGACTTCAAAATTGTTGGCTATTGTGATGCTGACTTTGCGGCTGATCCGGATAAAAGAAGATCAATCACAGGCTTGGTGTTCACCATTGGTGGCAACACCATTAGTTGGAAATCTGGTCTTCAGAGAGTAGTTGCTCTCTCTACTACAGAGTCTGAGTATATGGCTCTCACTGAAGCTGTTAAAGAAGCTGTGTGGTTGAAAGGTTTGTTGAAAGAATTCGGCTACAATCAGAAGAGTGTGGAGATATTTTGTGATTCACAAAGTGCTATAGCACTCTCCAAGAACAATGTGCATCATGAAAGGACGAAGCACATAGACGTCAAGTATCACTATATCCGAGAAATCATTGCAAACGGTGATATTGATGTGGTGAAAATATCTACTGAAAAGAACCCTGCATATATCTTCACAAAGACATTGGCTGTGAACAAGTTCCGAGCTGCCTTGGACTTGCTTCAAGTCAAGTATGAGTAGTAAAGCTCATAGGATCCGAGTCTGGAATCCGGTTACTAGATTCAAATTGGTACTCTCTCTCACTCAGCTTGTTTCAATTAATTGGTTATGTCATCATCATTTCAGGTGGAGATTTGTGGAGATGAAACTTGATGACCAAGTAATAAGGCCATGTGACAAGCAAGATGGATTAACTCAAGCCTAACTCTGGTTAGTGTAAATCATACTTTGGTTAGGCAATGCTTTTGGGACCACATAAAGAGGAAATATCTCAAAGACCTGCAACGGTTTTGGTCATTGTCCTCTAGTGATTTCAAATGATCTAAAGCTTGTTTTGTCCTCCACTGCAAAATGACGTTTAAAGGAGTCTGCGTTGGCGTCTTGGTCAGAACGGCGTTTGCTTTAGGTCAGGTACAAGCTGAGAGTGTCTCCATATATAAAGGACACTAAGAGATAAGAGAGAGTTAAGACTAAGACAGAGATAAGAGAGAAAACTTGTTGTTGCATAAACTTCTTCGTGTTTTCTCTAAGCTAATAGGAATAGATCGAGTGTGTATACTGAGAGCTAGTGAAGGGCTAGGGTATATCACTGTGAATTCCTATTGTAATCTCTTGAATCTAGTGGATTTCGGGTTAAATACTCGGCGAGACGTAGCTACCCTTGTTAATGGGAGTGAACTCGATAAAATCTTGTGTGTTCTTGCTTTTACATTTCTTTCTAATCGGTTTCTCATTCATAAACAAACACAAACATTACTCTGTTTCCTCACTCTGTTTTACAACATAAACTCCGTTTTACTCTGTTCTTGGTTTGTTGGTTCTTTACTCAAGGAAAGTCGACGCCTTTGAGGTCATAGAGACTCAACAGTCATGAATTAACCTCGCCTTGAGGTCTATTCTTTAGCTTTTATTAGTTAAGTGATCTTGAGTCTTGACGACAATAAATAGCCATTCGTTCAACGCTCTACATCGCTTGGATTGTGGTTCTTGAGTAATACATAAGCATGTGATAATCCTCTTTCTTTGAGCTAACTTTTGGGAATGAATTAGACCTATACTTCTAATATGGTATTAAAACATATCCAATTTCTGATTGTGGGCACATTCGTGGATGTCTAATCCCACTTACTTCACGTTTCAGATGTTCCTGAACGTAAAAGGATGTGTTAAATATCGCACATCATTTGAGTTTGTAATTATTGGCTATATATCAATATGTGGCAATCCTCTTTTTTCTTTGAATTAGTCCCTTTTTTTGTCAAAAATTCTTTGAACTAGTTTATAGAGTCAGTTTTTGGAAGTAAGCTTTTTTTTGAAGTAATTAGGTTCACATTTCTAATATCATTCAATGTAAATACATTTTTATATCTTTTCATCAGAATATTCACGACGTAGTTAATTTTTCGTGCTCCTAGTCCTAGTTTAACATAGAAATAATTTTTCTTAAACAAGAGAGAGGGAAAAAACCAATGTTTTGAAAACCGGACCGGACCGGGGGTCGGACCGGGTTCAATCGTGAATCGGCCAGCTACCCGGGTTGGGTTGACCCTGTTTGAGTTTTTTTTTTGAATTTTTATTTTATTTTATATTTTTCATATTTAATTTTTTTTATAATTAAAAATTTATAAAAACAAATACTAGTTTTAAATTTAGTTAATTTTTGTTATGATTTAATGTTTTTAAATTTTTTTTACATATAAACTTAATTATTTGTCACTAATCTTTGTTTATGAATAATTTTTTTGTTATTGAAATGATTTTCTTCATGACTAATTTTTACAAATCTGTTTATTTAAAGATATTATTATATATTTAGGTATTAAAGTTATAAAAAACTATTTATATTACTATTTTTTTTTAAACTATTAAACCCGGTTCGACCCGGTCGAACCACATTGACCCATGACCCAAAAACTTGTCCGGTTCGGTCGCCGCTCCGGTTTTGAAAACATTGGAAAAAACGAAAACATTCCGGTTCGAGAAAGAACTTACATTAGAAAATATATCCTTTTTAACTCTTACTATTGCAATATTTAAAGCAGTTTTTAACCATTCTGCAAACATTCCAGTTGGAGAAACAACCTAGCTGTAGTACTACTGACCATTGAGGGGTGAACACATATATTTCCTATACTTAATAGTACCTCTGTAAAATAATCATAATTCTTAGAAATTTTAATATAACGAAATATGATGATAACATAATCGATCCTAACTTTATAATAAGATAATAATCCACAATCGATAATTTCTCGGACAATTAACTAATTAAGAGTTATCAGAACCATGCATATACCCCATCCGTTAAAGCAAAAGTAAATCTATGAAACGATCAAACAAGAAACCATCAATTCATGTTCATCAAGAAACACATAACTCCAAACGTAATGAGACCAGAGATCTTCACCACCTTGAAGTTTTTTCCGGCCACTCCTCCAAACTGATCAACCAGATACAAATCTCCGGGTGGTCCCGGCATGTATATGTAAGTTGACGGAGGTGGCGGACAGTAAGACTTCTTTGGTGGTGAAGGAGGCAGAGGCGGTGGAGGACAAGAAAGAGACGGTGGTGGTGGTGACGGAGGAGGAGGAGGAGGAGGAGGAATGTTTTGGAGACAAGGTGTGCACTTTATTGGCTCTTCTTCGAGTTTTCTAACAGTTGATGATGAATCTGAGGCGTTGGTGATCATCGGAAACGTGAGAAACGCGATCGCCGTGAGGATAGTGACGGTGAGAGGTTTTGAACGGTGAGTTTTCTCCGGCATGTTGAGAGTTTTTAGGGATTACAAATCGTCAAAATGTAGGGATTAGCATTAGGTTACATTCCAGTTTGACGATTAGCATTAGAAACAATCCAGTTTTCTCCGGCATGTTGAGAGTTTTTAGGGATTACAAATCGTCAAAATCCCTAAAAACTCGCAAACATAAATTACAAACGTCAAAATAATTTCTCCGACCAATCTCATGACGACACGTGTCCATTTTCATGTACCACGAGTATCAATAGACGGATACATATGAGTTTGAAATGAAACCCAACAATTATTCCAATTAGCCCACTGATACTCTCATAATATCATCAATAATCATGCTAAAGCTGTAACATTTATTAAAGGTTTCCAAGTATCATGTGTTACCAATATACAGTACTCCATTTTGAGCACCAAGTAAAGAATCATTTAACATTTATTGTTTGTTGAACTAAAACATCAAGTATTTTATATTTAAACACAATTTAACCAAACACAATTTAACCAAAAATCAATCTTTGCAATTCAAAAAGTCAAAAACAACTAAAATCAATTAATTTTGCATTAAAAATAAAAACATTATTTAATTTAAAACACAAAATTTCTCTTAAAAATTACTTAATAACAAATAGCCAAAAATATGATTAAAGGTTTCGATGAGACACAATGATTGATTAATCTGGTTTAAAGGTATAAAAAAGCGTATATGTGTGACTGTGTATTTTGGTCGCTATTTCTAATAAAAACATGAAAAGTAGGCAAAGTCTATACTCTATACGATTAGAAAAATGATCTCGTTTCTTTGTGTTGTTGGGATACACTAAGTTAATAAACCTGATCATCTTTAATGGTTCCTCCACGTCAATCATCGACTTCTCAATATCTTTTACATAGCAAAAAAAAAGGATTGTGGATTAATAGTAAAGATCCAACCTATGCATGTGACATTGTTCATTTTGTAAATCTACAAAAAACAAAAACAAAAAAAGAAGCAAGAGAAATATTAAGACACATAAGACAATTCTTAATTGTGTCTTAACCAAAAATAACATTCTTAATTGTATTGTACGAGAGAAGAAACGAAATATGGTTGTCGTATAATTGAGAAATAATTTGGGAAAGACTAAACAGCAGATATCTGTACATAATGAAATCCCTTTATTTCTTTTGGTAGCCATTGCACATGCAGCGTGAGAATATTATTAAATGATGTTGAATTATGCTTACGGCCACCGACTACGTTACTCAACCTGGTCCAAAGATTTATTACAGGTTTGACTTCTAACAACTTCTTCTTTATAAATGCATCAAATTTTAGCAAAAAAAAAACAACTTCTTCTGTTTTTCTTTTGCTAAATGGTACAATTCTAATAACTACACAGTAAAATCAAGTGTGGTTATGGGGGTTTCACTGTCATATCGAGCTCTGTACTGCTGACTCCAAGTGGGACTTAGTAGGGGGAGCTATTTTTGATCACGTTTGCTTGGTTCGCGAGGTTTCTTGGTGAGCTAGCTCATGGATTTGTTTCACCGATTGGCACTCACGCGATGCGAGGGGAGTGCGTGAACGAGGTCTCGGTGACCTTGCCGTTGACAACCCGTTTTTGGACCTCCAGTGAAAGGCTTCTAGTCATAAATGTTTCTATTTGCTTCGGCTTTGCGTTCTCCGTTCCCAAGCTCGTCTCTTCCTTTGATTTTGTAAGAACAATCTCAACGTTATCGTTTCATCTTGTTCCATTAGCTTTTGTTAGTGTTGAGTAGATGGACCGAACACTGTTTTGTTTATGCTTCCATGTTTTTATCTTTTTTGCCATGGAATCATGTACTAGGTTTCGAAGCTCGCTTTGTAAACCAAAACTTTTCATTTATGAAATATTTACTTTTTAGCAAAAAAAAAATAGCTATACAAATCTTTATTACTCCTTATTTGTATGATTGTATTAAAAAATTATAGAGCTGGAAAAGATGATATGCATCGACCGACTAAATGGGTCGGAATAAGGACTTGAGCCCTTTATCAAAATTTACTAGTAACATTAAGAGCCGAAGATCTTGGGCTATATAGACCTAACAAAATTGTTGGTTATAAATTTTCCAAATGGTATTTGTTTTTGGGAGGAAATCATGGTTTCCAACTTACAACGAACAGAAAATTCATTTATACTATTAAATATTTTCCTTGTTGTTGTAAAACATTCTTAACATATTTGAGATCCTCCTTTCCGTTGTTAAATAGTATTTGAGAAATATGTACTTTTGGTCCATTTATCCTTGAATCATATTCTACTTGTATTTGGGAAAGAAAATAAACCTTTCATTTCACTGAAAAAAAGATGGTTCATCAAGTACAGAAGCATTAGAAAAACGCAATTACAAATCCATGCTTCTCAACCACAATCCTAACAAAAGTTATTTTAGGGTATTGGTCAACAATAGCAAACCATGGAAACCCTAGAGCAGATTCTGTTTTTAAAGCCACTCCATCAGCTGAAAACCAGGCCAATGACTCATCAGTCACAAGTCGATCGAAGAGATGTAAATCAAATGCAGAGATTCAGATCTTTTTATTCTCTTTATCCCCCGTTGTCTCAGTCTAGTTACAGTAGCTGCTCTGAGAACAGAACTCGAAGTTCGAAAACGGCATAGACATCTGTGAATGCCAGTCTACCGGTTGGTTCAGGTCGAAGTTCGAAAACGGTATAGACATTTGGGAATGCCAATCTACTGGTTGGTTCAAGTCGAATTTCATTTCCATTGATTGATTCTGAAACAGTGGCTCAGATCGAAACTCATAAACCATGTCATTCACCATTGTCTGTAACTCCTCCAAGCTATATTGCTTTTCCTGCACGCAAACAACATCACACCATTAACGTGCGTCCAAAGAAACAAACAAATGCCCTAAAGTGAAGTACCAAAGAACAAGTTTAATTACCTCTTTTTTTGTTTGAGCCATGAGTGAAACCATCTCTTCAACAAAATCAAAGTATCCCTAAATCCCAAAACAAAAACAAAAACAAATCAGCTTTTTGTAAACAAGAAATGTTATAAAATCGCAATCCAAGTATCTATATGCATATATACCTCATCTTCTTCATTATCATAAAGTCCCACATCGTACAAACTTCGTTTCCTCTGATCCGACAACACTGAAAACATGGTTTTCAGACAACAATGTCAGATTCAGACAACAAAACACAACCTCAAAAACAGAGTCTGATCAAGAAACAGATCCGTACCTGAATAAGCTTCTTGAATTTCTTGGAATCTTCGTTTAGCTTCTCCAGAACAAGAAGGATCTTTTGTCCATCGATCAGGATGCCATATCTTCACAACACAAAACAAAACACACAAAAATGTCAAAAACTCATATTCCTCTGCTTATTTCTTCTTCTTTCCAAAACAAGAAACCTACCATAGCTAATTTACGATAAGCCCGTCGTATCTCCTCAGCAGTAGAATTAACGGCGACGCCGAGAATCTCGTAATACGAGGGTGACGTTACCTTATAGCCACTATCCATGTGTGTAATGTGTTATATTATGCTTAATATTATAAAATCGTGATCAAATGCATTACAGTGCATATGAGATTTAAGTGGAGTTTTTGAGGTATATATAAAGAAAGTAGGTGGCTTTAATGGCGGTTATGTGGAAGAAAGAGATTCTTTAAAAGAAGAAATTCTAGAAGTTTTCGGGTGGGTCTTTAAAAATATCAAGTTACATGAAGGTTCGGGAAGATGGTAATGAGATATTATCGATACGTGGCTTTAGATATTTTTATATTTTGAGGGTTAAGATTTAATGGGCGGTCACTTCATATGTAAACATGACACGTTGATTTATAACTAGAATTTTGGAAATTGTGAGATTTTTATGGGTTTCTTTTACTTTACTTGTTCAAAGCATACAAGTAAAAATGCTTCCGCGCAGACAAAACACGGACCACACAAAAAATGTTCTTTTTTTAAAAAAAAAAGCACAAAAAATGTTCTTTAAAAGAGAGAAAACTTACGTTCAAATGTGTAAATCATTAGTTATATTATTTAGACTACAAAAACTTATTTTCGATACAACTATTATACTATCAAGTTTTTGTTAATACATAATACTTGGAAAATAAGAAATTAAACTTTTCAGGAAATAAGGGTTTCTTTATGATAATTAAGGATAATTTATAATATACTAGATTAAGGTCCGCGTGCATACGCAGTAATTACATTAAAAATTAATTATCCAAATATATAAATTTTAATTAGTAACGAATTGAATTATTAAAATATTTTTAAATACTATTTAATCATGGATCTTAAATCATTAGATTTCAAATATTTATCTTAATTTCATGTTTTAGTCTTGTGAGATGGTTGTCTAACACTTGCAACCTTTATTTTTTCTGTTAATCTTATAAAAATTGATTGCTAAAAACTTTATACTTCTTAATGTTAGCTTATTGCACATTAGAATTGCAAATCTCAATGTGTTTTCTTCGAAGAATTGGTTTCTAACTTTTTGAAGCATATAATGATGTACGAAGCATTGAATTGTATTTTTTAATTTTAAAATTAAAAAAATAGTGAAGTATGAAAGATTTAAACTTAGTTAAGTATACTGCAAGAGACAAAATATTACAAAGAATATATAAATGGAAATCATCATACAAATAATAGAGATAGAAGACGACAACTCATACTATATTTTAAAGTAAATCTCTCTTCATATTATTATTATTTAAACCTTTGATCGTAAATAAATATCAAAACCTTCGTGTTAAAGCTACGTTTGATAAGTGGGGGAAACATGAAGAAGGTATGATAAGTGTTGAATAACAAAGAATTTAAAATCTAAGTGTTCGAATTTATAGATACTGATCTTTTCATCAAGTAGAAGAAGTACCACTCCCATAAAATTTATAGTCTCCCACTTTCAAAGAATACGTGCAATAATTCGACGGTAAACACGATTTTGATATAATTGATCAAAAGTCAAACAGCTTTGACTGATTTGTGGGACGGTGGTATTCATGATTTGCAAAGAAAATTAAGGATTTGAGGTGTACGTTAGATTGTGGAAGTTGTGTGTTATTACATGTTTTTTGGATTTGCCTTTTTTTAACTAATAACATTTTTGGAAGGTTGAACGTATTGGTATGTTTACTTTTTCTTTTTAAATAATTTATGTTTTAACATTTATTTTGTTTTTATATATAGAGTTTCATTTTTATGGTCTAACATTTATTTTATTTAACATAATGGTATCTATATTTTGTCATTCTTTTTAACGAATTACATAAGACTTGGTTTGATTTTTAAAAATATGTTAATGTAACAATAATAAAGATGTTAATGTGTCTTTTTTGTATTGGTTTAACATAATGGTATATTTATTTTTCTACATTGTTCATGTATTTGGAAATTTGCTTGATTTAAAATAGAGTATTTTAACCATTGAATTTTTAACACGTGTCATAATCTCGATCGATAATTGACACATGTCGCGATCTCGTAAGTTATAGTTTTGACAAACTCTCTTTTATATAATAAGACAATCAAACGAACAAAAAGATATAATATAACTATCATATCTAAAGTCAATATACAATAATTATACCCTTTTTTCACTGGAAATTAAGGGTTAGATTATATAAGATTGTTCCTTCAGTTCCAATTACATAGTAAGAAAATCGGGTCAAAATATTAATTCTGCCACACACCACCATAGATAGTCCCATGAAAGATGAGAGAATTAAGTAGATATATACTTCCTCCTTTGTCAAGTAATCTTTTTCAAGCCAAATTCGTTACCGTCATTCTTTGTCAAGGAATCTTTTCCAAGCCAAAAAGTGTTAGATATATACAAATAGCTTTGGTAGTTAGAACATTACTTGTGAATATTCTATTTACATATGTTATGTGATCTCATCATATGTAATCCTTTTATAGACGTTGGTAAATAACATGAGAGGGCACCAAACTCTATTCTTACTTACAGGAACCAAAAAAGAAGTCCAATGGTTATGTACGATAGCATCTTATCTTTTTGAAGTCGCACTATGTGCTATCATTGCCAACATCTCTATTAGCATTTCTTTCATCTTTGCAACTTCTAAAATGGAATATGAAGTAAATATTTTCAAAAGTCTTTTTTACGGGAATTTGAAAGAGGGCCATGCAGGAGACCTAACAACCGCTCATACTAGGCTAGCATCTTTAGAGGAGAAATAAATGTTAAAGATTCATAGATTCTTCACACTTTCAAATGTCCAAAGAGAATTTTCATAGGAGACGTCTTGTTTGAAGAGGATCACAGAGAAAGATCTTCTACCATGAAGCAAGACCTTATGAACATAATCCCTCAAGACCCATTAAACACCTCTTTCTAGTTTTGTTTTGTTCCATGCATAACCAATATTGCACTAGAGCCTACCTTTTTTTGGAGGGAGCCAAGGCTATTTTGCTGACAAGATGTTAGGGACCGAACACCATTAACTGCAACAGAATTTTATAAGGTTTTGTATTAGGGATAAGTATGACTTATTAAAGATAAAGATGCTACTTACTTGTGCATCAAGTTATTTACCTAAAGTTTAGGAAGTTGTTGTTATCTCTAGTTCAAGGCTTTGTGTATATATACGTTCATATCATTGATCAATAAAGTTAAGCAAGTTTGATAACCAATTCTATATGGTATCACGAGATTAAAAGACCTAAATTTTGACCTAAATATTTTACTCTGTTCTTCGTCTTTCCGCTTCAAATAACTTCTGTTTTTTTGATTCAATATGACCGGTGATGATGTACCTCCGAGGTCAAACGAACATTCGTCAGCAGCTGGGTCAGTTGCGGTGTCTCCGTATTCTTTGTATGGATCTGACAATCTGGGGTCCACGATTACCTCTGTTTTGTTAAACGGAGAAAATTACAATGAGTGGTCCATCGAGATGATGAACGCTCTTCAAGCTAAACGAAAAACATGGTTTATCACAGGCAAGTTGCCAAGACCAACAAGTGATGATCCTGATTTCGAAAATTGGATGACAGTAAACTCAATGATTGTTGGTTGGCTTCGTGCTTCCATCGAACCCGCCGTCCGATCTACTGTCACTTTTATCTCCAATTCACACATGTTGTGGACCGACCTCAAGCATCGTTTCTCTGTGGGAAACAAGGTGCGTATTCATCAACTCAAGTCTAATCTTGCTGCGTGTCGACAAGATGGACAGACGGTGCTCAACTATTATGGGCGTTTGTGCAAGCTTTTGGAGGAGCTTCAGATGTATCAGCCAACTCAACCTTGTACTTGTGGAGCATCTCTTGCAATTTCTCAAGAACGAGAAGAAGAAAAGGTGCATCAGTTTCTTATGGGTTTGGACGAGCAACGCTATGGAGGATTATGTACTCAACTCAACGCTATGGAGCTTTATTCATAGGTGGTTCGTGAGGAGCAACTATTGGCTTCAGCACGTGATAGAGAACAACATCATGATGCAGTTGGGTTCCTAGCTCGCCGTGATGGTAACGAATCTGTATCATCGACAAGCGGTGGTGAAGTCTCTGCTTTTCGATCAGATTCTCAAGTTGAGAATCGAAGTGATAACTCGATTTTAAAAGGTCGGGATAAGTCTATCTTGTGTTCTCATTGCGGTCGAAGTGGACACGAAAAGCGAGGATGTTGGCAGATTGTTGGGTTCCCGGAGTGGTATAGTGAGAGAAACGATCGTGGTGGTCGGACTGGAGGAAGAGGTCGAGGTGGTCGTGGTTCTGGTTTCGGAAACTCGGGTCGAGGCAGAGGTCAAATTACGGCTGCACATGCTACAGGTTCTCATGCCTCGTCTTTTCCGGAGCTTTCTCAAGAGCAATGGCGAGTTCTTAATCAGATGATACAAGAGAAATCAAGCCTCGGTAATTCAGATAAGTTGTCTGGTAAGAAATCTTTGGGAGAAGTTATTCTTGATACATGAGCATCCCATCATATGACTGGGGATCTCTCTCTTTTAATTAATGTCAAGAATATTTCACCACTCTCTGTTGGATTCGTACATGGTAGTACCACTTTTGCGATGAGTATGGGTGTTTTACCACTCATTAACCACGTTCGGTTATTTGATGTCTTATATGTTCCTACATTGGATTGTACTTTGATTTCCGTTTCAAAGATTTTGCGACAAACAAATTGTCTTGCAATGTTTACTGATACGATATGTGTTTTGCAGGACCGTTCTTCGAGGACTCTGATTGGAGCCGGTGAAGAGCGTAATGGGGTTTACCATTTGACGAAGGTTGTTTCAGCACAGATACATAAAGTAGATGCGAGTTCGGATCACCATTTGTGGCATCAACGGTTGGGTCATCCGTCGTTTATAGTTCTTTCAAATTTTCCTTTGATTTCTGGTTCCTCAAAATCTGCTGGTTCTTGTTCGTGTGACGTGTGTTTTAGAGCCAAATAGACTAGAGAAGTTTTTCCTGATAGTTTTAGTAAAGCTACATAATGTTTTTCGTTAATTCACTGTGATGTATGGGGTCCTTATCGGGTTCCCTCTTCTTGTGGAGCAGTTTCTTTCTTAACTATAGTTGATGATTTTTCTCGATCAATTTGGACTTATTTATTACTTGCAAAATCTGAAGTTAAAGGTGTTTTAAAGAATTTTTCGCTTATGTAGAACGGCAGTTTGGCACAAAAGTTAAAACAGTACGTAGTGATAATGGTACGGAGTTCACGTGTCTTGCTTCTTACTTTCGAGAACATGGAATGATTCACCAAACGTCCTGTGTTTACACTCCACAACAAAACAGACGTGTCGAGCGGAAACACAGACACATTCTAAATGTTGCTCGTGCTTTGTTGTTTCAAGCGAGCTTGCCAGTTAAGTTTTGGGAGAAGCTATCTTAACCGCGGCTTACTTAATTAATCGAACTCCCTCTTCCATACACAAAGGTCGTTCACCGTATGAAGTTTTACATGGGTGCAAGCCAGATTTTGGGCAACTAAGGGTGTTTGGGTCAGCTTGTCATGTTCGTAATGTAGGGCGTGATAAAGACAAATTTGCACAAAGGAGTCGTACTTGTATATTTGTCAGTTATCCTTTTGGTAAGAAAGGATGGAAGGTGTTTGATATTGAGACCAACAAGTTTCTGGTTTCTAGAGATGTAGTTTTTTAGGAGAAGGTGTTTCCTTTTGCTTCTCCATCATTTGATGTCAATTCGACTAAACCTTCTTCGCACGCCAAGATTGATGACGATTGGCTCATAGACCCGGCTTCGCAAGACAGGGGGAGCTCTCCTTCGTCTTCTACCCCTTTGGAAAAGGTTAATGTCACACTCGAATCTAGAGCTCAAAACGAGGGTGTAGCCCCGGTTAACTCTGATTTGGATGACTCAGTCCCGATTGAACCTGCAATTCCTGGTACACTTGAACCGGTTAGCAATACTCTGTCCCAAACAGAGTCTCTTTTGATTACGGAATCCCCCACTCTTGTGCTTCCTCAGGAAAAGGACCTTGGTCGAGGATTCCGTGATAAAACACCATCAGTTCGGCTACGTGATTATGTCACTTATAACTATGTCTGCAACACAACACCCCATTGCGCTCCTTTCACCGTTTCCTCATCGGACTCCTCGTCATCGGTTCAAGGTAATTCACTTTATCCTCTTTCTAATTTTGTTTCTGATGAAGCTTTTTCTCCTAGTCATCGTGCTTATCTCACCGCTATTACAAAGGCTGTTGAGCCAAAACATTTTAAAGAGGCGGTTAAGATGAAAGTTTGGAATGACTCGATGACAACGGAAGTAGAGGCCCTTGAAGGTGCTGATACATGGGATATTACTGATCTTCCCCCAGACAAAATGGCTCTTGGCAGTCAATGGGTTTATCGTACAAAGTATAATGCTGACGGGTCTTTGGAAAGGTACAAATCACGTCTTGTTGTGCAAGGAAATCACCAAATAGAGGGAGAGGATTACACAGAAACATTCGCACCGGTTGTTAAGTTAACTACGGTTCGTACTCTGCTTCGTTTAGTTGCTGCCAAACAATGGGAAGTATATCAAATGGATGTGCACAATGCTTTCCTCCATGGGGATCTTGAGGAGGAAGTCTATATGAAGTTACCACCTGGTTTTCGACACACACATCCGAACAAGGTTTGTCGTCTCAAGAAGTCCTTGTATGGTTTAAAACAAGCACCTCGTTGTTGGTTTAAAAAGTTATCAGATGCTCTATTACGGTTTGGTTTTGTGCAAGCATATGAAGATTATTCTCTTTTCTCCTATACCCGAAATGGAATAGAGATTAAAGTGTTGGTTTATGTGGACGATCTCCTCATTTGTGGGAACCATGCTTACATGCTTTCAAAGTTCAAAGAGTATTTGGGGAAGTGTTTTTCTATGAAGGACTTGGGAAAGTTGAAATACTTTCTCGGTATTGAAGTGAGTCGTGGTCCAGAAGGTATTTTCTTGTCTCAGCGCAAATATGCTCTCGACATTGTTGCCGACACAGGTAATCTTGGTGCCAAACCTGCGGCAACTCCATTGAAACAAAATCATCACCTTGCATCTAATGATAGTCCATTTCTCACTGATCCGACGAAGTATCGTCGCTTAATTGGGCGTCTCATTTATCTCATCCATACTCGTCCTGAGCTAAGCTACTCAGTTCATATTCTGTCTCAATTCATGCAAAAACCACGGGAAGCTCATTGGGACGCAGCTCTTCGAGTGGTTAGGTTCTTAAAGGGTACACCGGGCCAAGGGATTATGCTTAGTTCTCGTGAAGATTTAACACTCACGGTTTATTGTGATGCTGATTTTAGTTCTTGTCCACTGACTCGCCGATCGTTGAGTGCATTTGTAGTATTGCTTGGTGGGTCTCCTATTGCGTGGACAACCAAGAAGCAGCAGACAGTGTCTGAATCTACAGCTGAAGCTGAATATCGCGCGATGGCGGCTGCTTTGTGTGAGCTTAAATGGTTACGAAGTTTGTTACAAGAATTGGGAGTCAAACAAGCTGCGCCAACTCCATTCTTTTGTGATAGTAAAGCTGCCATTCACATAGCGACTAATCCGGTTTTCCATGAGCGAACGAAGCATATCGAACGTGATTGTCATTCCGTGCGAGACGCTATTATTGCTGGTATTATTACAACTCGTCACATCAGTACACGACCAAGTCGCCGATATTTTGACCAAAGCTTTGGGTCGTGCTCAGTTTAATACGTTATTGTCCAAGTTGGGCGTTCGGAATTTACACGCTCCAACGTGAGGGGGAGTATTAGGGATAAGTATGACTTATTAAAGATAAAGATGCTACTTACTTGTGCATCAAGTTATTTACCTAAAGTTTAGGAAGTTGTTGTTATCTCTAATTCAAGGCTTTGTGTATATATACGTTCATATCATTGATCAATAAAGTTAAGCAAGTTTGATAATCAATTCTATATTTTGGCTATAAACCACTGACTAAAGTCATCTTGGATTTTCATCAAAGTGTTTCGACCAAAGTAACTTAAATCTTCAAATGGTAGCTTGTTCCGGTTGTTTCATAACATTCATAAGATCCATGGAAACCTTTTAGCTAGCTACCCCAACTAGAATCGTAGAGTTTTTGCTAGTGGATAACACGTAGTAGTACATATTCATAGACATCCCAAGTCGAAAATAAATCCTAAGTAAAAAAAGTCTAACTACATATTCTACCGTAATGGACACTTTTTTTCATTGAGAAAACATTATAATTAATAATCCGGAAGGATACATATAGGAAAAGAAGAGAATTAAAGAGATTACAATACTTTTGCCTTAACCTACAACAATAAGAGAAAGAAATATTGATGAAACATTGCTGAGACCAAACACATCTTGTTTTAATTTTTTTGCATCAACCGCAAGAACTTCCCACACAACAATCCAAGAAGACGAACTTTAACACTTGTGGCACTAACAAGAATATAAAACTTGGCAATCTCTACATAAGATAGATATATTCCTATGAGAACAGAAGTTATAAGATCATCTGTAACGGCAGTTTCATTTAAAGCCTCATTAATGGAAAAAAATATAAAATAACGTGAAAGCAGATGAGACAAGGAGAGAGTCTGAGAAATCTCCATTTACTGAAACCTTTTTCAGTTATTTCATCCACTTGGCATCTTTTAATTAGATGATGAATTTTTTGATTATAAATTAAATAAAAAAATATTAAAACAAAATAAATTAGATATCAACTAAGGTCTCAGGGTTAATGATGCTCTAAGGTCTTAATACTAGATAGGTAAAACAGCAACAACAAAAAATGTTCAACCCCAAACTAACAAAGGAGACACCATCTCTTTTGTTAACAATTACTCATTAAGATTTTCTATTTTAACCGGTTTGCATCCAAAGATTTAAACAGAAAAGAATGAAAAACATCATTGTAATTTTTTCATTATTTTAAATTTTTTCGTTATTATTAATTACTAACACCAAAAAGTGTAAATTGCTTAGTCTCTTTCAAAATTCTTGTTTTTCAGCTCAAAATTATTGGCTTTTGTTTGTGGTCAGAATCAAAATTAATATTATTAAAGTGTAGTCATAGTAGTTGGGCTAATGGGCTTTGACAGACGGAGCCTACCTAACTTCATCAAAGGAGACCATTTTAGAAATAGTTTTTGTTAGTTGAATCTGACGGCAAAACACGTTGGTAGCTGCAAAATCTTTTGTAAACCATACATCTTTTTTTGTTCCTTCTTTTACTTCTCTGTCTCTTTATATAGTCGATCAGCGGCGAATCTATGAATTTTTTTTACCAAAGTCAACATATAATATATATATTGCAAATATTTAAAATAATTTTAATTAAATATAAAATATTTTACAAAAGTATTCTATGATTTTTTATACTCTACAAAGTTTTTATGACAACTATTGTAATAGTTCTGAACACATTTTCTCGATAAAACAAACTAAGCAATCGTTTAAAAATTTATATCCAGTCGGTTGAATGGTAATTGGCTAACTGTATGAATTTGCTCATAAGGTCTAAGTAAAACTTATAATTATGAAATATTTAATTATGCAAAATAATTCAATTCATATTTACAATTTCATAACAACTCCCAATTACACACTCTAAAATTATAAAAAAAGATTCATTAAGAAAAAAAAAAAAAATCTAAACTTACTTGAGCGTAAAAAGCAGTTAAAGATTTAAGAAAAAAATTCTCAATCATATAATAGAATTAGAATTTATTTTTATTGTCAAAGTAGTAGGATTAGATTATTAGTTAAAGAAAAATGGTTATAAAGCGGGTTCAACTTCGTTTCTAATTTTAAAACAAAGAAAATAAAATTGAATTTATTTAAATGGGTCATGTTTTGTTTTTAATAAACTAGGATGGGTTTCAAAACAATTATTTATTTGTGATTCAAAACATAGATCAAACTACAAAAAGGTAAATTAAACCAAATTCAAAACATAAACTAAACCAAATCAAACCAATTAACTTATTGTAATAATTATTATTTGTTTATGGTTCAAAACATAGATCAAACTACAAAAATGTTAATTAAACCAAGTTCAAAACATAAACTAAACCAAATCAAACCAATTAACTTAATGTAATAACATAAGAAAATGAGAAAAAGGGTCGTTCAGATGACCTAGGTTTCTTACACGTAGCTTTGTCACCGTAGTCGATCACATTTTATATACAAACACTAAGTGAGATTATCACTTCATTCAAATATAAAGAATGTTGTCACTTATATTATACATTTTGTTAGAATAAAGTTTCAAGAATGTGAAAAATAATGTTACGAGCACGGAACGTTTTCAGAAACTTTCACTATTCTATTTTTAAAAACTCATTATGTTTTTCATGGAGATTTAAGAATTTAGGTTTTAGGATATAAGACTTGGTTCAGCTATACATGGAACTCTATTACTGTTAGTATTAAGAACAAAGATGTCTCAAACTATACATTTGTACGTAGGTCATGTATGTTTCTTATAAAAACATATTTAATATGTTAGAAATATCTATTTAAAAATTTACAGACCGTAATATATATACGGTATATCTAACTTTTTTTAATGGGGATTCAAATGCTCCGGTTTCACATGTTAAATTAAAGAAGATTACACCATGTATACCTTCATTTCCTTTGCCATTAAAACTAAAGTAGTGAACCAAGTGATCTTGTCCCGAGTTGGTAGATGGTTCAGAGTTGTAGAAAGAACGACATTTTTTATTTAATTTCAATACATGTAACCCCAAAATTTTGGAAAAAAACGGACATGTAGAATCACTTTTTTTATTAATTGTTTACATCAATTATAAATGACTCAAACAAAATTTGTTTCATTTATAAAAGTGATTCTTTACTTGTCGATGCAAATGTGTTACATCAATTTTAAACAATTGATGTAAATATGTGTCAGTTTTATAAGTGATTCAAATAATTTACATCATTTAAAAACTATAATTTATTTTGTTTTAAATAGTTTTCGCAACTATTTTTTCTATTTGTTATTTATTATTAACAAGAAAACCGTTTACAATATCTAGCAAAATCTTATTAACGTAATTAATTGAAAAATCATTTATTTGCATTAATTTATTCATTAATTATTATTTATTTAGCAAAAATTCGTTTCGATATTTATTCTTTTTTCTTTGTCAAAATATATCTATTCAAATTTTGGAAAGATTTACATTACTTTTTTTGTTGGTCGATAGAAAGATTTACATTAACAAAAACAATAGTCATTTACAACAACACTTCCAAAATCATAAATCAAACCCAATTAAAAATGACTTTCATCAACACTTTGATAACAAACAAATAATGATTATATGAACTAAATTCACTTGAAGAACATTATTCATCTTTCTGAAAACTTCACTTCTTCTTCCATGCTCTGTCTCTTCTACTTGTAGAATCGCAAGATTGTAAATAGCTCATGACCAAGGATTCTTTGAATTATCATCGTACTTGAAACCACTTTTGTTCTACAAAATTTTGGATTAAATTAAAACATTATATTTAACAGTCTTTTGAAAAAAAAATGCTTGAGTAATAACCGTTATCATAGAAATTTGAAGTACCTTTATACTATATTTTTCCAAACCGTGTAGCACACACTTCAAAAGAGATGTATCTTCAAATTGATCAAGTAGTTCATCAAGGCATAAAAACTAAAATAGAAAAAAAAAGTCAAATCTTAATGTGAGAAAGAAATGTGAGAAATGGGCGAAAGAAGAGAAGTTCTACATGAAAGGTTTTAAGGAAATGTGAGAAACTAACAAATCTCAATTATTATAACTGTTTTCAAAACGTTTTTCAATATATTTAGCACCAAAAAAAAAGATTTGGGCGTAATATAGGGATATTGTGGGCGAGAGGGAAAAAAAAGTTATTTGTTGATTTTGAGAAAAGGATCTAATTTGTTTTCCGATATATTTGGATTTTTCTAGTTTAGAAAGATTTTCAAAAATAAAAAATTCCAAAACAATTGTATCAGTTTTGTATGGATGTAAATTTTGTATCATTTTCTAAGTGACATTAACAAAAATTAGTATTTGCATCAATTATTAAAGTGATATAAATTTAGATTTTAGTATCAATTATGTTAAAATGATGCAAACTAACAGAGTTTTGTATCAATTTTGTTTAAATGATGTCAAGAACACCATCATTTACTATAATTGATGTTAAACTACATATTTTATATCATTTATTGGTAATTGATATAAAATAACATCATTTAACTTTGTGATGCTATTTAATTGATGTAATACACATCTTTTTTTGTAGTGAAAGAACTAAAATGAATCATGAAGCTAGTTCTTTTATTTTCAGCTTCACTAGATTTTATTCAAGTATTTAGCATGTGCAATGTGCACTTTTGCAGAAGGCCTTCGTCAAACTAACAAAACAAAAAAAACTACATATATATTAGGATCCAATATATATTTCTTAAAAATATTTGATAAAATATTGAACGGGATCTATAATACATTCTTTGCTACTATTGATATCGAGCCGGACCAACTTGAATAGGATACTTCACTATATATATATTTAATGCTTGAATACGATACTTCACTACATCTTTTTCAAGTATTAATTATCTACACAAGTTAAAACAAATGCTTCATTCATCCATTGCAAATATTACTGCTCAGTTCTAACTCATTTCTGGTTCAATCATTCAGTAAATAACTTAGCATACGTACATGACTTATATGTTAAATCTAAACCTTTTCTTGTCTACTAATTTTGAGTTATCACTATGTGTTTCATGTTGAACTTAAAAAACTTCTTAAGTTATCCATTTTTTTTTTATAGTAGAGTGAGTTCTTTCTCTCTCCCCAACGGAAAAGTGACCTCGTTTTCCATCGTACGCCGGCGTCAAGCTCGACGCCGGAACCCGCTTCCTCAACTTCTCAAGGGTCCTCTCCTCCCCATGGGAAAGTCAAAACCACCTGATAAGGAAAAATCTCTGCCTTCTGCAGTTGCGTTGTCGTTCTCAACTGCACCTGTTCCTCATGTTGGAGAGGTTGGGTATTCTTCCCCACCACCGCCTTTGGGTTTGGTGTCTGTCCCAGCTAATCCCTAGATTCCTCTCGAAGATGCGGCGACTGAATCAAATTCTCACTTAGACACTGTTGCTCCTGACCTAATTCTCCTTCCTGTGAAAGCTGATCCCTCAGCCGTTCCAAAGGTAACTAAGTCAGCGGAAAGCCCTATGGACGCCTCATCAGCTCCAGTCCAACCTGAATCTGCCGTGAAAACTACGCCTGTGGCCGTTCCGGAGGTCCCAGAAGCAAATAAAGGTCTGGAGTCAAATACGTGGTCTGATATGTTCAAAGGTCATTCAAAGAAGTTAAAGAAGACTGGAGAATCATTCACTCTACCTTCGGGAGAGGCTTGTGTCAAGATACCCAATTCGGTAATTGAGAAGAACCGAAAATCGTGGGAATTGTTTGTCCTGGGGCAATTCTATTCTGACCAACCATCTCAAGGTACTCTTCACAATATTGTGAATGGTATTTGGAGTAGACAATATAGAGATGTAGCTGTTTCCAAGATGGAAGGGAATGCATTCCTGTTTAGGATTCCGAATTCTGCTACTCGAAATCGGGTCTTAACGCAGAGATTATGGAAGATTGGGGGACAAACGATGTTTGTAGCCAAGTGGGAGCCAGGTGTGGTGCCGGCTAAACTAGAGCTTTCATCAGCACCAATCTGGCTCGAGCTCAGACAAGTCCCATACCAATTTTTCAATGAAGATGGACTTGAACGAATTGCAAGTTTAGTTGGTCATCCGGAGTTTCTACATCCGTCAACAACAAATAAAACAAACCTAGAAGTGGCAAAGGTTTTCACGATTATTGACCCTCGTAAACCATTGCATGAGGCTGTAAATGTCCAATTTGAATCAGGAGATATTGCAAGAGTATTGGTGCCAAGTCCCTGGATGCCACCGATCTGCTCTTTTTGCAAAGAAGTGGGACACAGCTTAAAGAGATGTAAAGCTGCCCCAATCATGTGCTCAATCTGCAACTCCACTAATCATGGTCCTGAAATTTGCTCTAAGAAGGTTCCTACTGGTGAAGGAAAAGGAAACTCTATGAGAAGTAGAGCCAGATCTAGATCAAAGGAGGATACTAGAATAGTTGACAAGATGAGGTTGAGTGAGTCTATAGTGGCTACGCATGGACTTTCAACTCTGGGATCATCAAAGGAAGTGTTTAAAGGTGAGTCTAGTGGTCTGACTGTAACTTGGCAGGTCAAGGACTTAACCAAGTCAAAGGATCCTGTGAGTAGTGGGAAATCATCTGAGGTAGAAGCTGATTCCTCAGATGTGGAATCACCAGAAGATCACTCTGACTCGGGGGAAAGCTCTGACCATAAAGGCTATACGCAGGTCATACCCAAATCAAAGAAAAAGAACAAGAACAAGAAGAGTAGAAGGGGAAAGGGCCCCAACACCACATAATTTATGTGTAGTAAAGACATCTTTTGTTGGAATGTAAGAGGCTTTAACATTAATAGCCACCGTAGAGGTTTCAGAAAATGGATGAGGATTAGTAAACCACTTTTTGGAGGGATAGTGGAGACACATGTACAGAAGCCTAAAAGTATGAGATTCATTAATGGATTGCTTCCAGGCTGGTGTCTTGAAGAGAATTACGATTTCTCTGTTTTGGGGAAGATTTGGGTCTTGTGGCACCCAAGTGTAAAAGTTATTATCTTGAAGAAGTCGCTGCAGATGATCACTTGTCAGGTGATGGTACCGGATTCCCCATGGATTATTGTCTCAATTGTCTATGCCTCAAATGATGATGAGGAGAGAAAGAATCTTTGGGAAGAAATGAAAGGATTACATGTGTTGGGGTCGGATTTCACCCGTTGTACTTCGACGTTAAAAGTTATGATAGACAACGAACACATTTCAACAAGCAAGGACAATATGGACCCTAGGTCGCTTCGCCTACAAGAAAGGGTGAATGACTCTTAAAAACCCCTAAGTCATTTCACCCTCAAGAAAGTGTGAAGACCTCCTGAAAACCCCTAAGTCCCTTGAACCTTCTACCTGGTGAAGGAACCTTCGAAGTTGTTTTCACCTCAGAAGAAGTCATGAATGCGGCGTCGGAGAGGTCACAGAGCCCACAGGAGGCGCTGCAGAGACAAAGGCTGCCTGGCACCGATGTCACTGAGCAGTGACGCCGATGACAGGCAGTGACACCGATGTCACTGCCCAGTGACACCGATGTGCCTGGCCTCATCAGCGTCCAGGTAGCTGACATCGGTGCCCAAGCCATTCCCATCGGCTTCAGGCTCTTCAAACGCCCGTCAGGACATCAACGGAGATTCCAGAAGGTTTGACATGTTAAAGCCCAGCAACGAAGCCCACGTAGGCTCGACCGACATAGACAAAAAAGAGAATCCGCAAAGGTTTAGGAAAAAGGCTTAGCCGACTTAGGGGGTTATATATAGGGATGCAAAAACACTTGTAAAGTTCAATTCACAATTTTTATCACACAAGCAATACAAAGCAATTACAAACCCTAATTTTTCTTTGCTCATCATTGTTCTTCATAGCTTATCTTCAGAAATCTCTGCTTCCTATCGAAACCCTTACAAATATAATTGTGCGAATTCCGGCTTCCGCAATTTGGATTACTCAAAGCCTTTTTCCAGGTAGCTGACATCGGTGCCCAAGCCATTCCCATCGGCTTTAGGCTCTTCAAACGCCCGTCAGGACATCAACGGAGGTTCCAGAAGGTTCGACATGTTAAAGCCCCGCAACGAAGCCCACGTAGGCTCGACCGACATAGGCAAAAAAGGGAATCCGCAAAGGTTTAGAAAAAAGGCTTAGCCGACTTAATGGGTTATATATAGGGATGCAAAAACACTTGTAAAGTTCAATTCACAATTTTTATCACACAAGCAATACAAAGCAATTACAAACCCTAATTTCTCTCTGCTCATCATTGTTCTTCATAGCTTATCTTCAGAAATCTCTGCTTCCTTTCGAAACCCTTACAAATCTAATTGTGCAAATTCCGGATTCCACAATTTGGCGCCGACTAAGGGGAACCTAGAGAATTTCTTACACAAAAAAGCTACGTTACGAATCAAGGATGGTGAGCGGCGAAGAAAACACGTCTCGCAGAAACAACCAGGAGAAAGAAATTTCGGTCGAGGCTACTGTGGCCAAAGCTCCTGCTCAAGGCGACATAACCGAGGTGAAGAAGATGTTAGATACCTTCCTCACCGAACAGAAGATGCAAGCCAAGATCCTCGAGGCAAATTCGAAGGAACTGAAAGCTCTTTCGAGAAGAAAGCGCGGAAGACCCGACAGAGCAAGACTTAGGGCGCGCGTCGACCTTCAACGCCTTGACTTCTCCACACCTCGTACCTCTCGGAGAAACCCGGAGGATCTACCACCACCACCACGTCGGGAAACGGACAAGTCTCCCGAACGCGTCGTGGATATCTCAGACCGAGAAGAACCAGCTCCTACAAAGCGTGCACGCGCGGAAGGTGCAGAAGGTGACAGACAAGAACCACGCGCCTCTGATACTCAAAGCGCGTCAGGCTCTTCCAAGACAGAGATTGTGAAAGACACCTCGGAGTACATCAACTACTCTAGCGAAGAGCGGAACAAAAAGGAGCAAGAGCGTAGAGCGTTCAAACGCTCTTACGCTGCAGAGCTCGCTGTAGTAAAGGCTCAGATGGATCGGGTAACCTCAGACCTAAAGCGTACCCAATCGCAGATATACCACGGAACGGGGAAGGCTCCCGCCATCGCTCACGTACTAGAAAAAGAAAGGAACACATCCTTTGACGATCGAATCGCGAAGACAAAAATCTCCGACCCCGGAAGAATCAAGTTACCAGTCTACGAAGGAACTACAGACCCTTCGGATCATCTGATGGAATTCGAAGTGGCCCTGGGGAGAGCAAACTTTAAAGAAGCAGAAAGGGACATCGTCTACTGCAACCTGTTCGTAGAAAGTCTCAAGGGGCCTGCCCTTCAATGGTTCTACAAGCTGGAGAAGAATTCAGTTCACACTTTCCTCCAGTTTTCCGAGTTGTTCGTGCAGCATTACAACATCTTCATGGAGCAGAAAATCTACGACTCAGAACTATGGAATAACAAACAAGGCGAGACCGAGAGTCTTCGGTCTTTCATGACAAGGTTCAAGAACACGCTTTCAAAGGTTGAAGGTATCAGCAATAAGTCAGCCCTAGAAGCCTTGTGAGGAGCACTTCGGTGTTCGTCTCCATTCTGGCAAGAGATGAGTCTCAACACGCCAACGACGATCCAAGACGCTCTGCAACGTGCTGCTGACTTCGCTCGAACCAAAGAATAAGTCTGTGCTAGGAATGGTATAAATCCCGCCTACATCCAATACGAGGGAGGATCCATAGGAGTCCATAACTACCAAGTGGAGTCGTCGGGTTACGAAGAACCGAAGGAGTATGACGAAGAGAACTGAAGGAGTATGACGAAGAGTTATACTGCGATTTCCACAAGGCAAATGGACACTCAACTGCAAAGTGTCGGGAGTTGGGGCAGCAGCTCATAGCCAAACTGACGGAAGGCACTTTGAAAGGCAACATCAGCCTGTCAGACTTCAAACCCAAGGAGAAAGCTCCTGCCAACACCGAACAACAAGTGGATACTCCCTGGCGCCAACGTCGCGATGATGGCATGGAAAACGAGGACCAGCACGAAGTTATCAACATGATAATGGGAGGCTCGCAGTACTGTGCTAACAATGAGACTGCGATAGAAGCTTACCAACGCCGCGCTGACGTCTGCGCGAACATATCAACACCTGCAAAGCCAAGGCTTTCCAGCGACCCTATCACCTTCGACGAGCAAGACACTGAGGGTCTCGATCAACCACACAACGATCCTCTGGTAACCAACTTGACTGTTTACGACTTCAACGTCGCTTGCGTTCTCATTGATACAGGAAGCTCAGTGGATGTCATCTTCAAAAAGACGTTGGAGCGAATGAAGATTGATTTGTCCACAATCAAAGGGCAGCCTAAGCCTATAACAGGTTTCTCCGGAGAGATAACCATGACGATGGGAACGGTTCGCCTACCCGTCCAAGCTGGCAACGTTAAAAGGATGGTTGATTTTACAGTCTCGGATCACCCAGCCATCTACAACATGAACATGGGAACTCCCTGGCTCAACCAGATGCGAGCGGTGCCTTCAACATACCATTTATGCCTCAAGTTTCCTACACCCATCGGCGTAAAAACAAAATGGGGCAACCAGAAGGAGTCTCGTATGTGTTTCATGGCAGAGCACAAGCTGAGGAACACCGAGAAAACGAAGGAGGAATCTTCACCTCAAGAATCATGAAAGAGGAGAAGGACCAGTTCCGAACATATCAATAATTTGACCGACCTTCTATAGCAGTTACAGCTCGCAGAAGCTACTGAAAACGCAGAGCTAACGCGTCTGCAAGTAGCAAGGTCTGTAGCATGTCACCACCGCGAGCCTACATCACCGAAAAACCTTCCACACCACTCCCTAGTGGTTTGCAAGGCACTCGAAGGGAACAACCACTAGTACCTCTTGAGGCCTCTAGAACGAACTACGAGGCGACTTGATCCCTGCAAAAGGGTACGTAGGCAGCTTGTCTCTGGAAGAGTTCAGTTGCCCTCCTCCGTAAAAGGAGGGGGGAGTAGGATATGTATACTCGTATACTCCCATCCTTTACTTCCACCATGCTGGAAAACATCAAACATCCTTTTCTGGATTTATTAGACAAGTCTCGAGCACTTCGTCTACGTCCTTCTCAGGATTCACTTGACACAAGTCTCATAGACTTCATCACTTACATCATCTATGGATTATTCAAAGCATTTTTCAAGCAATTTCATCAGCTACATCCTCTATGGATTATTCAAGCATGTTCAATCCACTGTCGTTGCTGTTGGCCACAGCAACAATGTGTGAACCTGAGCACTTTTTGACGTCAACAAACGCAGTGCGGAGTCTTAAAAAAAAAAAAACTTTTTCTGCAAACTTCAACACGCGCAGAGCGAAGTCTAAATCTTCTGCAAGGTCTTTAAATCCTTGAGTATAGAAATCATTGTCGTCAGCATACGCTATCAGCTCTCGCAAGGAGAACACGAAGTCTTAAAACCTTCGAAGAACGAAAAAAGATAACGTTTACAGTGTTATCAACACTAAAGGCTCAAGCCTACAGCTTCATAACTTTCAACGGCTAGCTTCGACACCCAATGGTCTTTGAACTCGATATTGTTATCACTAACACTACCGGGCTGGGGGGCTAACTGTTGGGGTCAGATTTCACCCGTTGTACTTCGACGTTAAAAGTTATGATAGACAACGAACACATTTCAACAAGCAAGGACAATATGGACCCTAGGTCGCTTCGCCTACAAGAAAGGGTGAAGGATTCTTAAAAACCCCTAAGTCATTTCACCCTCAAGAAAGGGTGAAGACCTCCTGAAAACCCCTAAGTCCCTTGAACCTTCTACCTGGTGAAGGAATCTTCGAAGTTGTCTTCACCTCAGAAGAAGTCATGAATGCGGCGTCGGAGAGGTCACAGAGCCCACAGGAGGCGCTGCAGAGACAAAGGCTGCCTAGCACCGATGTCACTGAGCAGTGACGCCGATGACAGGCAGTGACACCGATGTCACTTCCCAGTGACACCGATGTGCCTGGCCTCATCGGCGTCCAGGTAGCTGACATCGGTGCCCAAGCCATTCCCATCGGCTTTAGGCTCTTCAAACGCCCGTCAGGACATCAACGGAGGTTCCAGAAGGTTCGACATGTTAAAGCCCGGCAACGAAGCCCACGTAGGCTCGACCGACAAAGGCAAAAAAGGGAATCCGCAAAGGTTTAGGAAAAAGGCTTAGCCGACTTAGGGGGTTATATATAGGGATGCAAAAACACTTGTAAAGTTCAATTCACAATTTTTATCACACAAGCAATACAAAGCAATTACAAACCCTAATTTCTCTCTGCTCATCATTGTTCTTCATAGCTTATCTTCAGAAATCTCTGCTTCCTTTCGAAACCCTTACAAATCTAATTGTGCGAATTCCGGCTTCCACAACATGTAGGTCTGAGGATAGTGGGAATGCCTTGGATGGTCCTTGGTGATTTCAACCAAGTGCTTCACCCTAATGAGCACTCAAGGGCTAGTAGTCAGAATGTGGATAGTAAAATGAGAAGGTTCAGAGATTGCTTGTGTGAGACTGAGTTAGAAGATCTCAACTTCAGAGGAAACTCATTCATCTGGTGGAATAAGTGTAAGACAAGACCAGTGGCAAAGAAACTAGATAGAGTGTTGGTAAATGATGTTTGGTTTGTGCAATTCCCCACTGCCTATGCCACTTTTGGCGAACCAGACTTCTCTGACCATGCATCTTGTAGTGTGGTCTTAAGGTTAAACTCACAGCGGAGTAAGAAACCTTTTAAGTTCTATAATTTCCTTCTCCTCAATAAGGATTTCTTGCCTCTGATTAGTCATCACTGGATCTCCATAAACGTTGTTGGCTCGGCAATGTTTAGGCTTTCTAAAAAGCTTAAAGGAATGAAGAATATCATAAAGGAGTTTAGCAAGGACAATTATTCTAACCTGGAGAAGAGAGTGGAAGAAGCTTATGCTACACTTCTAGCTTTACAAGCTCAAATGTTGGGGGATCCCTCTGTTGTTAATGCACACCTTGAGATTGAAGCACATGATAAGTGGCAGATTTTGGTAAAGGCAGAGGAAGCTTTCCTTTGTCAAGATCAAGGGTAACTTGGTTTAAGGAAGGAGACATGTGCAGTGCTTATTTCCATCGAATTATGGCTAGTAGGAAAGCAACAAACCATATCCATTACCTTATTACTTTTGATGGTTCGAGAAAAGATTCTCAAGCTGACATAGCTTAACACTGTGTTCAGTATTTCTCCAACCTGTTGGATAATGATCAGACTCCTCAAATGCTTATTCAGGAAGACATGGAGTTGTTGTTGCCTTTTAGATGTTCAACTGACCAGAAAGCTTTGCTGGAAAGGCATTTTACTAAGGAGGAAATCAAATCAGCTTTCTTCTCCCTCCCAAGCAACAAGACTTGTGGTCCAGATGGATACTCTGCGGAGTTTTTCAAGGGTTGATGGGGTTGCATTGGCTCTGAAGTTACAGAAGCGGTGGAAGAGTTTTTCAACTCGGGCTCCTTGCTAAAACAATGGAATGCCACTAATCTGGTTCTCATTCCAAAGATAACTAATGCCACATCACCAAGGATTTTAGACCTATCTCCTGCCTCAACACAGTCTACAAGGTAATCTCCAAGCTCCTAGCTAACAGGCTCAAGGACATTCTCGCAGAGGTTGTCTCCTTGTCACAATCTGCTTTCATTCCTAGGAGATTGTTGGGAGAAAATGTGTTGCTTGCCATAGAGATTGTGCATGGCTATAACAAACGAAACATTGATCCCAGAGGAATGCTTAAGGTGGACTTGAGGAAAGCTTTTGACAGTGTAAGGTGGGATTTCATTCTATCCGCCCTCTCAGCTTTGGATATGCCGTCTAAGTTCTTGAACTGGATATCTCAGTGCATTACAACACCTTCTTTCAGTATCATGATCAATGGGAACTCAAGTGGTTTCTTTAAGAGTTCTCAGGGGCTGAGACAGGGTGATCCCCTGTCACCTTATCTCTTTGTGCTAGCAATGGAGGTATTTTCTAGACTTCTCCAGTCTAGATTTGATGCAGGGTACATCCATTATCATCCCAGAACTTCGGAGTTGAGTATAACGCATCTAATGTTTGTTGATGATGTGATGATATTTTTTAATGGTGGATCCTCCTCTCTTCATGGAATCAATGAAGCTCTTGATGACTTTGCTTCCTGGTCAGGTCTTCATATGAACAAGGACAAGACTCAATTGTTTCACGCAGGCCTGAACCAGCTTGAATCCTCTGCTATCGAAAGCCAGGGTTTCACAACTGGTTCTCTGCCTATCCGTTATTTTGGACTGCCTCTCATGTCTAGAAAACTCTGGATATCTGAGTATGACTCCTTGCTAGAGAAAATTACAAACAGATTCAGAGCCTGGGCGGTTAAAACTCTGTCTTTTGCTGGAAGAGCTCAGCTCATTGCTTCAGTTATTTCGGGTACAGTTAACTTTTGGATTTCAACGTTTATTCTTCCCAAAAGCTGTATCAAGAAAATATAAGCTTTGTGTGCTCATTTCCTTTGGTCTGGAGATATTGAATCAGGAAAAGGAGCAAAAGTTGCTTGGTCTCAGGTCTGCCTTCCTAAAGATGAAGGGGGTTTGGGTCTGAGGAGCTTTGAGATTTGGAACACAACTCTTTGCTTAAGGTTCATCTGGCACTCTTCTCGGGGAAACAGTCCTTGTGGGCACAATGGCATAAGCATCACCACCTCAGTAACCAGAGTGTCTGGGCTATTGAGCCAAACCAAAGGCATTCTTGGGTGTGGAACTCTTTGTTAGCTCTGCGACCTCAAGCTCAGTTCTTCATCAAAGGTATTCTTGGTAATGGGCGAAACACAAGCTTCTGGTATGATTCTTGGACTCCTATGGGTCCTCTCATCCAGTTCATAGGACCAGAAGGGCCGAGAAGTTTGAGAAGGCCTTCAAACTCCAATGTGGCTGACTCTTGCTCCTCTTTGGGTTGGAATCTTCCTTCTCCAAGAACAGATTCTCAGGTTGCGCTCTTAGCTCATCTCACAACTAGACACCTTCCTTCGCTTTCCACAGAGGAGGATTGCTTTTTATGGGTGATAAAGGATGTGGTTTATCATGACTTCCCATCGAACAAGACTTGGGAGGTTTTGAGACCAAGAGATACCATTAAGAGGTGGAGTGGTTCAGTCTGGTTCAAAGGTCACGTTCCAAAGCATGCATTCAATATGTGGATTGCAACTTTGAATAGACTTCCTACCAGGGTGAGGTTGGCCAAGTGGGGACTAAACATCCCTACAGATTGTTGTTTGTGTTCTGCAAGGGAGGAGACCAGAGATCACTTGCTTCTTAACTGCGACTACAGCTCAGAAGTTTGGGGATTTATTTTCGCTAGGCTCAATCCTGCGCAGCAACTGCTGAGGTCTTGGGTTGAGCTCCTCTCTTGGACAAGAAGATCTTCAACTCAAGCGCCTGCTACTCTCCGTTTGGTTGCAGCTCAAGCCACTATCTTTAGTATCTGGAGGCAGATAAACAACGTTCTTCATAACCTCCAATCTGTTCATCCGGTCACCGTCTTCAAGCTTATAGATCGCGATATCCCGAGCATCATCCTTAGTAGATTGCATCGCCGAAGATTCAGCTCGTTGTTGGAGTTTTGGTTGACATAATTGTTGCTCTCTGGTTTTGCTTGTCCATATCTTTTGTTCTCCTTATTTTTTACTCTTTTTTGGCAAGGTAACCTTGTAAAGGTTGCATACTCTTGTATCGCATCACTCTTCATATATTGATATTAACTTCTTAGCAACAAAAAAAAAAAGTGATGATTTTTTTAGTGTCAAAGAATGTCATATGAATGAGACGCATGTGAAATGTGAAACTGGGTTTCAGCTTTCTTGGCATAGGTCCATATTTGGAGATACCTTAAGATGTTGTTCCTTCTCAGTAATGTTTATTTTGTAATTCAACAATGATATATACGAGTATCATTTATTAGTTTTGAAGTCATTAACTACCTATGCCTTGTATTGTATAAATACAAATCATGAAAAGCGAGAAAGATGTAGTAGTTAGAAAATAAAATAAAACTATCTGGAAAAAACAGAACTAGTATAATATAAACTACTCAGATTTATATTTAGAAAACGAAATCAATCTAGATTGTTGAAGTAGTTCACTTTTTATATCTTCAACTAATAATATTTCGTCAGAAGAATTGTTATTTTTTGTATTGTTTGAATTACTGAACCCCATGGAAACGAAACCCCATATTATAATATGCCTGGCTGCATGCATACAAATAATACAATCTTTTAATTGGACAAAAAGGGGTAGTTCTTGAACCTACCACGTCGAAATTCGTTACAAAGAATATACGCAAATCGAGCTATTAAATATAAAAGAAAAAATGGAAACCAAATTTAAATAAAGAATATTAAAGACTAATTTAAAAGAATGGTGGGAATGCATGAATCACGCGTCGAAGACACACCTACCCGAAGGGTTTAACAGAGGAAACAAAGAGACAAACAAAGAGATGTGAGTTTGGTTTGGTTTTGGGGGTTGGTAGTGTTTGAGGTCCATATGCCTCGATCTTCCTCTTCCTTTTCTTTTATTTTATTACAAATTTTGTCTAAATTATCTCACTTTATAGAACCATGCACACATATAAGCCGAGTAAAGTTGTTGAATTCAGTGCAAACACTTGTCAAAGGAGCAGTCTCGATCTGGTTTCATCTTATCTTCGTTATCTGTTCGACCTTGGCTTTGGCTTAACCATCACATATAACTCTTTTTTACAATCACATATAAATTAGCTCTATGGACAACGTAAACACTAAATGAAAACTTTTACTCCTTAGAAAGTAACGACTCTTAATATGCTGTACTTTGTTCTGTGTACTACTTATGATGAGAATTGAGAAATACATGTTTAATTAATTTCGTATAATATAAAAATACCGTATACTTTTTTATATCATGATTACACGTACGATCTGTATATCAGTGCAATATAAACAAAATCATGTATATATGCTGATGGGTGGCCTATATATGTGCAGATTCAACAAGCATGCGTCGCTATATGGAATTCACTTACGTCAATGTGTATATTAACAAGTTCTATATACGTGTATTATATACCCGTAAGCACATACAAGTATGTTTATCACATAATCACATTCAATAGGTAAACCTTTTCCCTCAAATTAAACTGAATCAACCAAATGTATTACACCAATATATTGTAGGTCTTTCAAGTTACCAATTTCCATATGCAAATGTTTCATATCGAAAATCCACATCCCTATCAAATAAGATTTTATGGAAAAAAGAAAGAAAATTGTATGTATACGAACATAAAGACTTATAAGTATAAATATATGTACCTTCAATCAACAAATAGACTATTGTGGGAGTATATGTATGTGTGTGCTATAGACAGTGTTAAAGCCATTGAAAAAAATCCTCATAAAACTAAAAGTTTCGATTGTCTTTCGGATCAAACATAAAACGAAACCCTTGTTAGATATGTATTTGACCGATCTAGATTCAACAACCATGTGCTAGTTTATGCATGATATGATCATAAGAAGGATGGATGAATAAAAGAAAAGATGAAAGTGTTACTAAAAGTTGTAGAATTAGGGTTTTGATTGGAGAGATCGCGGCCAAGGTCGAACAGACAACGAAACAAAGATGAGAACACAAAAGATTGCTCACTTTGACAAGCCTAGCATCGAATCCAATCACTCTTCATCACCATCCTCTCATATCCACCGTTCATAACCCAAATAGTTATGATAAAAAGAAGGATATTTTTTATGAAGGAGGAACCCTAGCTAGTTAGAGGAGAAGATATATAATGGAGGAGGAGAATCCACGCAACCAACGATGGGTTAATATAACGACCAGGCTTGATAAAACATCTGGAGTAGAGAGCCTCCCACGTGTCAACCAATCACACGAAGTCACGAACTCTTTGGTTTGTTGACTCACGGGTGACTCGTACGTGTGCATGTCTTCACTTCCATTTCGTGCGTGTGGTATATATACATATTTTATACATACAATATTTATACTCTGTACCGTACCTACCAACGTCTCTCATGAACAAAAGTTATTTTGATCGTGATATGAAGATTCGACACTACCCATGTGCGTAGTTGTAATTAACTAGATTACCTATGTTGAATATTCATACTCGTCTCCAAAATTCGAAATTGCTATAAGAATATGTTTCACCAAAGTATATTGATATCGAACTTTTACTGATATAACAAAAACTACTGAACGTTATCATTGTTTTACGAAAGTATAAATTTTAGGGTATATGTGTTTTTAAAAATCATATCAAATAGTGTTCTTGTTGTTGTTGTTGTCGTTGTGGATGGTAGACTTTTATTTAATTTTGAGAATCGGTACTGTACCATGTTTTAGTTTTATTTGGAATGTTACTGTAGTCGCGTTAGTAACAGTACAATGATGAACATCAATTATTCTGAGATGAGTTAATTCATGTGCTTCAGTAATCCTATTTCTTCGGTATCTTGTCTGTGTTTTTGTCTTTTTACGTGTCTGTACGTTTTTTTTCAATGCGATGAAATGTGTTTAGTATTAGTAACGAACATAAGTTAGGTCTAATTAACGAGAAAACAGTTTGCTATATAAAAAAGGGGAAGAGGTTAATCACATGTTCGGTAAGTATATAACTCATGCTGATTCAGAATATTTTTTCAACAATAATCTTATTTATAAGGTGATTACTTTGTAATATAAATTACTAATTAATCTCATCCGAAATTTCCACCAAACCTTGTTGTTGAAGACTCGAGTTTTCCCCACCTACCAATTGCGCAAGCTTCCACGTCACACAATTTAAAGCCAGCCTATATTTTAGTTTTTTTTTCTCGTTGTACTTATTTATATTAAATCTAATCTAAATATTGTTCCTTATTAAAAAAACTAGGGTTGGACTCGCGCGTTGCGCGAGTTTGGCTTCTTTTGATATTTTTGTGTTATTTTTCTATGTTTTCTATCAATATCATGTATAATATGAATTAGTAAGTATTTTATGTTAGTATATATATTTTACATTTAATTACATATTATCATATCATATTTTCAATTATTTATTTGTTTTTAGTTCTTTTTTTTGAAGTTCTTTCGATTTGGTATTTGATTTTAAACGAATAGCTGTTTAGTTTTTGAGAACTTATTATTTTATCTATTATTGCATAATAAATTCATCCAATCTTCAAACAAATTCTAAATATAACCAATATATTTACTTTTGTCATTTTTTCACAAAACACTAATATAATTATAGAAAGATAATTTATACATAATTGTTTTTTACGTTTTCTTAAACATTTCGAAAATAGTTTTTGTTTCTCTAGATTTTTAAAATCATTGATTCAAATATTGAATTACAGAAGATCACCGGGGAATGCCTTTTTGTAGAACTACATACATTTTTACATAAATATCACAAATTATTCTCGATATATTTTGCTGTATAATTTAGGAATAATGTGACCATTAATTTTATACTATATATATATATCAAATTTAAGATTTATTTATTTATTTTAAATTACGATATTACAACGTTTTCAATTTTTTTATTTTCTACTTCCAAAGATTGAAAATAAAAATTTTAATAAAATATTATATTCTAAAGTTTCACCTTATTTTCTTATTTTAATGAAATCGTTCAATATCCTTTAGTGAAATCATACATCCTCTTCTTTTTTAAAAGCCTTCAGTCTCTTAACAATCGACTAAAACTCTATGACGATACTTCAATAATTAACATCATTGAATCTATTTTTTCTTTGATTATTTTTTATTAACATTTCTATTCAGCGCTCTTATATATAAATTCGTAATATTTATATTATTTTCTAATGACCATATAAATAAAAGTAATTCATTATTGTAATTTTTAATTCAAAAACAAATACTCAAATAATCCTAAAATATGGTTCGTATGATGCATTTATTAAACTTAACGACAAAAATTTGATTTAACTATTTACAACTTTATGTTACTTTGTTTTATTTTTAGTAGAACATAACTCAAGCAATGCGTGATTTTTTTTGTCTTACACCAATTTATACCTTATATCTTTAAAATAATAGTATTATAACACTTTCATATTTTTATTTCATACTTCCATAAAATTATATAACATTATAAATAAAATCGTATATCCTAAATTTTCATCTTATTATCTCATCTTTAATTAGATGGTTCAATATCCTTTTAGTGAAATAATATATATTCTTTATATTTAGATCAGCAACCTCTTATATTAACACGTTCATCCCTCATTGGTTCAAATATGCTCATGTATTTCTTTAACGAATAGGTGTAAGTGCGTTCATGACAAAAAAAAACCAATAGCCTCTTAACAATTTTCTGACACTTAAGATTCTTTTTCTTTGAATCTTTGATGTCGCTAATATCTTTATTCACTTTTTCTTATATGTATATTCATTTTACATATTTCCAGTTTTTGAAATTGAATATATAAACTTTTATCGTTATCATAAATTCATAGTAAATACTCAAATATTAATTTCTACTTTTAGTAATTTATTGACTTATTTTTCGTTTTTTAATCTAATTAAAAAATTAGTAGTTATAAGTAACAATAAATATACATAAACATGAACTAAATGAACTTAAAACTAAAATTAATTGTTAAAAAATTTTTTTGCCTATGTGGATACCTTAGATGGAGAGAGGACTCCCTAATTATATATATGATTATTCAATGGCCTTTAATCTTTTCAGATCCGCTATCTATCACATTTATTGTAAGGGAAAGTAAATTTTGATTTCAAATTCATGTTGATGTAGTACTTCTCTACAAAACGGGGTCTATATATTCCCTCCGTTCTTTAATAAATCGAATTTTTTGAATTTCACATAGATTAAAAAATAATCATTTATGTTTATTTATAAATGCGTTTAAACATTTTTATAACAATAAACCAATAATTATTCTATAAATTAAAATATTTTCATATAATATTTTAAAGTTTACAATTTATTAATATTAAATAATAAAAAGTATATAAAATAATCAATCTTTTTTAATAAAAAAATTAGAAGATCAATCTTTTAGTAACAGATGAAATATATTTCATTACGGATCATATACGATATTAGTAATAGTTAAAATTTTATCCAGTTAAAGAAATAAAAAATGAAAAAGGCTAAATTTAAATTATATTAAGAAGATTATTGTTTCGATTTTATGAGTTGAAAATTTTTCATTTGCCAAACATTGTTGAGTTTTTAATAGTTTTTCTAATACTTTGATTTATTAAAATTAATTTAAACCATATTACATTACAGAGAAGTTCAAGAGATGAAATACAAAGAGAAACTAATAGTATTTTTTGCACCATAAATTAAGTGAGGAAAAACAATTTTGATGACACATTAGGGATACCAAGATGGTCTTGTTTCAAGTTTAAGGTAGACACTTAGGTGTTCACAAATCCACTCTCTTAATTTAGATTAAAACAACATTATCGCCATTGTCAATTTTGTTTTGGAGTTTGTTTCGGTAAAGCTAATGTTGAACAATTTTGAACCTGCAAAGCTAAATCAGATAGATTATCATAGTTAACTAGGATCAAACTATTTAAATCAAATTATAGATCTTGTTCAAGAAAACAAATTTTCATACAAACTTCACCCAAAACTAAATACTTAACCCAAACAAATGAATTACCATAATTGACTAGAATCAGACCATTTAAATCAAATTATAGATCTTGTACTGGAAAAAAGTCTTGATACAAAGTTCACTCTAAACTAAAACTGAACCCAAACAAATGAATTACAACAACTGAAACACCATTTGCTAAAAATATATCACATCATTTTCTGGCCAAAAAATCAAAATTACCTTCTAGATTCCATATCCAGACTAAGAGGGGGTTATTGGTTTGTGTATTTTAATGGATTTTAAAATCCATTTGGATTTTAGAAATCTGAGATGAATCCATGGATTTTAAAATCCATAATAATAGATAACGTGGATTTCAAAATCAAATAAATTGGATTTACAAATCAACTAAATGGATTTCATTGACCAACCATTAAAGTAATATCAACATCTAACTCATTATTTTCATGTGATATATGTTTTTCTCGTTCTTCAAGGATTTCTTGTTCTCCCGTATTTGTTGAATCTATGTTTGAGTATTCTTTTAACAAATAAAACTTAACCCATCAAAAACGAACACGAACACTAACACATACACATTTGTATCTTTATATATATTATTTACGATGATTAGTATATGATTTCGCAATAATATTCACTAAAATCCTTATTGTGAAGAATCACAGAGAAATAGATCACGTGAATAGCAAAAAAAAATGAACAAGCCTATAAAAAGATAGAAGCGAGAAAAACATACATAAGATGATGAAGAAAAGACGAAAAATATATACATGACACAATTTTTCTATTATTTTGTTTGATGGTGTTTTATTTATTGGTTTAATTATTTTTTGATTTGTGGATTTATAAGTCTATGTTATTTAATTTGTAAATCTTATAAGATTTATAAATCTTTGTAAATCCGAAGGTTTCCCCTCGGATTTGATCCTTTGTATTTTTGACATGAAATCCTTTCAAATCCATTAAAATCCTAAGTGAAATCAAATCCATAAGTAAATCCGTAGGATTGAATAACACGTGATTTTAATTAGGATTTATAAATCATAGAACCAATAACACCGGATTTTAATATGGATTTTAAAATCATAGAACCAATAACACTAGATTTTGTTTGGATTTCCAAATCCATTAAAATCCACAAACCAATAACCCCCTCTAAGTTGAGTTCTAAGATTAGTAATTTTTCTTATGAAGTTTTTAATAATTTTAGAATTCAATTTATAGTTGGTTGTATATTCTTATGGATCCATAGTTGGAACTGTTGAAGTGACCCCAAAAACAAGCTGAATTGGGCCCATGTGCTACAAGAATAATGTTGATAACTATTGGGCCTTTGAGCCTATGTCCAGAAAACCCAATAAAATAGCAAGTTATATACATTTTTTAATTTTTTTTCAAAGCAAGTTATATACATTAACTTTTATGTTTCGACTCCCTTGGATTCATCATTCATGACGTAAATTGAACGTACAAATATACATCACCTTTAACTGTTTTCTTTGGTTCGGGTATATAAACAAGAAATTAAATGTAAGAGAGTAGGTAAAAATATATTGATGAAACCATTAAATTTTAACAGCTTTTAGGCTACTCGATAGATCAAAGAAATTAATGTACTGCTTCTCTGATTTCAGAGTTGAAAATAAAATTGAAGTGTGTTGGGGTCTAATTATCGACTTCTAGTATTTGTCTATGAACATAACAGCTTTAATTGACTTGAGAATAAATATTTAGTGCTATAGAAGAAAATTTATATCAGTTGCTTAGAAAATTGGCATACTTCATTCCATTTTTCGTTTATAATAAATGTCTGTGTTGTACAACACGCATTTTGTGTATTTATATCATTTTGTAACTACATAATCTTTTTCTAATAAATAACAAAAAAAATCAACATTTGGATTATAGGACTAGGCATTGAGCCTATAGCTACGTATTGCTTTGTCAATCGAAGTATTTCCCAAGAACCGACTTTTTCCTCTTCGTTAGTCAATTCTATGTTTTCTGTGGGGTCTGATTACGGACTTACGATGATATGAATTTTTAACAGGTTAGAAAGAATACTTTGTATCTAGAGTTGTTGGTTTAGGCGAGAGGTAAAAATTGTTGTTCCAAATTCTAAGAAGAATCCGATTGATAATTGCAAACGGTACAAGATTTTAGACTTACAGAAAAGCGATAAACGATTATCAAATAATGTAAAAATGTTAGTATTAAACAAAAGCTGTAAAAACAGTATTAAAAAGCTACATGTAACGTTTTTAGTATATTTTATTATTGGTAACTATGAAAAAGTATTACTTTGAATTGTTGTTTCTACCGCAATGTAACATTACAATGTTACTACTTCACACCCGTAATTATGGCAATTGCCATTTTTTTTCCATTCCGTATAAAATGTGCCATTTGAGTTTTTTTTCTTTTAAAATATGTCATTTTTGTTTTGTAGTGAGGGGTAATTTTACCCCTCCCTTCTCTTCGACACATTCTCTCTTTCTCTTTTTTCTTATCTCTTTTCTCTTTCTCTTTTTCTTCTCTTTTTTTATTGATCTGAAAAAATGGTAGATGGTGGTGGATGTTGACGGCAACGGTGGTCGGAGGTGGACCAGACGGTGGTCGGAGGTGGACCAGACGGTGGTCGGCGGTGGACAAGACGGTGGTTGGTGGTGGACAACATCGAAGATAGTGGACAAGACGGTGGTTGGTGGTGGACAACATCGAAGATAGTGGTCAGCGATGGACATCATCGGAGACGATGATCGGCGATGGACATAATCGGAGACGGTAGCCGGCGGTGGACCAGACGGTGGTCGACAATGAACATCATCGAAGACGGTGGTCGACGATGGACATCATCGGAGACGGTGGTCGGCGGTGGATCAGACGGGGGCCGGAAGTTTAGATGGCAACAGAGACAGTGGCCGGAGGACAAGATTAAGACCGGCGATGGACAATATTACTTTTTGGTTACGTAATAACACCAAAAAGAGAAAATGTGAAACAAGGATAAATTTGTGTTTTACTCATACCAAATCAAAATTGAACTGAGATAATGACAGATTTTGTAAGATCATTGAATAAATGGCACATTTCAAAACAAATTGAATAAAAAATGGCAATTGCCATAATTTTCTTGAATAAAACTATCCGAAACAATATAATTTAATTCACGGTAAACTATTTGTTGGTCAAAATAGTTCATTGTTGATATACTGATATACAAATGATGACAACAGAAAAATCATTTGTGTTTAGCAAAAAAAAAAACATTTTAATCCATAAACGGTTTATTTCACTATATCTACTGCAACTATGTAAAACTAATTAACCCATTCGCTTTTGTGGTTTCGTTCTCTATTAATTTTCTTTTAGAAAAAATTCTTCTAAATTAAGCTTCAATAAATTGAAAATATAGAATTGTTATCAGCTTCAAATAATTTTTTTGAATATACGTACGCGTACATATACAAAAAGCATGTAATGTGTGAAATTTGGTGTGAACTTATAATTATCCCACTCTTTATATTCACGTCTGGTAAAATGCGTGACACGATCCAAAATGCCATACCATTTGTTCCCATATTTGTCTTTTTTTAAGTATATAATTCATTTATTCAAATTTTATTTTTGTCAGCATTCATTTTGCATTTGTCGGAACGGACGAAGATATGAATACAGAGCAATTTGGAATATTTTATGGTTAGTGTTGCTATATATTAAATGGTACCATGTATGATATAACATATCTATCCATATTAACTAGGATTAAATTAGAATCGATGTCAACAAAATGACGAGATTCCACGTATAGCTTGTTGATTTGTCAAACCTTCCTATTTTAGAAGAAAATTGTCTGTATTTATATAATACGCTTGTAATTTATGACCGTTTGAGTTTATATTTGTTTGCTTTAGTATATCTTTTTCGCTTTCGTATTTGTTGTGCAATTATATATATGATATATATATAAAGGTTTCATAATTAGTGCACATGAAAAAAAAGGAAGAGAAGAATTTCATTCAAAGAAAATAAAGGAAAAAGTGAAATGCACGGTGAGATACATGAATCATTGTTAAATGGACTAAACAAAGCACAGAAAACATGGGTAATGCCATTAAATAATACTCGAGTTCATGATTATTAGAAAAGGGTCTAAATGGCTAGAAACTTTTAATCCTCTAAAGCGAACATAAAATAGAGACTTTTATTTTTCACTTTTCTATATCTGAAGATGATATTGAGACTACACACCAACAATTGTGTAAGGTTTATTATGGCCTCATAGACTGATTACGAAATGTACCCACTAACAACAAGTGCGATAAAATTTCTTCTCCACTCCAACTAAAAAAGGGAAATGATAGTGTTTTGCAGTTTTTATTCCTTTTTCGTATACATTTCATATACACATTTTTAGATTTGAATCTAAATTATGACTGATACAAATCACCAAACTACAAATTTCAGTCGATGATATTTTATAATGAAAAAGTGTGAATGATGTTTAGACTGCAGTGCTGTAAAAAAATTATCAAAATTTACCATAAACTGTACTATTAAATAAAAAGTTTTATTCGTTTTATGTTTTTTTTTTGTCACAAAAGTATGTTCTACCGCCATGCTTTGAATTCGGAAATCGCATCAATTTGATATAACTTTAACCGGTGTGATACAGGAGAACTTTTGTTTTATGTATATATTGAATATATTTTGAAATTAATGTTTACGTATTTTATTGGACCACAATATCTTTTATTCTTTTTACTAGCATCCATTTTAGAATTGTAGTAGATACTATTCGAATATCAACTTCTAAAAAGGTTAAAAATGATTTATGATATATCTAATCATGTTTTAAAATTTAATATAGAACTCAAAGTTTAATATTGTGGTGAGAAAAGGAAGTAATAGTGTTCATCCGACCGATATCTCCCGTGCACAATGCACTAGTGGAATGTCACATGAGATCACGCCTCAAATTCTTTTTTCTATAACCATGTTGCCAATAAATTATACTGATAAATAAGAAACAAAAGGAATGGTTCTCATTAGGATATGTCGCAATGGCAGCCCACGAAAACCATCAATTTTTCAAGTAATTGAAATTTTTATCTCATCAAATTTGTTTGTTCTTTATATGAACGACTTAAAGTCTCCATTAAAGATTTAAATCTCATTTTCAATTTCTAAAGCTAAAGAATAGGCTTTGTGATTAGTTGTAGAAAATAATAGGCTTTGTAAAGCTATTTTTGCCCTTTCAGAGTGTGTAATAAGACTCATCACCACCTCCAATTGACCAAAATAAAGTAAGCATAAAACATATTTTTGTAACATATGCATCACCTAATACATGTAAGCAATTTGGTTTAGACGGTTGATGATGCATGGTACTACATATACAAAATTAAATAAACAATCAAATATTTCGTTCGTATAAGATAATTGAACGAAGGGAGAGTTGGGGAGGTAACCCCAAAGTGGGTCCCTTTGCACCCTGAATTTGACGAAGACATTATCATATATACCACGAAAGATCCATCAATTTTTTTAGAGGTCCATTTTAGACATTAATAAGCTCGGAAGTACGGTCAAACCGAAAGTTTAAAACAATAATTATACTTTTGATACTTTTAAATGAAAAGTGCTAGTTTTAAGATATGAGTCTAACGATCGATCGTTTGAGCGATGGCTTCAACGAAATTAGCTCAACTGGAACGACTTGATAAAGGCAAAACAAAGAAAGAGATTCATCTATTTAGTAAATGTCAAATTTTATTCACAAACGTCTATGGTCAAAAATGTTAGAAATCCGTCTTTAAATTTTGTTGTGTGAAAAAATGTTTTGATGGTTATTCGGAGAAATCAAAACAAAACTATGATGATATCATCAATGTGTCATTCAAAAAATTCGTATTCGACTAGTGATAGAAATGGGAAAGATCATTGTTTTTTTTGTGGTTTGAATATCGGGGTTTTTATTAATGTTTTTAGCACTTCTCAATTCAAAATCAATCGATTGAAAATGAAATATATGAGTCACAATTTTTTTGATAAACTATATTTTTTAAATATAAACTATTATTAAAAAGTAAAATTATCCGGCTGAATTTTCAAAATCTACAAAACGTTAAATTTTATGGAAAAATGTTTGTTGGAGAATGTCGTGGATTATGAATGCGACTAGACAATTCGAATTCACTCATGTTCGAATTCAAGTACTTTTATGCGATTTATGGTTTAAGATATGCTTCCATCAAATAATACCATGGTCATGATGGTGATAAAAAAACCAAAATGGGTTTGTCCATTCAAAAGCTTTTTGAGGCGTAATTAAAACAAAGGCAACATAACTGACCAAAAACTGAATTAACAGAAGAAAAGCGGGTAGATTTAGTTTTGGATATGGTCAAGATATAATCTTAGGTCCAATTTAGTGGTTAGATTATTGGTACAAGATAAATGGAAAATAAGTATCATCTTCCTAGCTAGTAAGGTTAGAGAATATATTTAGCGTGTGATATATCATGTGCGATCTCATGATCCTTTAAAACTATTTTATTGATCTATAGATATTTTTTATGAATGGATATTTGACCTGTTTTTTATGAATGGATTTTTTATCCATCCGTACGACGATTTGAATATTTTGTATGATTTGGATATTTGACCTATTTTTATGAATGGATCTTTATATAGTTGTAGGCCACAGGGAAATTAACCAACTATTTATTCATGTTATATTGTTTAATGAGTTGGTGTAGTTATAAAATGGTTTTATAAGTTCGTGTAGAATTAGTAGATTGATCATATGCATTTTTGTGTAGTTTTAGGCTTTTAGCATGTGTCCTGAGTTTATATGATTTTATGTCACTTTTTTCTTTTCAAGAATAAGACCAGTGCCAATACCATCATCTCAAAGATTATTAAGCTAATGATCTTATCTCGTCGACCGTCTAAACTTCAAGCCAATAATCATTCACATAAAAAGTATAGACTGTAAATGGTAATCGATGCAGAATATACAGAATTTGCTGAATTAGCAGAGTTTTCGTTATTTCTTGCGGAATATGCTGAATAAATATCAAACGTAAATGGTAACCGTGGAATATGAAAAAATTGCAGAATTTTTGAAGAGTTAATAGATTAAACAAACCTATGAACAAATTAAATGACATTTTAGTTAATACTCATTATATTCCTAAAAATTGATTTTTTAATTTCCTAAAATATCATATAGCTAAATAATTTTGAATTAAATTAGTCAATTTTAGATACATATAAGTAGTTAACTAGTAAATTGATAAAATAAATTATTGTACACAATTTTAAAATCCATAATTTATGATATACTATTTTGCAACTAAAATTGAATTATTTTTAAATTCAAAATTTGTGATATAATATTTTGCTACTAAAATTGAACTATTTTTATTACATAAAATATCATATAATTGAGTTTCTTTCAAATTAATTAATTGAATTTTTGATATATATATATAACTTGTTAGTTAATAGATTGATAAAATATACTAATATATATAATATAATATTTTATATTAAAATTTAATTATTCTTTAATTAATTCGTTTTTAAAAATACTACAAATTTATACAGAGTTACCATATTTTTTAGAATTATCATGCACAAATAGAAAAATATAATTAAGTTTTACTTATAATATTACACATACATATCTAGCATACCAATTTCTTAAAAACATATCAATTTTTTCAAAATATAATATGTGGTGATACAAATGTTTTTCGTCTTTTAGTAAAATTTCTTCAAATTCTTTAAAAATTCTTCAAATTCTTCTCTTTTTGTCAAATGGTAACAACATTCTACATTTTTTTCATCTTCTTCTAATTATACAAATTATATTGTTACCATTTAAGGCCATAGAAAAGTTTTAGGAAGAGAAATATAAAAGAGATCGGAATACAAAAACAAGATGGTGTCTTCTCACCCACCTTTTAAAATATGTTTTAAAAAAAATTGCTTATCATTTTGCCAAAACAGTATTGCTTTAGTGTTTAACTAATAAATTAAAAATTGTTTTCATATCAAGTTTGTAGATTCATAATTGAAAGTACTGTATAGTATATAATTTGCTGTAGGATGGGTAATGACATTTTAATGTGTCAATATATTTTGGATCATTAATAATATATATTCGAAACAGTACAATTATTCGCAAAATATAATACTTAATCAGCATGATTTTTGTTCAATAGTATTTAATCTGTTAATCAGCATAAAATCATGTACGAAAATAATAATGAACATATATGGTATATTTGTGGACAAAGTATGTTCAAAAGTGCATATGGTGTTGATCTTACAGTAAAACCTCTACAAATTAATAACGTTAAAACCATAATATTTTATTAATTAAGCGAAATATTAATTCATCGAGAAATTAATTAGGTCGAAAACTTAATTTGGGACTTGAAAATTGTATTAATTTATAGAAGTTATACTGTAATTACTTTTCCACATATGTATTGTACTAAACAGTTACCATAATTCTGTTTTGTTATTGACTTTAGGTAGCATGGAAGTTTCGTCGGAGGTCCGCCTCCCACTTCGGAATCCGAATTGGAATAAAAAACTCTTGGAAGCTTTCAGAAACTCGCTTCTATGTCGCTTTCAAAAAACTCTATTTAAAACCTTACGCTTCCGTTTTGGAACCTTACGATTCCAATTTGAAAACATTTTACCGTAAATAAATATGAAAGTAATGATTTTTAACGTGTCTCTCATTATACACGAAACATAATCGAAAAATAATTTCGTATTTTAAACATTTGTGCACGTTAATTTTTTTTTTATATTTTATCTATAAATGAATTTCTCATCTAGAAAATAATTAATTTGATTAGTTGAATGAAATCATTTTGAAAAATTTAAGTTTGGCGATTACATCATATAGTCTGAATCAATCAAAATGATTTGATGGAGCTAGGAACTATTATTACTCTGAATCATATCGTTTATGAAAACTGTCACTTGCATCATGTAGAACGTAAACGATCACACAATATGAAAACTGATTTAATTAGAATAAGGTTAAGAGGAGGCCTAATAAAGTGATAAACGAATGGGTTAGGGATCAACTTGACCCACCTAAAACGGATGGTTCTACTTTACTCGTATAACCTTTTTGTCAACGGCGCGTGTTTTATACGTTCACGACATAAGCGCGTGACAATGAATTTGTAGATCTCCAAAATAATCTTTTTTTCTTTTTATTTATTTATTTTTATTTTATTTCTTCATATTATAAGACAACCGAGAGAGTTAATCCATTACCTAAATACTCACTCCCTTTTAAGAAAAAAAAAATAATCACATTCTGCTATTTAACCCCCACCACTAACGGATACAACTGTGTTAAGTAATTAATTTAAGTTAATGAATTATACGTATAATTCTGCTATTAGCCTCTTGATGGAGTTTAAAACACAGAATCTAGTCAAAGTTAGTATATAGAAATGATTCTGATTACATTTACACCTTCCCGTACAAGCTTATAATAATAATTAGATAATAATCGTAATCTTCTCATCCACCAATTACATGTGTAGTTTTGTTAAAAAAGCTCCCCTCTAATCATTATTCTTATTTAATATATTATTTTTTATCTACAATTTACATGAATTTGTTATTCTTTTCACATATCTACATTGATATACAAATAATTAACTGAATATTGACTAATTAATTTGTTTTCCTTTCTTTTCAAGACCAGATTCACATGTTTATTGTGAATTTAAAGTTTCGGAATATTATGAGATCTTCTGTATTTAATATGATCATAAATAGGTAAAAATCTCCAGTTGGAAAAAGTGTCTACTAAAATAATAAACGAAAAATGAATATTCAAGAAAATAAATGTGATTAAAAATAACAAAAATATTTGTATACATTAAAAAAAAAGTTTTTAGTAAAAAAGAAAACGCCGTTGGTAAAATGGTGACGAATTGAAAACGGAACCTTTAAGAAGACGGAGTCACTGTCTTGTCAAATAAAAGAAAAAAACGACTTTGTAGTCTTTGTCATGTTTTAACATTTTTCTACTTCATTAAATTAAAAATATCAAAAATTAAAATCTAAAACCAAGATAAGAAAAGGATATTTATAATTTTTTTGGGTATAAACCCTAGTTGAATTATAAAATTTGATAAGCAAAATTAAATTTTAAAAAAAAAGGCAAGTGAATAGAAGAAAGAGAGAGAGAAAAGTGTGAACAGTTAATGGCGGAGCAGTATAAGGAATCGCTTCTCTCTAGAAAATCTTCCATAGCTGGATCATCATTTTTATTATTATTACAAGAAAATTAAATCAAGAAAAAAAAATATTACAGAACAAGAACAAGAACAAGAACAAGGAGTTGTGTAATAATAATAAGAGAAACAAAAGTGTTTCTTCGAGATGCGAGCTAAGTCTGGTAGAAAAGAAACCTTCTCTGTACTTCTTCTCTTTCTCCTTTTGATTCTCATTTTGCCTAGTCCTTAAATTTCTTTTCTTCACTTTCCTTTTTCTTCTTCTTCTGTGATCGAAGATAATAAAGTCAAGAATTTTCATATATTCTAATAAAGTCTTTCTTGGGTTTGTTTTGGTATTGGATCTGTTTCTTGATACTTCAAGATTTGGTCATAGTTGAATTTTTAGAGGGTTTTTTTATCTAGGGTTTCGAAATTTGATGTAGGACTTTGTGATTTGCTAATAAAAATCAAAAGAAAAAAAAAAGAATCTTTATTTTCTTCTCATCCAAATCTACCCACCATTTTTTGTTGTGGGTGATTCTTCTTTTTTCTAAGTTTTAGGTTTTTTCTTACATAATCAAGATTTAGAGAGGAAGGGTTTTTCTTGTAAGTGAGAATATTTGATTTGTTTATGGGAATACCTGATGGTTCATTGCTAGATCTAATTGACAAGGTTAGGTCTTGGATAACTTCGGATTCAAGCGATTCTTTGTGCTTATCTTCTTCTTCTTCTAAACACTTTGGAATTATGCCTATCGTTTCCAAAATGTGCCATGACTGTGAAACCAAGCTCGATGGTTTGTTGTTACATGGATACTGTTGTCTTAGTTGTGGTCGTTTATGGTGCAAGAACTGTTATTACTCTGAATCTGATACAGAGGAGAAACAAGATTTCAACAAGTTGCTGTGTAGAGAATGTAATGGTGAGGTTCGTGAGTTAAAGGGGAAAAACTATGATAAGGTTCATCCCCGGGATAGCCCTGATCCCCCGCCTTCTCTTGGTGCAGCTGCTTCTCCTCGAATAGAGAATCTTGAAATCCGTGATTGCAAGAACATAGCCTCTATTCGTTGCTATCCGAGCAGGTAGTTTGATCGGTCTTTCATTGAGTTTTTATATTCGATTACGAGTTATTTATTTATGATGTGTGAATTGTGTTTGTGTGTGGTTGCAGGGGAGAGGAAGAAGAGGGTAGAGATTGCGGTAAACAGTTTTTAAGCCCCTCGAGTGAGTATCATGACAGTTCGGATATAGAGTCGGGTAGTGTTAGTGCTAGACATGAGCTTTTTAGTTGTAAATCTTCTGCTGGTTCCAGTCCTCACGATAGTCCATTAAGGAACAATTTTAGTCCTCTTGGGCGATTTGTACAGCACGCGAAAGACCTGAGTCCTAAAGTTGGTTCTTTTGATCATCATCATCAAGAACAACTCATGGCTGGTGATGATTTAACTAAGCCAGATCAGGGGGACTTGGAACCGGAAGATCACAAAGCTCAGCGCCAGGACGAGGAGGATACGTTGCAGCAGCCGTTAGATTTTGAGAACAGCGACCGCATCTGGTATCCTCCAGCACCTGAAGATGAGAATGATGATGCTGAGAATAATTTCTTTACATATGATGACGAAGACGATGATATTGGGGACTCTGCTCCCGAGTTTTCATTGAGTAGTAGCTTTTCTAACCATGTTCCTACAAGAGAAAAACTGGGAGAAAACAGCAATGAACCTCTTCGAACTGTGGTGCACGACCACTTCCGAGCTCTTGTGGCTGAGTTATTGCGTGGGGAGGAACTTATTCCGTGTGATGATGGTAGTGCAGGGGACTGGCTGGATATTGTCACAGCTTTAGCATGGCAGGCTGCGACTTTTGTAAAGCCGGATACTCGTGCAGGCGGCAGTATGGATCCCGGGAATTATGTCAAGATTAAATGTGTAGCATCCGGAAATCAAAACGATAGGTATACTTATCTGTTCCTACTCTTGCCACTATCCGATTCGACCATAGTTTCCTCTGGCTGATAGTTACTAATTGAATACCTTGTGTTTCTGCAGCATTCTCATCCGGGGAATAGTGTGTAGCAAGAACATTACGCACAAGCGAATGACGTCGCAGTACAAAAATCCAAGGCTGCTGCTTTTAGCTGGGTCTCTGGAGTATCAGAAAGTTGCAGGCCAGTTAGCGTCCTTTAACACGTTGCTCCAACAGGTTGGTATATTGCTATTCTTTAGGACAGGTTCTTAAAATCTCTGATTAACAAGCTGACCAAAACTGTTAAAATTTATGTGTCTTGGATAGGAAAATGATCATCTCAAGGTGATGATAGCAAAAATAGAGTCCCTTCATCCAAATGTTCTCCTGGTAGAGAAAAGTGTATCTTCATATGCCCAGCAATACCTTTTAGAGAAGGAAATTTCATTGGTGCAAAATGTGAAAAGGTCATTGCTGGATCAAATAGCTCGTTGCACCGGTGCTGTTCTTTGCCCCTCGGTAGATAGTATTTCTACTGCTCGGTTGGGACACTGTGAGCTATTCCGGACTGAGAAAGTGCTGGAGCAGCACGATGCTGGCAATCTGTCAACCAGAAAACCAAGGACGTTAATGTACTTTGAAGGGTGTCCTAGACGCCTAGGTTGCACGGTATGCTCATTTATTGATTTCGTAAAGCTAACTTAAATTTACTATCTTATTTCCTCAGTGTATCTGTTATTTATACAGTTGTCTTTAGTTTTTCATTCTTGAATTAATTAAGACTTTATTGAAACTTGTGCAGATTGTGCTTAGAGGCAGTTGTCGCGATGAGCTAAAGAAGGTTAAGCACGTTATTCAGTACGCGGTATTTGCAGCTTATCACTTATCATTGGAGACTTCATTTCTTGCGGATGAAGGTGCTTCTCTGCCTAAAATTAAACTGAAGCAACCGGGGATGGTGCGTACAGCATCAGAAAGGAGAATGATTGATGATGGCATTTCCCTAGTAACTCTCTCTCCTAAAGAACCTGATGTTCAAGCTTTAATTGATACAGCTGCACACGAAGATGAAAATACGGTCCCGGTGCCTGAGCCTGAAGTTTGTGAATCATTGTGTGAGGACTTTGATCCTAGTCAGATATTCCCATCGTCTTCTGACATGATATCTTGTGAAGTTGACACTGAGCAATCTGATGCATTGAATGGAGAATTTTCCAATAATTTGGTGACAAGATCATACTCGTCGAATCAGTTAAATGGTTTACATGAACCCACTGGTGAAGAAGAGAACCAGTTAGTGAACACTGAGAGATTCGATGAAGATGATGTTTCTAGCGAATATTTCTCTTCCGCAGACTCTCACCAGAACATATTGGTCTCGTTTTCAAGCCGTTGTGTTTCGAAAGAATCAGTTTGTGAACGCTCACGACTCTTGCGGATTAAGTTCTATGGATCCTTTGATAAACCTCTCGGAAAATACTTGAAGGATGATCTTTTCGATCAGGCTTCCAGTTGTAGAACATGTAAGGAGCTAGTTGATGCACATGTCCTCTGCTATTCTCATCAGAACGGAAATCTTACTATCAATGTTAGACGTCTCCCTTCCATGAAGCTTCCCGGTGAACAAGATGGGAAGATATGGATGTGGCATCGTTGCTTACGATGTGCACATGTAGACAAGGTTCCACCTGCTACTCGTCGAGTAGTTATGTCTGATGCAGCATGGGGACTGTCTTTTGGAAAGTTTCTAGAACTTAGCTTTTCGAATCATGCTACTGCGAATCGTGTTGCATCCTGTGGCCATTCGCTTCAGAGAGACTGCCTTCGATTCTACGGGTAAACACTGTATAATCTCATTCTCTAGAGTTATATCAATGATGTTTTAGCACTACTAATATTATGAGTATGATTTTATTGTTTTGCAGATTTGGGAACATGGTTGCGTTCTTTAGATATTCTCCCATCAACATACTTACTGTCTTCCTGCCCCCGTCAATGCTTGAATTCAACAGCCATCCTCAACCGGAGTGGATACGGACAGAGGCAGCCGAGGTAGATTTTAAGAATTTTTGTTTAAGGCCCCTTCTGCTTCAGGTTGTTGGATATGCAAATGCTAAAGTTCATTATACTTTCTGTTTGTTACGTTTTATAGATTATGCGTAAAATGCGGAATATGTACGAGGAGATCTCGAGTATGCTCAACCGCATGGAAGAAAAATGCAGTTTACTTGAACCGGAACATTCTGAAGCCTCTGATCTGCATAGTCGCATAATCGGATTAAAAGAGCAACTCTTGAAGGAAAAAGATGAATACGATGTGAGCATTTGATTCTTTTGCTCCTGCTTCTCCTGTTTCCTTTTCTTGATGATGCTTGTTGGATTTGTATTTGATGGAATCTTGCTCATCTTGGAACAGGATGCACTGCAGCCTATTTTTGTGGAGAATCTGCAAAATCATGGGAGTTTGGATATTCTAGAGCTGAATCGGTTGAGACGGGCACTCATGATTGGTTCTCATGCTTGGGATCATCAGCTTTACTTGTTAAACTCTCAACTCAAGAAAGCATCTGAATTTAAAGCTGGTGATGACCATGCTTCTCAGGATCCATCAAAGGTTGACTTTAGACAGCACCAAGATCCAGAAGACCGGGAAAGAAAATCCCATTCTGATGCAGAAGCTAATTGTGATAACAAAGATCTGGACAAAATGCTTTCCCCTGGCTCTTCTCTGTCTGAGAGGATAGATTCGGCGTGGTTAGGCTCGTTCCATACTCTAGAGAAAGCCGAGACAACTGCTGAGACTGAAGGCTTTACAGCTACTAATTCTCCCCTCCGGAGGCTAGCAAGGCCTATTAGAGTCCAGTCATTTGATTCAGCGATACGATTTCAAGAACGGATCCAAAAAGGTTTACCACCATCTTCTTTGTATCTCTCGACCCTCAGATCATTCCACGCTTCTGGTGAGTACAGGAATATGGTGAGGGATCCTGTTTCAAATGTAATGAGGACTTACTCACAAATGTTGCCACTGGAAGTACAGAAGTTGGATTTGATTGTTGGTTCAACTCCAACATACATCTCTTCAGCTTCTCAGATGGCTGATGGGGCTCGGATGCTGATTCCTCAACGGGGCCTTAATGATATTGTGATTCCTGTATACGATGATGATCCCGCAAGTGTTGTATCATATGCTCTTAATTCCAAGGAATATAAGGAGTGGGTCGCTAACAAAGGAATAGCGAGTAGTAGTGGCAGCAACTGGAACAATAGAGAGTCTGAACCTTCCGGCTTTGCGTCTTGGCGTTCTCTGGGGGCGATGGATGTTGATTACATCCACCACGCGGTGTATGGTTCTTCTCAGGATGATAAAAGGTCCCCGCATTTGACAATTTCTTTTACCGACCGCGCTCCTGCTTCCTCTGGTGCAACTGAAGGTAAGGTGAAGTTCTCTGTGACGTGTTACTTTGCAACGCAGTTTGACACTCTAAGAAAGACGTGTTGTCCGAGCGAAGTGGACTTTGTGAGATCCTTGAGCCGGTGTCAGCGATGGTCTGCACAGGGAGGGAAAAGTAATGTGTACTTCGCCAAGTCATTGGACGAGAGGTTCATCATAAAACAAGTCGTGAAAACCGAGCTGGATTCGTTCGAGGATTTTGCATCTGAATACTTCAAATATATGAAAGAGTCACTCTGTTCCGGGAGCCCCACTTGTCTTGCTAAGATTCTCGGTATCTACCAGGTTAGTTACAAACTTACAGTGTAGAGAATGTAAAACGGTGAAGCCAAAGTTCTTGCTTTGAAATGGAATACTTTAGCATGTGAACGATTGATTTTGAATGCTATGGCTTGCTTGCAGGTCTCGATTAAACACTCGAAAGGTGGAAAAGAGACGAAAATGGATTTGATGGTGATGGAGAATCTCTTCTATAACAGAAGAATATCCAGAATCTACGATCTCAAGGGATCTGCACGGTCACGATACAATGCAAACACATCAATAGACAAAGTATTGCTAGACATGAATCTGCTCGAGACACTACGCACAGAACCGATATTCCTGGGAAGCAAGGCTAAGAGAAGCCTCGAGAGAGCTATATGGAACGACACAAACTTCTTAGCTGTAAGTAATTTCATTACTACTAAGTCATAAGTTCTTAATTCATTATTCTTGTTTGCTCATTATTCTCTTCTGGTTGTTTTTACTTAGTCTGTGGATGTTATGGACTATTCATTGCTGGTTGGTTTCGACGAAGACCGTAAAGAGCTGGTTCTCGGGATCATCGACTTCATGAGACAGTACACATGGGACAAGCATCTTGAGACATGGGTTAAAGCATCAGGCATTTTAGGTGGACCAAAGAACGCAGCACCGACCATAATCTCACCAAAACAGTACAAGAGGAGGTTTAGAAAGGCCATGACCACTTATTTTCTCACTGTTCCTGAGCCATGGACCTCTTGAGTGTGAAAGAGAAATCATTTTTCACCATTCTTTTGTTTTACTGATCCTTAATTTGTTCTACAATAAAAAAAGGGAAATTGGTTTAACAGATTGATATATACAGGTTCGAACCTGACTGATTGATTATTATCATCTTTTTCTTTTTTTTAATTGGTGTGTGTTGGTTTCTCTGAGTATAGAGAATTGTATATTGTAATTATTGGCCAAACTAAAAGCTCCCAAAATTTGAAAGAAAAAAATACTAATGATTTGCCTTTTTTCTTATATCTATGTTCTCTTTACCTTATGTTTTAATCTCTGTATAATTCTTCCTTATGTTGCAAATTCACCTAAGTACGTAACGGACACAAAGATGTGTGGTAATTCTATATGGTGCTATCTCAAACTTTTCAGTAAACATAAATTTATGTTGACATTACAAAATGAGACTAGAAAATATCAACGTTAACGTCTCTGTTTTCTTAATTAATGTTGATTTTTCTTATATCTAATTTTACGAAGTCAACTTTAACTTAGAAAAATTAATTTGCCTATACCATTGTTGGAGTATAAATTTGTCATGTCAATTCAAGTTGGAGTATAAATTTGTCATGTCAATTCAAATACTTGAGAATTAAACGACCATTTTTCCCAAAATGTATTGGTAAGCTCAATATTTTTCTTCAGAATTGTGTTTTGTATTTAACAATAGTACCCTTGGTCTCAAGCTTGCTCCAAGCATCTCCATTAAACTAAAACTAAACTAAAAAACAAAGATAAACAGAGAAAAACATAGAGAAATCACATGAAGACTTCTTCTCCTTCGTTCTTTTACACAAATCTAACCTTTTTCTGCAACCAAATGATAAAAATTATCAAAATATATCCGAAAACACAACTTTATTTTTCTTCTTGTTGTTTGTTTCATATATCTATCTCCTCGAAATTCGTTTTTTGGTTGTTGCATAAAAAGATAAAATTGTTTAATTTGAGAATAGACTAGAAGAAGTTGGTAACACAAGTTGGAAGCACATCCATTTCCTAGTGTCAATTTTTCGTAATTAAAAGAAGCAAGAAACGTGGCTTCAAAAACGGATCCATGTTTTTTCTTAGCAAAAAAAAAAAACAAAAACCCTAAAAAGAATTAATCACCTCATGTGCTTTGACATGTTCTTCTTCACCAATCCCAAAGCTTCTTCCTTCATTACAAAGCAAATGTTGTCTCTGATGAATCAAACCACTTGGAATATTAAGGAGACAAAGTTTTGTAATCTTGTTGGAGAAATCAGACACACTCTCACTCTCTTTCCTCAGTTTCTCAACTTTCCACTTTGGTAACTTCAACTTCACGCTACTCATCATCATCACTTCTCTCTCTTCATCTTTCTTCATTACCGATAGATCAGAAGATGATCTACGAGACAGCTTCAGATTCTCTAACCTCTCCTTTGCACTCATCTCAATTCCAGACCTAACTCTTCTTGGACCTCTCTCTTTACATGTTCTGCCACACGGGTTTCCATCATTAGTCAAAAAATATTCCAAACTTTGAAAATCTAAAAACCAAAAAGATGAAAATTTACCTAGGAAGTTCCACCATGAAGTAAAGCCTTTTTGACTCCAAGTTTTGGTGAGGATCTAAAGGCTTTGCTCTGATTCCGAAATGTTTCACCGATTCGGATTCGAAGACGACGTGGCCGGGAAAATCTTTAACCACCGTAGAAGCTTTAACCGGAGTTTTGAGCTTGAAACTCTCTCCATTGATCTTCATGATTTTCACAGATTTCTTGCTTCCCAAGCTATTACCCATTTGTTTGTAGGGTTTACTAAAAATGTGATCTATACAAAAAAAACTTTGTGAGTGGGTGTCTATTAAGAGCTCAGTAGTTAAAGGTGGGTGCTATGTTAGATCAGATCATTATAGATTTTTGGATTTTTTATGGTTGGTTGCTCATGATAGTGAACTAGCAATAAAATGCCAAATCTTGAAAATATATAAAAATTAATGAGAAGACAAAGAGTTACGTCGCATTTCACTATCGATCTTGAAAAAAACCAATAACAGCCCGATAATCATGTTTACTTTTTTAAATTCCAATAATTAATTGAAATTGAAATGTGTACTGTTCTTCACTTATAGACCATAGTTTTATGTCCTTATGTTTCCTGGAAAATGACTCTTGCGTTAATCACTCCGATTAATCTGCAAAATTTACGTGAAAATTGATTGATTTTTGTCCATAAGGCACGTGAAGATTGATTGACTTTTTAACGAATTTGATAACAAAAATCTAAATTTGCTTCTCTTTCCAGGAACAGTAACTAATAGTCTAATACTCCATATTAATCATATGAAATGTTGGATTAATCAATTGTTACAAAATTGACAAATCAAATACAGAAGTGAGTAAAAGAGTTCGATTCTCGTAACTCTTTTAACTTCCAATTTCTCAAATGTAATTAGTCTTCAATACAGCTCAATAATCAATAGAAGAACATAGTAAACAGATTAAAGAAACATCTAGCAAAATTACATTCAAATCTTTTATGGTTAAGAGCTAGTTTAGAGTAATTATTGAGATGATTTACGAAGAAGCTCTAGCAAAGAGTTAGCTTTCCTCTTAGCTCTCTCTGTACCATCTCTTGATAGTTCCATCAATGGAACAACAGCTCCAAGTCTACCAATGGATTTCAGTTTTTCAGTATCTCTCTTGCAAAGAGAAAGCAAAATCGACGCTGCGTTCTCTCGGTTTTTCGGTTGATCCTTCTGGAGGAAATCAATCAATGGTGGTATTGCGTTGGCTTTCAACATCTCAGCTTTAGCGTCGTTGCTACTAGCTAGAACCGAGAGTATGGCCAAGGCTTCAACGACCATCATAGGGCTTGAGTCGGTCAGCATTTTCACTAATGGGTTTACAATACCGGCTCTAACCGCTCTGCCTTTGTTTCCTGAATAAATACACAAGTTGAATAGAGCCGTAGCTGCGTCTTTCTTCCCTCTGAGGCTACCGTTCTCAAGCAGATCCACTAAGGCCAGTATCGCACCCGATGCACCTATTATGATCTTGTTCTCATCAGCTAAAGAAAGGCTAAAGAGAGTAGCTGCGGCGTTTTCTTTAGCTTCCATGGTTCCAGCTCTGAGGACTTGTACTATAGATGTGACTGCTCCTGCAAGCATGATCAGTTCTTTGTTGTTTTCGTATATGGAGAGGTTAAGAACGCACGTGACAGCGTTTTCCTGCGTTTCAACATCGTCTGAGGTCAAAAGATTGACCAAAACAGGGATGGCTCCTGCTTCTGCAATCAGAATCCGGTTGTCTGTGCTTCGTTTTGATAAAGTACGGATTTCGGAAAGCGCAGTCCTGCGGTCTTCGATTGATCGCGTAGAGAGCTTTCGAACCAATGCTCGGATCGCTGATATGTCTCCACTTAAATCACGGAAAGACCCATCACTGTTTTTGGTTCTACCGTTCATGTAACTACCTGGCTGCTCAATGTTGTGCTTAGTACACCACTGAGAGATCAAGCTTCTGAGAACGTAGTTTGGAGTAAGAGTAAAGTTTTCGAGCTTCTGCTGGGTCTTTGGACATCTCAGATTCCCACAGTCTATCCATCTTTGTATGTAAGACCTCTCATACGTCTGTCAATGAAAAGGGAAAAGGGAAGATCATTGTTAATGTTTCGACTCAACAACGATTCAACAACCATACGTAAGTGCTATGTAAAACAGACCTGTCCTGTGGAAACAATAGCAGGATCCTTCATCAGTTCCAATGATATTGGACAAAGAAAATCCTCAGGGATTGTGAGTTCGTCTGATTTCTTCGAATCATCGTTGTTCTTGGTAACTGCTTTCTCTGATCTCTCATTATCAGCATCCTTAGATAACAAGAAGGCCAAGGAAATAGAAGAGCTTTTTCGACGCGGTGATTCAAACTTCTTCTCATCAGATAAAGGAATGTTGGAATGCACTGTTTCTTGAATACTCTCCAACTTCTCAATAACTTTGCTCTTCGTACTGCTCAAGACATCTTTCTCAATTGGCTCGGATATAGCACTCGAAAACTTCTTCGAATTTAAAGACCCGTATCTCTGCATTGCTCTTTTCAACTGAGATCTAGCTAGCTCCACCTGATTACAAACAAGAACCTCAAATACAGCTCCAAGGTAAAGAACAACAACATAAGTCTGCAATGAGCTTTACCTGTTCACGAACTTCGTCAGAGATGTCATACCGATCATACGGCAAATCGCCTAAAGCTTTCACCAGCTTCCAAGTAACACATTGGAACTGAAATGTGATTCTCTTAGCAGCCCCATCCTTCAATTCAAGATAAACCAAAGATTAGAGAATTCCTCTTTTTTTTTTTTTTTTTCTGAATTATCAGGAAGTTGGGGGCCGAAACCCGTAATACCCCCGTGCCAGAAACTACAGCATGTAATATTAGTTTCGTCCCAAACATTACTCGAACCAAGGACCTCTAAGCTTTGCCTGAGATCTTTACCAGTGGAGCTATTGGCTCTTGGTTATATCATATGGACACAAATGTCAACAACAGTATCTTCCAATCTAAGAGACTAAAAACAACATTTTGACCAATTGGGTTACAACATCTTCCTACAAAGTAAATCCTACCATAGTTAAACCAATGATTGGATCTAAGTTAAGAATGCTTACAGAGGATTCACGAGCTTGGAAGCAAGTAGCTGAAGACAAAAGACGCTTGGAAGCTTGAAGTCCAACAACAAGATCAGACCACCAATCACATTCATTAGTAATCAAAGATGAAGAAGCATCAGATTCAGATTCCTGTGAAGGAGAAGAATCTCTAATCTCTTCAATCAAATGAGTTAAGAGACAAACTCGCCTCGCGAGATCGGCACAATCTTTTTTGAACACTCCAGTGTTTGTCGGAATGTCGATGATTGAGGAAATGAGATCAAGAAGAGAGGTGGGTGAGACGGATACTCCGGCCATTACGCCGTCGTATACGGCGGTCGGAGAAAAGGAAATCGGAAATGGGACTTAGCTCTCTCTGTGACTTTGTATCGAGGCTTTTTATGTATCCAACGAGACCATGTGGTGAAAGAAGATATGTTGCTATTAGGATATCGTTTTTGGTTAGTATTTTTTTTTTCCACTTGGTTTAAGTTTTTGTAAATTGTTCTCTTTTGGAAAAGAATCTAAAATTGCTATTTTCGAAATATTTTTTTTCTAAAATGTCATCAATTTGTCTATTTCCAAAAACATTACTCCCTCTATTGCATATTAGTTGTCATTCTAACATTAGTTTTTTGTTTCATATTACTTGTCATTTTGTATTTCCAATACAGATTTATTACCATTTTTTCATCTTTTACCTTTAATTTTCAGCTTAATAATTACTTATATTAAAAAAAATCGTGTATTAATTAGGGGTAAAACAAAAAATTTAATTTTTTTCTTAATTTGTGTGGAAACACCTAGAATGACAAGTAATTTGCAACAGAGGGAGTATAAATTAGAGATTTTTTAAATTTAAATCTTAAAATTCTACATTTTAAAAAGAATTTTTTGACATTAAAAACTAAATTATAATGTATTATAGTTAATTCAAACATTAATAAAAATTTAAAATGATATTTTTGAATTTTTTTTAAAATGTGACATTTTTAAAAATATTTTATTATTATTATTATATGTTTCTTTTATCTTCTAATATATTTAGACTTTTAGAAGAAACATTAAAAAACAGGAAAACAGTTTTACAACAATTTCTTTTATTCAAACAACAAAAGTTAACGATAAATGGTTCTATATACTATGTTCACAATAGATAATTGATATGTAACTATATATTTCTTTTTGGTCAAAAGCTAAATTTATTTAAAACAAAAAAGGTTCTATATGTTTTATATTTACGATAGATAACTTTATCTTTAATACATATAATCACGATTATTGACCATGCTTATACTATAATAGAAATTTTAGATAATCTTATCTATGTAAATCTGCACTTGGTCTAAGTCCAAGCATAGTTTTATTTTATTGCATTTTTATATGTTTTTGATTAAATTCATAAGAATCATACAATACTACAAATTAGATAATTGGGAGCGAGATTCGCGGTGAGCGTAGAGGTTGAAGAGAATGATAGGATACAGTTGTCATTTTCAATTATTACATTTTGTATTACAACCAAACTTATATAATGGAAACAAACCCTACTTTTAAATCCAAGAAAAATCAATTCTATATGTATATAAGGAAATGGTTTGTTGCGTGCTAGGTTGTAAAGCCCAAGACCTTGTATTATTGTAGAATTTTTCATATGGGTGGTATAAATTTTCTAATGAGTTGTAAGGATTGATGAATAAAAGAATTGGCCAATGATATTATATCAAAGAAAATGCACTAGGTTGCTAAATTTTAATTATTATTTTCTTTCAAAATTGTCAAAAGGATAATATCGTAAAAAAATAGGTTTATTTATCGTGTGTGTATTTTTTTCACATAGATTTTGTGTGAGTTTTTAACAAAGGTCATATTATCCTTTTTTTAATTTTTAATAACACATAAATTTACATGATATTATGTATTTAAATTACACGCAAAAATACATATCTTTTTTTGACGTCTTTGCCGCTAGTTTTGACAAAAAGTTATGGCTATATAGCATCGCAAAGAAATATATTATATACAATCTTGAAAGATAAGGTAAAATGGTCAAATTTGTTAGTTTTTTCTCAATGTAAAGCAAGTAAGATAGAGTTTCACTTCTTATCATGAATCATTGATCAGTATATGCTAGATGCATTGTATTGACATGTCTTTCTTGGTATATGATCTGGCTTACACAAAATATTTTCATTTTTTATAGCTTTATATCCTTATTCTTCTCCTTTTCATTTGTTGATAACTTCTTTTTAAGTAATTATAATTTGTTTGATCATTGCTTTGTGACTTTTTCAAAACTTTCTATCCTTAACACTTTACAAGGAAAAAAAATCCATATATTTGATAATTTGAAAAGTAGTTTTCGGTTTTCCCTGAGCGGCATTATTATACTTTTGAGATTTTCTTCGTAGGATCCAAGACACACTCATTTAAAAGACATGATAGACACACACTATTAAAGATTTCCCTACAAATATAATGACATTAGGTAACACTATCCAACCATATCATAAATCATTTTTGTAATCATATAAATATATATGTATCTATATAAGTTTTAACAAATTGATTATATATATATATAAAAAAAATTTAGATTTAACAAGTATATGTTTGACACATCACAGCTCCGGCCTTACATCGAAGGTTCTGTCTCTTTTACCAAAAATTTCGAATGGAGAAATCACATATATTCTCAAACCATTTCTCTAAACTCACACAAACGCATGTTAAGTCAATGATCACTTTTTGAACAGACCTAAAACTCGTTATTCACTTCTTTTTCTTCGATCTTTCCTAATGTAAGTGTATGAGAGTTTCCAAGAAAACAACCCTCATTTTGTCTTCTCTAAAGTTGTCATGACCATGTTACTATTTCAAACCTTTCGTAGCGACACTAAAAGGCCAACCGCTATACTCCGACTAGTCGACAAACGACGTTAAGTTCGCCTCCCAAATAAAGCATAACAAGTTTATTGTTATCGTATTTGTACTAGCTGATGAACTGATATTTTACTTATAGATTTCATGGTTAATTAAGACACACTAAGCTAAGAATGTTTTAAAATTTAAGTGAATATGAAACAAAAGAAAAAACAGGTTTTTGGTTAAACATTTTTGAGTATCTATTATGATTTTGAATCATAAATTTATTATGTGGAAACCAATAATTAATTTTTTTATGTATATGGTCGAAAATGTATCTTGAGGATTCACACTTTCGCAGTTCCTCTAGATTGTGAATACATCTATTCTAATTGTTATTTTTAGGTGATTTAAAGTCTAACGGTAAACAAAATGGCATTTTAAGGTGAGTAGAGAAATATTTATTAAGATATTTCTCTTAATTGTATCGGGTTTGAGGTTTATATAAGATAGTCATAAGAGATTATCCACATCCTTTACTACTAAAACACAAGTCACCTCACCAATTAATAGTTGACATGTGGAGTTTTATAGCTTAAAATAATAATAAAATAATTAAGCAAAATAATAGAATGTCAACGTAACTATTTAAAAAATTTATAGTCTTATTAATCCCTAAATTTGTGGCTCAACCACCCACTATTCCTTGATCTGTAATTTCAAAATAAAACCATCAATTCACTCATCATATATATTGTTGAATTAACAATTGAAAGAGAATCACCCTCTCCATATTGTTATCCGTCTCGCTGAAAAAATAAAAAAATTCAATTTTATAAATTGGTATTTCAATATTTTTAATAAAAAAAAATGGATTTCTAAAAAAAAAAAAAAAAAAAAGAATGTCCATGGTCATGCCCGTGCTGGGCCATAATACTAGTAATCACTAAAACTCAAGACAAAATAGTATTTGCTTCAATATCGTTTCTCTATTATTTTTATTGGTTCTTTCATAAGGCCAAATTCACAACACTTGTCATCAAATTCATCCAATCAAAAGTTCTTTGGATAGATTTGGATACTTTTTTAGATACTTTGGATAATTTTTGAAGAAGAAAAAGTTAATTTGAAAAATATTAGATAATTTTAAATAATTTTAAAAGCATAAATGTGATTTCTAGATCATTTTTAAAATTTTAATGATGGAATTGGGTAATTCTGGTATCATGTGTAATTATCCGACATGTATCCTTGCCTACTTAAATGAACTATTTTGATCCAAACATGTAATTTCGATTATTTTCATCTAAAATGTCTGTTTGATAAATCGGATACAGATAAGGTCGGGTTATCTAGACCGAAATGCACATGTATATATATATTGAAAAACAATGTATATTTCAAACTATTGCTAGTATACATACTTTGTCGAGTATTTTGAGGAAGAACAAAAAATATATCAAAAATTTCATTTGTATAAGAGAGTTTTAATTTGTTTTTGCATAAACAGTAAAGTGTAGTTTGGAGGAAGATGAACATCCTTCTCCATTTTAAGAATTTTAATTAATGCCGAGGAATGCATCAAGTCAATATGCACCGCATATTCATTGCTCTACTTATAGGCTTATAGCTAACTTTTTACACCTTGCTTTGGTCTGATTCGGGTTCGGTTATCAACGATTTACTACTAATAGTTTCACCAAAAACGAACCAAACATTCAAAGGAAAAAGTTGTTCAACGAGTCTGATCAAAACAGCCGGTCCAATTCGGGACTATATTTTTCAAACATCATTCCATTAATATCTCTATAGTGAATATTATAATATATGCTTTCTAATATAATTATTTAGCAAGACGTGTACAAACAAATAACAACATTAAATTTTCACCGGAAAAGAAGAAGCGTTTCTTGACCTGTTGAACAATAGTTAGAGGAATCGCTAGGGTCATGAATACAACGAGCTGGCAAAGCAGTAAGTACCGTTTTCATCGGGATCAGACCGATATTGAGGTCAGGCAAACGACCTGGTCGGGTACTAGTACTATCCTCCGAGCAATTGGTACTTGAAATAGGTAATATTGTCATAACACATGATTCAGATACCGAAGAAGATTGATCACTAATGATATTGGTTTCATGTTGCTTATGCGAGGAATTGAGGTAACGTCGAGTAATGTAGTTGGTGTGATGGTAAAGACGATGATTAGTTGGGTCGATTCCCATTTTCATGAGTTTCCTCTTTAAGCAAGTTTCCCAATGGGTCTTCACTTCGCTGTCCGTTCGTCCAGGCAATCTTCCCGCTATCAGTGACCATCTGAAAACGTGCCACCAAAATTTTATTATCACGTACTATTTACATTTTGATATATTTTATATTTGAAACTTAATCAAGAAGAAGAAGAAGAATGAGAACCTATTGCCAAGAAGTGCATGAAGCTTGAGGATGAGTTCGTCTTCGTCTTTTGAGAAGTTTCTAAGTTCTGGCTTTACATAGTTTCTCCGTCTCACTCTACATCTCGTGGCACGTTGTAACATACCTAGAAAAGATTAGTGATCAAATTAAAACAATGTTTCGTCATAAAACTCACGTACACATATGTATCAACCACTTTAGTCATGAATAATCGGTCATACGAGTAGCAAAACATTCGATTGATTTGTTGAAAAAGAAAAGTATTGATGGAAAATAGTTTTACCGGAAGGCGGAGAAAGAGCACGAAGGCGGATTTTGTTCATGTCTTCTTCAAAGGATAAGATTGGTTGGTTTCTATTGTTAGTTAATTTGTTGATTGATTGTGAAGTTTTTTTTTTGGGTTAAAGATTGTGAAGTTGTTAGCGAGAAGCAATTGATATATAGATCGAGGATAGAGGTTTGACTTGGACCGGTGGGTTGAGAGAAGAGTGCATGCGCAATTAATAATTCGACGATGAAGTAGAAGTAGAAGTAGAAGAAGAACACATTAAACTTGTTTATTGGTCCCACGTTTATTCAACTCCAATGAACATTGTTTCGGTGATGTTTTCATAGTTCGTGGAATCATAAATGTACATCGCATTTAAGACGCCTTACCAATATCAATCCGAATCTTGCTCTTATCTTATCCACTTTATTCACAAATAGAATTACTTTTTCGTAAATATATTACTACGAAATTATAAATTTGAAAAATTCAAAAAAAATCACAAGAGTACGTCTAAACAAAGGAAATACTTTGGTGAGCTTGATGATTGTATTGATCGTAGGCAATGGCCTTATATACATGTCTTCGAAATAACCACAAACGGTTACTCGAGCTTATCAACTAACACATAAATATTGCTAAACAACTCTAAGTATATCACTTCAAGATACGAGCTTATCTCTTTAATATAAACTGGTTGGTTCTAGATCCTTCTAGAACCTCAACACACCCCCTCAAGTTGGAGCGTGGAGATTGCAAACGTCCAACTTGGAAAGTAAGTAATCAAAGCTAGACCTCCCAAGCGCTTTAGTGAGTACGTCCGCCAACTGTTCCGTGGTTCTTACATGTTTGGTGACAATGAGCTGATCCTGAACAGCATCGCGTACACTATGACAATCCTTCTCAATATGCTTAGTCCGCTCGTGAAACACCGGATTCTTGGCGATGTTGATCGCAGATTGATTATCACAAAACAATTCCATGGGACCATTCAAAGGAATGTTAAAATCAGCAAGTAGACCTTGAAACCACCTCATTTCTTTTAATGTGTCAGACATAGCCCGATATTCGGCTTCAGTTGACGAATGAGACACAATGTCTTGCTTCTTTGTCTTCCATGACACCGGAGAACCTCCCAAACAAACCACATATGCAGACAATGACCGTCGCGATAATGGACAAGCAGCATAATCTGCATCGCAATATGCTTGTATCTTGAGATTGCTATCTGCTCGTAGAATAATTCCTTGACCCGGACAGCCCTTCAAGTACCGTATAACACGGACAATCGCGTTCCAGTGTGCTTCTCGTGGCCGATGCATAACCTGAAAAAGCACATGAACCGCAAAGCATAACTCCGGACGAGTGATTGTTAGATAAACGAGTCGCCCAACTAGTCTTCGAAACCGGACCGGGTCCTTAAAAAATGGTCCATCATCCGACAATAGGGTATGATTTTGCTTCATGGGTATTGATAATGGTTTGCATCCAAGTAAGCCAGACTCTGCGATAATGTCCAAAGCATATTTTCTCTGTGATAGAAAGAAACCCAAGGAACTTCTTGCCACTTCTATACCCAAAAAATATTTGAGCTTTCCAAGATCTTTCATCCTGAAGCACTCTCCTAAATATAACTTGAACCTTTCCAACATGTCTAAATCACTGCAGATTATAATTAAGTCGTCTACATAGACTAGAACACGCAAACTGACCACGCCTTTGATGTATGTAAACAACGAGTAATCTGTATAAGATTGCTTAAAACCATACTTCAGGAGAGCTTGAGTAAGCTTACCAAACCAATATCGTGGTGCTTGTTTCAAGCCATACAAAGACTTCTTTAGTCTACACACCTTGGTGGGATCATCACACGTGAACCCTTGGGGAATTCTCATGTATACTTCTTCCTCCAAATCCCCATGAAGAAATGCATTTTGCACATCCATTTGATGCATCTCCCAACCTTTAGCAGCGGCAATTTTGAGTAAGGTACGAATTGTAGTAGGCTTGGCTACGGGCGCAAACGTTTCGTCATAGTAGTCCCCTTCTTCAACCTGATGATTACCACACACGACGAGTCTTGCTTTGTGGCGTTCTACAGTCCCATCAACATTGTACTTCAACCGAAAGACCCATTTGTTTGCCAAAGCTGTTTTTCCACTAGGAAAATCTGCAAGTTCCCGTGTTGCACTCAGATCATGAGAGTTCATTTCTTTCGAAATAGCATCCGTCCACTCCTTGCTTTTTATAGCCTCTCGATAACTTTTGGGCTCTACACCTGCTGTTACTGCAACTAAAAATGCTCTATGGTTGGGTGAGAAAGCCTCATCAGAAACATAATACTCAATACGATAATGTGAGTTACCTTGGACCGTTGTGGAGGACAATGATTCAGAGTTGGGAAGAACGGGAGACGAGTGTTTATCTTTAGCACAACTTGCATTGTAGACAATGTAGTCTTTGAGTTTAACTGATGGAGCTTTTTCACGATGACCTCGACCCATTTGTGTCGAACTCACAACATCCTCTGTTTCACTAGTTTCTCTTCTAATTTCGATTTCCTCTGTATCAATATTCTCCTTTTCTAACACAACATTTTCTGTGTCAGGGACTTCAGGTGGTTCCATTGAACCTTCTAGAACCTCAGGCGGAGGTGGTGGTGACACGTTTTCAGAGGACATACTCGATGGAGTGGATGCAGATTGCTCCTTGTGTTGCCCTGTTTCGACTGGTACACAATGATTAATCTCATGTGTAATCATGTGATCAAGCAAATTATTGGGCGACGAGAGCACCAGCGTGGAGTCATATGATGTCTGCGCCTTCATGTGATTAGAATATGGGAATGAAGTCTCATGAAACACAACATCTCGAGAAACAAAGAACTCATTCTTCTCCAAGTCATAAACGTTCCAACCCTTCTTCCTATATGGGTATCCAACAAATATACATTTTCGACTTTGATCTTCGAACTTGTCTTTAGTCCGAGACATATGATGGGCAAAGCATAAACAGCCAAACGTTTTAATTGAATCAAAACTTGGCTTCTCTCCATGAAGACATTCATACGGTGATCTTCCTTTGCAATAAAATCGAAGGTGTTAGATTGATCAGATGAGCTGCTGTGACGCCCGTGAACCATTTTTGAGAAAATGGAGGGGCTGTCGATCGACAGGGTGCTTAAGGGCTGTCGATCGACAGGGTTCTTAAGGGTTGTCGATCGACAGGTGCCCGAATTGGTTGGTTTTCTGGTTCGATTTAAGTCGTTCAATTGGACCGGGCCAGTTTGGGGAAACCCTAGGGCTTTGTATTTAAGGGTTTTTGGCCGCATTTGAGCGAACCAAAGTCCCAAAAACGCAGCAGACAGAGTTTGAGAGGAGTTCTCTGTTTCCTGTGAGTTTTTGGGAATTATGGTTTCGTTTCTTGAGAGATTTGAAGTAGTTTTCTTGTTGAGATTGTAGTGGATTCGTGTCTAGCCTTAGTTCTACCAGATTCTTTCCAAAAATCTAAGGTGAGTGCGTGACCATGGCTTCTAGGCCGGTGAATTCGTTAGGATTGTGTGGTAGTAGGTTATGAATTGATTGATTGAATCTTGTGGGGATTGGTTGAGACTGTGATTTATGTTTGGATTGTGTGGATTATGTTTTTCGCGCAGGTTTCGTGTCATCACAGAGGAGGAAATCGATCCGAGAGGATAATGATTGATTTCCCATGAATCTGCGATGGCCTGTCGATCGACAGCACTTGGGTGTGTCGATCGACAGGGCAACACGAGAGCTGTTGATCGACACCTAGAGGTTGTGTCGATCGATAGGTGATCGAGCAGCTGTCGATCGACACCTAGAGGTTATGTCGATCGACAAAGTCTTCTGGAGCTGTCGATCGACAGACACCGTGGGTGTGTCGATCGATAGGTATGCACAGGGGTGTCGATCGATACCTAGTGGTAGTGTCGATCGACAGGCCACCTGTTGGGCTGTGGTTGAGCCGTGTTCTTGTGATTGTGTGCTGATTGATGTATGTTTGCCTGAGCGGATCCATCGCGTCTGAGTGCGCAGTCGTAGATGGATGACCGTGTCACTGGGTATTTGTGATAATACTCACGCATCTCTTTTTTCTATGTGATGCAAGTAAAGGCAAATTGTGATCGTGGAATCATGGCAACGAAGAGGGAGATGATCTAGGGTCTCGGTTTCGTGCTGTGTGTTTATTGCTTTTATCGTTTTAGAACGGCTGTTAGGTTGCTGGTTTTGTGGAACCTCTTGTTTGGATTTTGTTGTTGAACCGGTTTTGTTAATTTTAATGGAATTGTCTTGTTGGTTTATTTTGTTGGTTATCCGCTGTAATTTGACTGTGTTGTGTTGCTTGGTTGTTGAGGATAGCATTTATGAGAATGCTTATCCGAGACCAAGGGTTTATTGTTTAAAAAAAAAAAATGGGTCGGGTCGTTTCAGTTTGGTATCAGAGCGATACGGTTTTAGGACGGGCTAGAACTGCTAGGATTGAATTTGGTAAATTGTAATTCTTTGAGTTTGGGGGTTCTAGATCATCTTCCTTCGAGCCTTCAAAGAGATTCCACGGTAAGTGTTGATTGTTGTGTGTTGGGTCTTTCTAGTTCTTAGCTGGTCTGCTTGTGAGTGCAGTGAGATGGCTAGGACAGCTAGAGGACGTGGGCGTGGGGGCCGAGGCCGGGGTCGTGGACTTGTTGAGGAGCCAGTCGTGAGTGAGGCTCAGAGTTCCGCGCATGGGCCTGCGGCAGGTCAGCAGTCGGTGTATGATGGTCAAACTGCTAGTGTGACTGCCAGCGTGGGGGCCGGTTTGGGTCCTGTTGGGGCCGGTGTGGTTCCTGTAGGGGCTGGTTTGGGTCCCGTTGAGGCTGGTGGTGCTGGTGGGGTTGGCGCAGCTAGGGGTTCGGTCGCGGCCGGAGGGGTAACCCAGGCTGGAGATGATCGGCTGGCTGATCTGCTGAAACAGTTGTTGGAGCGGTTACCGGGTGCGGTGCTAGTGCAGGCTCCAGTGTTGCCACGAGTGGCAGAGGTGCAGCCAAGGGCTGCGGTTGCTGATGAGGTTCCGTCATATATCCGTATGATGGAGCATATGCAAAGGATCGGTACGGGTTCTTTTGCGGGAGGTGTGAAGCCTGAGGAGGCTGATGAGTGGCGGATGAGGTTGGAGCGGAACTTTTGCTCGATTAGGTGTCCCGAGGGATACAAGGTTGACTTGGCGGTTCATTATCTGGACGGGGATGCACATCTCTGGTAGATGAGTGTTGCAGCTAGGTGGGCTGGGACTGCGATGTCGTAGTCGGACTTTGTGACGGAGTTCAACTCCAAGTTCTTTCCTCATGAGACGTTGGATCATTTAGAGGCGAGGTTCTTGGACTTGACTCAGGGCGCGAGGTCTGTGCGTGAGTATGACGTGGAGTTTCACAGACTCCTGGGTTATGCTGGTAGGAGCTTGGAGGATGAGCATGCTGAGGTTCGGAGGTTCTTGCGAGGACTTCGACCAGATTTGCGGACTCGGTGCCGAGGCATCAGGTTCGGGTGTAGAGTAGAGCTAGTAGAGGTGGCTGCACAGATCGAGGAGGATCTGAGGGAGCAGGCGGCGATTGTAGTTCCAACTGTTCAGCCTTGGAGGCCTCAGCAGCAGGAGGTGCAACAGGCGGGTCCTGGCAAAGGCGGCAAGCCTGCGCAAGGACAGAAGAGGAAGTGGAAAGGCGCTTCGGGATCGGGTCAGAGTGGCCGAGGCTGTTACGTTTGTGGTAGTCTAGACCACAAGAGGGCGAGTTGCCCGAAGCAGAGTGAGGTTCGAGCGGCTCGAACGTGCTATCAGTGTGGAGAGTCGGGGCACATCAGGCCGAACTGTCCGAAGTTGCAGCCGTTGGCGGTGGCAGTGGTCCAGCCAGTAGCTCAGTATGGGGCGGTCAGCCTTTGGACCAGATCGCGGCGATGGAGCGTCTGCCGGCTATTGCAGCGCCGGGAGAGCCGAGCTCGAGGCCGATCACAGGTAACTTTCTAATTCAGACTTTGTAAATTCAGTAGTGTAGAATTCTTGGTGCTTGTTTTAGAGTGTTTGCCTGTGATAGAAAGTTAGGTTGCTTAGCACTTGGGAATTGTGTAGGGACCTTGTTTGTGGGTGGGTGTGAGTCCCACGTGTTGTTTGATTCTGGAGCATCGAATTGCTTTATTACTATGGATCATGCTGAGAGAAGTGGTATCCGGAGTTACGCTGGTGAGCGGACTGGACCGGTTATGGTTGCTGGAGGAGAATTTTTAGCTACGCATGGCCGGGCGAAGGAGGTGGATATTCTGGTTGCGGGAGAGTTGATGCCAGCTGACTTGGTGATCAGTCCGGTGGAGCTGTACGATGTTATCCTTGGTATGGATTTGTTGAATCGGTACAGAGTCCATCTGGATTGTCATCGGGGTCGAGTGGTGTTCGAACGTGAAGGTGGTAGGTTGGTTTACCAAGGAGTGAGACCGACTTTAGGTAGTCTCGTAATCTCACTTGTCCAGGCAGAGGCGATGATTGAGAGGGGTTGCGAGGCTTACCTGGCCACGATTGTAATGCCGGAGGCTGTTGGTGGGGTTGCTGTGAGAGATATTCGGGTCGTTCGGGATTTCGAGGATGTCTTTCAGTCGTTGCAGGGACTACCGCCGTCTCGGTCGGATCCTTTCACGATTGAGTTACCGCTCGGAACGACGCCGTTGTCTAAGGCACCCTATCGAATGGCTCCAGCAGAGTTGGCTGAATTGAAGAAGCAGTTGGAGGATTTGTTGGAGAAGGGGTTTATTAGACCAAGTACTTCACCGTGGGATCACCGGTGTTGTTCATGAAGAAGAAAGATGGTAGTTTCCGGTTGTGCATTGATTATCGAGGGCTTAACCGAATCACTGTGAAGAACAAGTATCCTCTTCCGAGAAATGATGAGTTGTTAGATCTGTTGAGAGGGGCTACTTGGTTCTCCAAGATTGACTTGGCATCCGGTTACCACCAGATTCCGATCGATGAAGCAGATGTTCGGAAGATGGCTTTCAGGACTCGGTATGGGCATTTTGAGTTTGTAGTGATGCCATTCGGGTTGACGAATGCACCGGCGGCATTTATGAGGTTGATGAACGGAGTTTTCCAGGAGTATCTGGATGAGTTCGTAATCATCTTCATCAATGTTATTCTGGTGTATTCGAAGAGTCTGGAGGAACATAAGGTTCACTTGAGGAGAGTTTTGGAGAAGTTGCGGGAACAGAAGCTGTTTGCGAAGTTGAGTATGTGCAGTTTCTGGCTGAGAGAGATGGGGTTTTTGGGTCACATCGTTTCTGTAGAAGGAGTTTATGTGGATCCGGCGAAGATTCAGTCTATCCGAGATTGGCCTAGACCGAGGAATGCAACTGAGATCAGGAGTTTTCTTGGGTTGGCAGGCTATTATCGGAGATTCGTCAAAGGTTTTGCAAGTATGGCTCAGTCTATGACGAAGCTGACGGGGAAGGATGTTCCTTTCGTGTGGTCGGCTGATTGTGAGCTGAGTTTCGCGAAGCTGAAGACGATGTTGACTAGTACACCGGTATTGGCGTTGCCTGAGCCGGGTGAGCCTTATGTGGTGTACACAGATGCTTCGGGAGTTGGTTTGGGTTGTGTGCTGATGCAGCAGGGTAAGGTGATTGCTTATGCTTCGAGGTAGTTGAGGAAGCATGAAGGCAATTATCCTGTTCATGACTTGGAGCTGGTGGCAGTGATCTTCGCGTTGAAAATCTAGAGGTCTTACTTGTATGGTGGCAGAGTTCAGGTGTTCACTGATCATCATAATCTGAAGTACATTTTTACTCAGCAGAATTTAAATGTACGACAGAGGCGATGGTCGGAGTTGTTGGCTGATTACGACCTGGACATTGTCTACCATCCTGGTAAGGCTAACACTGTGGCTGATGCTCTAAGTCGAAGAAGGTATGATTCATCTCAGGAGCGGGATGTGGAGAATCTGGTGAGCGTGCTTAGTACTTTGAGGTTGTGTGTCACTTCAGAGGAACCGTTGGGTTTAGCGGCGGCGGATTAGGCGGATCTTTTGAGCGGGATCCGAGTAGCTCAGGAGAAGGATCAGGTGTTGATTGATCTCTCTAAAGCTGCTGGTTCTGAATATCAGGTTTCTGCCAATGGGACTATCTTAGTGCATGGACGAGTCTGTGTTCCTAAGGATGAGGAATTGAGGCAGGAAATTCTGAGAGAAGCTCATGCGAGTAAGTTTTTGATTCATCCGGGAGTGACTAAGATGTATCGGGATTTGAAACGGTATTATCATTGGGTCGGGATGAAGAGATATGTGGCAGATTGGGTTGCAGCTTGCAATGTGTGTCAGTTGGTGAAGGCTGTGCACCAAGTTCCTAGTGGCTTATTGCAGAGTCTACCCATTTCAGAGTGGAAGTGAGACATGATCACTATGGATTTCGTGGTAGGGTTGCCGGTTTCTCGGACCTATGATGCGATTTGGGTGATTGTGGATCGACTGACTAAGTCCACACATTTTCTGGCCATTAATAAGACAGATGGAGCCGAGGTCTTGACTAAGAAGTATATGAAGGAGATTGTAAGGTTGCATGGAGTGCCCGCGAGTATTGTGTCGGATCGAGATCTGAGGTTTGCTTCAGTGTTCTGGAGAGCTTTTCAGGCTGAGATGGGCACTAAGGTGCACATGAGTACGGCTAATCATCCGCAGAAGGATGGGCAGTCCGAAAGGACGATTCAGACACTGGAAGATTTGTTGAGGATGTGTGTGCTAGATTGGGGTGGTCATTGGGCGGATCACTTGAGTTTGGTGGAGTTCGCATATAACAATAGTTTTCAGGCGAGTATCGGAATGGCTCCTTTTGAGGCGTTAAATGGGAGGCTATGTCGTACTCCGCTATGTTTTACCCAAGTGGGGGAGAGGAGTATCTTTGGGGCTGATTTTGTTCAGGAGACGACGGAGAAGTTCCGTGTTGTGAAGCTGAACATGAAAGAGGCTCAGGATTGGCAGAAGAGTTATGCCGATAGGAGAAGGAAAGAGTTGGAGTTTGCAGTCGGAGATCGAGTGTATCTCAATATGGCTATGATGCGGGGTCTGAACAGGTCCATATCCGAGGATAAGCTGAGTACGAGGTACATGGGTCCGTTCCGGGTTGTGGAACGAGTGGGACCAGTTGCTTATCGGTTGGAGCTGCCTCCGATTATGGAGAAATTCCATGATGTGTTTCATGTTTCGAAACTCAGGAGATGCTTGCATGCTTCTGAGGAGGTAGCAGTGACGATTCCTGCAGATCTTCAGCCAAATCTGACTGTTGGGATGAGGCCGGTTAGGATTTTGAGAGAAGTATCAAGGTTCTGCGTCGGAAGAGAGTGCCGTTGTTGAGAGTCTTGTGGGACTGTGACGGTATTCAGGAGGAGACTTGGGAACCAGAGGCAAGGATGAAAACAAAGTTCAAGAAGTGGTTCGAGAAGCAAGCCTGAACTGAATTCGTTTTCTTTGTGGGTTTCCAGTCTCATTTGTGTTGTGATCACCGGTGTGGTGAGGTTTTTGGTTGTGGATTTTGTATTGTCATTAAGTTGTAATGATTATGACATTTTCCAGTGAATAAGAAAGTGTTTTTTTATGTGTTTTGACTTTGAGAGTCATGTGTTTGTGGTTAGAGAACCCCGAAATGGAAGTTTTATTGCGGATAGAATTTGCCAGTTTTGGTGGGGACTCTAGCGGTTTGTGTGTGTGTGAGGAGAGTCCGGAATAGAAGTTTTACGGCGGTTTGAACTGTCTAGTTCCGGGGAGACTCTGAGGGACATCCGAGTGAGGGATGGTCCGGGTGATCTGTGATGATCACGATTGTGATGGTATTCCAGGAGGGGAATATCATGTGAGACCTTAGGAGGTAGTTTCGGTCAGAGGTGCATTATAGACGTTAGGAATTGATTGCATAGCTCAGAGATAGACATCGGTCTTTCTTGGAGATTAGTCTCCGGCAGATCTTGAGAGATGCGTCTCTCCGGGAGACAGTGGGTTCCCCGCATACCGATCGTTCGTCAGGACTGCGAGGACTGAGAGCGTGAGGGTATGGGGATAGTTTGGGAGGTTGCGACCTCTGGCAGATCTTTGCATACCGAGAGCTGGATAGACTGTGTGTCTTGATGGATTGAGGTGTGGAGATGATTGAGTATCGAACACCGTCAGGACTGCGCGGACTGAGGTGGGTTGATACAAGACACCTAGAGCTGAGGGGTGACGATCCCGAAGGCTAGATGGTGGCTATGAGTTATGAGTTATGGGCAATCAATGTCTGAGACGGGTCTATGTGCATAGGACGGATGTGAACCTCGAGAGGGTCTGGGAGATGTAGTCTCCGGTGTTGCTGGCGGGTTAGGCCAGGGTAGATTGGCGGGTAGTGTTAGGGGATTCGAGGACGAATCCAGTTTTAGTGGGGGAGAATTGTGACGCCCGTGAACCATTTTTTGATAAAATGGAGGGGCTGTCGATCGACACACGAGGTGTCTGTCGATCGACAGGGCTCTTAGGGGCTGTCGATCGACACACCTAGTGTATGTCGATCGACAGGTGCCCGAATTGGTTGGTTTTCTGGTTCGATTTAAGTCGTTCAATTGGACCGGGCCGGTTTGGGGAAACCCTAGGGCTTCGTATTTAAGGGTTTTTGGCCGCATTTGAGCGAACCAAAGTCCCAAAAACGCAGCAGACAGAGGTTGAGAGGAGTTCTCTGTTTCCTGTGAGTTTTTGAGAATTAGGGTTTCGTTCTTGAGAGATTTGGAGTAGTTTCTTGTGGAGATTGTCGTGGATTCGTTTCTAGCCTCAGTATCCAAACAAATTCTAAGGTGAGTGCGTGACCATGGCTTCTGGGCCGGTGGATTCGTTAGGGTTGTTTGGTGGTAGGTTGAATTGATTGAATTGTGATGATTGGTGTTGTTTCTGTTCGTTTTGTTGCATATGGATTGTTGGACTGTGATTTTCGTGCAGGTTTCGTGTTAACGCAGAGGAAGAACCGATCCGAGAGGATAATGATCGATTTCCCCTGAATCTGCGACGGCCTGTCGATCGATGTTGGGGTCGGAAATCCCTCCCCCGAGAACAACAGTCGGTAATGACAAAAGCGCTGTGATGTGGTTGAGTTGTCGAGCAGGCGAATTAGCCAAACAGCCAAATACACTGTCGCTACCAAATTTGGGAGTTAGGCCAAATTTGGCCTAGCCGGGAAAAGTTTGGCCAAACCGGACAGTTTTGGCCGAACCGCCCAGACAATTTTGGCCGAGCCTGTCCAGGCAGTTTTGACCGAACCGCCCAGGCGGTTGTGGCCGAGCTGCCTGGTTCAGTTTTGGCCGAGCTCCCTGGTTCAGTTTTGGCCGAGCTCTGTGGTTCAGTTTTGGCCGAGCTCTGTGGCTCAGTTTTGGCCGAGCTCTGTGGCTCAGTTTTGGCCGAGCTCTCTGGTTCAGTTTGGCCGAGCAAGCCAAACCGCTTAGGTGAAATCTTCGAGTCAAACCGCCTAGGCGAAACCTGCTAAACGAAAGGCCTTGCATAATTCTGGTTAAACGGGATCAACTACATTTCGCCGAGGAGAGTCTCTTCTGAAGAGCAGGTNTCAGGAGACGACGGAGAAGTTCCGTGTTGTGAAGCTGAACATGAAAGAGGCTCAGGATTGGCAGAAGAGTTATGCCGATAGGAGAAGGAAAGAGTTGGAGTTTGCAGTCGGAGATCGAGTGTATCTCAAATGGCTATGATGCGGGGTCTGAACAGGTCCATATCCGAGGATAAGCTGAGTACGAGGTACATGGGTCCGTTCCGGGTTGTGGAACGAGTGGGACCCAGTTGCTTATCGGTTGGAGCTGCCTCCGATTATGGAGAAATTCCATGATGTGTTTCATGTTTCGAAACTCAGGAGATGCTTGCATGCTTCTGAGGAGGTAGCAGTGACGATTCCTGCAGATCTTCAGCCAAATCTGACTGTTGGGATGAGGCCGGTTAGGATTTTTGAGAGAAGTATCAAGGTTCTGCGTCGGAAGAGAGTGCCGTTGTTGAGAGTCTTGTGGGACTGTGACGGTATCAGGAGGAGACTTGGGAACCAGAGCAAGGATGAAAACAAAGTTCAAGAAGTGGTTCGAGAAGCAAGCTGAAAACTGAATTCGTTTTTCTTTGTGGGTTTCAGTCTCGATTTTGTGTTGTGATCACCGGGTGTGGTGAGGTTTTTGGTTGTGGATTTTGTATTGTCATTAAAGTTGTAATGATTATGACATTTTCCAGTGAATAAGAAAGTGTTTTTTTTATGTGTTTTGACTTTGAGAGTCATGTGTTAGCAGTTAGAGAACCCCGAAATAGAAGTTTTATTGCGAATAGAATTTGCCAGTTTTGGTGGGGACTCTAGCGGTTTGTGTGTATGTGAGAGAGTCGGAATAGAAGTTTTACGGTGGTTTGAACTGTCTAGTTCTGGGGAGACTCTGAGGGGACATCCGGGGGGATGGATGGTCCGGGGGATCTGTGATGATCACGATTGTGATGGTATTCCGGGAGGGGAATATCATGTGAGACCTTAGGAGGTAGTTTCGGTCAGAGGTGCATTATAGACGTTAGGAATTGATTGCATAGCTCAGAGATAGACATTGGTTCTTTCTTGGAGATGAGTCTCCGGCAGATCTTGAGAGATGCGTCTCTCCGGGGGACAGTGGGTTCCCTGCATACCGATCGTTCGTCAGGACTGCGAGGACTGAGAGCGTGAGGGTATGGGGATAGTTTCAGGAGGTTGCGACCTCTGGTCGATCTTTGCATACCGAGAGCTTGATAGACTGTGTGTCTTGATGGGTTGAGGTGTGGAGATGGTTGAGTATCAAACACCGTCAGGACTGCGCGGACTGAGGTGGGTTGATACTAGACACCTAGAGCTGAGGGGTGATGATCCCGAGAGCTAGATGGTGGTTATGAGTTATGAGTTATGGGAATCAATGTCTGAGACGGGTCTATGTGCATAGGACGGATGTGAGCCTCGAGAGGGTCTGGGAGATGTAGTCTTCGGTGTTACTGGCGGGTTTGCCAAGGGTTAGCTTGGTGGGTAGTGTTTGAGGATTCGAGGACGAATCCGGTTTTAGTGGGGGAGAATTGTGACGCCTGTGAACCATTTTTGAGAAAATGGAGGGGCTGTCGATCGACAGGGTGCTTAAGGGCTGTCGATCGACAGGGTTCTTGAGTACTGTCGATCGACACACCTAGTGTCTGCCGATCGACAGGTATCCGAATTGGTTGGTTTTCTGGTTCGATTGAAGTCGTCTATTGGACCGGGCCGGTTTGGGAAAACTCTAGGGCTTCGTATTTAAGGGTTTTGGCCGCATTTTTCGCGAACCAAAGTCCCAAAAACGCAGCAGACAGAGTTTGAGAGGAGTTCTCTGTTTCCTGTGAGTTTTTGGGAATTAGGGTTTCGTTTCTTGAGAGATTTGGAGTAGTTTTCTTGTGGAGATTGTAGTGGATTCGTGTCTAGCCTCAGTTCTACCAGATTCTATCCGAAAATATAAGGTGAGTGCGTGACCATGGCTTCTAGGCCGGTGGATTCGTTAGGGTTGTGTGGTGGTAGGTTATGAATTGATTGATTGAATCTTGTGGGGATTGGTTGAGACTGTGATTTGTGTTTGGATTGTGTGGATTGTGTTTTTCATGTAGGTTTCGTGTCATCACAGAGGAGGAAATCGATCCGAGAGGAAAATGATCGATTTCCCATGAATCTGCGACGGCCTGTCGATCGACAGCACTTGGGTGTGTCGATCGACAAGGCAACACGAGAGCTATCGATCGACACCTAGAGGTTGTGTCGATCGACAGGGTCTTCTGGAGCTGTCGATCGACATGGTCTTCTGGAGATGTCGATCGACAGACACCGTAGGTGTGTCGATCGACAGGTATGCACAGGGGTGTCGATTGACACCTAGTGGTAGTGTCGATCGACAGGCCGCCTGTTGGGCTGTTGTTGAGCCGTGTTCTTGTGATTGTGTGCTGATTGATGCATGTTTGCCTGAGCGGATCCATCGCGTCTGAGTGCGCAGTCCTAGATGGGATGACCGTGTCACTGGGTATTTGTGATAATACTCACGCATCTCTTTTTTCCATGTGATGCAGGTAAAGGCAAATTGTGATCGTGGAATCATGGCAACGAAGAGGGAGATGATATAGGGTCTCGGTTTCGTGTTGTGTGTTTATTGCTTTTATCGTTTTAAAACGGCTGTTAGGTTGCTAGTTTTGTGGAACCTCTTGTTTGGATTTTTTTGTTGAACCAGTTTTGTTAGTTTTAATGGAATTGTCTTGTTGGTTTATTTTGTTGGTTATCTGCTGTAGTTTGACTGTGTTGTGTTGCTTGGTTGTTGAGGATAGCATTTATGGGAATGCTAATCCGAGACCAAGGGTTTATTGTTTTTAAAAAAAAACCGGATCGGGTCGTTTCAGCTGCTGCCAATACACTCTATCCCCAAAACAGAGTGGGTAAGTTAGCTTGAAACAACAATGACCTGGCAACGTTGAGAATGTGCATGTGTTTTCTTTCGACGCGACCATTTTGCTGTGGCGTGTAATCACAAGAAGTTTTATGTAATATACCATTCTCCTTGAAGTACTTTGACAAGCTTGTAAACTCCAAGCCATTATCACTTCTAACTATTTTTACCAGTTTTCCGAATTGTCGATACGCCATAACACAAAATTGTGGGATAAGATTCTTGACTTCACTCTTCGAAAGCATTAAATAGATCCAGACGGCACGCGAATGGTCATCAACAATAGTAAGAAAATACTTAGCTCCACAAGATGATGGAGTGCGGTAAGGTCTCCATATGTCACAATGTATTAAACCAAAATAATCTAACGCTTTATTTGAACTTTCGGAAAATACTTCACGTGTTTGCTTAGACTTGAAACAAATTTCACATCCGCCGTACTTGTCGGAGTGATTTTTAACACCGGAAAGACTAAAAGGTAAAAAACTCAAAACACTAAATGATGGATGTCCTAATCGTCTATGCCACAAAGCCTTATCTTCTACTTCTTTAGCCTTGTGTCCTCGAACAACTGTCACATCCCGATAAAAATAAACACCGTCCCGTTCTTCACCGGCTCCAATCAGGGTCCTCGTAAAACGGTCCTGCAAAACACCTGGTTTGTTTGAGCAATTTAGCTATAGATAACAGTGTGCAATTTAAATTATGAACAAATAAGACATTTTCCAGCATAATATTTGGCGATAAGCATAAGAAACCGGATTGAGTTGCAAGAACTTGGCTTCCATCAGCATATATAACTGGACAAGAAACAATTGACCGTAAGTTCGTAAGGATCTCCACATCTCCGGTCATGTGATGTGAAGCTCCTGTGTCGAGAATGACTTCGCCAGTTTGATCCTTACCATTCAAGCGATCCGGAATCGGAGACGGTTTTTGTTGTTCCACGAGTTGAGTTAGTGACGCCCACTGCTCATGAGTAAAGTGCGGCATGGAAGAGGTAGTGTTGGAGGCTGATGCATAAGCTACATTTGACCTGATTTGACCTCGTCCAAATTGATCTCTTCCTCTACCTTGCTGCGATCCTCGGCCTCGTGAACCTGCTCCACGACCCCTATCTCCTTGATTCGAATGCTTCTCAGTGTACCATTCGGTGACAAGACGAGATGACGGGATGGCCACAATGGCCACAATGTTCACATATGGTGACGGGACGAGATCGTGCAACTGCTGCAATAAGACCACCCATCGTCGGAGATTCCGTACGATGCTCTGTGAAACGACCCGACCCGTTTTTTTTTTTTTTTTAAACAAAAGCTCTTAGTCTCAGACTAGCATTCCCATAAATGCTTGTCCTCCACAACCAAGCCACACAAACAAGCAACCAGCGGATAACACACTAAAACCAACATGCAAATTCCATTAAAACTAAACCAGTTCAATTCAAACTCCAATACAATAAACCAACAACCTAGCGAAGTTCTAAAACAGAAATACAGCAATAAACCACACAACACGAAACCGAGACCCTAGATCATCTCCCTCTTCGTTGCCATGATTCCACGATCACAATTTGCCTTTACCTGCACCACATGGTTAAAAGAGATGCGTGAGTATTATCACAAATACCCAGTGAGACGGTCCTCCCATCTACGACTGCGCACACAAACGCGATGGATCCGCTCAGGCAAACACGCATCAAACAATACACAAAACAAACACAACAACACGGCTCAACCACAGCCCAACAGGCAGCCTGTCGATCGACACTACCACTAGGTGTCGATCGACAGCCCTGTTCACATCTGTCGATCGACACACCCACGGTGCCTGTCGATCGACAGCTCAACTGGACCCTGTCGATCGACACAACCTCTAGGTGTCGATCGACAGCTCCTCGATCACCTGTCGATCGACACAACCTCTAGGTGTCGATCGACAGCCTCGTGTGACCCTGTCGATCGACACACCCAAGGGCTGTCGATCGACAGGTCGTCGCAGATTCATAGGAGATCGATCAATTATCCTCTCGGATCGATTCCTCCTCTGCGATAACACGAAACCTGCACAACAAACACAATCCAACAATCCAAACACCACAATCTACAAAGAAACAACATCAATCATCACAATCAATCAATTTTTAACCTACCACCAAACAACCCTAACGAATCCACCGGCCCAGAAGCCATGGTCACGCACTCACCTTAGATTTTCGGTTAGATTCTGGTAGAATTGAGGCTAGACACGAATTCAGCAACAACCACCACGAAATTCCACCTCGAATCGATCAAGAACGAAACCCTAATCTCAAACTATCAGGAACAAGAGAAACTCCTCTCAAACTCTCTGTTTCTGATTTTTGGGACTTTGGTTCGCTCAAATGCGGCCAAAAACTCTTAAATACGAAGCCCTAGGGTTTACCCAAACCGGCCCGGTCCAATTGAACGACTTAAATCGAACCAGAAAACCAACCAATTCGAGCACCTGTCGATCGACAGACACTAGGTGTGTCGATCGACAGCCCTTAAGAGCCCTGTCGATCGACAGACACCATGTGTGTCGATCGACAGCCCCTCCATTTTACTAAAAAAATGGTTCACGGGCGTCACAATTCTCCCCCACTAAAACTGGATTCGTCCTCGAATCCTCTAACACCACCCACCAATCTACCCTGGCCTAACCCGCCAGCAACACCGGAGACTACATCTCCCAGACCTTCCCGAGGTTCACATCCGTCCTATGCATATAGACCCGTCTCAGACATTGATCGCCCATAGCTCATAACCACCATCTAGCTTCGGGATCGTCACCCCTCAGCTCTAGGTGTCTAGTATCAACCCACCTCAGTCCGCGCAGTCCTGACGGTGTTCGATACTCAACCATCTCCACACACCTCAATCCATCAAGACACACAGTCTATCAAGCTCTCGGTATGCAAAGATCTGCCAGAGGTCGCAACCTCCATAACCATCCCCATACCCTCACGATCTCAGTCCGCGCAGTCCTGACGATCGATCGGTATGCAGGGAACCCACTGTCCCCCGGAGAGACGCATCTCTCAAGATCTGCCAAGAAAGACCGAGGTCTAACTCTGAGCTACGCAATCAATTCCTAACGTCTATAATGCACCTCTGACCGGAACTACCTCCTAAGGTCTCACATGATATTCCCCTCCCGGAATACCATCACAATCGTGATCATCACAGATCACCCGGACCATCCCTCACCCCGGATGTCCCTGCAGAGTCTCTCCCGGAACTAGACAGTTCTAACAACCGTAAAACTTCTATTCCGAGACTCTCACACACACACACAACCCGCTAGAGTCCCCACCGAAACTGGCAAGTTCTATCCGCAATAAAACTTCCATTTCGGGGTTCTCTGGCCACAAACACATGACTCGCAAGTCAAACACATAAGAAAAACACTTTCTTATTCACTGGAAAAATGTCATAATCATTACAACTTTAATGAAAATACAAAAATCCACAACCAAAAACCTTACCACACACGGTGATCACAACACAAAAACTGAAACTGGAAACCGCAAAGAAAACGAATTCACTCTTCTGCTTGCTTCTCGAACCACTTCTTGAACTTCGTTTTCATCTTTGCCTCTGGTTCCCAAGTCTCCTCCTGAATACCGTCACAGTCCCACAAGACTCTCAACAACGGCACTCTCTTCCGGCGCAGAACCTTGATACTTCTCTCAAGAATCCTAACCGGCCTCATCCCAACAGTCAGATTTGGCTGAAGATCCGCAGGAATCGTCACTGCTACCTCCTCAGAAGCATGCAAACATCTCCTGAGTTTCGAAACGTGAAACACATCATGGAATTTCTCCATAATCGGAGGCAGCTCCAACCGATAAGCAACTGGTCCCACACGTTCCACCACCCGGAACGGACCCATGTACCTCGTACTCAGCTTATCCTCGGATATGGACCTGTTCAGACCCCGCATCATCGCCACCTTGAGATACACTCGATCTCCGACTGCAAACTCCAACTCTTTCCTTCTCCTATCGGCATAACTCTTCTGCCGATCCTGAGCTTCTTTCATGTTCAGCTTCACAACACGGATCTTCTCCGTCGTCTCCTGAACAAAATCAGCCCCAAAGATGCTCCTCTCCCCCACTTGGGTAAAACAAAGCGGAGTACGACATGGCCTCCCATACAACGCCTCAAAAGGAGCCATTCCGATACTCGCCTGAAAACTGTTGTTATATGCGAACTCCACCAAACTCAAGTGATCCGCCCAATGACCACCCCAATCTAGCACGCACATCCTCAACAGATCTTCCAGTGTCTGAATCGTCCTTTCGGACTGCCCATCCGTCTGCGGATGATTAGCTGTACTCATGTGCACCTTAGTGCCCATCTCAGCCTGAAAAGATCTCCAGAACACTGAAGCAAACCTCGGATCTCGATCCGACACAATACTCGCTGGCACTCCATGCAACCTCACAATTTCCTTCACATACTTCTTAGCCAAGACCTCCGCTCCGTCTGTCTTCTTAATGGCCAGAAAATGTGCTGACTTAGTCAGACGATCCACAATCACCCAAATCGCGTCATAGGTCCGAGAAACCGGCAACCCTACCACGAAATCCATAGTGATCATGTCCCACTTCCACTCTGGAATGGGTAAACTCTGCAATAAGCCACTAGGAACTTGGTGCTCAGCCTTCACCAACTGACACACATTGCAAGCTGCAACCCAATCTGCCACATCTCTCTTCATCCCGACCCAATGATAGTACCTCTTCAGATCCCTATACATCTTAGTCGCTCCCGGATGAATCGAAAACTTACTCGCATGAGCTTCTCTCAGAATTTCCTGCCTCAAGTCCTCATCCTTAGGAACACAGACTCGTCCATGCACTAAGATAGTCCCGTTAGCAGAAACCTGATATTCGGAACCAGTAGCCTTGGAGAGATCTAACAACACCGGATCCTGCTCCTGAGCTACTCGAATCCTGCTCAATAGATCCGCCTGATCTGCCGCCGCTAACCCCAACGGTTCCTCTGAAGTAACACATAACCTCAAAGTACTAAGTACACTCACCAGATTCTCCACATCCCGCTCCTGAGATGAATCATACCTCCTTCGACTAAGAGCATCAGCTACAGTGTTAGCCTTACCCGGATGGTAAACAATGTCCAAGTCGTAATCAGCCAACAACTCCGACCATCGCCTCTGTCGTACATTTAAATTCTGCTGAGTAAAAATGTACTTCAGATTATGATGATCAGTGAACACCTGAACTCTGCCACCATACAAGTAAGACCTCCAGATTTTCAACGCGAAGATCACTGCAGCCAACTCTAAGTCATGAACAGGATAATTGCCCTCATGCTTCCTCAACTGCCTCGAAGCATAAGCAATCACCTTACCCTGCTGCATCAGCACACAACCCAAGCCAACTCCCGAAGCATCTGTGTACACCACATAAGGCTCACCCGGTTCAGGCAACGCCAATACTGGTGTACTAGTCAACATCGTTTTCAGCTTCGCGAAACTCAGCTCACATTCAGCAGACCACACGAAAGGAACATCCTTCCCTGTCAGCTTCGTCATGGACTGAGCCATACTCGCAAAACCTTTGACGAATCTCCGATAATAGCCTGCCAACCCAAGAAAACTCCTGATCTCAGTTGCATTCTTCGGTCTAGGCCAATCTCGGATAGACTGAATCTTCGCCGGATCTACAGAAACTCCTTCTGCAGAAACGATGTGACCCAAAAATCCCATCTCTCTCTGCCAGAAACTGCACTTACTCAACTTCGCAAACAGCTTCTGTTCCCGCAACTTCTCCAGAACTCTCCTCAAATGAACCTCATGATCCTCCTGACTCTTCGAGTAAACCAGAATATCATCGATGAAAATGATTACAAACTCATCCAGATACTCCTGGAAAACCCCGTTCATCAACCTCATAAACGCCGCAGGTGCATTCGTCAACCCGAATGGCATCACTACAAACTCAAAATGCCCATACCGAGTCCTAAAAGCCGTCTTCCGAACATCTGCTTCGTCGATCGGAATCTGGTGGTAACCGGATGCCAAGTCAATTTTTGAAAACCAAGTAGCCCCTCTCAACTGATCTAACAACTCATCAATTCGCGGAAGAGGATACTTGTTTTTCACAGTGACCCGGTTAAGACCTCGATAATCGATGCACAACCGGAAACTACCGTCTTTCTTCTTCACAAACAACACCGGTGCTCCCCACGGTGAAGTACTTGGTCGAATAAATCCCTTCTCCAATAAGTCCTCCAACTGCTTCTTCAATTCCGCTAACTCTGCTGGAGCCATTCGGTAAGGCGCCTTAGACAACGGCGTCGTTCCGGGTTCTAACTCAATCGTGAAAGGATCCGACCGAGATGGCGGTAATCCCTGCAACGACTGAAAGACATCTTCAAAATCCCGAGCGACCCGAATATCTCTCACAGCAACCCCACCAACAGCTTCCGGCATTACAATCGTGGCCAAGTAAGCCTCGCAACCCCTCTCAATCATCGCCTCAGCTTGAACAAGGGAGATCACAAGACTACCTGAAGTCGGTCTCACCCCTTGATAAACCAACCTGCCACCTTCACGTTCAAATACCACTCGACCCCGGTGACAATCCAGATGGACTCTGTACCGATTCAACCAATCCATACCAAGGATAACATCGTACAGTTCCACCGGACTAATCACTAAGTCAGCTGGCATCAACTCTCCCGCTACCAGAATATCGACCTCCTTTGCCCGGCCATGCGTAGCTAGAAATTCACCTCCAGCAACCATAACCGGTCCAGTCCGCTCACCAGCGTCACTCCGGATACCACTTCTCTCAGCATGGTCCGGAGTAATGAAGCAATTCGATGCTCCCGAATCAAACAACACGTGGGATTCACACCCACCTACAAACAAGGTTCCTACACAATTCCCAAGTGCTAAGCAACCTAACTTTCTATCACAGGCAAACAATCTAACACAAGCACTAAGCAATTCTACACTACTGAATTCACAAAGTCTAAATTAGAAAGTTACCTGTGATCGGTCTAGAGCTCGGTTCTCCCGGCGCTGCTATAGCCGGCGGACGCTCCATCGCCGCGATCTGATCCAAAGGCTGCACCGGCCCATACTGAGCTACTGGCTGGACCACTGCCACTGCCAACGGCTGCAACTTCGGACAGTTCGGTCTGATGTGCCCCGACTCCCCACACTGATAGCACGTCCGAACTCCTCGAACCTCACTCCGCTTCGGGCAACTCGCCCTCTGGTGGTCTAGACTCCCACAAATGTAACAGCCTCGGCCACTTTGGCCCGATCCCGAAGCGCCTTCCCACTTCCTCTTCTGCCCTTGCGCAGGCTTGCCGCCTTTGCCCGGACCTGCCTGCTGCACCTGCTGCTGCTGAGGCCTCCGAGGCTGAACAGCTGGAACCACGATCGCAGCCTGCTCCCTCAGATCCTCCTCGATCTGCGCAGCCACCTCTACCAACTCTACTCTGCTCGCGAACCTGATGCCTCTGCACCGAGTCCGTAAATCCGGTCGAAGTCCTCGCAAGAACCTCCGAACCTGAGCCTGCTCATCCTCAAAGCTCCTACCAGCATAACCCAGGAGTCTGTTAAACTCCACGTCATACTCCCGCACCGATCTCGTGCCCTGAGTCAAGTCCAAGAACCTCGCCTCTAAACGATCCAACGCCTCCTGAGGAAAGAACTTGGAGTTGAACTCCGTCACAAAATCCGACCACGCCATCGCAGTCCCGGCCCACCTAGCCGCTACACTCCTCCACCAGAGATGTGCATCACCGTCCAAATAATGGACCGCCAAATCAACCTTGTATCCCTCGGGACACCTAATCGAACGAAAGTTCCGCTCCACTCTCATCCGCCACTCATCAGCCTCCTCAGGCTTCACACTACCCGCAAAAGAACCCGTACCGATCCTCTGCATCTGCTCCATCATACGGATATATGACGGAACCTCCTCAGCAACCGCAGCCCTCGGCTGCACCTCTGCCACTCGTGGCAACTCTGGAGCCTGCACTGGCACCGCACCCGGTAACCGCTCCAACAACTGTGTCAGCAGGTCAGCCAGACGATCATCTCTAGCTTGGGCTACACCCGCGGCCGCAACCGCACCCACAGCTGGACCAGCACCACCAGCACCACCAGCCTCAACAGGACCCAAACCAGCCCCTACAGGACCCACACTGGCCCCCACACTGGCAGTCACACTGGCAGTCTGTCCATCATGCACCGACTGCTGACCTGCCGCAGGCCCATGCGCGGAACTCTGAACCTCGCTCACGACTGGCTCCTCAACGAGTCCGCGCCCTCGGCCTCGGCCCCCACGACCACGCCCTCTAGCTCCTCTAGCCATCTCACTGCACTCACACGCAGACCAGCTAAGAACTAGAACGACTCAAAACACAACAATCAACACTTACCGTGGAATCTCTTTGAAGGCTCGAAGGAAGATGATCTAGAACCCCCAAACTCACAGAATTGCAATTTACCAATTTCAATCCTAGCAGTTCTAGCCCGTCCTAAAACCGTATCGCTCTGATACCAAACTGAAACGACCCGACCCGTTTTTTTTTTTTTTTAAACAAAAGCTCTTAGTCTCAGACTAGCATTCCCATAAATGCTTGTCCTCCACAACCAAGCCACACAAACAAGCAACCAGCGGATAACACACTAAAACCAACATGCAAATTCCATTAAAACTAAACCAGTTCAATTCAAACTCCAATACAATAAACCAACAACCTAGCGAAGTTCTAAAACAGAAATACAGCAATAAACCACACAACACGAAACCGAGACCCTAGATCATCTCCCTCTTCGTTGCCATGATTCCACGATCACAATTTGCCTTTACCTGCACCACATGGTTAAAAGAGATGCGTGAGTATTATCACAAATACCCAGTGAGACGGTCCTCCCATCTACGACTGCGCACACAAACGCGATGGATCCGCTCAGGCAAACACGCATCAAACAATACACAAAACAAACACAACAACACGGCTCAACCACAGCCCAACAGGCAGCCTGTCGATCGACACTACCACTAGGTGTCGATCGACAGCCCTGTTCACACCTGTCGATCGACACACCCACGGTGCCTGTCGATCGACAGCTCAACTGGACCCTGTCGATCGACACAACCTCTAGGTGTCGATCGACAGCTCCTCGATCACCTGTCGATCGACACAACCTCTAGGTGTCGATCGACAGCCTCGTGTGACCCTGTCGATCGACACACCCAAGGGCTGTCGATCGACAGGTCGTCGCAGATTCATAGGAGATCGATCAATTATCCTCTCGGATCGATTCCTCCTCTGCGATAACACGAAACCTGCACAACAAACACAATCCAACAATCCAAACACCACAATCTACAAAGAAACAACATCAATCATCACAATCAATCAATTTTTAACCTACCACCAAACAACCCTAACGAATCCACCGGCCCAGAAGCCATGGTCACGCACTCACCTTAGATTTTCGGTTAGATTCTGGTAGAATTGAGGCTAGACACGAATTCAGCAACAACCACCACGAAATTCCACCTCGAATCGATCAAGAACGAAACCCTAATCTCAAACTATCAGGAACAAGAGAAACTCCTCTCAAACTCTCTGTTTCTGATTTTTGGGACTTTGGTTCGCTCAAATGCGGCCAAAAACTCTTAAATACGAAGCCCTAGGGTTTACCCAAACCGGCCCGGTCCAATTGAACGACTTAAATCGAACCAGAAAACCAACCAATTCGAGCACCTGTCGATCGACAGACACTAGGTGTGTCGATCGACAGCCCTTAAGAGCCCTGTCGATCGACAGACACCATGTGTGTCGATCGACAGCCCCTCCATTTTACTAAAAAAATGGTTCACGGGCGTCACACTCTGTTTTTGCCATAAAACCGATGGCATCGGATTTGGCTTCAACTCGGGAGAAATCCATTCTTCGTTCTTCTCTAATGACTCGTTGATACACAATATTAAGATCTGGTAGTGGCTCCATTTCAATAATATGTGTGCAAACGTTACCAAATCGAGACTCGTCTAACCCCATAAGAAATTGATGAACCATCTCCTCTTCATGTTCTTTAACAATTGTTGTTAAAGCTGGACACGAGCACTTGGGAATAGGTTTGTAGCTGAGTAGCTCTTCCCACTTCATAGACAATCTCCCAAAATAATCCATGACACTGGATCCATCTTGTTGACAAGCCGCAAGTTCTGCTTTCAATTGATAAACATGAACTGCGTTGCCGATGGAGAATCTTCTTTTTAGATCACACCACAACTTTTGAGCATATGTTGTAAACGTGACGGTGGAGCGAATCTTTGGTGAGATTGACGCTCTAATCCACCCGATGAGCATGGAATTGACCGTGTTCCACGCCTCTAGCTCCGTAGGATTACCAGTCGGCATCGTAAGAGTTCCATCGATGAAACCCGACTTGCGTTTTGCCCTAAGAGCGTTTTGAAGCTCAACTGACCACTCAACATAATTCTCTTCGGTCATCTGAACAGAGGAGATCGTCGTACCTGGATTATCAGACGGACTCAGATCGTACGGAGATGGTGTTGATTTTGTCTCGACCGGCGTGGTGATTGCACTTGCAAGTCCCGCCATTGATTGAGCTTAACCGAAGCACGAACAAAGAAAATTTTATGTGGCTCTGATTACCATCTAAACAAAGGAAATACTTTGGTGAACTTGATGATTGTATTGATCGTAGACAATGACCTTATATACATGTCTTCGAGATAACCACAAACGGTTACTCGAGCTTATCAACTAACACATAAATATTGCTAAACAACTCTAAGTATATCATTTCAAGATACGAGCTTATCTCTTTAATATAAACTGGTCGGTTCTAGATCCTTCTAGAACCTCAACAGTACGTAAGTCAATGTTTAGAACCCGAGTTTAGAGATTGAAGAATAAACACACACATATATACATGTAATTGTTCCTCATGCTTTGTTGAAAAACTATTGGTAGTGCTTAATTAAGTTACCATGAATTTTCAAAGTTACTGTAAAAATTTCCATAAGTGTTATAAATGTAAGTTATGAATCTTTGTAGAAACTGTAGTAAATACTCAAAAAAATTGCAAAATTTATATAACATATCAGAAATGACATTGAAGTATCATAGATATTTTGTCCAATTTTTTGGTTTCTTTTCAAAACACTATTTTGTCAATTAAAAATTATAAAATGATATTTTAAATTACAAAAAGACGAAAAAAGAAGATATTTATCAAGTGGTTGAAAATTATTTGGGTATATAAAATAAAAATAAATATCTACGATGTACTATAAAAATAAACAAATTATGAGAAAAGGAATAATCCATGAAATTCAAAGAAAGGGACTTATCAAATAGTGTGGGTACAGAAACAGATAAGGGAGAACATGAGGGAGGACTGGATTGACTGGTGGTTAGGGTACGAGGAATTTTGCCTTTTACTCACCTCTTCCCTCTCTCGCTTACCACCTACCCTAAATCAAACATAAAGTTGAATACCCTATAAATGTAATATTAGTTCATTTACACGAGCCCATTTAAAGCACGTAACTATAACCCAAATACCCACTTTCTCTTCAACGAGTTTACGACTGAAAATCAATCGGCAATGAGTTGAAAGTAGTGTTGAACCAATTTTTAGTTTCTTATGAACATGTTCCATTGAAATGATAACCTTTTGATTGAATTATTCAATCAGAATTTCACTTTCTTTACTAGACCAGTTCTTGGACTTGCTGGTATTGATATCATATGAGACTATGAGTTTCAAATATAAAATCTAATCAAATCGTTTATATAATATTGTTAAGTCATCTAAAACATTGCAAATTTTCTGATTTCGAAACCAAATGAAACAAAGTGATAGAATTATTAGAAGAGCTCAAATGCTTTTGTACAAACATTGAATTGATGATGATTTATAATATATATATATATATATATTTTTTGAATTATATGTTAAATTAATTCAAGAAAAAACACGTTTTTTACATCAAATGTCTCTGTTTTTGAGAATCAAAAGAAAGAAACTATCAACACTTCTTCATGAACCTGCAAACCAAACTTGAAGGCTCTCGTCATATATGTGGTTTCCCTCGCTGCGAATCGATGTGAGTTGATTTCGCACTAGTTTTTCCACATGTTTCGTGATGCAGATGGGTAGTGTTGGCACGTCTCCGTGCCGTCGGGCATTCCTTTATTTCCATATTGTATGGATCGAAGCTTGGAATACACACCTAACAAGTAGATTTTGAATTTGAGGAAGTCTTTTGTCCACTACGTATGTGACTAGGGCATGCCAATCCGTTGAAAATGAGTATCCAAGAGATTCCTAGACAGCTTTGACCATATTTCCGCAGAGTATCAACACGAGAAGAACAAATGATCTCTTGTTTCCACACATTCTGAACACAATACACAAAGCAAGCTTGATCCAGCATTCCATGTACTCATGCGGTCCCCTGTTGATAAACGGTTATATAATATTTTGTTTTGTGCTAGTAACTTGTGCATCAATATCCATATTCAAATATGAATAATGTATGTTGTATATATTCTTGAAAATTTATGTAAGGATTGATGCACTCACATTCTTGATAAACTCCTTTGTATTCCACACATATCTCATATCATAATCGTAAGATGTTTTCTTAAAACTACATTAACAAATTAACCATCTTGCTGAGATAGCTCTTCTCACTTGACCATCTCAAAAGGCCTCATCATCATATTGTCTTCATGATCCAATATCTGCAAAATTCAATAACACATTTAGGCCCAATAAAAATGCATTAAGACAATACATATTTTTTTTTAAACTAACTTACATGGCAATGATAGACATAGCCTGGCTCTTGAGTCGCATCGAATGAGTAAGATTCGTTGGAGTGAATATAAGAAAATCTAACGAGGATCTTCGTTACATGTCCAGGCATCATCTTGAATACGTTTTTCCATCCTCGCTCGTGTACCGTCACCGCGGTCTTGTTCCCACGTGCGTATTTGTCGATATGGCACTTGACGGCGTTGTTCTTTTCCGTCATACAGTCCGTGAACTTCTCAATATCAACCAATGCCTTTTGCTCCAATACTTTGAACAATCCCAAGTGAATGTGCAACGGATGGTTATCTTCCGTCAAATTTATCACTTCCCACACCTTCATTAACAAGATTGTAATCATTACGAAATATTCAAATTAGACCACTAAAAAATATAGTGAAATATGTATAACATAAGCACTGAATATACCTCGCTTGTGCCGATCTTTGGAGTTTCTGTTACGGGAGCGTTGTAAGGTAAGCCATTGATGTATAGATGGGTTGGCTCGTCAGCGCTCGATACATACTCAAACATTGCAATGTAACGAGTACGAACCGAGGCTGACACGTCAGCATGCGGATACTGGACCAGTTTCTTCGGAATTTTTGACGTGTCAGCTTCTGATTCGTTCTTGATTATAAACTTCATGACTTTGCTGTTCTCATCCGTGACAGGATCACCCGAGGGGTAAGGATAAGGTGCATTGTTAGCGAGTATGGTCGTTTTTGATGTTGATTTCGAAAAGTCAACAACTACATCAACAATCTCCGACGGAGCAAGGAGAACCGATTTGGTAGAAACCGGTTTAGCTAGATAAGCAGAATCAGAACCAATGACGATGAAATCTAAACCGTTGGAGAAGAAGAACCGGAAAAACCTAGCGTTACTAGCGTTCGTGATTCTAAACCGGTATTTTCGACGGCGAACGGTTAAACGCGGCCAAGCTTTTCCGTTCACGATGATTGCATCACCAAAATACTCCGGTTGCCATTGCGGGTGAATCGAAGGGTTGTTTCCGGTTGCATTCATGTAAATAGAACCATCTATTCGAAAACTCCGGTCAAATATGATCAATGGACGATCAAATTCGCGACCGGTTGGTAACCGGAGAGGCAATTCGACCGAGCTATGGCGAAGAATATAAGCACCTAATAAACCGGCGAGAAGGTTAACTCGTGTCAAACCAGCTGCATGGTCATGGTACCACATGTTTCCAGGTTGTTGCTTATTAACATAATGCGACGTCGTTTTGGTCCATTTTTTACCAGTTTCTTTAAAACCTTTGGTAAACCACGAATCCGCGTTACCATCGCTTGCCGGTTCGTGGATGCCGCCGTGTAAATGAACCACCGTGGGAATGCCACCGCGTTGGGCGATCGCCGGGAAGATTGTTGGGTCCCAAGGAAGTATGTGAGATGACGGGAGGTGATTGCGCCACGTCACGTAAGTGTCAACGCCATAAACGGCTTCGATTGTAGGTCCAGGGATTGTTGCGGTACGCTTCGATGCACCGTATGCGAACACTGGTGTGGCAGGCAAATCTCTGTGGAATTTCTGTAGATTTTAATAATAATTCAATTCATATCAGTGTGACATTCTTTGAGAATTTTCAATATCAAAATCATTTTTATAATTAGTAGTAGTACACTGATTAAAGTAAAATAAAGAGGTAGAAAGTAATCATAAATATATGGTTAGTGGGTACTAATTTCTTTAGCTCTTCTTATCTACAAATCGGCGAAAAGAAGAAAAACAAATAATCATTTTTTTTTTTGACCTAACTATTAATCAAAAAACCCCATCCGAGTTAAAAAGCCAAGTGGGTACATTGTTGTTTACCTAAGAAAAATTAAAAGCTCGTGATCTTGCAGAACAAATAATCATTCTAAGTAAAAGTTTATATAAACAGAATTTTAAGAGCTTAATAAAGAATTTGGCTATTGATTGGGTAAGAGAGCAAAGAATATTAAATTTGACTAGTCAGAAAAGAAAGAGCATTGATTCGTCGGTCGTACTATAACATTTAGATATTTGTTTCTCAAGAGGACAAATAAGTGAGGACAAGAGTGTAAACACAAGGCGAATCTATTCTAATCACTTTACCAACGAAGAGCCGTAACCAAGTTAAAAAGCTATTAGCCTCACTAATCTATGAGATCAAAACTTTAATTGAGAATAATTTTGTTGTCAATGAGCTCAAACTTCAAAATTATTCAATTTTTTCTAGCATGTAATACAGGTGTATATTACTGAATGGTTATATGTATTTTTTTTGTCCCAAGTTATATGTATTTCTATATCTAAATATTTTGGCCATTTATTATAGCCTCAAGAGAGAAAATGGAAATGATGTGTATCCACGAAAGACTAAGAGTCAAATTAAATTTAATAACATACCAAAATTAGCTTCAAGAAAACAAGGAAAAAATTGAAAAAAGGCAATAAATCGAATAATTGAAATGAGAAATATAGAAAATACCCATTTCTTGAAGAACATGCCGATTTTAAGAGATTTGGGTTTGAGTATGCCATTGACGAAGTGGAAGCCATGAAGAGTTGGTATTTGAGGAAGCTTGTCCACGAACATATCTAGCTTCTCAATGTTGAACAGTCGCTCTAGCTCGTGGTTCGTGTCTCTTGCGTCTATGGCTACGAGCCAAGTGGCCGTTACGATAAGAAGCAACATGGCTCTAGTCATCGTCTTCCGACAAAGCACGACCTCCATGTCTTTTTCTTATTCACGAGCTGTGTTATTGTGTTGTGAAGAAAAGGCTAAGTGTGTGTTTATGTGTAGGGAATAGTAAAAAGTTGGGAAGAGAAGTTTGAAGAAGATCTTTGGGGTTTTGCGTATTAATACATGAGTGTGTGGTGTGAGATAATTTTGTTAGTCTTGTTTGCTTTTATACTCTTGTCCCTTGAGTCGCTCTTTCTTTCTTGGAATTTTGTTTTTTATAAAGTCCAATGGGTTTTCTGGTATGTAAAATGACAACGAATATATCCATGATTAAAATATTATTTTTTATATATACCCTAGAACGTTTCACATTGGAAACTTTTGAATTTGTTTGATTAGAAATTGGTTATGCAAAATTTGCTCCAAAATTAATTTTTGTTTCCTAACAAAATTCAAGTGTATTAAGTAGATTAAGTAGACTTAGATTAGGGGTGGGCAAAAAATCCGAAACCGAATTACCGAACCGAATCCGACTCAAATTACCCGATCCGAACCTGACCCGAATTTATAAAATACCCGATCAGGTTCTATATCTCTAAACCCGAAAACCCGAATCCGAACCCGTACCGAACCGATAACCGAACGGGTATCCGAACTACCACAAACATAAATTAAACTAAAGATATTTGGATGTAAAGTTGGGTATATTCATGTATTTTAGATAATTTTTATAATGTTTTGGTTAATTCAAATATTATGGATTGTATTTGAATAAAAATAACTAATTTATCAATATTATTTGAATTTTTATAATTTTGTTTTTTATATTTTTCGGATAGTTTTGGATAATGTATGTAAAAACTAATAAAGTTCTTTTTCTTTGACATCTATGTTAACTTGAAATTCTGTTTTGAAAATTTTGATCAATTTAAGTTTTAATCAAATTCATATTTGATGTATATATTCAGATAGATTGTATATTGGATATTATCGAACCCGAAGTCATCCAATTCGAACCCGATCCGAATTTATAAAATACCCAAATGGGTTCTAAACCCCATTACCGAAATACCCGAAAAACCGAAATACCCAATCCGAACCGAATTGGATATCCTAAATGCCCAGCCCTAACTTAGATAATGAAATGACCATTTTTATTTTTATATTTTTGTCATATGGGTTGAATATAATACAAAATAAGTTCTATATTACACATTAACTAGATATTAGACAAAAGCCGGTAGAAGACAACCCCATTCCGAGCCATATCGGCACATAAACAAATTTGTTGGAACGAAGAGAACGCCTACTAGAATACATATCCACACAAGGGAACTAAAGAAACAGAGCATTTCAAACCAAAACCCTTTCGGACATGACAAAGACAAACACTTAATCTGAAGAACCATAAACACACATCAAACACAAAGAAAATGATGTCTTTAGATTTTTTTTTTTAAAATGCTTTTGATGAAACTTGAACCGCTTTCTTCTAACACACTTATGAATTACTCTGCTACTAGATTACAAACTCTATTATGACAAAATTCAGGGTCTTTTTAGACGGCTGTAAGTTCTTGGACTAAGATCGAGGTCTGATTATGAAAAATAGATAAAAAGATTAGGCCTAGAAGAAGACCACCAACAATAAAGAGAGCAACCCATACACTCGAAACTTCTTCAAATAATACTCAACCCAATACCTCACAGACAAGATGTTAATGTCTATCGTCGTTAGAAGAAATATTCTAAAATCTTATTATATAAAGTAGAGTTTGTCAAAATTGTAACTCACGAGATCGCGACATGTGTCTATTATCAATCAAGATGATGACACGTGTTAAAATACTCTATTTTAAAATAAAGAAATTAGAAAAATAAAGATATCATTATGTTAAACCAATACAATAAATACACATTAACATATTTCTAAAAGCCAAACCAAACCAAATCTTATGTAAAAGCCAAACCAAATCTTATGTAAGTCGTTAAAAAGAAAAACAAAATATAAATACTATTATGTTAAACAAAATAAATGTTACATCACAAAAATGAAACTTAATATATGAACATAAAATAAATGTTAAACATACATTATTTTAAAAGAAAAAGTAAACATACGGTCAACCTTCCAAAAATGTTATTACTTCAGAAAAGGCAAATCCAAAAACTAGTATGTAATAATACACACCTCTCATTAGTTAATTTACTAATTTTATTTACGTTATCTACTTTCACAATATTTTGTTAGTGTATGTAATTGTATTTTATGAAATTCATGTTGTAATGTTTAAAAAAATTTGTAACTGGATCTTTATTTAAAAATTATCAAATATGTAAAGAACTTCAATTTAAAAAATAATTGATGTTTATTTATAAAATAGTTTCAGTTTCAAAGTATATAAGATTTCAAATATGATTAAAAACCTTATCATTCATTTAGATATATTATTTTTATTATTTTTTGAAGATTTAAACTCATTATTGATTTTCTTACTCACAATTAACAAAACGTAATTTATGATTATATTAACGGGGTTAATTTAGAATATAACTTATGGGTTTAACTACACAAATTATCAAGTTTAATCTAGTTGGATATAAAAAGAAGAACAATACTTAGGTCCGCCCCTAGGGGTGAACCAACTTCATCCGCCCCCTCTTTTTTAGCCAATCAAAACTAAGATAAAAAGGTTAATTAAATTAAATCATAAAAATAACATTAATTGTGGGGACTACTAATTCTCTATTTTCTCTCTTATTTTCTTAAATAATCTCATTTTTTCTTAAACCCCAAATACTAAACCCTAAACCCCAAAATGGTAAACCCTAAAATAGTAAACCCTAAACCCCAAAATAGTAAACCCTAAAATATTAAACCATAAACCCTAAACCCCAAATACTAATATTTGGGGTTTAGAGTTTAGTTTGGGGTTTAGGGTTTGTTATTTGGGATTTATGATTTAGTATTTAGGGTTTAGGATTTGAGGTTTTGGGTTTATTATTTGGAGTTTAGGTTTATTATTTGGTGTTTAGGGTTTATTATTTAGAATTTAGGGTTTAGTATTTAGAGTTTAGGGTTTTGGATTTGTGGTTTAGGGTTAGTTTTTATAATTTAGGGTTTCTTTAGACTATAGAAAAAAAAAGATTAAAGAAGAGAGAGAATGCTGGTCCTTACAATTAATTTAGTTTTATTGATTTATTTTAATTTATTTTTTATCTTATTTCTGATTGGTTTATAAAGAGGAGGGGAGGAAGTTGGTCCACCCTAGGGTGACCTAAGAATTGTTCTAAAAAGAACCATCTATGTTGGGGGAGGTTAGTAGACTCTATCACAACTTGTTCAAATAATTATCCTTCAATCAACATTTCACTCTTAAAACATTATTACCAAAGATATGGATAAAACGTTGATCAAACCAAACACCAGAAAAACAGAAAAAAAAACATTACGGTCCAACAATAGATCGAAGTAGTGTCAACCCAAGAGAAGCCGCGCACGACTATCCAGAAATTCAGAACCACATTGAGACCTCAATAGACTCCAGCACACAAAAGTTACGCCTCGACATTAACCCACCATATACCTTAAATAACCCAAACCAAATGAACCCAAATAAGTATGGCCAACGACTTGAACCGAAGGATGAAGCACTAAACCAAGGAAAATTGAAGACATCCCATCGACAAACCATGATCAAATAGTCAATCCTACCTAAACTAGTGCTAGACCCTACACCAGGGGGTCTCAACACTCGCCAAACAAATGACCATTCGTATTATGCATAACTTTTAATTTTTATTACCTAACTTAAACGGTTTTATTTAAATATCAAAATTATTTATTACTTGAAAAAATTAAAAGGAGAGTCAGGGACGGAAAACTTTTCGGTCTCAATTACATTTCTTCTCTATCCATAACACGGGTAACACGGGGTGATTGACAAAAATCTTTTAAGGCTTTAGAAATTTTAAGAGATTTTAAAATTTGTTTCTTGCCAAACATGATTTAAAGATTTTATCAATTTTCAGTTCTTAAAATCTTGTATTTTAATTTTTTGTCTTGTTTTACTCTTTTTTTCTAAAGTCTCCAAAAGTAAGCTTTTACCATTAGAAAATATTTTCATTATTCTCTTTCTCTTTTCCCAAATTATTTAAAACTCTTTGTAGATTTATATATAATTTATAACTAAAATATTTTAATTGATTAATTATTATCTCTTTTTCTATTATTTTGAGATCTTTTTTTTTTGGTCGAAAAAACTTCATTAATCTAAATAGAATATAACGTTGGGCCCAAATGGGGTTGGTCGAAATACAAGGCTGATTTGGCTAGCCCATCAGCAATTGAGTTTTGATCTCTTGGGGTAAAAACAAAAGAGCAAGGATCGAAGTCGAGAGAGAGCTTGGCGATGTCCTTGATGATGCCATAGCAATCCAAGCTTGAGGTGTTCGAATTGATGTGTGTAATAAGCTGCTTGGAGTCGGAGAAGATGACCAGATTGTTGAGTCTTCGGTGTTTGATTTGGAGCAGTAGGTCTCGCATCGCTATGGCTTCTGCTTGGAGTGGGTTCATGATCTGATCCAGGCTTCGAGATCCCTGAACTAGGGTCTGTCCGTGCTGGTCATAAATGATCCAGCCCAGCCCCGCTTGTCGTGAATCTGCTCTCCAAGCTGCATCTGAGTAGCAATGAAAAGCGTTAGTAGGTAAGTCGCTTCCAGCTCTGTACCGATTGAAATGTTGATGGATTTTGCAGGTTGAGCGTCGATCCATTCCTTAGCGTCTTTAATCGCTTTGTTGACAGTTTCTTCTTCAGAGAAAGTTCGATTACTAAAGATTTTGTTGTTTCTCGTTGTCCACAGGGACCAGATAATCCAAGGGAGGATTGGCCCTGCGGCGATACCCGTTGGTGGGAGGCACACCAGCTGGTTTGATGCCTCTAATCCTGCAGCCAGGGAAAGGACTCTGGTCGTATCTAGGTGGTGCTTTAGCGGAACCATGTTCCAAACTTCCTTCGCATACAGGCAGTGAAAGAACAAGTGGAGGGCGGTCTCAGGTTCACCACATCTGCAGCACTGTGATTGTGTGGTGATTCCACGGGTAGCCAATTGTTCGCCCAGAGGTAGTGCTCCTGCCATACTTTTCCATAAGAAAAGTTTTAGTTTATGTGAGGTGTTAATGTTCCATATATAAGCAGACCAATTAAACTCTGTTGTAGGGGTGGGAGTTGCTGTTTCACTGCGTTCCTTAGCAGAGTAATAGCCTGATTTGGCTGAGTATACACCAGAGGGGTGGCCTAGCCAGGCAAACTGGTCTACTGCTCCTGTTAGGCTTGGCTTTATCTCCAATATGGTCTGTTTGTAGCCAGGGAGAAGTTCCTCGATTTTTCTTGTGTCCCAGGTCTTTGAAGCAGGTAACATTAATTCTTCTACCAGCATATTAACGTTTCTTTCTGTTGTTGGTCCCATGGGTTGGATTGGTTGAGAGAGGGACAACCATGGCTCCTGCCAGACCTTTGTTGAGGATCCATCTCCTATAACTTTACCCAGTTTCTGTTTCAGGAGGTCTTTCCCAATGATGATGCTCCTCCAACCGTGTGAAGCTGACCCTGGAGTGATGCATTCAAGGAAAGGTGTCTTGCGGCAGTACTTGCCCAGCAGAATTTTGGCCAACAAGCAGTCTGGCTTGGTGAGGATCCTCCAGCTGAGTTTTACCAAGAGGGCATCGTTGAAGCACTCAATGTCTCTGAAGCCTAGACCCCCTTGTTTCTTGTTTTTGGTGAGTTTGTTCCAAGATATCCAGCTAATATTTTTCTTTTCAGCGTTTGCATCCCACCAAAACCTGGTTAATGCAGATTGAATCTTCTTGCAGAGGCTAGCTGGGAGCTTAAAACACGACATAGTGTATGTTGGCATGGCTGCAAGCACTGACTTCAGGAGAACCATCTTTCCAGCTGGTGAGAGAAACTTTGATGACCAGGAAAGAGCTTTTTGTCTGATTCGATCTACAATGAGAGTAAATAGATCTTTCTTCCTGCGCCCAAAATGCTCTGGTAAGCCTAGGTACTTACCCAGGCCTCCTTCCTTTGGGATAGATAGGAGACTTTTAATGTTTTCTTTTGTTTCCTGTGGGGTTTTTGAGGAGAAGGTAATAGCTGATTTCTGGCAGTTAATCTTCTGTCCAGAGGCTGATTCATATTTTTGTAAAATGTGCAGCAGCGATTGACAACTGCTGGAGTTAGCCTTGCAGAAGAACATGGTGTCATCTGCAAAGAGGAGATGGTTGAACTTGGGGCTCTGTCTTGCCACACTAACACCTGGTAAGCTACCACTAGTTAGCGCTTTTCTGCATAACCCTGACAACACTTCGCTACAGAGGATGAAAAGGAGATAGAGGGTCTCCCTGTCTAATTCCTCTAGTAGGTGTAACCATTCCTTTAACTGATCCATTTAGCAAGAAAGAGTAGGATACAGTAGTGACACATTGCATGGTCCACTGTATCCACTTCTCATGGAAACCAAACCTTTCTAGAACTGCCTTAATGAAACCCCATTCCAACCTATCATAGGCTTTACTCATATCTGTTTTGACTGCCATGTAACACCTCTTTGTTGCAGATGAAGTTTTTAAGTAATGTAGGGCCTCATGGGTGATCAAGACGTTGTCCGAGATGGCTCTCCCTTGAACAAAGGCTGACTGGTTCTCAGAGATCAATTCCTTGAGTACAGGTTGTAATCTTTTAGTTAAGATCTTTGAGATTATCTTGTAATAGACGTTGCACAATGCTATAGGTCTGTAATCTGGGAGAGTTTTAGGGCTCTTAGTCTTGGGGATTAGCCTGATGTGTGTGGAGTTCAAGTTTTGGGGTAAGACTCCCTTTTTGAAAAAATCCTGAATCTCTTTGACTATTGTAGGTCCCACAGTGAGCCAGTTGGACTGGAAGAACCCTGCAGAGAAGCCATCCGGGCCAGGAGCCTTGTCTGCGTGTATTGAAAACATTGCATTTTTGATCTCCTTTGGGGTTGGTTCTTTGATGAGCTTGGCATTTGTTGTATCACTGATCTTTTCCTCCAGGGCCTCTGCCACTGTCTCTTTACTGTCTCCTGGTTGAGTTAGGAAGAGTTGCTAGGAGTATGAGGTGATTACTTCTAGAATCTGATCCTCTTCATAGATGGGATTGCCTTGCTCATTCTCAATTACTGAAATCTTGTTTATTATTCTTCTTGTCCTAGTGCTGGCATGGAAGAAACCAGAGTTTCTGTCTCCCAATCTGAGCCACAGATTCCTGCTCCGCTGTTTCCAGTATGATTCTTCAGCTTGATAAGCCAGGTTTAATTCTTTGGTAATTAGTTGAATGTAGTGAGAGTCAGTGGTTGTACTTGACATAGCTTCGTCCAGTTCTTTTCTCTTCTTCTCTATCACTTTCTGACTATTTTTTTGCTTTTCTTTGCTCCATTTAATAATTGCTCTTCTGCAGGAGCTGATTTTTCTTTCTACTGATCCATTGGGTCTGGATCTCCAAGCAGCAGCCACTAATAGTTTGATCTCTGGGTTAGCACAGAGGTCTCTGTTGAATCTAAAAAGTCCTTTCCGTTTGTTGAGTTTGTTTGAGAGGTAGGACACCACTGGTCTGTGGTCAGACCCTTCAAACTGCAAATATTCACACCTAGCCGTAGGGTAAGCTTCAAACCAAAGACAATTAGCCATAACTCTATCTAGTCTACAAAGCACTCAGGCACTCAGGCAACTTCCTATCATGGAGAGGACAAAGGTGTAAGCATTCTTTTGAGATCTATTTTTATATAAATGAATAAATTACCAAAATTTTACAAAATAAATTGAAATAAAAACTTTTGCAAAATGAATGAAAATAACAAAATTTTACAAAATGAATGAAAAAACTATCATCATTTTTTTATGAAGGTTTTGGTTATTAAGCCAAATAATGAAATAATAGAATAAATAAAATTTATCTCAAATACTTTTTCTCAAGTTTATGTTATAATTAATATCTTTTACAAAAATAATTTTCTCTAAATAATTATTAATATAACAGTTACATCTTCTACAGATTATATTACCAAACATACTTTTATTAACAGTCAAAATCTTTACAGTCAAAAATCACAACTTTAACCGTAAAAATCTCTACATCAAAAGTCTAATGTAAAAATCGTTACCAAACGCCCCCCACATCTCCAATTAGTTGTTTTTCTAGTAATCGTTCAATTTCTTTCTCATGCAGGCCCGTCTTTAGCTATGTGCAAAGTGTGCAATTGCACAGGGTTCCACTATGAGTCCCACGATTTTGGTTAAACATTTTTTTAGTAAAGAGACCTAAATGTTGGATTTTTTTTTGTCGAAACTGACCATAAATTCTGTAAAATTTGCAAAATACAGTAGAACCTCGATAAATTAATACTCTATAAATTAATAAAATTGTCCGGTCCCGAGATGCGCCTATGTAAATATTAACGAAATTCGATAAAATGATAAGATAATAATTTTTTAAAACTTTCTATGTAAAATATGTTCCCAAAAATAGTATAAATTAAAAATCATATATAACTACGTATATATAATTATGATAATGTATTAAAACATGGCTTTCAATAATTTTTGTTTTGACTTAAAATTGAAATTTCATTAGAACTTATTTTAACTTTACTTATTACATTAAAAACTTTGAGGATGGTTTTCTCGGTATGTATCCTAAATATGTGAAAAATTGTAGACCAAATAATTTATTATTTACCCATAACTCTTTGTAAATATATCTATCAACATTAGAAATAATAACCATGATTTTTTCTAAGTTTTATACACCATGACGTATATCGATTTAATTGGGTAGTCCATTATGATATTAACATTCATTATATTGGATAATCAAAATTTTAATCATAATTTCAAGTTAACGCATGTCATTTGTGCAAATGGATTCATTAATTGTTCAATGTACCATCATTTGAAAAACATTTTTAAGAAAATTCTTACCTAACAAAGATTTCTCTTTATAAATTAATATTTATTAATTTATCAATAAATTAATATCTCTCTAAATAAATAAATTTTCAAAGTCCTAACATTATTGATTTATAGAGGTTTTACTGTACCCTAATTTCAGTAAAAAAAAAGGTTTTGGCACAAGGCCCATTATTGTAATGAGTCATACTTGTTCTCATATATTTCTTTATGTTATCGTTCTAACCATCCATATTTTGTTCTCATCCATTTGACATCAATGTTACCAAATATTAATGAGATAGGAGATGTTTTACATGGACATTATTGTAAAGATTTATGTAATCTAAGAGACATAAACATGCACAATTGCTTGCCCCGTGCATTATGGAGACAAAGCTCATGAACATTTATGCTTATGAAGCAAAGCTCCAAAACACGTATAAGCATTATCCAATCAGCATACGCGTGCATACTTTTTCTTTTCTTTTCATAAATTTCCTTTTTATTCCTTCTTTTATTTCCCCCCAATGGGAGACCATTTTGAACATTACAAAGCAGATATTAAGGCATCATGAAACCCACACGCAGGTGGAAACAGATGATCCCAAAATATCTTGCGAGAATCGCAGAGAAGGAGATAAGCAAATAAACATTACACAGTTGATCAACTAAAAAAAACACAGGACAGAAAAAGAGACACTTAGCGTGCATGTGAATGTGATTGTTGCGCTAACAAGCATATAATGTGCATATATTCGGTCTACGACAAACAAAATAAAAAAATAAAAAAATGGTCATCCACCGAAAATTAGCAAAAATCAGATGATGTCACTACAAGATTTACTACAATATTTTATTTTATTTCAAATGAACAATATAAGTTGGTAGATCAAATGAAAAAAATGTGCTACAATAATATCAAAACTTATATATGTTTTCACGCTCTCTTGTATTAGTGAATAGACTAATTAAAAAGCTAAAAATCTAATTTTACAAAATTACAGTTTTATTTTAGAAATTTTCAGAGATTACTTTTCGATTTAGAACATGTCTAGAGTCACAATACCATCACAAATGTGGGCATCGACTATTCATGACAAATTTGTGATAGTCTACGCGTCCGTTGGCGATCAATCTACACATAAAATAAATGTGTTTCTTCAAAACCATCGCCAACAATCGATCTAGTTAAACATGATGTCCCTGAATATATATTCTAAGTTTCCTAATGATCGAATTTGCGTGAGTTTGTGATGTCTAGCTAGACCTAAAATTCAACTACTTTCTAGAGCAGAAAAGGCCCATTATGTGATACTACGGGCCGATCTAAATTCTTCATAATTGAGAACTTGAGAGAAATCACTGCTCTCATAAATTAAAATGTGTTATAAACTATATTGTATTATTTTTATATTATTAATATGTGTTTGCTTTTGCTGAGTAATAAAGACAATGAAAGAAATATGAAGAACAAGTGAAGATCAAAGTTATCTCATTACCTTAGCATTCGATCGTATATATAGGCAACATCAATTATTAAACAAAACTTACGAACCGTCTTAGTAAGTCGGCTAAAATATTACTATCTTAACATTGGATTTATTCTATTTTACTATGGTATTTATCCATTCTTATTAATGGATATTTATCCACTCATAATATTCCCTCTTAAATATCCATTAGCGTATGGATATATTGTACTACCTCGTTAAAAACCTTATCACGGAAAATCCAGTGGGACAAAAACCATGACAAGGGAAAAAGAGTGCAGTCTCCCCCTAAAAAAGATATATATAATATTTTCTTTATAGGTCTCGTAAATAACGTTGTCTGAACATGTTTTCTGAAGTCGGGAGCGCCTTTGTAAACAAGTCTGCTGCGTTGTCACTTGACCGAATGTATTGAACATCAATTTCTTTGTCTTTCTCGAGTTCTTGAGTGTGCGAGAAAAATCTTGGAGGAATATGTTTCGTCCTATCGCTTTTGATGTACCCTTCTTTGATTTGGATGACGCACGCAGAATTATCTTCGAATAATATTGTCGGTTCTTTATTGGTGGTTATTCCGCTTGCCTCTTGTATATGTTGAGTCATTGATCTGAGCCATACACATTCTCTACATGCTTCATGTAACGCAATAATCTATGCATGATTTGAAGAAGTGGCAACCAAAGTCTGTTTCTGAGAACGCCACGAGATTGCGGTTCCACCAATTGTAAAAACATATCCGGTTTGTGATCGAACTTTATGCGGATCTGATAGATAGTCTGCATCTGCAAAACCAACTAGACCAACTTCGGAGTTTCTTGAATAAAATAATCCAAAATCAATGGTACCTTGAAGATAACAGAAAATTTGTTTTATTCCGTTCCAGTGTCTGCGAGTTGGAGAGGAACTGTACCTTGCAAGTAGGTTAGTAGCAAAAACTATATCTGGTCTAGTACAATTTGCAAGATACATAAGTCCACCAATAGCACTCATATATGGTATTTCAGGACCTAATACTTCCTCATTACTTTCACAAGGTCGAAATGGATCCTTGTCAACAACAAGCGATCTATTGACCATTGGAGTACTAAAAGGAGTCGCTTTGTCCATATTAAAGCGTTTTAGCACTCTTTTAGTGTAATTTGATTGATGCACAAAAATTCCATCTTGGAGATGTTCTATCTGAAGTCCGAGACAAAATTTTGTTTTTCCAAGGTCTTTCATTTCGAACTCTTCTTTCATATGAGTTCTTGCATCATCAATCTCCTTTTGAGTTCCAATTATGTTCAAATCATCTACATATACAACAATGATCACAAATCCTGATGAGCATTTCTTGATAAACACACAAGGGTATATCGCATTGTTGATGTATCCTTTACCCAACAAATATTCGCTTAAGCGATTATACCACATGCGCCTAGACTGCTTTAATCCATAAAGTGATCGCTGTAATTTTACTGAGCATATTTCTTTAGATGATACCTCATGTATTTTCGATCCTTCTGGGATCTTTAATCCTTCTGGGATTTTCATGTATATGTCATTGTCAAGTGATCCATATAGATATGCAGTCACAACATCCATTAAGCACATTTACAAATTTTTAGATGCCGTTAAGCTCATTAAGTATCTGAATGTGATTGGATCCATGACCGGAGAATATGTCTCTTCATAATCAATTCCCGGTCTTTGAGAAAAACCTTGTGCCACAAGTCGTGCTTTATATCTAGTGATTTCGTTTTTCTCATTTCTTTTTCGCACAAAGATCCACTTGTACCCGACTGGTATTACATCTTTAGGTGTAATGACTACAGGTCCAAAAACATCTCTTTTGTTGAGGGAGATTAATTCATTTCTCATGGCCATTCGCCATTTCTCCCAATCAGGCCTTTCCTGACACTCTGATACGGATATTGGATCTGAATCATCATGATCAATTTCTTTGGATACAGAGAAAGAAAATATTCCATCAGTATCATCTATTTTACTTCTAATCCATAATTTTCCATTATGGATGTAATTAATGGAAATATCATATTTTTTTGTATCATGTTCATCTTCTGAACATTTTTCTTCTTGTGGTTCCTCTAGAACCTTTTCATTCTCTTCTCCCAATTTCTTTCTCTTTCGAGGATTTTTATCCTTAGAGCCTATCGGCCTCCCCCTCTTTAATTGAACCCTCGGTTCATTAATTTTACTTCCATCAATTTGTCCTTCTTGAACATTGATTCTTGATGGAGCATTTGCAGCGGGTATATAAGACTTAGTCACCCTTTTTGTATCAGTAAATGCGTCCGGTAACTGATTTGCCATATTTTGTAGCTGTACAATTTTCTGAACTTCCAGTTCACGTTGTTTCGTAGGGGGATCAAAGTGTACTAAAGATGGTGTACACCAAGTAATATCTTTCAGGATTTCTTTAATTCCTCCCCCTAACGTTGGAAATTCATCTTCATTAAAATGGCAATCAGCAAAACGTGCCATAAACATATCACCGGTTTTAGGTTCAAGATACCGAATTATACTTGGTGACGTATATCCAATATATATTCCTAATCTTCTTTGTGGCCCCATTTTTGTTATTTACGGTGGGGCTATAGGAACATAAACCGCACAGCCAAAAACACGGAGGTGTGATATATTTGGTTCCTGACCAGATGTTAATTGTAATGGAGAATGTTTATTATATGCACTTGGTCTTATTTGGACCAATGAGGCAGCATGCAATATAGCATGCCCCCATACATGAATTGGGAGTTTCGTTCTCAGTATTAATGGTCTTGCAATGAGTTGCAATCGTTTAATCAAACTCTCAGCCATGCCATTTTGTGTATGATTATGGGGAACAAGGTGCTCAACATCTATCCCCATTGACATACAATAGTCATTAAATGCTTGTGAAGTGAATTCACCAGCGTTATCAAGTCTAACTTTCTTTATAGCATAATCAGAAAATTGTGCTTTCAACCTGATTATTTGAGCAATAAATTTTGAGAAAGCCGTATTCCGTGTTGTCAACAGACACACATGTGACCATCTACTATATGCATCAATTAATACAATAAAATATCGAAACGGTCCGCACGGTGGATGTATAGATCCACATATGTCACCATGTATTCTCTCAAATAATACTGGAGATTCATTCCCAACTTTAGTTGATGATGGCCGAGTTATTAATTTTCCTTGAGAACATGCACTACATAAAAGTTCTCCCGATTGAAAATTTTTCTGGTTTTTTAATGGGTGTCCACTAGAATTTTGCACAATTCTTCGCATCATGATTGATCCCGGATGTCCAAGCCTTTCATGCCAGATCTTAAATGTATTAGTAAACTCTTTGTTTACTATAACATTTGACTCGGTCATATTTATTTTTGTGCAGTATAATCCAGAGGACATCATTGGTAATTCTTCCAATGCTTGCGTTTTCTCCAGTGTAATGCAAAGATATTCAATGTCATTCTTGTTCATAGTCTCTATATGATATCCATTTCTTCGAATATCCTTGAAACTTAACAAGTTTCTGTATGAATCGGGGGAATATAATGCATCATTTATTTCAAACTTTGTCCCCTTGGCATTGAAAATCTAACTTTTTCTGAGCCCATGATGATCTTTGCATCACCTGATACTGTACTCACGCTTCCGGCGGAGTCTTTCATTTTAAGAACGGAAAAATATTTTTTATCTTTAAGTATTGTATGCGTCGTCGCACTGTCTGCAAGACATGTGTCTCCGTCCTTGATCTCAACTTCTGACATTGTCTAGTGTCACAGTATTAATAAAAGATACATTAATATATCAAAACAAAACTTTATATAACAAGAAGTTATATCACAACAAAAGGATTTTAACAAGATTTACAAAAACACGAACATATTATACAAAGTACTTAAACTACTATATATCATGTCATATCAGTTTTAGTTATCTTTTACTTATGTTGATGCTTCAGGATCAACTATGTAATCTGCGATGTCAATCTGAGAATCATCACTTAGGCATACGACATGTACGTGCCCAGTGACCTTTCATGCCGCATATGTAACATGCATTCTCTGTTTTTCTTTTGTTGGCCCGGCCAACTTCATTTTCCTGAAAGTTTTTATTGGCTTTGTCCATGTTGGAATTATTGGCATGGAATCCTCTTCCTTGTCCTCGGCCTCGTCCACCACCTCTTCCACGTCCGCGACCACGGCCTCTACCGCGACCACGGCCTCTACCGCGACCACGCCCTCGTCCTTGAAAATTATTTGTATTGGACGCTACCACATTCGTTTCTGGAAGTGGAGCAGCTCCAGTTGGACGGGTCTCATGGTTCATTATCACGAGTTCATTGTTTTGTTCAACAACAAGGAGGACTTGCATCAAATCCGAGTAGCGGGTGAATTCTCTCGCCCGGTATTGTTGCTGCAGGATTACATTTCCAGGATGAAATGTCTGGAGTGTTTTCTCAATCATATCATAGTCACTTACACTCTCTCCACATAACATCATCTTGGAAGTAATTCCGAACAAAGCAGAATTATATTCACTGACACATTGGTAATCCTCAAACCGCAGATTCAACCATTCATGTTTTGCCTTTGGTAAGATCGCATATTTTTGGTGATCAAACCTATCTTTGAGTGATTGCCAAAGATCTGCAGGATTATCTTTCGTGATATATTCATCTTTTAAACCATCATGGATATGGTGGCGTATGAATATCATGGCCTTTGCTTTTAAACCATCGGATGTCGTTTCCGATTTCACGATGGTATTAAGAAGCCCGCTTGCTTTTAGATGCATCTTTACACCTACTGCCCATGCCATATAATTCTTTTCTGATATATCAAGGGCAGTAATCTCGAGCTTTGTCAAGTTCGACATGATAACTATATAACAAAATTTTAAGCATCATTTTAGTAAAACCGCCTTTTAATTTACAGTTTTTAAAGAATTATGATAAAGTATTTAAAATAACTAAACATAATAACGACATAATTTAAAACAAATTCAGGAGGCAAAGCAATCCATATAATTTGTAATAAATAATAAATAAATTGCAATGATAATAAATAAATTACAATAATAACAATAGATATATAAAAGTAAATCAATAGGCGTTGTCTTCCACGTAATCAAGAAGGCAGAGCCTATCATGAGATTACAGAGACATAAATTTTAATTGATCAAGAAGGCAGCGCCTACCGTAAATAATGATCAATTCGGAAAAATATAGCCTATTATATGACTTTTCCACTGATATTTAGGAGACAGAGCCTACCATAAAATCAAAAAAGAAGGCGAACCTTCCACTCCATAAACAGTAAATAAGTTTAAATTTATATTTCATTAGTATAAATTTAGATTGCATTAGTATAAATTAATACCTTACCCTTTTGGTATAGAACGGTATATGATTGGCTGGTATAAAACGATATAGAGACGGTCGTGCTGATAACGTGTTATAAACTATATTGTATTACTTTTATATTATTAATATGTGTTTGCTTTTACTGAGTAATAAAGACGAGTGAAAGAAATATGAAGAACAAGTGAAGATCAAAGTTATCTCATTACCTTAGCATTCGATCGTATATATAGGCAACATTAATTATTAAACAAAGCTTACGAACCGTCTTAGTAAGTCGGCTAAAATATTACTATCTTAACATTGGATTTATCCTATTTTATTATGGTATTTATCCATTCTTATTAATGGATATTTATCCACTCATAATAAAATGATTATATTTCCCTCTCAACATGTTTTGAACTTTTGATAATTGCCATATCAAAGTATTGACTTTTGAGCCTCTCTATGTATCCGTGTTCCTGGTCAAAATGATTAAGAGCCGTCGATGTCTCAGATACTGTGCACCACCTGTCAAAAAATGCGTTTGTCACCATCGAACGACGATTCCCCAATAAGTCCCACAAACGCTGTGTTAAAACGCTAGCGGTTCGTGTGGCGTTTCTCGTCACTCCATTTGTTAAGTTTTTGTGTCATTTTCACAAACTCAAATCTAACATATCTTCTTTTTGTTGTTGCTGCTTTTAGTACTTGTGTTAATTAGTCATTATTTAATAATGAGTCACTTCAGTTTAGTCTCAATTTTGATTGAAATCTCGACAGGGATGTACCTAAGAGCACGTGCATTGGAGACATCCATCATGGGTGTTTAGAGTATTTTAGAATTAAATTTTATTAGAATAAGTGTTTAAAACCACAAAATGGATCTTATATTAGACACTTTAAATGGTTTTAAACACTCATTCTAATAAAATTTAATTCAAAAATAATTTAGACACCCATGATGGACATGCTCTAAGTGTCCTCTCATCCTAAGCGCCATAATGTTATAAAAAAAAAGTATAATCTTCTTGGGGTTTAATTTATAAACTACGCATTCTAAGGATTAAACAAGTGTTTGTTTTCGTGAGGTATTCTACTACTTTTAATTAGCTATACGAATGATGTAAGAACTAAATACTTTTGAGTTTTGATATATGGAATAGAGGTATAGAAGAAATTTCCCGTAAAATATACACATATTAAGTTGTCAAAAACGGACGATTAATGTATCGATTATTTGATAAGACGATTTAAGGATATATGACGTACATGCTTGATCATGCGAAGTTTTTTTGTTTTTTTCGAAAATAATCATTGGAGGTTTGATAACAAAAATCGATTACAGTAAGAATATAAGGTTGGATATGTGCATGGTGCCACAATTTTATTCGAAGAATAATATACTATTACATTTCTTATGATCCATGCATGCAACCAACAGACTGAAAGAATTATAAAGAAAAACAATACGTGCAATAAAGTAATCGTATCGTAAACTCTTAGAGCATGTCCAACAAGACACTATAACATAAAAATGGTATAAATTTTTTGACTTTACATCCACTACAGGAAATGTGAGTATTAATAGCAGTACATTATAACGTTTTTATTGTTTCTGCTATAGTAGATTTATGGAAAACTTTACATAGCGTTTAAGAGAAGAGAAACGCTATGGTAGGATGAGCGCGAAATCAATTTCATTGTGGCGCTTAGTTTTTGTTCTATGATAACAAAAAGGACAGTCGAAAACGTTATCGTAGGGTAAACCGCGAAACTGATAATTGTTTTGCCTCCTTAAAATTTTTCTAGTAAAAAAATTAAATAGAAAAAAGAAAAAGAAAATAAATTATTTTGAAACGAGATCTGAAATTATTCTATATTTTCTCTCTTCTTTCTCTCTCAAATTCTATCTGAAACACGAAAAGAAATCCTCAAAGTCGATCGAAATTTGTTTCTCTCTTCTTCCACTCACGATCTCTCGGCCTCATTCTCTCTCAGCCTCAAGCGTTCTGGTTCTCAATCATCAATTTCATAGGCGATCCAAACCAAATTTGTGAGGTCGAAGTTGACAGATAAGGTAAAGATATGTTTGAACTTTTTGTTATTTGCAATGATCAAGTGTTTATTTCAATTTGGGGTTCATCCGTTTCAATTATCCTACTCTTTTGAAGGATGATTTCTCTCAATTTGGATTTTAATTTGGGTCGGAATTAAATCGATTATTTCTGATAGTATTGTGTATTTGAATGTTGTTTGCAGGTGGATTTCCGAGAATCCAAGAACTTGAAGGTATTTATGGATATGTAGATGTTTCAATTGACAAAATATCATTTAAAATTGCGTTCTGTTTTAATGATTCTAAGAGTTCATGTTGTTTTCACTTTGCAGTTTTAAAGCTTCATCCTATCTTTGAGAGTTCGTGTTGTTTATTGTGTGTAAGCAATTATTCTATCTTTTTCTGCATTTTGATTGTCAAGTGATTATTATGCTAGTTATGAGAGTGTCTGATCATTAAAATTATTATCGCAAATGTATGTATAATTGGTGGTGGAGATTGGGTATTATTGGTGTATTATGGACAAAGCATGGGTTTGGCTTCCAAGGTATGTGTATGTATATGTCTGCTATTTTCATATATGGTTTCATTATAAAAATGTCATTGTGAACTTTGTGATTTTTTACTTAGGAGTACCGTTGAGTATACGATAGGAGTAAAGAATTTTGTTGATGGAGCATCAAGTAGTTTGGGTTATCCTACTGAGATGTTTTGTCCCTGTGTCGATTGTCAGAATGTTTGCTATCAGCCTATAGAGATTGTATTGGATCATCTAGTTATTAGGGGTATGGATCAGAAGTACAAGAGGAATACATGTTGGAGTAAGCATGGGGAAAGGAGGGACAACACATCTGCTGTTCCAACTTCAGAGGAAGAAGCGTATAACTTGATTAGGACAGCTTTTTTGAGTCTGACACTAGTGATAAACACCCAAAGAACCAGAATGGTGGTGAATCTGAGGAGTGTCATACTCTAGAAGAATCTGAGTTCAAGGAGAAGTTAGAGGATGCTGAAACTCCACTGTACCCAACGTATCAGAAGTACAACAAGGTTTCTGCAATAACAGTTTTGTACCGCATCAAAGTGAAGAGTGGGATGTCAGGGAACTACTTTGATCAGCTATTGACGACACTTAAAGATATGTTACCAGAAGATAATGTGCTTCCAAAGTCTACTGATGAGATGAAAAAGTTCTTGAAGGTTTTTGGGTTTGGTTACGATATCATTCACGCCTGCAAGAATGACTGTATACTGTATCGGAAGCAGTATGAAGATATGGAAAGCTGCCCAAGATGTACTGCTTCAAGATGGGAAATGGATAAACATAGTGGTGAGGAAAAGAAGGGGATTCCAGCAAAAGTTTTGAGGTATTTTCCGATCAAAGATAGATTCAAGAGAATGTTTAGATCAAAAAAGATGGCTAAGGATTTGCGTTGGCATCCCAACAATATTAGTGAAGATGGAATAATGCGACATCCGGTGGACTCACCAACTTGGGCACAAGTGAATGAAAGTTGGCCTGACTTTGCTGTTGAACCGAGAAACCTTCGACTCGGTCTTTCTACAGATGGAATGAACCCTTTCTCTATGCAGAATACCAAGTACAGTACGTGGCCAGTCTTGTTAGTGAACTACAACATGCCTCCTACTATGTGTATGAAGGCTGAGAACATTATGTTGAGTATGTTGATCCCAGGTCCAACTGCACCAAGCAACAACATCGATGTTTATCTAGCTCCGCTGATCGAAGACTTAACAGATTTGTGGAAAGAAGGTATGGAGGTTTATGACTCGTTTTTGAAAGAGAAGTTTACACTTAGGGCAGTCTTGTTGTGGACTATCAGTGACTATCCAGCCTTAGGGACTTTGTCTGGATGTAAAGTGAAGGGGAAACAAGCTTGTAATGTCTGTGGAAAGGATACACCCTGTAGATGGTTGAAGTTTAGTAGCAAGTATGTGTATTTGGGCAATAGGAGGCGACTTAGGCTTGGACATCCATACAAGAGCAAGAAAGGATGGTTTGACAATACGACAGAGGAGGGGACAACAAATAGAATTCAAACTGGTGCAGAGATTGCTGAGTTATTGAAAGATTTCAAGAATGATTTTGGTAGACCACTGGATAAGAAACGTAAAAGAATAAGATCTGCTTTGTGTGGAGATGAGGTTATGTCAGAGGAAGAGTATGCAGAAGACAGTGATCAATGGAGGTGGAAGAAACGATCCATATTCTTAGAGTTACCGTACTGGAAGGTTAGTATTAGTATGATTTCAGTTATAAAAAGTTTGTAAACTATATGAAATATTTTGTTTACGCTGCAAGTGTTATTTATCATGTTGTAGGACTTGCCGGTGCGCACCAACATCGATGTCATGCATGTGGAGAAGAACGTTTCTGATGCTCTATTGTGCACATGCATGCAAACTGCTAAATCGAAAGATGGCTTGAAGGCAAGAAAAGACTTGGAAGATATGGGAATACGAAGACATTTGCATACAGAAATACGGGGTAAGAGAACATACTTGTCTCATGCGGCTTATTGGATGTCACTGGAATAGAAAAGAAGATTTTGCATGAGGTTATCTAAGTTTAGAGGCCCTGATGGATATTGTGCGAATATCGCGAAATGTGTGTCAATGAATCCTCCTGGTATAAGTGGTCTGAAGTCACACGATCATCATGTGCTAATGCAGAATTTATTTCCTGTGGCTCTGAGAGGATTACTGCCAAATGGGCCTAGGATTGTTGTAACTAGAGTATGCAACTTCTTCAGTATATTATGTCAGCGTACAATTGATACAGAGAAGCTAATATCATTGGAGTCTGAGATTGTGGAGACAATGTGCCAACTAGAACGGTTCTTTCCTCCATCACTCTTCGATATAATGTTCCACCTTCCTCTACACCTAGCAAGGGAGGCATGTTTGGGTGGACCGGTACACTTTCGTTGGATGTATCCATTTGAGAGGTATTGTTTTCTTTTATTTAGTATGTATTAAATGTGTTGTAGTCGGCGACATTGTTAACACTATTTGTTTTGTGATTGAGTTGTAGGTATATGAAGACACTTAAGGGTTATGTCAAAAATTATGCAAGGCCGGAAGCATGCATGGCTGAGGGCTATTTAGCTGGAGAATGCATAGCCTTCTGCTTAGAGTTTCTAAAGAATTTTGCACCTGTAGAAGAAGCATCAAAACGAAATGAAGATGTCGAGTCTGATGATCTTTTACTTGAGGGTCGTCCACTGCAGAAGGCCATTCAAGTTACACTTTCAGATAAAGAAAGAGACATAGCACATCGATATGTGTTAATGAACACATCAGTTATGGAGCCCTATGTTCAGTAAGTTAGTTTCTATCTAAAACTTACATATTTGTGTTACTTTTTTGGTTATACATGAAAACCAACTACTCAATTTTGATAAGCAGGATACATTTGGAAGAATTGCAAGATAGTGATGAACGTTGCGGAACAAATGAGACACTGTTATGGAAATTGCATACAGAAAGGTTTGCACAGTGGTACAGTGGATAAAGGAAAAGGTATAACCGTAATTTTGTATACTTTACCTGGTAAATTTTGATTTAGTTTCTGATCTACATGACACTAATTGTATGTATGATCTGTAATTCCACTTTGTAGATACCTTCTAATTCAGACGCTCATTCTAAGAAGCTGAGGTGGCTGGCATTTGGACCAAGACATATAGCTGAAACTCACAAGGGGTTTGTTATTAACGGACATCGATTCCACACGAATGACGTTAAGCGAGAGACTCAGAACAGTGGAGTGACATATGAAGCTTTTTCTATGTGTAGAGCTACTGCACGAGATAGTAATCAAACGGCGGACATAGTTACATACTACTGAGTGATCAGAGAGATTATACTGTTGGACTACCATATGTTCCATGTTCCAATATTCAAATGCAGTTGGGCCAATACAGGAAATGGTGTGAAAGAGGAAGATGGATTTACGCTTGTGAACCATAGTTCATATCAGTTATATAATTTTACTTTTGTAGAAAAAAAAGAGAGTTCAGACTCGGGAAAGGTGACTAGAAGTAACGTATGGTTAGCTGGACACACTCACGCGGATGGAACACCTGTGAGGCCTGAATTTGCTGAGACTATAGTAAGAAATTATCAAATTATTTGGACTGTTTTATTTACAAGTTTCATGAAAAAGGTTAGGCATAATTGGTTGATATGTGTGTCTCAGGAACAAATACAATCAATCGATAGTCAACAGGACTCCACTGCAAATGATAACATCAGAGAGGATGATGTTAGTCAAGTTTTGGGAAAGACAGACATGGGAGAGTTAGAGGTATGGGAAGAGGGATTACTGCTACCAAACTAGCATTCCTCCAGGCTAGAGACACACATGTGCAGAAGCTTGAAGCAACACAAGCCGAGTTGCTGAGCCAAGTTGCAGACTTGAAAAGTACTGTAAATGACTTAGCTGGAAAAAAGGTATGTCTACTATTTTTTTCTATGAGGCCATTATGAATACCACATTTAACAAGTTCTTATCTTTTTGTCAGAAACAATATGATAGTGTGGAAGCTCAATCTGATATAAGTACTGGTAAAGGAGGAGTTAGGTGTTAGTTGCTCAAATGGTTTTCGTCTGAAGATGTCATTGTTGGGGAAGGAGAGTTATGCTCTTCAGATCCGGCATACAAGATTGGCCGTATTCCATTTGGTCCTGGCGTGGTGGCAGTTATAGTAAAAACTATTATAGATACAGAATCAAATTTGTGGAGGCCTACCCCAACCATGTTCTCACTTGGTAAAGCTGTGGGATTCAAAATTCCTTGGCCAGCTACGAAGGTGATTGTGGATGACACCATGTCATACAATCCAAATAAACCATCTGAATCGTCAAAGGTAATTTTTACTGAGTTTGGTTACTTGATTGCCACCATGCAAATACAAATAAGAAGCTCATTTTTGGATGTTAATGTACATGCATCACTTGGTAGGGTACAAGTTCAGATGACTCATTTCAAAAATGCAAAGTTTATTATTGGAATATTGTTCATGGTGAGCCTATTGCTGAGGGTCTCGTGTGCTCCACTGATCCAAAACAAATGATCGACAACATTCCTCTGGGTCCAAGTGATGCCATTGTAAAGATTAAACGTATCATGAAGGAGGCAGTGTACCTGTGGAGACCATCTCCTGAATTACTTCTGGTAGCTGACGCACTAGATGCAGAAATAGCATGGCCAATTGATAAGATCGAAATCATTGACCAGAATGCAGGGGAAGCTTCAGTGAGAAAATCACCTGGGGTAAGTTTACAAGTTTATTTCATTATTTGGTATTGCGGTGATGGATTTCTGATGAATATGTACATTACATTTTGATGATGTCATAGAGTTTAAGTGCCAACTCTGGTAGCAGGAAAGTATCAAAGAAGTGCCTTCTCTTGGATTACAAAAATTCTCGTAAAATTGTTGCAGAAGGCCGAGTATGCTCAACTGATCCGGCGATTCGAGTCCATGGCAAAGCCTTAGGTCCCAATGCTTCCAAGACCTGGGTTGATGTTGCAAAAATTGGCGAGGCTAGAGTGTGGAGACCAAATGAAGAAATAAGATTCATTTCAGATGCCATAGGCACAACAGTGGCTTGGCCTAATGACAAGATTGTGTTTGTCTGACCACTTCAAGTACTTGGTGTTGATTAAACAATTGTCCTCTCCCTTGTGAAATTCACTTTACTTTGTCTTTCTCTACGTACTTAGTACTATTGAACCTATCAAGAAGTGTTTAGTTTTCATCTTTAGACCTATTTAACTTCATGTTAATCTTCGGAGAGAAATATTATGTATTTATTCCAACTACAAACACTAACAAATTGGGAACTTGGAATGCACAAAACGAAACTTAAAACATTTCCATCAAATTTCGAAATAATTTATATAGTAATTAGGATTTATCGATTTACAGTTTAAGGTTTTAAAATTTAATTTTACTTTTATTTTAAAAACATGAGACAAACAAATATATAAATAAAGAATTAAAAAGGTATTAATTATATAATTTACTTTTAGGGTTTAGGGTTTAGGGTTTAGGGTTTAGGGTATAGGGTTCGGATTTTACTTTTAGTTGTATTTCTACGTATGAGACATACACTAATTGCAATTTAAGAATTAAAGAAAAGTATTGAGTTTCCAATATACTTTTAGTGTTTAGGGTATAGGGTTAGGGTTTATCAAAAAAAAATGGTTCAAAATAGTAGTGAATAACAATTGTAAACAAATTATTAATAAAGACAAATCCTTAAATTATTGTCTATAACAACATTATTGTGTTTCTACAATATGATGTTCTTAACCAAATAAGAAGATTAGTGTACATGTTCTCAAAGACAACATTATGGGGTATCATCATTTTTCATTTCAAATCTCTAAAAACATTTGAAATATTTTTAATTAATTTTTTAAAAATATCTTATCATATAAATAAACCATAAACGAATTAATTGGTCAACAAAAAATTAGTTATAAAATTATAAATTGTAAAATGCAATGAAAAAATACATTTTCATGCTTCCAAAAAGAAAGCCAATAAGAACGTTTCACTCGGATTGCTGACATGGCTAAATCTCAGCCTTTTTTTATGCCTTCTAAAATAGATCAATCAGGATATATCAATCAGATCCATTAAGTCTTCTCTCTCTCGATATCTGAAACAGATCTGCAGTCTCTTCGTCTTCTCAAGACTTTGGATAACCTCAACTTCTAGAACTTCTGTCTCCGACAAAAGAGAAACTCTAGATCTATACATAAAGCTCTAATACAAGGTGTTATTCGCACCTTCACCATCTCCAAACTTCTAGATCTGTACCTAAAGTTTGATTGATTCTTAAAGAAATTTCCTTTGTTGTTACAGGTTCACGAAGATCTGTGGAGAGTTATATGCTTCCTTCTCGACGAGTACACTTACTCTTCATGGTAATTACGATTCTATTTTTACTTCTCCACGGTTAATCTTAGAATTTCTAATCGTTACTTTCCCTAACGGCTGAATGAATTGATTCATGGATTGTGAATGAATGAATTTCTAATCGTTACTTTACCTAATTTTGTTCTCTATGTGGATGAGACGATTTGATTGTTTTGTCTCCAAAATTTAACTAGCAAACCTGATGAGTCCCTTATGTCTTTGAAGTTCGAACTTGCATATTTCTTTGATTCCCACTAGTATGCATTACTTTACTGAACGCTTTATTTGTCCTTCTCTATCTTATTGTCCAGTGTATAGGATGATGAGCTATAACCATTATGGATTTACTCTTTACACTAACAATTCAATCAAGAGGTAAATTATTGGTTTTGTTTTTCTGTGTACACTTCTTTATCATTGAAACCATCTGAGCAAGCCTAGAGGTATGTTCTTTATACATATTGCCATTAAAGCATTTACTTTCTTGCAGGAAAAGCTGATTACATTGATCATGTCAAAGAAGGTTTCAAACCCTCCACAAGCAATAATGCACGAAGACCAAATTCATAAGTCAAGGCCATACATCTAAATTTACAAGCCGTGGCTATACATATTTGTTTAATTTTGTTTAAGCTTTTGTACTATACATCAGAAATTACATGTTGTAACACCCGTATTTATATAAATAAATGTCCCATTTTGATTATTTAGTTTAATTTGTATTACCAAATAACAGATTTATTAACGTATAAAACTTGTACAAATACTATATAAATACACCAATACATACATATTGTATTGTATATATTCAAAAAGTATAAATATATGGTATAAATACAATAATGATATAAAATACATCCGTATAAATACACTAATGTGCTCGTACAACAACGTATATAAATACACCAATGATAACACATGTACAATGCTATTGTAAGATAATGAAAAAATTATAATTAAATACATCAACAGCATAATATAATCGCTATTGTCAATATAAATATAGCATATAAAAAATCGCTATTTTATATAATATTTCAATAGCAATTGATTAAACCGCTATGTAAAGTAGACGACCTATTATAACGGGCGCAGATATAGCGCTTTCTACTCCGCTATTATATCATTAGATAGCGTTTTTCCGATGCTACGAATACTCATATTTCCTGTAGTGATCTCCAACCAAACGGCAAAAGCAACACCAAATTTTTTTTTTTAGTATTTTGTGAACAGTGTCACACCAAATTTGGTGTGACACTGTTCACAAAACACTAAAACAAATATGATTTTATTGTATTTTTTTATATAGAAAAGAATTTAAAACCAACTAAAAATAGATATACAATAATAGTTTTGTGTATCACTAATTTATTTGTTGTTCTCTATATAAAATTTATAATTATAATCTAAATTTGCATAACATAACAAGATTAATACATAAATATTGTAGAAATTAAAACTACATATTAAAATGCAATTAAAACATTGAAAATATAAAATTACAAATTACAAAATTAAAATCAAACAAACAAAAATTATTATTGTATTGAAGAACGAGCGGAAGTCCCAATTGCAGAAGTTGAGATGGCGGGTGATGATGCTCGATTTCAAGAATTTTTAGCTCGACAAAAAAAAATCAAAAACCGCGAAGCTCATATTGAACTTCGCAATGCGTTAATTGAACATTTGTGGTCTGATTATACTAATTCTGAGAATTAATTTTATGTAATTTATATTCTGTTTTTTTATTTCTCGATTGTAATATAATCAGTTATCAAAATAATTAGTACTTCTTAAATTATTAAAAATAACAAAAACTTAAATTTAATAATATAATAATAGAACTTTTTTTTAGTGTGAAATTTGGTGTAAATGGTTGGAGATGGAAAAAAAATTTTGGCACCAAAACACTAAATTTGGTGTAAAAATCACACCAAATTTAGTGCAATGGTTGGAGATGCTCTAAGAATCACAAAATTTTAACGTTTTATCACAAAAACTAGCTTGTCTCCTTACACCACGTAAAGATTTGATACGGCTAGGCTCCAAGTTAATATACGTTATTATTATTATTTTTGATTAACTAGGCATCAATTTTTTAAGTTTAAATTATTTTACCAACAAAGTCAGGGGAGTGAGCATACGTAATCATGTTTTTATTTGGGTCTCATGTAATAAAAATCATTAAAAATAATGGGTTTTGATGAATTTGGGCTTGATCAGTACCACGAGGCCAATACGCGTGAGAGCGAAATTGATTAAAATAATATTAAATTTAATGGTAATGAGACCCAAATAAAAACATGGTTATAGATGTTCTTAAGATATTTTGTTATTTTAATGTTGTATTTACCCAACTGCATCGTCAGCCGCAAGTCTACTTCGATTGAGGAACAATAATACTATTTAATGGTTTCTGAAAAATCTAGTTAATCGCAGTTATCTTCTACGTGTCAGAAATTACGTAATCGGAAGACAATAGATGGAGTTACAAAAAGTTGGATACTTTAATTTATGATGTATGAATTTCACTTGCCATGGATTTCGTAAGCACTTTTTACTGATCAACTTGCCTCCACCAAGATTACTTGACCGGCCTGTCTCTAAGAATGTAACTTATTCTTTTTTTTTTGCTAAAACTGAACATGTTACTTTCTTCTAGTGGAAATTGTGCCTGAACAATCAAAATGGCGTTTTTATTTTATTTACTATGTCGTTTTACTGAATAAAAAATCCAACAAAAATAAAGCCAAAAACCAATGTTTTGAAAACCGGACCGGACCGGGGGTCGGACCGGGTTCAACCGTGAACCGGCCAGCTACCCGGGTTGGGTTGACCCGGGTTCAGTTTTTTTTTTTTTTGAAATTTTTTTTTTTTTTTTTTGCATATTTTTTTTTTATAATTAAAAATTTATAAAAAAAAATACTAGTTTTAAATTTAGTTAATTTTTGTTATGATTTAATGTTTTTAATTTTTCTTTTACATATAAACTTAATTATTTGTCATTAATCTTTGTTTATGAATAATTTTTTTGTTATTCAAATGATTTTCTTCATGACTAATTTTTACAAATATGTTTATTTAAAGATATTATTATATATTTGGGTATTATAGTTATAAAAAAACTATTTATATTACTATTTTTTAAAAAACTATTAAACCCGGTTCGACCCGGTTCGACCCGGTCGAACCACATTGACCCATGACCCAAAAGTTTGTCCGGTTCGGTCGCCGGTCCGGTTTTAAAAACATTGCCAAAAACGATATGAACTGGGAGACCAAAAACATGGATTCATGTGAAATGAATCTAAATTCACGTATCCATATTGTTTAAACTTAAGAACTTGAAAAACATATTGAACATGATGCATTGTATGTTAAGAATAACTCACATTGAATGTTTAATACGATTTTGAGCGATATATAATAGGTACAGATCAATATATTTATAATCAATTGGTTTTGAACTGAAATTCCATAAGCCTTAGCATTGTATTATAATCGGATGAAATGATATTTTTATCTTTTAGTTAGAAATTTTCCTATTGATCAAACAAAAACAAATTTATGCTATATATATCATATTCTTTTTGATAAAATATTCTTGTTTATTTCATTTGAACAGCTTGATTAGTAACATAAACTCATATATCTAGATACTTAGGTAATGGTAGTACACGATAACAAAAGATTATTGAAATTTATATAAAAAAAGGATGCTTTAACTGCCCAAAAAAACTGATATACTTTTTTATATATTTTACAGAAAAAGTTTATATCAGTAAGGCAAAAACTACAAGACAGTAAAATACTAGTGTTTGCTTCTTCTTCTATGCATACACAACCAAAAAGCCAATTACATAATACAACGTTACGTGCGGTGAATAATAAAGTAGTTTACTAGTAATTTATTTATTACATAACGGTGCAAGCGTTTGGGTTGTCGTCACTAAACATAGACATGATCTTGTCGTCAGGAGCTCCGGGCAACGGCTGAGACTGCTCCGACTTCCTGACAAAACCAGTCGGAGCTTTTTTGTCATAAGCTCCGACTGCGTATGGATATGCAACCATGTTGTACGGAACATACGGCCAAATCTCTGCTTTTTTCCCTGTCCTTTCGATTCTCTTCAATACCTTCTTTGGTTCCACGTAGCCACTCACCGTCACTTTGTGTATCTTTCTGTTTACTTCCACAGATTTCACCCCTGCAAGATTATTAGTTTCATAAAAATCAGTGAGGCTTTATGGATATCAAGAAGCTACACAAGGATGATTAAAGTAACATTCCATGCTATACGGAGCTAGTACGAGTTGGAGATCGAACCTCTCATGGAAGAAACAGCGTTCTTGACTCTGCGTTCGCATCCGTCGCAGTCCATTTTCACCTTTACATTCACCGTCTACCACCAAAAGAAATAAAGAAAAGGTTACAAACCAAACCAAGAATTAGGCTTTGTAATAGTGGAAATATTTGGTTTTACATTTTACCAAAAAAAAAATAATAATAATAATTTGGTTTTAGTTTTTTGGTTATTAGTAATTTTAAATTTCCACTAATAATCTAATTTTTCAATTTTTTAGGAAACTAAATTTTTTAGTGTAAGCACTGTATAGTTAATGAGTTTTTGGACTCTAAAAACCAAAAATTATGTATACAAAAAATGAAAAATGAGGAAATAAATATAGACCTGCATGACATTTCGCTTCCTCCTTTTTTTGGCGACACGGAAGTAGTCGGAGATATACTCGGAAAGAGAATCAAGAGCCCCCATTTTCTCTCACCAAGACCAGAGAGATATGCGTATTTTATGGACTCGAATCGAGCACATATTTATAGCAAGTATTTGATGACTTAATGAGCAAAGTTGTGTGTCGAGGATTAGTTCATATCAATAATTTATAGTTTAAATGTGTTTAGAATTCATAAAGTAAGATTAGGGAGTTGTTTATAATGAGGAGGTGGCCCTCTAATGATGTGTGCCTCCATTTATCACACGGTGGACAACGTGGCCGTTTTTGTGCTATTTCACACGACTTAGGCTTTCTTTTACAACCAACACATATTATGTATTGATTAATTAACAATGTTACTCATATCATCAACTAACCAATACGAGTCATATAACATTGAAGTGTTGAAGATTAGGAAAAAAATGAGCTCCTAATCCGAGATTTTTAAGCTAGAAAATTTGCGTTAGACATTCAAAGTTACACAAATTTCAACAATAAACTTGTTAATATTAAAAAATAATACCTCACATCGAAAACTAAGTATAAAAATGTGAATATGTTCTTTCAAAACCATTTAAGTTGGAAGCACATAACCTTAACGGTCGATCTAGATGCGATAGCAAACATACTAAATCAATTTCGTTAACTCATACCGTTTTCTTTGTTACAAAATTCTCATCTCCGTTGTAAAATACAAGAACCTAACTATTTTTTTTGGTCAACTTTTTTTTGGTCAACCAAGAACTCAACTATATAATAAACAAAATGGTACTCCCTTCGTCTTATTTTAAATAATCAATTTTTTCGTCCTATTTTAGTTGATCTTTTCAAGTTTCTATGCAAAATCTATTGTGTTTTAATTGATTTTGACTATTTGAATTCTGCATATTGTTTTTTCATTGGTTAAATTATTTTGGAATTGATGATAAAACATATTTTGTATTGAAAAAATAAAAAATTAAATGATTTCTTAATCTATGTGCAACAACCTTAAAAATCATTTAAAATGGGACGGAGAGTAATATACTACTCCCTCCGTTCTTTAAAGATTGATGTTCTAGAAAACAAATTTGTTTTAAAAATATTGATTTTTTACATTTTCTATGCAATAATAATTATAAATTGTAGATTTCAAGACATATTAATTGATTTTATTGGATTGTTATTGGGTCAAACTTATGGAATATTGTTTAGTACAAAAACCAATACATTTATAGTCAAACATTAATTTGTTTTCTTAATATGTGTGAAAACTCTAGAAAATCAATCTTTAAAGAACGGAGGGAGTATTATTTAGTGGAGCTTCATTTAAAGTCATAATTTTTCTTTTGTTAACAATGTTCTCGATCGATCGGTAGCTCTTCTTGAATAGTTAAACAATGTCACGGGATTAGAGGTTTATCATCCCTATCACCTCACAACTCACATGGTTCAAATTTAATGCGTCGGTAGTTAATGGCAATTATATGGTTTTGTCAATCTTTCTTTAACCATTTAAACTTTTTTCTGTTGGTTTGTGTTAAAAAGGGTCTATGATATAGATTACACTTTATTCTATGATTACTAGTTTCATATACTTATTGATGTATAAGATCTCGGTATATACAAACATGAAAGATTATGGCATAATTGTCATCGAGTATTGAAAACGACATAACACTTCTAAGTTAACTGTTTTGTTACTTTGGATAGGTACAAGATCTGGTGACTGATAATAGGGTTTATAGATAAACAACACAATCATACATTGAATTATTTTTATTTTAGGTAAGAAATAGTAAAAGAGAATAGTAATAAGAAAAAGAAAGAAAGGAATGTTACAATATATAAGGGCAATGATTCGATGAGAAAATAAGAGTGTGGGGGTCCGATGTTACGAAGTAGACAACTCAATATCTAAACTATTTATGTAGTCTATAGTTTGAATAGAAAGTTATAATCCCCTCCACATCTTTTTATTGTTTTGCATTTATAAATTTTTGTATGTGTGTGTCTTTATACTTTCCACCCTATAAACTTCGTTGGCATTTTCTTCTCTTACACCCCAATTATCATATTCTTAGACCTCTTTTTTCCTTTCACAAAGTTATATTTTTCTATATTTGTCTTCTAAACTACTCATATGGTTTCTTTTCTGTTTTTTCGGTAAGAGATACTCTGTTTCATCCCAAAAAGTTAAAAGTATTTGTATTTCCAATATTAGTGTCACTCGAAACGGTATCACACTTTAAATCCTCTAAAAAAACTTGGTAAATAAAATATTCAACAACCATGCTCAGTTTGAAAAATTAATCGGATGGTAAAAACATGAATCACTTGCTGGTTATATAGAAAACAAAAATTTAGTAATACTAGTAAAGTAAGTACAATTTACTTGTACTAAGCCATGTAATGCAGTGATAGCTTCTTCTTTTTTAATGGTTAGATTCTGTTTCTCATTGTCATTGCTAATTTCTCTTCTCTGATGTAAATTATTATAGCATTTGGAAGAAAAAAAACAATTATTGTAGCCAAATCAATTACTTTTGACTTATTTTTGTTAATTGAATTACATTGACTAGTCATTTGTCATAGCCATATAGTTTAATTCATGAACCGTATCCAAAGCATCTCATCCTCAGCAGTGTTTTTCTATATGGTGATTACATCATGTACAGATGAAACTACTTTTATTAAACAAATGATCTATTGAAACGTGTATAACTTTACTTTCATAGTCGTTCTTGCTACGCCCAAAGTTGACATAGTGCACAACAAAACATTGTAACAATGCAACATAGTAGAGATATAAACAGTTTATGACCGTGTAGTCTAAGTTGCTTGATTATCATTGAGGATAGATTTGATTTCCGACAACTTCAAGATTGTTTGTTTTTAGATCATAAACAACAAAACAACCACCTGACCACAGTTCCGAGGACTTTTGCTCGAGGAAAAAACAGTCTCTAATGGCTCAGATCTCTGAAATTTTCGATAGATCAAAGATCATAAAAATTCAGTAGTCTAAAAAGATGAAACAAAATGTAGTAAAAGAGATGAACAAGAAGAGAATCCGAGGCGTGAAACCCCGTTGTTAGCCAACAAGTTGGGTTTTCCTCAGCTTATCCATCTTCACAGCCAAATCGACGACTTTATCTTTCCGGCCTTCATCGAGAAGCGCTTGTTTAAGACGACTAAACATTTGTCCAGGTGCCTTAATACCAACATCCAACATCTCACTGAAATACTCACAAGCCTCATCTAATTTGTTCTCATAGCACAAAGCTGTGATCAAACTTGAAAACATATGCATCCCTGGAAGAACACCTTTTCCTTTCATCTCATCCCAAATCTTAATCGCCATATCCAATCTCTCTATGTTACAGAACATTCTCACCATGATTTCGTAAGTACTCACCGTCGGTTCACAACTCATCTTCTGATAAACTTCATAAGCTTCTTTAGTCCGCTGCATTCGAATCAAATGATGAAGGATAATATCATAAGTTCTAGCATTTGGACCAACCCCTTTCAATCTCATCTCTTCCACGACTTTAAACGCGTCTTCCATTCGCTGTGACCAGCAATAAGCTCCTACTAACGCATTATAAGTAGGAGCTTCAAGAGGAAACCCCGAACTCTTCGATCTCTCGAAAAACTCAAGCGCTTGGCTCAATTTCTTCTCCGAGCCAAGTCCATTAATCAAACTACAGAAAATATGAGGACTCGGCTTACACTTCCTCTCTTCCATTTCATCGAAAAACCTAATCGCTTCATCATACTTTTTCGCCTTACAATACGCATTGATAATAATACCGTAAGTAACAACATCAGGCTCAAAACCTTCATCTTTCATCTCACCATAAACCTCACTAACTCTCAAAAGATTCAACTCCTGACCCCAACCTTCAAGTAAAATAGTATACGACTTAATATCAGGCTCAAACATTTTCTTCTTCATTTTATCAAACACCTTCTGTGCATCACCAACGTTTCTTGATTTACTCAAAGTATCAAGCAACCGATTGAAATCACAACCTTCCATCTTAAATCCATACTCTTCCATCTTATGAAACGCAGTGATAGCTTCTTTAACCTTCCTAGCTCTAGCATAACGTCTAGAGATTAACGCAAACGTATCTTTACTCAAAAGCTTCTTATGTTTCATATCTTCTACTAAACTCCACACAAGTTTGAATTGCTTAATCTTACCTAATGACTCAATCAATGCGTTGTAACTTGTAGTAGTATGCTTGAAACCCTTTTGATTCTCTGCCCATTTGAATACAGACAAAGCTAAAACACCTGCGTTGCTTAGCTTCTTTAGTACTTCCTCGATTAGTGTAGGAGAAAGCTTAATCGAAGCTTCGTTGAGTAGCTTCTCGATCTTTGAATCAGTGGTTTTGGATAGGATCTTACAGATTCTCTCTGCGTCTTGCAAAACTCTGTCCTTTTCATCAGTGGAAACTTGGGTTTCGAAAGAACCATTGTGTAATGATTCGTATACAGTAAAGTTTGAAGCTTTATGAATCCATGGAATCGAATTGTGACCCAAGCTCTGTTCTCCGACGGAACATACTCTCCAGTAGACACGACGAGAGATTTGTCCTCCGGCGAGGCGTAAGAAGCGAGAGATGACCATTAAAGGAGAGATTTTTAGATTTTTCGATTACCGTTAAACCCTTAAAAGGAGTGGGTTAAAAAAGACCGAAACTAGGCTCTGCTGTCTCTCTTTCTAGGTTTTCTTCCATTTGTTAAGTTATATGCGATCGCTTGATTTTTCTTCAGTACGATGGAATGGCGTTTTGGGTTAATGTGTTCTTATACTTCTTACGATATTAACTCAAATAGTTCATAACTTTATCTTTTGTATTGTAGTTTTAAGTTTTCTTTGTATCTTGTCGTGTCTAAATGATGTTCCTAGAGGTTTTTCGTTGCTCACTGGCAGGGCCGTTGCTATGTGTAATAAAATGAAGCATTGACATGTGTCCCATAATTTTGTTGAAATATCAAAAGCAATTTTTAATTATTAGTTCCACATCATTAAGAATATGGTGACATGAATCATTTGTTTTCATTGAAGAAACTTAATTGAAAACTTTCAAAAATAGCAACTAATTCGAAATTAAATATGAACGATACACATTTTAGAGTATTACATTTAAACGCCTAATTGATTATTTGTACTTTTACATATTTCTTGTTCTTTTTCCTAATCAGAGATAATCACTCCTTTTTGTCTTTTTGATATAAACAATAACACAATCGATTGGTAAGTATCATTTCATTATAATTTAGTTCATTTATCATTAAGTTTTAACTTTTGCTGATGAAGAATAAGTGAAATATAAATTGAATTTAACAAACAAAACATGATTTCAAAATTTTAAATTAGAATAATCAACTAGGTTTGAAAATTTGTTAGTAATTAGTATCACTTTAGGTCTCCATAGCTCTGGCCACGGCTCTGCTCGCTGGCACTCTTCCTAGAAAGGAATTATCCTTTGCTAGTCTCTGTTGTAATTCGTTAAGACTTTCACGATGAATGAATCAAATCTTTAGATGGCAAAAAAAAGAGAGACCGAAACTGAAAAACCAAACCGATTCTGACTGGAAATTACTTGTACTGAATCCGAATCTGAATCCGAATTGATTCTCTACAATATTTGAATGGATTTTCAACATCTATTACCAAACAACTGAATCTGAACTGAATCTATAACCAAGCACTTACTCGAATATACAAAACATAAATTAACTTAAATATATTTGAATTTAAGATCAGATATTTGTATGTATTTTAGATATTCTTATAGTTTTTTTTTGGTCATTTCGGATATTGTAGATATATTCAAATAAAAATACCAATTTATGTATATTATTTCAATTTTTACAAATATGTTTATGATATATTTCAGATATTTTTTGAAAATTCAAGTAAAAATAATTAAATCGAACCCAATCCAAAGAAAATCGGATAATTATTAGAACTTGGGGTAGTTTTAAGTATTTTGGATTCAAAATCTAAAAATACTCGAACCCAACAAAATCCGGATATTTTCAGATTTGCTTACAAATAACCCCAAGTCGACTCAAACCCGACAACAACAAAACCAAAACCGATTCAAATTTTCAAAATAGCCGAATGAATATTATATTCCTATAACCAACCCGAAAAACAAAAAAGTTTAATCGAACTGCGAAAAAGGAAGACGACCAATGTAAATTTAGTGGCTTTTAACAAAATCTGGGAAAGAGAACAAAAATCTCACTTCTTCTCTTCTTTTCTCTCTTCTCCTCTCGTATAAATACATCAGCCACTGTTTTGCTCAAAAGAATATTAAACAGATAGAAAAACAATGTAATTTCGTGTGACAAGTCCGTATAATGATTCTCACAAACCTCATTTCTCTTTCACTTGCATTGATTCGATTGTGAATTCAAATCATCAAGAAAATTCGTTATTGTCTCGTCTAGCTTCTTAGCTTGAGGTCCAGCTTTAACAACGTTAACTTCGTCCCATTCCGAGCAAGGATCTGTCCACCAGCTACTATGACTCGAGCACCAAGCTCCGGGAGTTACACGGTAACGTCCACGTTTCAAGATCTCTTTATCGACGATGTCGAGGACTGGGTCGTCTTTCTTGAATTGTCGGGCGAATGCTGCTCCGCTTTGGGACATTTGATCGAAATCGGAGATGGTAAGGAAGTGTGGCTCCATTTTTGGGGGACTGTCCCATATCATGTATCGTAAGTCTCCGTTGACTGTCGTGTTACTGAACTCGGGCGCGTTGCAGATCACCGTGTGGAAGTAGCATTCTTCTGCGAGAATTACATTGTTAAAATACATGAGGAGGATTCTCGGTAAATTGTCCCAACCGAAGATGCAGTATTCTAGGAATGATCTGCTTAGTACAATCCAAGGCGAACCTGCGCGAACATCACAAACCAAACACACATACGTATTTGGTTAGAATGTAACTGTTACACATATTAGGAATGTAGCCACATAAAGTATTATTAGCTATGCCTGTAAAGACTTTGAAAGCATCCGGTGTTGGTCGTTTCTCGGTAGCAGTAAAAAGCTGTGTTCTTCTCGCTAAGTAAAGCGCTGGATCGACAACGATCGGCTTGATTCTCTGCGATCTACATAAAAATACCATTATCAGAATCCCCACCAAACAAACAGATTTAGACAGGGATAAGCTTTTACTTACTCTTTCCAAGCAAGGTCACTAGTATGATCAATGAAGTTGAGACTTCTATTGACCGAGGCAAACACATGAGACAAATCTGAAGAGAAACCATAAGTAGTAAAAATATCAAATCTTCAAATCCAGGTCATATGAAGACAAACAGAAGCAGTTGTGGAGTAATAAAGTTCTAAAGTATGAATATTGCCATAAAGAGATCAATGTCATAATCAATGACAGTGATTACAAATTCCACTATCTTTCCCCAAAAACAAAAAGTCCACATTGATTCTACATGAATGCAACAATCTCAAGGACCTAACAGTGACAACTACACGCATTATATCCATCAAAGAGACCAAACATAACAATCTCAAAGACTGCAAATGAATCACAATCAAATCAATGTGACTTACCATCTTGAGTAATGAGAGGATAATCCAAGGCACTAAGTTCAATAAACCAATTCCAAGTACGATCAAGCTTCAACAAAATGGAAACAGCATGAAGAGTAGAAGCAGTTTTAGAAGCACCATTTTCAGAAAGACGATCAACTTTCCCTAACACATCAACATTCCCAAAAGCATTCACTGCAGGAACAGATTTCAAGTCTGATAAAAGAGCTAATCTCTCAGAATCAGTAGCTTCACCTCCCAAATGCAAAAGATACCGATTCCTAGGATGATAAACAGCTAACAACAACCTAAAGATCCGGTCATTATCACCACGACCACCAGTTATATAATAAGCAAAAGCAGGTGGGTAATGAGACCCATGACGAATTGCAGAAGGAAAAGGCTTAGAACTAAAAGCAGAGATTGAATATAGTAAAAGAAGAAACACTGAAAGGAACACAACAGAGAAGAGAGTGAAAAGCCATTTCTTTTCAGCTCCCATTGTCTAAAAACTTCCTTCTTTACTCCGATTTTTCTGAATCTGGCTCCGATTGAGCATATATACCAATCAAAATCACAACTTTATAGCTCATACATGGATCTTTAAATACAAGAAACACGAGATCTTGGTGTTAGTGAGATCTGACATAAGATTTGGACAAGATCTCAGTGCCGGACCAAAGAAGCAACGAATCAAGAAAATGAAGCTTAAAGAAAGAGAGAGAGAGAGAGAGAGAGAGAGAGAGAGTGAGAGTATAATTAAAGATTAGGGTTTTGAGATGTAAACCAAAAGATTTAGGCTTGGAGGCTGTGAAGAAGAAGACAACGGATTCTTCAGGTACGATCTCGTCTCTCTCACAAAGTCGGTTGAGAAAATTTTAGGAAACTTTTAACTCCATTGTTAACAGTAATCTCCAAACTTTCCTCCCACCACTCGACCTTTAAGCGCGTGTTGTATACGTCTCTTAAACATTGCATTGCGTGTCACTCACGCGAATTGAGATAGAGTGGTAGATAAAAGTGGTTAACCAGATTTAGTTTTTACTAATTAATTAATTAAAGAGTGGGACAAAGACAACTATTTAGTAAACACAATTTTAATTGTGTAATTTCTGAAAATAGTAATACTGGAGAACTTTACCTTTTTGGATCTTGAAAACAAATTATTCAGACAGTGTCTTTAAAAATGGAAACATATGTAGTTGGAGATTCTGTTGTTGTTGTTGTTGTTGTTACACAGAGTTGACTTCATCTTCATCATCACTACCTCCACTTCCACGGCTACGGCTACTACTTCCGCTGCTGCTTTGACCGCTTCCGCTGCTTACGCTTTTGCTTCGACCATCGCTGTCGCTACCGCTGCTGCTTCCACTGCTACTACTTGAGCTTGAGGTTTGTTGACTCTTTTGTACCTCGGCGTTCACTTGTGCTCTAAGTGCTTCTGCTGCGTTAAGACCTTTTTCTCCTTCACCGCCGCTATCGTCATCTACATCTGCGATTTCTTCTTCTGTGATGCTGAGTTGCTTGTTTAAGTTCTCTACGTATTCTCCACCGTCGGTGTTTGCGTTGTCTGCAGCATTCTCGTTCTCTGGTGTGAATGAGCCGAAGATGTCGACAAGATCAATCTCGTGATGTTCTTCTTCATCATCGTTCTTGTCAATGTCAACTTCTGGTGAGATAGCAGATGCGTTTCCATGGATGGCAGGTTCAGCTGCAATCACTTTTTTCAGTTAGATATTAGAAATGTCAGTACAAAAATGCAAAGACCAAGATCTAGCCAACACAATGCTTAGGAAAGGTAGTGTGGATGTGTAAACTTGAATCAACAGTTTAATATTCCTGCCTAGTCTCCATTGACTATATATCTAACTAGTACAGAACCAAACAGTCACAGCAGCAATGAGAACCCGTGATCAGAAATGACAGAAGAATCCAAGTAGTAGAAAAACTCTATAAGGCGCTATTCGGAAATCATACGTCTATGTACTAGCAACCAGACCCAACCAACCAACCATATGCATATGCAAACTGCGGCTGTTGAAGAAATGGACTAAAAAGTAATGAGTACTATGACAGCATTGTCTTGTGTTACGGTTAAGATTTTGTTCATTCTATACAGTGTTGCTTATGATCCAAAGAATCAAAGTCTAGTTCTAACAAACCTATATGGCTATAAGATAGGACTAAAGATGCTAAATCATGTGAAAAACTACTAACCTGAGTGCTCTGGTTTCCCGATTTCGATTCTTTCCACCTCAACCTGAAGATACAACAAAAAATGAGAACCTAAACAAGTAGCACCATCAACTTATACCATCAACTAATCAACAAAATCTATAAACCTCAAGGGCCATATAGTTGGATCATGGGAAGTAGGAACCAATACGTAAGAAAATTAGACTAGTCACAAGATATTGAGAAACGCACAGGCATATCTGGAGGCAAACTTCTATTCACATGGGGAGATTTCGCAGCACGACCAACAGGAGATAACCGAGGATACTCCACAGACACCGCAGACTGAGAACCCGCCGCAGCAGCAGATTCACCTGGTGTCCTAAGATGTCTCAGCTGCTTCACAGCACGATGCAACCTCTCTAAACGAAACTTCTCTCCATCGAAAAACAACACCGCATCGTTCTCCTTATAATCCTCACTACTACCTTCAAATGTCACCTTAGGTTTACCAGGTTGGTTATTCTGAAACTCAACAGAAACTCTATTATCTTTCTTCTTGTGCAATGTTCCTGACCTATTCTTATCAATAGAAGCTGGCTTGAATTCATCTACAAATACAAAATATCAATCAAGATCAAATACTAAAATCACCCAAATACCTAATCTTAGCCAGAATCGTATGAAATTAACCAATCTCTATTCTCTAATCGAAACTCACATCGCAAAGTGCAGAATTTATGAGAGGAATCATCATTAGCAGAAGAACCCAGAACTAGATCATACCATTGATCTGCCTTTGGGGCAGTACTAGGCTCATCTCTGGAGTGATTCGACATCTTTGACAGAAACGATTCGAAATTGATCAAGACGAATCCATCAAGAACACGAAGATCATCAAATTCACGAAACCTGAGGTCTCTCTGACCTAGAAAACTGGTGATTGCTCTCACGTAGGGTTTTTCTATTAGGGCAGAGAAATCCGAAATCGAATCCGGGATCGGGAAAAATTCGGATCCAGTACCCGCCGGTACATACACGTGTTAATTGATCTGCTAATGGGTTTCACGTGGACCAGTTTTTGGTTTGAGAGCAGCTATTTTTTATTCCCACGTGGGGGAGGAACTAATGACCAAACTAAGGCGGAGCAAACGGATTTTTGGATCGGGTTCGGGTTGGGATTTTGTCGGGTCTACAATTTATGTATAAATTGTATCTATAGTAGAATCTGTTAGATTTCAAATCGAATACATTTTCGGATTCATTCGAGTATAGAGTCGAATCGGGTCGGGTCTAGATCCTTTAAGATTCAATTGTAGTTTAAACTATTTTTTTCAAAATTTATTAGAAAATAACATGTAATATGAAAATATTTAAAGAAACAACAATTCAAAAATATTTAAAATACCAAATCTAAAATTCTAACTACTTGAAAATGTGATAAAATATCAAAATTTAAACTTTAAACTACTTAAAATGTGATAAAAGATATTTAAACATACACATACGATACAAATTCGGGTTTGGGTCGGATGTACAAGTTCTTTTGGGTCTAAAAATTTTGTATTCATACAGGTATCTGTATGATTTCCGATCGGATATAGGTTTGGCTTTTTTGTCGGGTAATAGGTTTGGGTATTCGGGTCTTGGTATTTTGCCCAGGACCAAACACTCAAACAAGCGTTAAACCGGTCATAAACCGGCTATCGATTAATATGGGCCTTTAATTGGGCTTGTTTGGCTAGCCCAATGGATAATCTCTGACACTGTCTTGAATCAGACAAGAGTTATCTTCTTCTTCCCGATGTGATGAGAACTACGATATTTTTTTAGTCAAGACGAATTCTTGAAACAGACAGATTATGCAATCAATAGAATCTTGTCTTCTTCCTCAATGTCCTCAATGACATGTTCCATGTGAGCTCCAGGTGTTCTTCTCAAAACCATCTTCACGATTCTTGATCTAGTTGGTGTTTCTTCTGTTTTGTAATCAAGATTCAGATTCGTCACTGTTGTGTTGTGTTGCGTTGAGTCATCTTCTTGTGTTTTATCCAACGTTGACTTCGGATTTTGAACAGTGAGTTATAAAAATGTCGACTTTATTTTCCGTGAGAAATGTTAGTTCTAGAGCTGAAGATATTCTCAGTGGTATTGTACCATTGTTGAAGCTAATCTGCTTAACCGTGATTGGTCTACTTCTTGCTCATCCTAAGACTCAATTAGTCCCAAGAGCTACGTTTAGGTTATTAAGCAAGCTTGTGTTTGCTTTGTTCTTGCCTTGTTTGATCTTTACTGAGCTTGGAGAAAGCATTACACTAGAGAACATTGTTCGTTGGTGGTTTATACCGGTTAACGTGTTGCTCAGTACGGTTATTGGATCCTTTATTGGATACTTGGTTGTTCTTATATGTAGACCACCTCCAGAGTTTACTAGATTCACTATTGTTATGACTGCTTTTGGTAACACTGGGAATCTTTTGTTAGCTATTGTTACCTCTGTTTGTCATACGAAGAGTAATCCGTTTGGAACGAGTTGTAACTCGAGAGGGGTTTCGTATGTTTCGTTCGCGCAATGGGTTGCTGTGATTTTGGTTTATACTGTTGTGTATCATATGATGGAGCCTCCTTTGGAGTATTATGAGATTGTTGAAGAAGGGGTTGAGATAGAGGAGGTTAATGTGAATGCTCATGATGTTAGTAGACCTCTTTTAGTTGAAGCTGAATGGCCAGGGATCGAGGATAAAGAGACCGAACATTGCAAGACACCGTTCATCGCAAGGGTGTTTAACAGTATTTCGAGTTACTCACAGGCTTCTTTGCCTGAAGTTGGTGATCATTGGGGAGAAACCGGAGGCGAGAGTTCAAGCCCGAGGTCTATGCAGTGTTTGGCTGAACCGAGAGTAATAAGGAGAATAAGAGTTGTAGCTGAACAGACTCCAGTCAAACACATACTCCAACCTCCAACAATCGCGTCTCTATTAGCCATCGTTATTGGATCAGTACCTCAGCTAAAAAATATTGTTTTTGGGTACGATGCTCCACTTTCTTTCATCACGGATAGTTTGAATATAATGGGAGCTGCGATGGTTCCTTCTGTAATGCTTGTACTTGGTGGTATGCTCTCTGAAGGACCAAAGGAATCAACTCTCGGGTTACGTACTACGATTGGGATAACTGTTGCAAGACTCTTGGTGCTTCCTTTAGTTGGAATAGGGATTGTAATGTCAGCTGATAAACTTAGTCTACTTTCTTCAGCAGATCCAATGTTCAAGTTTGTGCTTCTTTTGCAGTATTCGACTCCAAGTGCTATTTTACTTGGAGCTATCGCGAGTCTGAGAGGTTACGCGGTTAGAGAAGCCTCGGCGCTTCTGTTTTGGCAACACGTCTTTGCGCTTTTGTCTCTTACGTTCTACATTATCATCTTCTTCAAACTCACCGTTGATTAGTGTCCAAGGTATGCCTTGAGGAAAGGAGAAATGCAACCGTTCTTGTAAAGAATGTGATGGATTTATACGTTCGAGTTTCAATTGTGTGTGTTTGGTGAATAAATGACCAACATGATTACTTGAAAACTAATTTTTTTATATATTTGTATGATCAATTCTTCGGTGTTTGAGAAGTTGAGGCTTCGTACCAAAAAATGGCATGAACCGTGCACTAAAATGATCTCATTGTAGGATCATGATTTCTACGATATGGCAAACTGAATAATTTGCATAGATTATAATAACAAAATAGATTGAGATCAAACAATTGATACCAATTTTAGATTTATAAAGAACGGTTTATGCGGAGGCGAGACACTTTTTCCTTAATTCTTTAAATTGCCCGTAGTGTGACGGTTCGATGCAATTCAGAATCCCGGGATACAACCGCATCATCTTCTGATTCGCAACACTCAAAATCAGAAGTCTAACGAACGCTAGTAATATGTGTACTCTCAAGACTTAGAGAAAAAGAGAAAGAAGAAACATGAAAGGGATTTTTATCTTGTTGTTTTGTGATCAACGACGATCTGATCAATCTCTTCGAATGAGAAGAATAATTGTTTCTCTTTTATAGAAAACAAAACCAATGTAACTGCCAAAAGGTGGTTAGTGGAGATAATGAAGTTTATGAGAATTTATCTCACGTGATTGACTTCTTCAAAACCAATTTGATTTAGTCATTAATATTAATTATAAACATATAATTAATTAGAAGAGATATTTTATTAGTTGACTTTAATCAACAAAAGATTTAGTCTTATGGATTATCATCCCATTTATTAAATCTTAAAACCGAGTTCGGTTCGAGTATCTCTTCGTTTTAATACATCAAAGTGTATTCACCATTCATCCACTTTCGACATTCATTTGTCATTCAAATCAACTGCGATTTTGACAACCAAATACACTATGTTATAGTGCTCATGGCGACGATTCCAACGTGCCTAAAAACCGGTCATTCCGACGAACGTCTTCGTTAGAAATACTTACCGAAAAATGGTCTAAAACCATTTTTTCAAAAACGAGTTCCAACACTCATTTCATGCCGTAATAAAGCATCATTGTATTCACATGTTTTAGATAAGATATGTATACACGAAACAGTGACGTTTTGCTTATAGAAAATGATAATTCAAAGAACCTCCAAAGACATCCAATGGTGGAGAAAGGCTGCTTTTAAAGATACGTAGTGGGATTGGAATATGCGAGGAACTTATAGAAAAACGTGTTATGTCTTGGAATTTGAATCTTATACTAAAAAAAAGATAAAGATAATTTTTGGCTCTATTGAATCAAAATTTGATTATTTTTTATTTGGTAAGTAAATTATGCCTCTTCTCTCTACCATTCAATTTTTTCCAAGGGGCATGAAATCACTCATTCATTGTCTCTAATATTTTTTTCAAACGCTTTTATTTTATTGAATCTAATTCAAACCATATTATATTATACTAGAAGATCAATTAATAATATTGTCCGTATTATAAATTAAGTGAAAAAACAGGTTTGATTACATATTAGCGATACCAAAACAGTTTTGTTTTGAGTTTAAGGTACACGATTAGGTGTTTCCAAATCTACAATAACAGCCAGATTTCCAATATTTTTTACGATTACACTACAATAATTCTTTTGATTTTGAAAAATCTTATTCTTTGATTGCTTTTGTCAATTTTATTCGAAGTTAAGCTTTACTAAAACAACCATTGAAAATTATTGCCTCTAATTATGTTGGCTTTAAAGGCTAACACCAAAAAAATCATGGTAAAAGAAGTAAATAATTCAAAGCAAAAAATTAGCATATAAAATATTCTAATTCAAATACTTTGGATACTTTGATTCAGAAATTTCCGTATCTATTTGATTACATAATAAATTTTAAGCTTAAAAACCTTATCAAAACGGTCTTTACATAAGAACCGTCAAAAACGAATACGATTCTAATAAAGTCTCTCCTCCTTAAAAACTCCATTACCACTCTCACATTTTCACCATTCAAAATCTCACAATGTCTTCAACATTCGATCCTCTTCTCACACAAGAAGACCTCAAGAGAATCGCCGCTTACAAAGCCGTCGAATACGTCAAATCCGGTATGGTAATCGGTCTAGGAACCGGCTCAACCGCAAAACACGCCGTATCACGAATCAGCGAGCTACTCAAACAAGGAAAACTCAGTAACATAATCGGAATCCCAACTTCAACAACAACACACGAACAAGCGATTTCTCTAGGTATACAATTATCCGATCTAGATTCACATCCAATCGTAGATCTATCAATAGATGGAGCAGACGAAGTAGATCCATCTCTAAATCTAGTTAAAGGAAGAGGCGGATCGTTACTACGTGAGAAGATGATAGAAGGAGCGTCTAAGAAATTCGTTGTGATTGTTGATGAATCGAAGCTTGTTAAACATATCGGAGGAAGTGGACTAGCTGTACCGGTGGAAGTTGTTCCGTTTTGCTGTGATTTCACGAGAGGGAAGCTTGAAGAGATGTTTAAAGAAGCGGGATGTACGGCGAAGCTTAGGGTTGGAGGAGACGGTGGTAAGACGGTGGCTGTGACGGATAATGGGAATTATGTGGTGGATCTGTATTTGGAGAAGGATCTTGGAGATTTAGAGACGGCGAGTGAGAAGATATTGAGATTGCCTGGAGTTGTGGAGCATGGGATGTTTCTAGGGATTGCGACGACGTTGATCGTCGCCGGAAAATCTGGTGTAACCGTAAGGGATAGGTTTGGGTAAAGGGCAAAAGCGTCATTTATTTGGAAAATTTAGGGTTTATGGTTTCGTTTTTGATTGATTTGGTTCTACTGTAAACCCGTTTCTCTTATTGGCTAATTGGACTTATTATTTTTTGTTAATTTTGTAGAACTTTGATTATACGGACCGGTTTATTTTTTGGTTTAAGTTTTGGGGAAATTTCTAAAGTGTTCCTGGAACTTTCTTTATTTAAAGAAAACCTCGATACTTCTATTATTTTTTAAATGTCTGCCGAATTTCAGAAACTTTGGCTATTATAAACATTCCGGTCCACAATTCCATAATAGTTGAAAGATTAAATAAATATGTAAGTACTCCTCTTGTGTGGCTTAAACTTACAGCCAAAAGGGCTTAGTGGGCCTTAATTCTTTTATAAAAATGGGCTTTTAGCTATAAATGGTTTTCAAGTTGCTTCTGAGTGCAATTTGACAAGAACAATAATCCATGATTATTGTGTTGATGTTACATGAAGAATTAGCTCTGCGTTATTTTTGACAGTTGAGAGTTTATGAAATTGTAATTTACAAATACGCATTATTGTCTAGATAACTATAGAAAGAGAAAAATTTACGTTTTATTTGTGTATTACTGTTTCATGTTAGATATATTATTTGGCTTCTTTCTAAATTATGTGAGATTAATTATGAGTGACATTGTTTGTATTTGCTTGTATTTTTATGTAGGCTTGTTGTGACTTCTATGGAGAAAGTAACGCAAGTTTTGATCATGTCTCCCGAAATTGATATTCATTCGCGTGTGAAATCCTACAAAGAAATTTATAAGGCGGTAGAGACAAAAAGTTGCTATCTTATATAATATTTTAAGGTTCCACTAAGTTAAAGTTTTGACAAGTTGTCATGTGTCACTTTTGGTGTAGGCAATTAATGTCCATTTTCATATTTAGAATCTAATTTTTACATAATTATAACATTTGCCCTTCTAAAATTTAGAATTTTTGTATTAATTTTTTAAAAGAAAAATGTGATATCAATTTTAGTTTAAAATAAACAATTAATATCAAATTATCTTCATGAATTAATTGAAAATATGTAAAGTCATATTCTAATAGATATTCTTTTTCTTACAATATCTCTTCACAAATAACTTAAATTTCTCTTATTATTCTATAATAAAAAAAAAATTTATAAGGGGGTGTTATTGGATGAATGATTTGAAATCAATTCCATAAGCTTTAAAATCCTTGAAATTTTAAACTCTGCAGTATCCTTGAGATTTGATTTTTAAATATTTGTTCACTAAACTCCATCCTCAAGTGATTTCAAATCCATTAAAAAACAAATATTTCCAAAATCTTTTAAAGTTGAATAACAGTGAATTTTAATTATAGATTTGAAATCTTCTATTGAATAACAGAAGATTTTAAAATCCTTAAGACATGATTTTACAAATATCATATCCAATAACACCAGATTTTAAAGTAGGATTTAAAATCATTGATTGAATAACAGTGGATTTTGGTTAGATTTAAACTTTGTCAAAATCCATCATTGAATAACACCCTCTAAGATATTTTAATATTTTCTATTCACAATATGTGCCATAATGTCACTATATAATTTTTTTTATTATGTTTCATATATATCAATATTTTAATAATATGATATATTTTTATATACTTTAAAATAATTCACATAAAATACCTTAAAATTATTGTTTAATTTTTAATCTTAACTTCACTAAAATTATAAATTGCGAACATAAATATTAAACATCACTTAGTTAGCTATATTATATATATATAGAGGAACAATTTTCCATACTTTTTAATAGATACTTTGTCACAATATATTTCAACAATGTTCCACCTTAATTTGTTTTCTACAAATAACATTGTATATATCCGATAAATAATTTGCTACAAATATTACAAATATTTAATCTCTGAACTTAGATAATTATTTACTATAAACACAAAATATATGTAATATTAAATATAAAAATAGTCAATAAGTTAACAATTATTGTATATTATACTATGTTAAGTTTTAAATCCACGCAACGCGTGGACATACCCTAGTTATGGATATGTTGAACTTCAATTTATGAAATCTACAATTCTTATGACAATAAAAGCTTATGGGATCATTGATGCAACAATTCATACAATGTTCAAACTCGAATGTGATGACGTTTATGAAATTGTAATTTACAAATACGCATTATTGTCTAGATAGCTATAGAAAGAGAGAAATTTACGTTTTATTTGTGTATTACTGTTTCATTTTAGATAATATTATTTGGCTTCTTTCTAAATTATTTGAGATTAGTTATGAGTGACATTGTTTGTATTTGATCAACTTTTGTCTTTTTATGTAGGCTTGTTGTGACATCTATGGAGAAAGTAACGCAAGTTTTGATCATGTCTCCCGAAATTGATATTCATTCGCGTGTGAAATCCTACAAAGAAATTTATAAGGCGGTATAGACAAAAAGTTGTTATTATGGATATGTTGAACTTCAATTTATGAAATCTACAATTCTTATGACAATAAAAGCTTATGGGATCATTGATGCAACAATTGAGACAATGTTCAAACTCGAATGTGATGACGTTTATGAAATTGTAATTTACAAATACGCATTATTGTCTTGATAGCTATAGAAATAGAGAAATTTATGTTTTATTTGTGTATTATTGTTTCATGCTAGATAATATTATTTGACTTCTTTCTAAATTATGTGAGATTACTTATGATTGGCATTGTTTGACATTGTTTGTATTTGATCAACTTTTAAATTTATGTAGGCTTGTTGTGATATCTATGGAGAAAGTAACGCAAGGTTTGATCATGTCTCCCGAAATTGATATTCATTCGCGTGTGAAATCCTACAAAAAAATTTATATGGCGGTAGAGACAAAAAGTTGTTATTATGAATATGTTGAACTTCAATTTATCAAATCTACAATTCTTATGACAATAAAAGCTTATGGGATCATTGATGCAACAATTGAGACAATGTTCAAACTCGAATGTGATGACGTTTATGAAATTGTAATTTACAAATACGCATTATTGTCTAGATAGCTATAGAAAGAGAGAAAATTACGTTTTATTTGTGTATTACTGTTTCATTTTAGATAATATTATTTGGCTTCTTTCTAATTTATGTGAGATTAATTATGAGTGTCCCTGTTTGACATTGTTTGTATTTGATCAACTTTTGTCTTTTTATATAGGCTTGTTGTGACATCTACGGAGAAAGTAACACAAGTTTTGATCATGTCTCCCGAAATTGATATTCATTCGCGTGTGAAATCCTACAAATAAATTTATAAGGCGGTAGAGACAAAAAGTTGTTATTATGGATATGTTGAACTTCAATTTATGAAATCTACAATTCTTATGACAATAAAAGCTTATGGGATCATTGATGCAACAATTGAGACAATGTTCAAACTCGAATGTGATGACGTTTATGAAATTGTAATTTACAAATACGCATTATTGTCTTGATAGCTATAGAAAGAGAGAAATTTACGTTTTATTTGTGTATTACTGTTTCATTTTAAATAATATTATTTGACTTCTTTCTAAATTATGTGAGATTAATTATGAGTGTCACTGTTTGACATTGTTTGTATTTGATCAACTTTTGTCTTTTTATGTAGGCTTGTTTTGAAATCTATGGAGAAAGTAACACAAGTTTTGATCATGTCTCTTGAAATTGATATTCATTCGAGTGTGAAATCCTATAAAGAAAAAGTTGTTATTATGGATATGTTGAACTTCAATTTATGAAATCTACAATTCTTATGACAAGAAAAGCTTATGGGATTATTGATGCAACAAGTGAGACAATGTTCAAACTCGAATGTGATGACGTTTATGAAATTGTAATTTACAAATACGCATTATTGTCTAGATAGCTATAGAAAGAGAGAAATTTACGTTTTATTTGTGTATTACTGTTTCATGTTAGATAATATTATTTGGCTTCTTTCTAAATTATGTGAGATTAATTATGAGTGACAATGTTTGGCATTGTTTGTATTTGATCAACTTTTGTCTTTTTATGTAGGCTTGTTGTGACATCTATGGAGAAAGTAACGCAAGTTTTGATCATGTCTCCCGAAATTGATATTCATTCGCGTGTGAAATCCTACAAAGAAATTTATAAGGCGGTAGAGACAAAAAGTTGTTATTATAGATATGTTGAACTTCAATTTATAAAATCTACAATTCTTATGACAATAAAAGCTTATGAGATAACTGATGCAACAATTGAGAGAATGTTCAAACTCGAATGTGATGACGTTTATGAAATTGTAATTTACAAATACGTATTATTGTCTAGATAGCTATAGAAAGAGAGAAATTTACGTTTTATTTTTATATTACTGTTTCATTTTAGATAATATTATTTGGCTTCTTTCTAAATTATTTGAGATTAATTATGAGTGTCACTGTTTGACATTGTTTGTATTTGATCAACTTTTGTCTTTTTATGTAGGCTTGTTGTGATATATATGGAGAAAGTAACACAAGTTTTGATCATGTCTCCCGAAATTGATATTCATTCGCGTGTGAAATCGTACAAAGAAATTTATAAGGCGGTATAGACAAAAAGTTGTTATTATGGATATGTTGAACTTCAATTTATGAAATCTACAATTCTTATTACAATAAAAGCTTATGGGATCATTGATGCAACAATTGAGACAATGTTCAAACTCGAATGTGATGACGTTTATGAAATTGTAATTTACAAATACGCATTATTGTCTTGATAGCTATAGAAATAGAGAAATTTACGTCTTATTTGTGTATTATTGTTTCATGCTAGATAATATTATTTGGCTTCTTTCTAAATTATGTGAGATTAATTATGATTGGCATTGTTTGGCATTGTTTGTATTTGATCAACTTTTGTCTTTTTATGTAGGCTTGTTGTGACATCTATGGAGAAAGTAACGCAAGTTTTGATCATGTCTCCCGAAATTGATATTCATTCGCGTGTGAAATCCTACAAAGAAATTTATAAGGCGGTAGAGACAAAAAGTTGTTATTATGGATATGTTGAACTTCAATTTATCAAATCTACAATTCTTATGACAATAAAAGCTTATGGGATCATTGATGCAACAATTGAGACAATGTTCAAACTCGAATGTGATGACGTTTATGAAATTGTAATTTACAAATACGCATTATTGTCTAGATAGCTATAGAAAGAGAGAAAATTACGTTTTATTTGTGTATTACTGTTTCATTTTAGATAATATTATTTGACTTCTTTCTAATTTATGTGAGATTAATTATGAGTGTCACTGTTTGACATTGTTTGTATTTGATCAACTTTTGTCTTTTTATGTAGGCTTGTTGTGACATCTATGAAGAAAGTAACACAAGTTTTGATCATGTCTCCCGAAATTGATATTCATTCGCGTGTGAAATCCTACAAAGAAATTTATAAGGCGGTAGAGACAAAAAGTTGTTATTATGGATATGTTGAACTTCAATTTATCAAATCTACAATTCTTATGACAATAAAAGCTTATGAGATCATTGATGCAACAATTGAGACAATGTTTAAACTCGAATGTGATGACGTTTATGAAATTATAATTTACAAATACGGATTATTGTCTAGATAGCTATAGAAAGAGAGAAATTTACGTTTTATTTGTGTATTACTGTTTCATGGTAGATATATTATTTGGCTTCTTTCTAAATTATGTGAGATTAATTATGAGTGACATTGTTTGACATTGTTTGTATTTGATCAACTTTTGTCTTTTTATGTAAGCTTGTTGTGACATCTATGGAGAAAGTAACGCAAGTTTTAATCATGTCTCTTGAAACTGATATTCATTCGCGTGTGAAATCTTACAAAGAAGTTTATAAGGCGGTAGAGACAAAAAGTTGTTATTATGGATATGTTGAACTTCAATTTATCAAATCTGCAATTCTTATGACAATAAAAGCTTATGGGATCATTGATGCAACAAGTGAGGCAATGTTCAAACTCGAATGTGATGACGTTTATGATATTGTAATTTACAAATACGCATAATTGTCTAGATAGCTATCGAAAGAGAGAAATTTACGTTTTATTTTTATATTACTGTTTCATGTTAGATAATATTATTTGGCTTCTTTCTAAATTATGTGAGATTAATTATGAGTGACATTGTTTGACATTTTTTGTATTTGATCAACTTTTGTCTTTTTATGTAGGGTTGATGTGACATCTATGGAGAAAGTAACGCAAGTTTTGATCATGTCTCCCGAAATTGATATTCATTCGCGTGTAAAATCCTACAAAGAAATTTATAGGGCGGTAGAGACAAAAAGTTGTTATTATGGATATGTTGAACTTCAATTTATGAAATCTACAATTCTTATGACAATAAAAGCTTATGGGATCATTGATGCAACAAGTGTCAAACTCGAATGTGATGACGTTTATGATTATGTAAAGACATCTATAAAAGTTGATGGTGAGAAATTGACATATTTTATCTCGAAAGCAAAAGATATCTATGGAGTTAAATTCAAAGTTCAAATTGTGGCTTCACATGCGTGTTGAAAGAGAGAAAAAAAACTTAAAGAGAAAAAAAAGTGTACTGTATTTGTACATTACAAACTTCATTTCATGGATTTCAAATTGGAGTAGTAATAATCACAACCATATAAATATTGAACAAGTAAACAAATTAGAATTTTCACTTTAATATAACAGAAACTTGATACTATAATTTCAAAACTTTTAACTATTAACTTAAGATGAAAAAGTGGATTGAATGTACATTTGGTATTTGGTCAAGGGTCAAGAGGTTAAGGGTTAAGACGCAGATTCGGCACCACCAAATAAACTCCGGTACAAAATTCTTTACCATTGGTATGCAAGTAGTCAGTGACGGCTAAGAAGAGGCGATGAATCTCCTAGAGAACAACATCAATAACGCATTATTTTGAGGCAAATCCTTTGAGCAATTTTGAAGCTCTTGTCCCTACGCATAAACTCTGTAGAGTTCATTGTGAAGAGACGAAGGTCATGGCTGAAGCAGCTAGGCAATTCTGAGTAGTAGGAGAAGCTGAAACTTGTTCGAGTAAAGTCCAAACAAGTGTTGAAATAGTTAGCCTAAACTCGCGGAACTCTTCCTCATGCTTGTCAAAAATCAAGTTGACGATATCAACAACAGCACAACGCAAATCATCAACAGCCTCTGGAACATCTCCTCCAATCTCACAGCTAGCGCCTAAATACCTCTTGAAATCATCAATCCATAGCTTCATAATACCCTCAAAGGCAAAACCATGACAGTTGAGGGAAAAAAATATCTTGCAGCAAAGGGTTTGTGACACCAACAGAGGTTTGTGGGTTTCCCGAAAAATGCCAAAATTTGTAACCGTCCTAACAAGGGAAGTATTATTGGCGAAGAAAGCAAGTAACGGCTTACCAAACACTTCAATGGAATATTTCCAGTTTAGAAGATCATCATCTCTAGTGCTTAAACCCCTAAACTTTCTAAAGACACAATAAACAATACCTAGTATACGGATTCTGGATAATTCATGCTTCCATAATTTCTCTCAAGTCCCAAAGCAAGTTTGAGAAGCAAAGTTGGCCAAGATCTCCTGAAATCTACCTTCACTGTGGGCTTTTGGTTACGAATGTTTTTCAAGTTGCTTCCAAGTGCAATTTGACAAAGAACGATATGTCGGCAGCGAACCTAGTCGGCAAGGAGATTCTTTGCTCCATTTTGTTAGTTTGTAATTGTATATCGTGGATTTCAGTTTTATTCCTTTTTGTTTAGTCACATAAATCCGTATACAATATTCACGTAACATTCACAAACTAAATATTGAAAACCAATCACGAAAGCCAATTCAAATGTTTGCGTGGCCATGTGAACAAATCAATCTACCAACGAATTAGTGTAATCGTGCCGTTTTGTTTTACTAATCAAGTCTAGGGATTAATTTCGTTTAATTTTCAGATTTGATCACATAAAGAATCCATACAACGAAAAATGTCTTTAAAAATCCATACAATCACTTTAGATCTTCATACAACGAAAAATGTATTTATAAAATCTGATTTTTGGTAGTCTTGAAGATAATAAAAGAATTGATTTTCAATAGACACTTTCTAATACGGAGGGATTAAATAACATGTTATGGGTTATTTTTGTCATGGAGCAAGAAAGATGCATTTCCAATTAAAAAAAGAATTCACACAATTTGGTTTCACATGATCCTCTCACATGCCTCCCTCACGCATTTGAACGATCTTGACTCTACCTAATGACCCACCCCAATGGCATGTTAATATGAATCACAACCAAACAAATACTTAACAAGAAAACAAATCATGATTTCACTTTAATATAAGAGAAGTCTAATACTATAATCTAAAAAGTATTAAACTATAAACTTATAATATACGATATAAACTTCTTTTTCTTTTGAAAAAAAAAGGTATATACTTCTTTTGGTATACTTGTTTATCAAAGATAAAAGTAGAGACGTACGTCCATTACCAAACCCACCCACACACATTATAAAGTGATTTTGGTATAAAACTATAATCAGCTTTTTTGTAATATAGCTCTTTGTTATAGCTAAAATATCCTAAAATAGTTACGGAAATGAAGGCATTGGTGTGGACATTTTCATAGTTTATTTGCCGTCACTATCGAGAAGAAATTTGCCGTCACTAGGAAGTCTAAAAAGTCATTAAAGATCCCATAACCTCAAGCGCAAGTTATGGTAATTCAAAGTCGTAAAGCCAAATGCAAAGGCAATAGTATTATTCTAACAATATCCTAACTCAACACTGCTTTTTAATTTTCCTTGAAAATTACTTACAAAAAGGGATATGTATGAAAATTCTTTCTCACGTAACTCTTTTGAAAAGTACATACGATATTACTGTGATATAGAAACGAAATCCATGTGAATCATCATATGTCCTATTCCCAACAAAAGTCATACAAAAAATGAATAATTGATTGGTTATGAAGAAAATAAACATTACTCATTTGTTTACCACTTTCAATTTTATTTTACAAAAATATGGTGTTGGATTTTGATGTAGATTTTTAAATAAATTTCAGTTTTATCCATACTAGATAAATATTCGCGTTAGGTGTAATATGTTTTTATTCATTTTACTCATAATACATCAAAATGTATTTTAAATAGTGCTAAATTAAAATGTTTGTTTAGATTTATTAAAGTGGAAATGGTTTTGCTTGTTTGCACTTATTTGATCCAAACCATTATGACCATATGCATGGAACGACAAATTAGTGACAGATTTTGGGATCTACATCATAACAAAAGTACAACGGGTTTGCCAAAAATCCTTATGCATTATTTTTTTTAGAAAGAAAAATCCTTATGCATTCTCACATGTATGTACGTTGATGATAAATATAATAGTAGTACTATTTTTCATACATTTTATAAATTTCGAGAACTATTTCAAAATTGATACATTACATGAATTAGATACATAATTCAGCATATTTTACAATAACAAAGTTTACTCGTGGATTATGTTTTCTTTAATTAATGTGTTCATTTTCCATTCATTCTTTTGTTAATTGTTCTCCATCAACTTTGTAATTTCTTAAAATGATTATTGACTTATGAAAAGACCAACATTTATCATCTCATAAAGACGACTGAAAACAAAAAGAAGAAAACATAAAAACCAACAATACAATATTCAATGGTTTGTACTTTATACTAATCAATTAGTAAATGGTAAGGCAAGTTTGGATCCGGACCACAACTTGTCTTTAATGCTACAACAATCTCTACTATGTTTGTCTAGCGGTATCATCTGAACCAAGTATAATGCTAGGAACCACTCATGACCAATAGGTCCAATACCAACCAGTCCAAATTAAACTTATCGAGGATTTTGTTAGCTAACTGCAAACTTATTCAAACAATATTTTTGCCTAATCACCCTTTTAACACGAGTATTTGCACAAACTTTTTTAGAACTTTCATCTAAATGACTTGAAGCACTTTAGTGAAATTTACAAACCCCAAAGAGAAAAATGTGTTTTTGAAATAAGCATCGTTCCCCTTTCTTTTAAAGATAGTCAAATAAACTCAATTTACAATTTGGTAAAATAAAAGAGATACAATTTTGAATGTATTAATAAAAAGTATAACACATAAATTAAGATTTAATAATTGGTGAGAAAATGTTCAAAACGGTACTTAAAATCGAAAATATATATAATATTTTATATTTGTGGAATTTTTATTAAAAAGAAGTTTTTTAGATCTCAAATTTGAATATGGACGAAATAATGAAATGTATAATACCAATAATATCCAATGTTTTAAACGTTTTAGAGATTAATTTTGGCTTAAATATGAATTTTTCGATTAATAAAAATGGTATGAAAAATAACTATTCATAAAAACAACGCATAATCAAATGCTTGGTGGCGTAATGGTCTTAAGATTTGAAAAAAATATTTAAGATCAAAAATTCAATTTTATTTAGGATATGATTTACGCTTTAAACGTAATATTATCAACGGCTGATCCCCAATACCAAATAAATTATGGATTAAAAATTTTGAACTCCTATGATTTACATTTGTAAAAAAAACAACAACGTATGAGTTTTTGTTTTGTCGTCAAACAATGCATAACCGATTATAGGTAATACCAATTTCTTAGCAAAACGAAATTACATACACCATCGTCAAAAACAAAACACATGAGTAATGAATTAATGGTCCAATTAATGTTACCGTCTGATATCAGTCAGGTCCACGTGTCTACAGAAACAAATCGCCACAGTCTAGACACACAGACGAAGGAACCCAACACCACGTTAAACGAGTCAGTCACCGATATTGGACCCACCTTTAATCAATTTCCTTAATAACAAATCTTCAATTTTCATAAATACCTTGCCGTGCTTAAAAAGTGTGCTCTAACAGAATAAATAACCAAATCCTTAACTATTGAAAAAATCTCCTTTTTTCATGTCTTTTCTAATTTTACCCATTTTAATTTATAAAAATTTAACTATTGATTTTCGTAATTTTATGGATTCACCACTTATAAGCTACTCCCATTTTAAATAATTTTTTAGAGTAATTTTTTGTATCATATTAGTTGATTATTTTCAAGTTTCTATGCAAATTTATTTTGTTTTAATTGATTTTCATTGTTTGAAATCTGCCGATTATTTTCATTGTTTAAATTATTTTGGAATTGATGAAAAAATATATTTTATATTAAAAAATAAAAAATTAAATGATTTCTTAATTTATATGCAATAACCTTAAAATCATCTAAAACTAAATATATGGAGTATAAACCAATTCACTTCCAAATAAGAACCTAATAACAACTCCTCATTTAGCCAAGTTGTTAAACTTAAACACCAACTAAATCCATCACTTTTATATCATCTAATCCAATAATTCACTTTTATTACCATATAATAATTCTATAAATAATGAAATTCCAATATGCAAGTGTGCGTGTGAAAAGCGTATATAAATTACAAGTGTGAAAACAAGAAAAGTAGTAAAGGACAAAAGTAAATAAAGGTAGCTCTAATAAAGCACTCTTCTCCATAAAAAAATCAATCAACCTCAGAACCAAAACGTGAACGCGCGCTGCATAAATCTTCCTTGTGATGTAAACCCGCGTTTTCCTCCAAGCTTCAACAATGGCGTCCAACGTAGCTTAGCTTAGCTCACTGTAGAAGAAGAAGAAGATGAACTTCTTTATCTTCTCCATCTCCGTTTTCGTTTCTCTCTGTTTCTTCTCTCTTCCGATTTCAATCGCTGTCTCCACCGCACAAGATCCGCTTAAGCTCATATTAGGTTTCACTCTGATTCGATTCTCAATCGCGATTTGTATTTACTTCGATTTCGTTGTGTTGATGAATCGCTTCTTATTGTTTCATTGGTGTAGTGATGATGAATCAAGCTTAGAATTGTGATTGTTTATTGGTATTGTTTACAGGATCACCTAATTTTGGATCATGGAAAAGTGTAATCTCACCAGAATTGTTAGCACCAGGACCATCAGTGATTGTAATCTCTGATTACCTTGTATTAGCAGCTTATAGAACTAAGAGACCTGATATTCTTAAAGCTTTTAAGCCTTATCATGGTGGCTGGAATATCACTAATAATCACTATTGGGCTGTAAGTGTTCGATTGTTTCGATTTTTTCGGTTTTTAAGGATTTCTAGTAATGGTGAATCTATCTTGCAGTCTGTTGGATTTACAGGTGCTCCTGCTTTCATTCTAGCTATTGTATGGATCTTGTCATTTGGCTCTCTTCTTGTTTTATATCATTGCTTCAAATGGAGAGTATGCGAGAAAGCGAAAGGATCATCGTATAATTCACGAAGAATCTCTCTCATTTTGTTGATTGTCTTTACTTGTGCTGCAGCGTAAGTTTTCCTCGCCTTCTTCGTTAAGGTTCTCTTGTGTTTTGTGGCTGTTTCTTAGATTGGACTGGTTTTTTTCTTTTTTTCTTTTTCAGGGTGGGATGTATTCTTTTGTCTGTTGGACAGGGTAAATTTCATACGGAAGCTTTGCATACTCTTAAGTATGTGGTTAACCAGTCTGACTATACTGTGGAGGTTCTCCAGAATGTGACTCAATATCTGTCTCTTGCGAAAACGATTAACGTCACTCGGTTTTCGCTTCCGCCTGGTGTATTGGGTGAGATTGATAAGTTGAATGTCAATCTGAACACTGCAGCAGTTACACTAGAAGAGAAAACAACAGATAATGCTGCTAAGATAAAGAGAGTTTTCTATGCTGTGTAAGTTGCCCTGAATAGTACCGATTTATGATTAACAGGGATTAAGTGTCGATACTAACTCTGTATATGCACTTTTCAGGCGATGGGCTTTGATCACGGTGGCTACTGTGATGCTCATCCTTTCTTTTCTTGGTCTTGGTAAGTCCAGTTGTTGTCCATATGGTTCTTTGGTATTCCCTTTTGATTAAGCTTTGAGTTTAATCGTTTATCTGTTCTGTTGCGTTATTACAGTGCTTTCTGTACTCCGCCATCAACATGTTGTTCATATGTAAGCCCTTTAAACTCCAACATCTTCCTTTTCTTTAATCTCTAGTTGTTTAAGTCTTTAAGATAAATGTAAACCCTGGCTCATGGGGATGTATATGATGGCAGATTCGTCGTAAGCGGATGGATATTGGTGGCTGTGACATTTATTCTCTGTGGAGTCTTTCTGATTCTAAACAAGTAAGATTTTCTGTTCTCTAGTTTGTTTTCCTTTACACTTGCAAATATAGTTAACAAATTTTGATGTTTTTTTGTACAGTGCAATTACAGATACGTGCGTAGCCATGAAGGAATGGGTTGATCATCCTCACGCAGAAACAGCTCTAAGTAGCATTCTCCCTTGTGTTGATCAACAAACAACAAACCAGACTCTTACACAGAGCAAAGTTGTCATCAACAGTATCGTGACCGTTGTAAACACTTTTGTCTATGCCTATGCCAATACAAACCCAGCTCCAGGTCAAGACAGTTATTACAATCAGTCTGGACCTCCAATGCCGCCTCTGTGCAGCCCATTCGGTGCAAACATGGAAGATCGCGAGTGCGCACCTCAGGAATTGTCAATAGCAAATGCATCATCGGTACTACTCAACTCACCCTCTTTGTATCCCTTAAACACCACAAGGTCTAAGACATCTCTTAATGAACTTCATACATTTTTTTAATCAGGTCTGGGAGAATTACGTATGCGAGGTTACACAAGCAGGAGTCTGCACAACAGTGGGGAGAGTAACCCCAGACCAGTATGTACAGTTGGTAGCAGCTGTGAATGAAAGCTACGCTCTCAAGCATTACACACCGCCATTACTTAGCTTCCGAGATTGCAACTTTGTTAGGGAAACATTTGAGACCATTACCTCAGACTACTGTCCACCATTGGAACATAATCTGAGGATCGTGAATGCAGGACTCGGACTGATCTCCGTGGGAGTGTTACTATGTCTAGTACTGTGGGTATTCTATGCGAACCGCCCCCAAAGGGAGGAAGTGTTTGCGGATCCACGCCCGCAAACAAAAGACGATAGCGTAGTTAACGGCTTGGATAATCATCACTCAGGTGACGAAGTATAGTAGACAGGTATACATAGATAGAATCTGATATTGTATTATGAAAAAAAAGAACAATAAAAATCTTAGTGTATCCTTGCATGTTACATTAGAAAGAACAAGAAGAGACCAGAAGTGAAGCGAAGTTTCACTTTCTGGGTTTTATTTTTGTAATGATTAGCTAAAGTAATTACTATCAACTCAAAGAGATTAAAAAATTTACATCACTCAGATCTTAAGACACAGTCCCATCATGAATGATCCATAACAAAGCAGTTTTTAAACTGTTTTGTTGGTGGCAAGAGCTTTGAGATTAAACGGTCTGATCTGGTTTTTGTTTCCATCCCAGAAAGCTTTCGAAATGAGTTGGTAAGTGCGTTCTGTTGGATGGTAAAAATCCCAAAACAGAAACTCATTCGAGTTATTGCAAATATTGTATGATTCTTTTCCACACTGCATCGTTCCTCCTAGTTTCCCTTCTCCACAACACGCGTTCGACACATCCTTAAACCCTTTTTAACCAAAACCATAATTCAAGTTTCTTCAGACACTATTGAGAAAAAGGTCTCAAAATATAGAAAGTGAATCAACCATAATGCTTACCGAAACGAGAAGGGTAAGTTTGGAATGTGTGAGTGATACCATCCACAGATCCAAATACCGCCTTGGCTCCAGGGAACTTAGTAGGGATTTTGTTAACTATATCTTCAAGTTTTTTGTTAAAATTTTTGGCCATATCAGTCATTTTATCGAAGCATTTATCGGTCGGGGCTTCAGGAATCAAAGCTCTTGCAGGGACACATCCCACACGACCTAAAGAGAATACGGCGATGCGACGTGCACCTAGTTTGTAGATCTGATCAATCGTTTTGTCCATTTCGACTACCATTGCATCCACATAAGCTTCTGGAGAGAGTTTAGGAGTTTGTTGGTCTGGAAGAAAGAAATTAAAGACATCGGTGGAACCAGACTCAACCAAGAAGAGCGATTCTTGCATTTTCGATTTATCGATTTTGTTTTCTTCTACAAGTTTCTGGAATTGCTGAAGCTGGGTTTGGATCGGTGTCACGACCTATATAATGAATGGTTCATAAGAAAACGAACATTTTCTTGTAAAAGAAAGATGTTATTAGTAATTAGTTAGTACCATGTCTTTGTTGGTATCAGGCAAGAGACCACTACCGGCACTTGCAAAGTTAATGCCATTCGTAGGGAATCGTGAAGTTCCGTTTGATTTTTGATTCTGCATTTCCATGTATGGTTTCTGTAATGGAAGACCTATAAATTGAGCTGCAACAAAACAGAGATAGTTAAGTGAGTTTCCTTGCGTAAGAATCAATAAAACAGAGGGCCTTGCGTAAGAAGCTATCTTGAGAAAAGTGAACGAGTTAGGGTTGTATTACAGATAAAATCAGCTATGGTTCTTCCATTCGTGAACCTCCCGGTTGGTTTTTTGAAGAAAGATTCTCCATAAGGAGGAAAATCGGCCTGAGCGGTGCAGTTTTTGTTGAAATGGTTGTTTCCGGCGTCTAAAATAGAGTCTCCAAATATGTAAATGGCAGGAACGGAGGGAGAAGGCTTGGCAGGAACGGAGGGAGAAGGCTTGGCTGGATCGGAGGGAGAAGGCTTGGCAGGAACGGAGGGAGAAGGCTTGGCTGGATCGGAGGGAGGAGACTTGGCTGGATCGGAGGGAGGAGACTTGGCCGGATCGGAGGGAGGTGAGTTGGCCAGAGCCATCGGAGAGGCTAGAAGGAGCAGAGCGAAGAGTAATTTCATGTCCATTGAACAAGAATAAGACATGTGACGATTTTTTACAAACACGTTTATTTTATTTTTATTTTTATTTTTTGTTCAACAGAACACGTTGATTGTTATATATGTTAATTCACATACAAATGTCACTTTATAGTCATCTTTCCTACTATTTTTGGCAAAAACTCTTTTAGGCCAAAACTCTTTTCGGCCAACTTCAACCGAACGTGATAACACTAAAATAGTGTGGAATATGGACCTTTTGCTTCTCCAGTGGATCTGCATAATTAACGCTAGTGTGATTTTGTTTGGAATTAGACCACACACAAAAAAACGCTATAGAAATTTAATTAGGGAAGCTTGCCCATTCGTATGGAATTAGACAAATTTGTTTTACTTACAAGCATACTCTACTAAAATATCCGAGCCAAAGTCTATAAATCTATAAATAAACAACAAAGTTATTACAAGCGCGAACTGAGAGTTATTTGGTAATAATATACTACTTGTAAATTTTTGTTATTTGCTATACGGCTTAGGGATTGTTTTTTCTTTGGCTCAACTTCTACTTATTCGTATTGTAGACATGTATATAGATAGATATAATCAGATACTGTTTTTCATAAAAAGATATGAAAGAAAACAAGAAAAATCATTGTGTACCTTCATGATGCATTAGGACAAGAAGAGACCAGAGGTGAAGCAAAGTTTCACTTTCTGGCTTTTGTTTTTGTAATGATGAGCAAAAGTAATTACTGATAAAAAAAAAAGAGATTGAACTATTTTTACTTCACTCGCGAACTCATCATGAATGATCCATTACAAATTATTAAAGTGTGATGTTGGTGGCAAGAGCCATGAGATTAAACGGTCTGATCTGGTTTTTGTTTCCATTCCACAAAGCTTTTGACATGAGATGGTAAGTGCGTTCTGTTGGATGATAAAAATCCCAAAACAGAAACTCATTTGAGTTATTGCAAATCTTGTATCCTTCTTTTCCACATTGCATCAATCCTCCTAGTGTCCCGTCTCCACAACACGCGTTCGACACATCCGAAAATCCTTTTAACCAAAAACATAATTCAGTTTTCTAATGACACACTTGAAAAAAAGATCTTGCAAAGATACAAGTTAAGCAACTATATTGATTACCGTAACGAGCAGGGAAAGTTTGGAATCTGTGAGTGATACCATAGACAGCTCCAAACACCGCGATGGCTCCAGGGTACTTAATAGGGATTATGTTCACTATATCTTCAAGTCTTCTGTTAAATGTTTTGGCCATAACATTCATTTTACCAAAGCATTTATCGGTCGGGGCATTAGGAAGCAAGGCTCTTGCAGGGACACATCCCACAGGACCTAAAGAGAATAAGGCGATACGACGTGCGCCTAGTTTGTATATCTGATCAATAGTACTGTTCACTTGAGTTAACATCGCGTTCACATATTCATCTGGAGAAAGTGTAGGAGTATCGAATGGAAGAAAGTAATTAAAGATGTCGTTGGAACCAGACTCGAACAAGAAAAGAGATTCTTTGATTATAGATTTCTCGATTTGGTTTTGCTCTACAAGTGTCTGGAATTGCTGAAGCTGGATTTGGATCGGTGTCACGCCCTGTAATAGATTATTAATTAGAAACAAACATATTCTTGTAAAAGAGAGATGTTTATGTTCTTAGTTATTACCATGACTTTGTTGGTATCAAGCAAGAGACCACTACCAGCACTAGCAAAGTTAACGCCATTCGAAGGGAGTCGTTCTAAAGTTCCGTTCGAGATTTGAATCTGCAGTTCCATGTATGGTTTTTGTAATGGAAGACCTAGAAATTGAGCTGCAATAGGCCAAGCAAACAAAACAGAGACAAGAAAGTGAGCTGCCTTGCGTAAGAAGCTATAAAACAGAGACAAGAAAGTGAGTTGCCTTGCGTAAGAAGCAATCTTGATAAAAGTTTTAAAGTGATTAATTAAGGAGTTAAAGAATTTATTACCGATGAAGTCAGCTACGGTTCTTCCATTAGTGAACCTCCCGGTAGGGCGGTGGAAAAAGGAAGAACCATAAGGAGGAAAATCAGCCTGAGCGGTGCAGTTTTTGTTGAAGTGGTTGTTTCCGGCGTCGAAAATGGAGTCACCAAAGGTGAAAATGGCAGGAACGGAGGGAGAAGACTTGGCCAGAGCCACAGAAGAGGCTAGAAGGAGCAAAGTGAAGAGTAAGTCCATTGAAGAAGAAGACATTTGTGACTGATCAATTAATCCAGACACATTAGTTGTTATATATATTAATTTTTTTTGCTAACTAACCCTATATTAATTCGCCCATATAAGTTTGTGTAGTCATTATTAAAAGGGTATTAAAAGTGAAGCATTTTGAAACGGAAGGGAAAGAGCATTGTTCATGTTTCTACACTTTCTCTTTGGTGTGATTAAAGTTTGAAGATATTCCTAATTTTCTGCTTCTTATTACATTTATTAAAGCCCTCTTTTCTCCCATCCTTGGCCAAAATTATTTCATAGCAAAAAAAAAAGAGAGCCTAAATAAGGGAAACTTACCCCAATTCGTTTGGAATTGGACAAATTTGTTGGGTACAAGCATACTCTGCTAAAATATCCGAGCCAAAATCTATAATTCTACTACTAATTGGCCCAACAATACTAAAGTTATTACAAGGGAATTGAGAGTTATTTGGTACTTGATTTGTGGTTGTTACTTGTAAGTGCTAAAATTATGTTCAGTGCTAAAATTATGTTATTTGCTATCCATCTTAGGGGATGTTATTTTGGCCCAATTTCTATTTGACATTAACCAATCTGATGATATTGAATACAACTTGAGAACATAATTCATGAAAGAGAGAAGTTTTTCCGCTATTCGACTAGCTACTTTATTTCATTTTATTTGGGGGGTGGGGACTACAATCAAAACTTTATTTTATTTACATCAAGTTTTAGTACTCCTTCGGTCCCATTTTAAATGATTTTCTAGGAAATTTTTGTCCAACATTAGTTGATTTTTTCAAATTTTTATGCAATATTTATTGTGTTTTGGTTATTTTAATTCTGCAGATTACTTTTTCATTTGTTAAATCATTTTGGAATTGATATTATATATTGAAAATATAAACAATTAAATGATTTCTTAATTTGTGTGCTTAAAAATCATCGGAGGGAGTATTACTGAAAAACAAATTCAAAATTCAAAATAATGTCACTCCCAATAAAAATATACAAAAAAAAACTAAAAATAGTTAGAAAATGGAGAGAAGCAAGCATCAGTAAAAAGAGATTCCTTCCCGAATAAAAACATATTCTTAAGCATCAATTTCCCCAAATGCTCCCTTTTTAGGGAGAGACCAAACCCTAATTCCCAAATCAACCACCACACTCTCACCGATGAAGCGTATCGTCAGAATCTCATTCACCGACGCAGAAGCCACCGATTCTTCTTCAAGCGAAGAAGAATCAGAGAATCATACCCAAACTCGCCGCCGTGGTAAACGTCTCGTCAAAGAGATCGTAATCGACCCAGATATCTGCAAAACACGGTTCAAAATCAGAATCCCGGCGGAGTTTCTCAAGACGAAGACGGAGATGAAGAAGAAGAAGAAGAAATTCCGTGGAGTGAGGCAAAGACCGTGGGGGAAATGGGCAGCTGAGATTAGATACGGTCGAGCTATGAAAGGAAGTCGTCGTCTTTGGCTTGGTACTTTCAATACAGCTGAAGAAGCAGCGATTGCTTATGATAATGCTGCGATTCAGTTGATTGGTCCTCACGCGGTGACTAATTTTGGTATTCCGGCGACGGAGAATGGAGAGGTTACCGGAGAATCCGCCGTTGCTAGAGGCGCGTGAAGTTTGTTGTTTAGTTTTTTAGTGGCATTTGTGTAAATATATCATCTTCTTTCTCTGTAATCGGTAATTGTCTCTGTATATGATTTATGGTGTATTTTGAATTGGGTTTAGTTTCGAATTAGGGTTCTTAATTAACCATGAAATTTCGAAATTCATGTACAAATCTCAGTTCTTAACCAAACCAACCATACCAAATCAAAATAAATGTTGGTTTAGCTATTTAATTAGTACCGGTCGGATAATTTTGAATTTCGGTTCATATTTGATACATTCTCAGTTCGGGTTGGTTCGGATAATTGATCGTAGTAGAACCGATGAAAACCAAAAACTAGTTGAATACTCTTCTTGTCTTTACCGTTTTAACTTTTAAGTCAACAATTGTTTTTGTAGTTTACTAAAAACCCAATTAGTTTTTCTTTGATAAAAACTAAAGAAAATATTATCAATATAGACACTTTATTAAAAAATATTATATATTATAGACATTTTTAAGGAATAAAGCACTTTCTTAATATAAAAAAATATTTTTATCATTTTCTTTTTTTATCTCTTTTATTTTTTTATTTTATTTTTTTATTTTTTTTGCTCTTTTTATTTATATAAAATAATAAATTCATTTTTCTTAAAAATATACTTTTGTCTTTTTCTTCTTTCTCATCTTTGCACCTAATCTCGTTTCTTTTTATTCCAACTATTATATGGATTTGCAATCTTTGTAAATCACGAAAAAAGAATTCTAAATTAAATTGACAAGTGACAAATCTTCTTCGAATCTCAATTCATTGGATTCAGTTGTGAATCAGGTTATCCAGTGTCAAGCTCGACGTCTCGTTAACAAAATCTGGGCTTTTCTTGTTTGTTCATATTACTTGATTGGTTTTACATTCTTCGATTTATGTATGGGAAAAATGTCAAAAAAATCCTCAACTTTCAAATTTAGGACAAATAAATCCCCAACTACTTTTTTTTTTTAACAACAAAGAACTTTCATTAACTTAAGAAAACGATTCGATTACAAGAGCATATAATGCCAATATGAAGCTAAAGCAGATAAATTCAAATCTTTTGTAAAGAATTGAAGAGTCATGGATAATACCATATAGTTTGGAAACCTTAGAACCTAATGAATTGGCTCTAACCATTGGGAAGGAGTCGGATTTTACCGAGATTGTCCTTTTGCTTTCTTCTAAAACCGTTAGTGTTTTAGGTCGAATTACCATTGGAACAAACGTCCTGGATTTACACTCTAAACTAACGGTTTTAGGTCGAGTTACCATTGGAACAAAAGTCCTGGATTTACACTCCAATCCTACTTGCCAAAAAGTGGCCCTAGTTACAACAATTGCTAATAGAGGAATCGATAAAACGTGATATGAAACTAAGATCAATGTTATTCCTAACTTAACACCAATCCATAAATCTCCTAACAAGGCCTTGAAAACATGGGCCAAATATGTTAACCAAATTAGGCCCATTAACACTAGGTCTGTTTGAGAGAGACTTACGGTGGTTGTACGGAAGCAGAACATTGGAATGGTCGGAGAGAGTGGCGGAGCAGAGGGCCACCGCAAGGGTGAGTGCAGCGGATTTAGGTCTTCCCCAGCTGTTTCCGGTGAGCGACGGTGAAGAGAGGAGCCACGGTAGCGAAATCGGAGGATGGCTTCACGGGACTCAACTTTTCCGGTTACAACCAAAAATCGGCGGTGAAGAGCAGCGGTTGGGGGGCAGCGATGGTTTGGGGAGCAAACACCAAGGGAGGAGAGGATATATCCTCGAGAGCAACCGAGAAGGCCACTAGATATGATGATGTACAACACTAGGGAGGAGATCGGTTTGTTAAGATGGTGGAGCTTGACGGGGATGATAGCGTACGGTGGTGCAGAGGCTGGGTTCAATGGATCAGGCGGATCCGGTGGTTTTGGAGGAGGAGGGCTCGCCTGATCTATCACCATCTCAAAGTCTCGAAGGAAAGTCATCACATCGGGGAGAACAGAGAGACGAGGTAGACGAAGAGCTATGCCCAAAATCATGTCGGAGACACCGACCGAAGCTGGAAAAATCACTTCGCTTGTCCGGTGGCGGCCACCTTGGGATCCGGGTCTGGGAGAGTAGGGCGAACTCGCCAACCAGAATCTGAAAGAGTATCTAAATCCCCAACTTCTTAAATGTCATTTTAATCACAAACTTTATGTTGACTTTTAATAAAATGCCTAACTTTTGTTGACTATGCCGTTTTGGTCTCGTCGTTAAATGTCCGTTTACTGTACGGACACGGGGTTAAACTTCTGTTAATTGCTCTCCGTTACTCCAAAACGACGTCAACGACGTCGTTTTGTATAACTGAAGAAACAAAATCCCCAAATCAGAAAAAATCCCCAATTCGATTTCATTTCTCAAACCCTAGAAACCGAAAAATTTCTCAATCTCTCTTTCTCTCTTGTCGAATTATCGACTTAAACTCTCCATTTGTTGGGTTTAAGCTTTGCGTAATCTGTCCATATTCGATGAGTTCAAGCTTTGTGTCATTGGGTGTTGTCAAAGACCATGGGTTGTCGTTGAAGTGTGTGTGTGGCTTAGGTGTGACGATCTTCACCTCTAAGACAGCAGAGAATCCAGGAAGACCGTTCTTCCGTTGTATCAACAAAAAAGATGTTAGTTCGTGGACAAACAAAAGATATGTAAGTTTATGTCGAAATTTTCAATGATCGCTACTCTTGTTTGTGCATTTGCTAAGAAAGTATGTATAAATCGTTTGTAGGGTCATTTGTTTAAGTGGGTAGAGGATGCTGTATATGAAGAGGTTGAAGATGTGTTACCAAGAGTAGCGATCATTGCGAATGAGATTAACAAAACAAAGTTGGAGGCCAACGAGTTAAATGGTATGGTACAAGAACTAAAGGAAGAAGCGATGGTGAACAAAATGGAAATCCGCAAGCTGAAAATGTGGCTCAAAGTATGTTTAGTGTGGTTATGCTTTATCACCATTTTCATTGTTTACTTGTTGTTTGGTGAGACCAAAGACAAGAACAAGAAGTTTATAGTTGGTTATTAGTAGAGAGGAGTTACATTGATGTTGTAATGTTTATGTACACTTTTTACTTGAATGTACCTTGTTTGTTTTGTTAAATTCCTCATGTTGTTGTTATTAGTGAAGCTCACCATTACACATCGCTTAGAGAGGATAAGCCAAACACATGTTCCTAACACTATTCGAGCAAAGCAAAGCCAAAACAAAACAAAATCAAAATACATGTTCCAAAATAAGTAGGTTCATTACACACCTTATCCGAGACAAAGACAAGCCAAAATGCATGTTCTAAAACAAATAGGTTCATTACACACCTTATCCGAGCCAAAAACAAGCTAAACAAGCCAAAATACATGTTCTAAAACATTTTCAAACTGTTTGAACACAACACAAAAAACACAAAATAGGTTTATCACTTCTCTAGGTTGATCACTTCTCTAGGTTGAACTTTGAAACCATGATGCCCAACCTCCTAATCCTTGTGCTTCTGGTCCTCCTGAAGTTGGTTGAGAAACTCCTTGAGATAGTTGTGTAGATGGTTGTCCTTGTCCGAACAACATAGTCCTTGGATCCTGGTTCAATCAATGTTTGAATCAAGATATTCATTGAACATATATAGAAATTTGGAAGACAAAAAAGAGGATTCAAACTTTATCTTTTCTTGGTCGACCCCTTCTTCTCTTTGGTGGAGTTGCAACTCTCTGATTTTTACACCCTTGTTTATTGTGCCATTCTTCTTTGCAATTAGAACATGTGATGACTCGGTTCACCCTAGCTAACTTGTTAGATGAAGAAGCAGCAGTTTCATTAACTCTTTTCCTCCTATCATAGTTGTTTGGTCTCCCAGGATTGCCTCTCCTCCATGGAGGTGGCAACACACCAAGTCTGTTCACCGGTGGCCAATCGCTTTGAACAGGTTCAATACCATCTTCATAAGTTAGCTGCCACATTTTAGAGGCGTACCAGTCATTGACATAGTCGTCAACCTTCTTTTTTTGCCCTATTATGACAGATGCAGCATGAACACATGGTATGCCTGTAATCTGCCACTTCTTGCAACCACAAGTGTTGGTATTCATATCAACTGTGTAAGTTCCATTACCAAGTTTTACCTCATGCTTATTGTGCCTAGCCATCGATCTTTCACAAAACTGTGCCCCAGCAATCATCTTCTCTATCTCAGCATGAGCTCTCTTTGTAAATCTAGACTTCAATCTTCCAGCAATAACATACCTCTTCTGATTACGCTCCATACACTGTCGCCTAATATCCTCCAACATGTATAGTATAGGTTTTCTCCTAGCTTGCCTGATGGTTCTGTTGAAAGACTCACTGAGATTGTTTAAGTTGTCATTGCAGCAGCTTCCTACTCTGAAGTTGGCTCTAGACCATGTCTTCGGATTAGTCTTTAGTAGAGATTCAAAAGCACTTGGATTGTACTTCTTCAGTTCCTCCATATAACCAACCATTTCTCCTACAGTGTAACTCCTAGCAATCTTCCAGAAGAGTCGTTGGAGCTCCATGTCATGACTATTTCTCTTCCAGTTGTCCATGATGTGCCTAGCACATTGCCTATGCTCAACTTCTGGGATGACTGTCTTTATTGCCTTCACTAATCCCTGGAAAAAATGGTAGAAACATAACAATTAGATGATGGAAATGAAGTTACTAATGATTGAAAACATGGTAGAAACACTAACCGATTGTTTGTCTGATATGATTGCTACGTTTCTTCCATCTTGAAGATCTTCGTGTTTCTACCATGTTTTCAATTAACTATGCCGTTTTAATAAAATGGCATAGTTAATTGAAAACATGTCAATGACTGGTACACCTCTAAAATGTGGCAGCTAACTTATGAAGATGGTATTGAACCTGTTCAAAGCGACTGGCCACCGGTGAACAGACTTGGTGTGTTGCCACCTCCATGAAGAAGAGGCAATCCTGGGAGACCAAACAACTATGATAGGAGGAAAGGAGTTAATGAAACTGCTGCTTCTTCATCTAACAAGTTAGCTAGGGTGAACCGAGTCATCACATGTTCTAATTGCAAAGAAGAAGGGCACAATAAACAAGGGTGTAAAATCAGAGAGTTGCAACTCCAACAAAGAGAAGAAGGGGTCGACCAAGAAAAGATAAGGTTTGAATCCTCTTTTTTGTCTTCTAAATTTCTATATATGTTCAATGAATATCTTAATTCAAACAGTGATTGAACCAGGATCCAAGGACTATGTTGTTCGGACAAGGACAACCATCTACACAACTATCTCAAGGAGTTTCTCAACCAACTTCAGGAGGACCAGAAGCACAAGGATTAGGAGGTTGGGCATCATGGTTTCAAAGTTCAACCTAGAGAAGTGATCAACCTAGAGAAGTGATAAACCTATTTTGTGTTTTTTGTGTTGTGTTCAAACAGTTTGAAAATGTTTTAGAACATGTATTTTGGCTTGTTTAGCTTGTTTTTGGCTCGGATAAGGTGTGTAATGAACCTATGTGTTTTGGAACATGCATTTTGGCTTGTCTTTGTCTCGGATAAGGTGTGTAATGAACCTACTTATTTTGGAACATGTATTTTGATTTTGTTTTGTTTTGGCTTTGTTTTGCTCGAATAGTGTTAGGAACATGTGTTTGGCTTATCCTCTCTAAGCGATGTGTAATGGTGAGCTTCACTAATAACAACAACATGAGGAATTTAACAAAACAAACAAGGTACATTCAAGTAAAAAGTGTACATAAACATTACAACATCAATGTAACTCCTCTATACTAATAACCAACTATAAACTTCTTGTTCTTGTCTTTGGTCTCACCAAACAACAAGTAAACAATGAAAATGGTGATAAAGCATAACCACACTAAACATACTTTGAGCCACATTTTCAGCTTGCGGATTTCCATTTTGTTCACCATCGCTTCTTCCTTTAGTTCTTGTACCATACCATTTAACTCGTTGGCCTCCAACTTTGTTTTGCTAATCTCATTCGCAATGATCGCTATTCTTGGTAACGCATCTTCAACCTCTTCATATACATCATCCTCTACCCACTTAAACAAATGACCCTACAAACGATTTATACATACTTTCTTAGCAAATGCACAAACAAGAGTAGCGATCATTGAAAATTTCGACATAAACTTACATATCTTTTGTTTGTCCACGAACTAACATCTTTTTTGTTGATACAACGGAAGAACGGTCTTCCTGGATTCTCTGCTGTCTTAGAGGTGAAGATCGTCACACCTAAGCCACACACACACTTCAACGACAACCCATGGTCTTTGACAACACCCAATGACACAAAGCTTGAACTCATCGAATATGGACAGATTACGCAAAGCTTAAACCCAACAAATGGAGAGTTTAAGTCGATAATTCGACAAGAGAGAAAGAGAGATTGAGAAATTTTTCGGTTTCTAGGGTTTGAGAAATGAAATCGAATTGGGGATTTTTTCTGATTTGGGGATTTTGTTTCTTCAGTTATACAAAACGACGTCGTTTTACCATAAACAAAACGACGTCGTTTTGGAGTAACGGAGAGCAATTAACAGAAGTTTAACTCTGTGTCCGTACAGTAAACGGACATTTAACGACGGGACCAAAACGGCATAGTCAACAAAATTTAGGCATTTTATTAAAAAATCAACAAAAAGTTTGTGATTAAAATGACATTTAAGAAGTTGGGGATTTATTTGTCCTAAATTTGAAAGTTGAGGATTTTTTTGACATTTTTCCCATTTCTAATTCATCCTCTGTTTGGTTTTTTCATCATTAGGAACCAAAACTCATCAAAATTGGTGCGTGAATTTGGTTATGCGACCAGATCTAGAGTCAAATTTGAAGAAACTATCATTGAGAAGATATTCTCAAGAGATTTGAGAGAGAAAAAGTTTCAAGTTTTTGTATGACCAATAAAAAAGCAAAGATCGATAATAAAAAAAAATGAATAAGTCACGATGAGATGTAGAGAAGAAGAAGCAAATAGTGAACAAATGAGAGAGAATAAAGCTTGATCCACACTTTTTTCAGATCTCTTGACGAGAAGAGGAGGAAAGAGAACAAAGTTTTTTGATTTTTTTTATTAAAAATAAAAAATAAAGTAAATGAAATAACCGAAATAATAAAGAAGGCTAATTTAGTCAAAAAGTAAGAGTAAAATCTCAAAAAGTGTCTTTTTGTATATTAAAATTCAAAAAATGTCTATAATCGTTAATAACTCAAAACTAAAACCCAATTAGTTGAAACGAATACCAACATAGAAAGGAGAGTCAAAGTCGTAATGTACCGTATCTTCCACAAAATTTGTATTTGCCAAAAAATGAGTAACGAATCAAATCGAATTACTTCGAGTAATATCACATACTACAAACATCCTACAAACAGTGTATTTATGTTATTAGTGGATTCACTAAATCAGGTAACTTTAGATACATCCCATCTTTTGATCCTTGTAGTATGATACTATGATTAATGAGTTACCATGAGTTATGATTGAGTTATGGGTGTAACTCATAGTTAAGTAAAAAATGTTACCAATCATGAATTAAAATAAAAAATTTGATTTTGAGTTTGAGTTATAATGTGTTATTGTTGATTTATAAATTTGTGTTCTACGCTTTGTAAAACTGGTAACTCAACAATTAACTCAACATCATGGGAATTTTCATGTATTAGAGATGAGTTACTATTTTTCAAAAAAAAAATTAACCCAACTTTCTAACCAACGTTAGTTTAGTTTTTTCGATGGGGGTGTATCTTATTACCACAAACCTTTTAAAATAATCCATCGACTTTTATTCAACCAAATATTTTTGTAAAGTTTACAAGTTCTATGTGAATGATTAAAACAAAGTTACTCCTTTGTCCTTCATGAACAAAATATTTTCTTTTCTAATTTACTAAATTTAAGTTATTTTTATTTCATTTAGATCTATTTTTACTATTCAATTGTAATAGAAAAATGCACAAAATCTTATTATTACTAGTTTTAAATTTAATTGGTTTTTTATAACACATATTACAACTTATACATAAAAATGTTACCAGTCAGTTGTATCAATAAGAATGTTAACTAATTTTTTTACAGCAAACTTACCACATAAATCTGCAGTTTCTACCACATTTTTTTTTACTGCAAGTTATATCAAATTATAATACTTACTGCAACTCAACTTTGATACCATATGTTACCTGTCGGATGCCCTTGCTGTTTAAATGACCGTCTATGAAGATTTTAAGCGGTCAAAGGAAACTCTATTTTTAGTGGAGGAGTAGAATCGTAATACGACAAGACGCTAAATTTCAAAAAGAACATATACTTTTCTTGGGAGAAAATTTTAAAACACCCACTCACACTTTAAGATCTTTGAAAACAACGAGAAAGTGTGAGGAAACACGAAGAGTATAAAACAAAAACAAACAAAACTTTTTTTGTTATAAATATTTTTGGTTGTTGATAATTAAGAAATTGAAAAAGGGTTTGGAGATAAATCTGATTGGTTCACATGATAAACATTTTATTAATGTCTTGAAGAAGAAGTAACAACCATATGTTAACAAATATAATCAACATCTAATTCCTAACATAATTAAGGAAATATAGATTCTATTCTCTTTTCGACCAAAGAAAAGAAGATTCGAGTCCCAATCTTTTAGTAAATGGTCTGAGCGGTCAATGTAAAGTAGACATTTTTTTTAAATGGAGGAGAGTAAAATCATAATAAGGCACAACACTCAGTTTCAAAAATATAACAAAATTATAGTAAAAAGTTATGTTTTTTTTCTGTGTCCGAGTCCAATACAACAAATATTTATTTACATAATGAAAAAATATGAATTTCGATATATAAAATTTAAAAATAATTAATTTATCATAAAATTGTTTTTAACGCTTTGTTTTATTGAAACTGTTTTAAACCATATTACATGATAGAAAAATTTCATGTGAAATACAAAAAAAAACTAAGGATATTTTTCACACCAAAAATTAGGTAAAGAACAGCAGATATGACACATTAGCGATACCAATATGATCTTGTTTGACATTAGCGATACCAAGATGTTCTTGTTTCGAGCATAACGTAGATAATTAGATGTTTCCAAATTCACAATAGCAGCCGGATTTTCAATATTTTTTACGATAACACGACAACAATTTTCTTAATTAATTAACAAAACAAAAAAAACAATTCTCTTAATCTATAGTTTGAACTGTAAAATTAAATCAGATAGAAAACTATAATTGAATAGAAACAAAACATTGAAATCAAACTATAGATCTTTTACGAGAGAAAGAGACCTCATAAAGCCTTCACCCCAAAATAAAAATGAAATCCAAGAAAGAAATTACAATAACTCATAAAACTAGATTACTAAGCCATCAAATTATTTTCTTCCCAAAACTTTAAAGAAACCTTCGAAGCTTTGTGTCCAACATAGAAACTAGTAGTTGTAACCCTCTCACGATGCCGGCAAAACCCACCGGACATAGGAGAGGAAAGAAACACAATTTATTATGTTGACTATAATACTGTCTTGACTATATGAGTGATTTGTTTTTGTTGGTTGCTCACATAAATCATCTACTTCGTCACAAAATAAAAAATAAAAAATAAAAAATAAAAATAAATGCCTTATCTGCAAGACTGCAACCGCAACTCGTTCAACTTGGTAATAAAATACTATATTTGTAATTTTGTAGTAAAAGAACATAAAATGGAGATTTGTTTGTTTTAAATTACGAAAATACACATTTGGTACTACAATTAGAAGTTAAAAACATACTCTTCTGTTCTTAAAACATAAAAAATTTACAAATTTTTTTTATTTCAGAAAGATAATTTTTTTACTGTTTTTCTATGTACTTTTACAAATTCCAAAACAAATACTGAAATACTATTGGTTAAATTTTATTGGAAACTATAAATCATAGAAATCAATACGTTTTCTTAATAAGTGTGTATAACCTTAAACATTTATTTTTTTTGGAATGGAGGGATTTAAAAAAAAAACATATTAAAAAATTATGTTTACAGAAAAAGAAAATATTCAGAAATTACAACTATGGAAAAATGGTTATTGACTGACACGACATTATTTTTATCCTTTTGTTCTTGATTTGCGAGAAGAACGTTGACGTAAACAACCTTGGCATCAATAAAAAAAAGTAAAATCATATTTAAGGAAAAAGGGCAAAATTGTCCAAACCTCACTTAATTTATATTAAGCTCTCTTCTGCTTCTTCGTTTGGAATCAGTCAAATTTGATCAAATCCTCTCCGGAGAAAATGAGGATCGACGATAACGAAGGTGTTTCCGCTTCTAGCAAACACTTAGTCTTTGCTTATTACGTCACTGGACATGGTTTTGGTCACGCCACTCGTGTTGTTGAGGTTAATTCTCACTCTCACTCTCTGTATCGGTCATGGCTTCTTCGATTTTGGCGATTGTTTTCCACGGCGGGGCACGATGTTCATGTTGTTACAGTGATGATTTAGTTTTGAATTGTTATCGCGAATTTTAGCTTCTTTTGGATTGTGGAGCTGTGCAAGCTGATGCATTGACTGTTGATCGTCTTGCTTCTTTAGAAAAGGTTTTACTGATTTGTATGATTCTTGTCGATGTTGGTCTTCTCTTGAATGCATTTGTGTGGTTTTAGTATGTGGTACCTCGAGCTGCGATATTGGAAACAGAAGTGGAATGGCTTCATTCTATTAAAGCTGATTTTGTGGTAAATTTTCTTTTCTTCCTATAATCTCAGCACTTTGATCAGAACTCTAGACGTTGCGTGCCGTGCTGCGGCTGATGCTGGGATACGTTCCGTCTGGTTTATATTTAATGTGTATTTACAGCTACTGTATGTTGTCTTTTTCTCATGTACAGCCCTCAGTGTACCGACTGGTTGGCTGTGTCTGGTATCTCTTAACATTTACCCTGCGTCTGTTTACGTATAGTTGCTCTCAAGTTGAGGATTATATACTAATGATTAAACGTATTGATCGGTCCAGGTTTGTGGCTCATCTGAGACCCAGGAGCTACCACCAAATTTTGTAAAGCTTGCTAAGGATGCTTATACGCCTGATATTATAGCTGCATCTGACTGTATGCTTGGTCAGTGTGTAACCTGATTAAGTAATAGTCAATTAATTTAGACGGCTACTGACATTTCTATAACACCTGTTTCCATGATTTCAGGAAAAATTGGTTATGGCACTGTCAGTGAAGCCTTATCGTTCAAGGTGCCGTTTGTCTTTGTACGCAGAGATTATTTCAACGAAGAAACCTTTCCTAAGGTTCAGCCAATTCCTCTTCTCCTGTGCTGTGTAGAGAGACTCCTTCCATTCACGTAATTTGGTAAGATTTTTGGGCCTGAAATTAGCCCAATCAATACGTCGCCGTTTGATTTCTCGCTGTGTAGAGAGATTCCTTTCACGTAATTTAGTAAGAGTTTTGGGCCTGAAACAAGCCCAACTAATACACAGTTTACAACTGCAATGCTTCGCCGTTTTTGACTTCTCGACCCACCTTGTTCGCTTCCTCTCTAACTCCGATCAAGTCACCGTCGTGTATTCTAGTCTCAAATCTAGCCGGAAATCTCTGCGTTTTTCTTCTTCTTCACGGTGAGTTACTCTTTCTTTACTCTTTTGAAGTCCCGTTGTGTATTGTTCCTCGAGAAATCTAGGGTTAATGATGGGATAAACTACTTGTTACGAATCTGTATCTGCTCTTGATACTGGAATCTTGATACTGGAATTGAGTTGGCTTGGTTTGGTTTGTTGGATTGAGTTGTGAATCTGTATCTGCTCTTGATACTGGAATCTTAGATTTCGTGCTCTTGTTTATATAGCTCTGGCTTGGTTTTGTTGGATTGAGTTGTTTGTATCTCTTCTTGATACTGGAATCTTGAATTTCGTGCTCTTGTTTATATAGCTCAACATCAATGGCTCCAAGATGGAAGTGGAGAGGTGCTGAATCAAAAGCTCTTGCAGAACCAATTTCAAACTCAATCTCACAGCTCAAGCTCTCACTAACCAAAACAGAACCATCTGGTTTACTCTCTAGTTTCAATGTGCTTCTGATGGTTGAGCCAGAGCAAGCAGAGTTACTCGACCGATGTTGTTTCGGTAGACTCGTATTATCCGCTGAGAAAGTCAAGAAATTGATTCAGTTAACATTCGAAGAAGCTTTCTATTTGCTACACAATCTCAAATGCATCAAAATCTCTCTTCGAGGTTCTTGTTTGGAGGATGAAGCAGACACATGGTTGTATATGAAATCCAAAAGACCAGACTTTCCCATATTTTTCAAAGCTTATTCGCATTTACGGTCCAAGAATTGGGTTTTGAGATCCGGGTTGCAATACGGTGTGGATTTTGTGGCGTACCGTCACCATCCATCTCATGTTCACGCTGAGTACTCGGTTTTGGTTCAGTATGTTGATAGTGATCGGCTGAGAGTGTGGTCGGATGCCCACTGCACTGTTCGGTTAAGCGGAAGTGTTGCAAAAACGCTATTAGCTCTCTATGTTAATGGTAACTTCGAAGGAGAGGATTCAAATGTACCTTCGTGTTTGGAGAAGTACACAGTGGAAGAACAAACGATAGGTAGATGGAGTCCAGAACTCAGTCGTGAAGATGAAACCACAAATTCGAAACCAAATGTTACCACTTTGCGATCTCTCAATTTTCCTCCACGTTGCTCCATCTCTGGCGATCAGAGAACTGATTCCTGTGTCTCCGGCAACACAGGAGACCTCGATCATCGGTATTTGACTTCTCTCTCTTTATAATCTTTGATTCAACATTGTATGGTTTGTTAACTTTTTATGTTCAAAAGTTTTGATCTTTAATCTTATATGCAGCTCAAAATCAATGGGTCCACGATGGAAATGGAAAGGTGCTCAAGCAAAAGCTTTTGCAGAACCTATCTCAAACTCAATCTCAGAGCTCAAACTCTCTCTAGCCAAAACAAAACCATCTGGTTCACTATCGAGTTGCAATGTGCTTCTAGTGGTTGAGCCAGAGCAAGCAGAGTTACTCGACCGATGTTGTTTTGGTAGACTCGTATTATTTGCTGAGAAAGTCAAGAAATGGATTCAGTTAACATTCGAAGAAGCTTTCTATTTGCTACACAATCTCAAATGCATCAAAATCTCTCTTCGAGGTTCTTGCTTGGAGGATGAAGCAGACACATGGTTGTATATGAAATCGAAAAGACCGAGCTTTCCTGTATTTTTCAAAGCTTATTTGCATTTCCGGTCCAAGAATTGGGTTTTGAGATCCGGGTTGCAATACGGTGTGGATTTTGTGGTGTACCGTCACCATCCATCTCTTGTTCACGCCGAGTACTCGGTTTTGGTTCAGTATGTTGATAGTGATCGGTTGAGAGTGTGGTCGGATATCCACTGCACTGTTCGGTTAAGTGGAAGTGTTGCGAAAACGCTATTAGCTCTCTATGTTAATGGTAACTTCGAAGGAGAGGATTCGAATGTACCTTCGTGTTTGGAGAAGTACACAGTGGAAGAACAAACGATAAGTAGGTGGAGTCCACAACTCAGTCGTGAAGATGATACCACAAATTCGAAACCAAATGTTACCACTGTGAGTACTTTAACAGAGTACTTGTTTTGATTTTTCATATGAATTTATACAATGGTATGTTCAGTTTTACTTGAGACAATGTGATGCATAATATTTTTTGTTTTCTAGAGTAAATCTCATCTCTTTTTGGACCTCATTGTAAAATTGTTATACTAATTGCCACACAAGTAATCTACAGAAGGAGTTGTCGAGTCACTGCCGTCAGCTGATGGGTCAGCCGAAGCTATTTTAGTTGAAGGAAATCTTCAGAACGCATCTCCATGGTGGCAGCAGTTTCCTAGACGTTGGGTGATTGTGCTCTTGTGCTTTGCATCATTTCTTCTATGCAACATGGACCGAGTAAGTAAATGTTTTGCTTGCAGGATATATTTTTCTTATTGCGTGTTTACGTAGTGAGATACTTGTGGCAGGTGAACATGAGCATTGCAATTGTTCCCATGTCACAAGAATTTGGCTGGAACAGTGCAACCGTTGGCTTAATTCAGTCTTCTTTCTTCTGGGGCTATTTACTTACTCAGGTATAATAATTCAGTCACTCTCTGTAGGATGTTATGTAGCTCAATAAAGAGAGGGTAAATGTATTCCAACTTTAGTCTAAGCCATGCTCATTTTCTCTTGACTATAGATTCTGGGAGGTATAAGGGCAGATAAGTTTGGCGGGAAGGTAGTTTTAGGTTTTGGTGTTGTCTGGTGGTCCTTTGCCACAATTATGACACCTATTGCTGCGAAACTCGGTCTACTCTTTTTGCTTGTCGTGCGGGCATTCATGGGGATTGGCGAGGTTGGCCTCTTCTGCATTTCTTTTCTCTTCAATAATTGTCTCAGACCTGTTCAACTTCTCATTGGTAAGTTTATGTCTATCTTTACTACAGGGTGTTGCTATGCCTGCTATGAACAACATGCTTTCTAAATGGATCTCTGTCTCAGAGAGAAGCAGATCACTTGCACTAGTCTATAGTGGGATGTATCTCGGTTCTGTTACAGGACTGGGTTTCTCTCCTATGCTAATCCACGAGTTCGGATGGCCATCTGTTTTTTATTCGTTTGGCTCCCTTGGAAGTATATGGTTTTTGCTATGGCTAAAATACGTATGCACTCTCCTCCATGACATGAGCCAAGACTCTGATATCTACAAAACCTCCAAGAGATTATATTTCAAATGCTTCGTTTGTTTCATCTCAGACACATAGCTCTCCCAAGGATGACCCGGATCTAAGTGAAGAAGAAAAGAAGGTCATACTCGGAGGTAGCAAACCACGGGAACCTGTTACAGTCATCCCATGGAAGCTGATACTGTCTAAACCCCCTGTATGGGCTCTCACAATTTCCCACTTCTGCCATAATTGGGGAACATTCATCCTTTTGACATGGATGCCCACATACTACAATCAGGCATGTAGATCAGCTTCACTCATTTCCTTATGGGTTATATTTTTACAAACAAGTAAAATAGAATCATGTCTATTGGTCGTCTTTGATCAGAATCATGTCTATTGGTCGTCTTTGATCACATTGCAGGTCTTGAAGTTCAACCTCACTGAATCTGGTCTCCTATGCGTCTTACCATGGTTTACCATGGCTGTATTTGCTAATGTTGGAGGTTGGATTGCTGATACTCTCGTGAGCAGAGGTCTTTCAATTACATCTAAAAACAATTAAATCTGAAAATGACTAGGATGTGATTTGGTCATCCTTGGCGCGCCGACGGGTTCGTCGTTATCAATCCTCTTAACATTCCGGTAAGCTGCATAAGCGATCACATAGAAGATAACGAGTATGATCAAAACCACAATATTGATCACAAATACTTTTCTCCAACTCGTTTTCAAGCTACCAAGAACATCAGCTTTACAAGAGCTGCATTGGTAACAGAGTAGTCTCTGGTCATTGTTCCACAACATACAATCCGGGTTCGGTCCAACCATTTCTCCTCCTGGGATCCACACTGTCTCGTTCACATACGTATAGCACAAGCTGTTTTGTTCGGTCTTATCGTTAGCCTTCCCAACTGGAAACAACAGGTTAGTAATTGTGTGAAAGTGATAATGTACTTTTGATATGTTGGTTTCTTTCATGGTTTGGTTTTTGATTAGTCAATTTAAGAAAGTAAGACAATCGGATGTTTATTTAGTGTATGTGAATGACATGGAAATTGCAGGCAAGACAAGCGAGGGAGAGAGTGATGGGTGATGAGTTTAAAGAGAAAGTTAGTGACGAACATGAAGGGATGATCATCAGCTAAATCAGAAGACTTTGATCATTTTGGCAATTTGTTGTGTTTTTCTTAGGTCGATATTTGGGTGTACAATTGTTTTCTATTTATAGTAACCGGTGATTATCCGCATATAAACGCTGGTTATTTTCTATATATATAGAATAATGTATTAAGTGGTATATACATCACATTTGATAATTTCACGGAATTTGTTACTCTCTATATAGTTAATATTTGTTTACATATTTATTATTTTGTTAATAACAAAACTGATTAAAAATAATACAAATGATAAATAATTTACATACAAATAATAAACAATTTATGAATATTCGCAAATACTCCCTCCGTTTTTTAAAGATAGATGTTTATGCACACTTATTAAAATAATGCATTGATTTCTACGAAATATAATTTTCAATAAAGTTTAACCAATAGTGTTTCAGTATTTATCTTGAAGTTTGTAAAAATGCATAGAAAACAGTAAAAACTTTATTTTTTTGGAACAAAATCTTTTTGTGAAGTTTTTATTTTTTAAGAACAGACGGAGTAACAAGTAATTTAGCGGAAGTACCTTGCAACTAAGTTACTTTTTAACTAGTACTTGACATTTCGAGTACTCATTTTCAGCAAGCTAAGAACAAAAATGAATTATGTATTACATTTTTTGTTTATATCCGGTTCAACGGACACAATAAGTTCTGAATCAGGTCGTGGGGACGTAAATCTGTATTACTTGAACAAGGCAAGCCAAGTAACAACCGAACAAACACACCTAAAATAGCAAATACTTGCCTTCTGCACACCCTTGGAACTTACACAAAGCTAAAAGTGTTTCTTCTTTGTTCAATTCCTCGATCAGTGGCCTATTTTCTTGTGTTTTTTGTTACTTCAACTTATTCACAAGTATTGTTCTTTTGATCCCTCTAGATTTTTGTTATGTTTTGTTCACTCTCTTTTATTCAACATTAATTAATGAAATGCATATATGCCGATGGCTTAAAATTATATATGCAGAGATTCAACTAAGATTCTTATAGACATCTCTAATGAATTCTTGCGTTCAAGTACACCGTCTTGAAGCCATCGAGAAAAAAACGCAAAAATTCAACTAGACGACTGTGTAAAAGAGTCATGATATTCAAATTATACATTTTTGGTTCATATCGTTGATTGCTAGAGGCGCGTGAAGTTGTTGTTTAGGCTTTAGTGGCTTTGTGTAAATGTATCATCTTCTTCCTCTGTAATCGGTAGTTGTCTCTGTATATAAGGGAATTGTAACACTGAAGTTTATGGGGTATTTTGAATTGGGTTTAGTTTCGAATTAGGGTTCTTAATTAACCATGAAATTTCGAAATTCATGTGGTCTTAACTAAACAAAACCAACCATACCAAATCTGTCACCAATTGGATTTATGGTTTACTAAAACTGAACTAGTTAAAATGAATAGAAACCGAAGAAATAATGTACCTAAACTTCCCCAAAGCTTGTATGTAAGCTATAGTTACTCTTAAATGTAATTAACCTTTTGATTACCGAAAATTTGAGTAACGAATCGAATCGATTACTTCGAGTAATATATTATCGGTTTAATCAGTTTTATTTGGTGAATTTCGAAGAGAAAATTAGTCCTTGTAATTTTTTTATCAAACTTTATATTAATTGTAGCAAAATGGAAAATAAGCCTTTTGTTGTCAAATAACGACTATACTCTCTTCACCACAAGCAGGAGGTAGGCGAAGAAGACGACGTGGTGCGAAGATGGCTTCAGGCGGAACCGTAATCAAGCTCATGAGTCTTCGAGAAAGATAGTGCTCTGTTTTGATCAAATAGTTCAGTTTCTTTCAGATTATGTTTTAAATCCTTAAGATTGTATTTCCCTTTTTGTTGTCAAATAAATTTAACATTTCAAGAAAAAAAAAGAGAGAAAATAAGCCTTTAAAAAAAAATTCAACAGTCTCATTATACCGTATGGTCTAAGGGGTCAATGTAAAGTAAACATTCTTTTGAGTCAACTGTTGGAAATTCCAAAGCTTGAGAAAGAAGCTAACTACAAACAAAAAAAAAAAATAAGCTATTTCTATGTAAAAGAGGAGTTTTATTAGAAACTAGATTAGGCCCCGCATAATATGCGGGTATTTGATATTAAAATTGATAATTTATGTAATTATACCCGTATAGTTATATTCTAAATTAAAATCATGTTAATATAGTCATAAATTACGTGAGTAAAAAAATCAATAATGAGTTTAAATCTTCAAAAAGTTATAAAAGTAATTCATCAAAATGAATGATAAGGTTTTAAATCATATTTGAAATCTTATATACTTTGAACTGAAACTATTTTATAAATAAACATCAATTATTTTTAAAAAGTTGGTAAAAAATAAAATTATAATATATTACTATTCTATTTTGTAATTTTTTTTTTTTGTTAGGTTAATATATTTCTTTTTTACAACATCAAGAATGTATGGTAAGTGTTGGATAAGTTGAAGAATTTAAAATTTGATATAATTGATATATACTAACCTTTTCATCAAGTAGAAGAACTTTCATTCCCATAAGTACGTTATTTGCTTTTAGAAGAATACATGCAATAGTTCGACATTAAACACGATTTCGATCTAATTGATCGAAAATTAAATAGTTTTGACTGATTTGTGGAGGTGGTATTCAAAGAAATTTGAGGATTTGAGGTGTATGTTAAATTGTGGGATGTGTGTGTTGTTATATAGTTTTGGGATTTGCCTTTTTTGAAGTAATAAATTTTTTGGAAGGTTGAACGTATGTTTACTTTCCTTTTTAAATAATTCATGCTTTAACATTTATAAGATTGAATGTATGTTTCTTTTCCTTTTAAAATAATTTATGATTTAACATTTATTTATTTTTTATATATAAAGTTTCATTTTTGTGAGGTAACATTTATTTTGTTAACATAATGGTATTTTGTTTACATAAAATTTGGTTATGGTTTTTACAAATATGTTAATGAAACAATAAAAAAAATGTTAATGTGTCTTTATTTCATTGGGTTAACATAATGATATCTTTAATTTTCTAATTGCTTGATTTTAAATAGAGCATTTTAACACGTGTCATCATCTCGATCGATAATAGACACATGTCATGATCCCGTGAGTTACAATTTTGACAAACTCTCCTTTATATAATAAGATAGGAGTTATCATTTTCTTGTCATAATCAATATGGAAATTAAGTGTAGCTAAATTCTATATATAGAGAATCTATGGAGAGTTGTTCCATAAGACTCAAAAAAGAGATTTAGTTTTGAGAGAGTTTCTAAATCAATAAAGAAAAGTTTGTTCTTTAAAAGTTCTTTGAGTTTAGCTTATAGCTACATTATTTGGTATCGAGAGCCTTGTTAAGAAGGAGAATCGAACAAGTTGGGAGAGGAGAAATTCACGTCATCGAGTATGGAAGACGAGAATAAAGCTCAACCACAACCACGAACGAAAGACATTGGGACCTCATCAATTCAATGTCCTATGTTAACATCGACTAACTATACCGTTTGGTCGATAAGGATGAAGATTACGCTGCAAGTATACGAAGCATGGGAAACTATCGATCCTGGATCAAGAGATCAGAAGAAGAACGTCACAGCGATAGCTCTTCTGTTTCAATCCATTCCCGAGACCCTAATCTTGCAAGTCGGAGAACTAACGACATCAAAAGAAATTTAGGAGGACATTAAGTCGCGATATCTAGGAACGGATCGTGTGAAAGAGGCGAGACTCCAAACGTTGATGACGGACTTTGATAGAATCAAGATGAATGATTCCGATTCAATTGATGACTTTGCAGGAAGAATATCGGGAATAGCATCGAAGGCAGCATCTTTGGGAGAAGTTTTAGAAGAGTCAAAGCAAGTGAAGAAGTTTCTAAAAGGACTCCCTAGAACTAAGTACATTCATATTGTAGCCTCCCTAGAGCAAGTCCTAGACGTAAACAAAACGGGGTTTGAGGACATAATTGGGAGACTAAAGGCGTATGAAGAACGTATTGGTGAAGAAAATCAAAAGGTAGATCAGGGAAAACTCATGTGGACAAATAACGATCAAAGCAATCGTGGAGGTTATGGAGCTTTCCGAGGAAGAGGTAGAGGCAGAGGTGGTGGCGTTAGAGGTAGAAGTCGAGGTAGATTCAATGGTCAACACTCAGGAGAAGAAAGCGGAGAAAGCAATCAAAGACAGAAGAAAGATCGATCTAAAGTAATATGCTGGAGATGCGATAAGCCGGGTCACTTTGTAGCAACTTGCCCCGAGAGACCAAAACCACAAGAGGTGAACTTAAACGAGACTCAAATAGCGGACGATGCTCTTTACGTTCATGAGGTGGTGTTTTTGAATGAAGACAAAGTATTCCCAAAGAACTACGATACTAACTACGGCGACACAAGTATTTGGTATCTAGATAATGGAGCAAGCAATCACATGACGGGAAACAAAGATTATTTTTCAAGTTTGGATGAAAATCTGAAAGGAAAAGTTAAGTTTGGAGATGGTTCGTGTGTTGAATATTGTTGGGAAAGGTACCATTGTCTTTATAAGTAAAACAGGAGAGAAGAAAGTACTCCATGAGATTTACTACATACCCGACCTAAAACACAACATAATAAGTCTTGGACAAGCAACGGGGAATGGGTGCGAGGTACACATGAAGGGAGATATCTTGTCACTAAGAGATCCTAATGGAAGACTACTTGTCCAAGTAGTAAGATCCCCAAACCGCCTCTACAAAACGCCAATGGAGATAAGCTACCCAAGTTGTCTACAAATTCAAAGAGAGGATACAACATGGACTTGGCATGCACGGCTGGGACATGTGAGTATTGGTGTGTTAAACAACATGGTCAAGAATGATATGACCATAGGGATGCCGCATACAGATACAATGCATGAGAAGAATGTATGCGATGCTTGCTTGGCCGGAAAACAAACAAGAAATTTGTTCCCAACCAAAACGAGTTTCCGTGCGGCACAAGCATTGGCATTGGTTCATGGAGACTTGTGTGGACCGATCACTCCGCCAACACCAGCGAATAATAGGTATGTTTTTGTATTGATTGATGACTTCTCAAGATATATGTGGACAATACTACTTAAGGAGAAGAGTGAAGCATTCGATCGATTCAAAAGATTTAAAGAGTATGTCGAGAAGCAAATGGGCTTGACAATAAAAACTTTTCATTCCGATCGAGGACGAGAGTTTAACTCAACAGATTTCAATCGATTATGTGAAGAGAACGGAATCTCAAGGCATCGAACGGCACCCTACACACCACAACAAAACGGTGTGGTAGAAAGAAGAAATAGAACCTTGATGGAGATGACAAGAAACATACTCAAAAGGATGAAGATTCCAAACATGTTGTGGGGAGAAGCCGTACGTCACTCTACTTACATAATAAATAGAGTTGCTACAAAGGCATTCGAGAATCAAACCCCTTATGAGAGTCTCATGCGAAAGAAACCAAACATCGAGCACTTGAGAATTTTTGGTTGTGTCGCTTATACAAATGTTAATGGTCCTTACCTCAAGAAGCTAGAAGAGAGATCAAGGAGTGTAATTCATCTTGGAACTGAACCGGGTTCCAAAGCTTATAGGCTCTACAATCCGGTTTCAAGAAAGGTCATTGTTAGTAGAGACGTAGTCTTCGATGAGAAAAAGGCGTGAGACTGGTCGTCTATAACAAGAGACGCCGATGGAGAACCGGGAATGTTCACTTTACCATACTACGAACCTATAGAAGTTGGAAGTGGACATGAACATGAGCATGAGCATGAGAATGAGCAACACAACAATCAAGATCATACAAACCAAGACGAGGATGAAGAAGCCATCGACGAGGTTGTGAATGAGGATGAAGCCGAGACTCAACATGTGGTGACAAGGTATGGACTGTGGTAACTAAGCCAAGGTATCTCAAAGATTATGTAATGCTAGCTGATCTTGAAAGCGAAAGGTTACTACTCACAGTAGAAGGAGAACCAGAAAGCTACTATGAAGCCGCAAGATCAAAAGAATGGATTGATGCAATGGAAAGTGAGCTAGACTCTATAGAGAGAAACATGACATGGGAACTTGTTGAGAAACCGAATGGTGTGAAAACAATAGGGCTCAAATGGATCTTTAAGCTCAAGAAGATGGCAGATGGTTCGGTGAAAAAGCATAAAGCAAGACTTGTGGCAAAAGGCTATGTACAACAACAAGGAGTGGATTTCGAAGATGCGTTTGCACCAGTTGCAAGAATCGAAACCATACGATTACTCATAGCTTTTGCGGCTACAAGAGGCTGGGAGATTCATCACCTAGATGTCAAGACGGCGTTCTTAAATGGCGATCTAAACGAAGAGGTTTATGTAAGCCAACCAGAAGGTTTTGAGAAGAAAGGACAAGAGGATCGAGTATATAGACTTTATAAAGCCTTATATGGTCTATGACAAGCTCCTAGAGCTTGGAATCTGAAACTCGATCAAGTTCTAAAAGGGATGAGCTTTGAGAGATGCTTGAAGGAAACCTCTGTTTATCTCAAGAGAAACGCAAGAGATTTCTTGATAATTGCAATCTATGTTGATGATCTTTTTGTGACAGGATCTTCGCGGAAAATCATTGATCAATTCAAAGAAGATATGTCAAGAAAATTCGAGATGTCGGATCTTGGGAAGCTAACATACTATCTTGGTATAGAAGTGATTCAAGGAGACGATGGAATCACAATTAAGCAAGAGGGATATGCTAAAGGAATACTCTTGGATACTAAGATGGATACGTGCAATTCAACTCATGTGCCAATGGAGTCGAATTTGAAGATATCAAAAGCAGAAGATGAGCAAGAGATCAATGCAACGGAGTATAGAAGGACAATAGGCTGCCTAAGATATCTTGTTCACACAAGACCGGACTTAGCATTCTCAGTGGGAGTCTTAAGTCGTTATATGCAAAGCCCAAGAGAGTCGCATGGCCAAGCTATTAAACATGTTCTAAGATACGTGAGAGGAACAACAAACATGAGTTTGTTTTTCAAGATCAACGGATCAAGAGAGATCATCGGTTATAGTGATAGCATTCACAACATCGATGTTGATGATGGAAGAAGCACGTCAGTGCATATATTTTACTTGGGGTCATCACCGATCACTTGGACGTCGCAGAAGCAGCCTACAGTTGCTCTCTCATCATGTGAAGCCGAATTCATGGCAGCCACAAAAGCTGCAAAGCAAGCTATATGGCTTAAAGAGTTGTTGAAAGAAATACAGAGTTTGGATAGGAAGATCACACTAAGAATCGACAACAAGTCAGCCATAGCCTTAACCAAGAATCCGGTGTTTCATGGGAGGAGTAAACACATTCTCAAGAAGTATCACTTCATTTGTGAATGCGTGGAGAACGAACAAATCGAAGTAGAGCATGTACCAGGCACATAACAGAAGGCGGACATTCTCACTAAGCCGTTAGCAAGGATCAAGTTCAAAGAAATGAGAAACCTCATCGGAGTTCAAGCGATCGAGTTCTCCGGAGTTCAAGTTGGAATTGCGGGGGTGAATGTTGGAAATTCCAAATCTTGAGAAAGAAGCTAACTACAAACAAGAAAAGGAAATAAGCTATTTCTATGTAAAAGTAGAGTTTTATTAGAAATAGGAGTTATCCTTTTCTTGTCATAATCAATATGGAAATTTGGTGTAGCTAAATTCTATATATAGAGAATCTATGGAGAGTTGTTCCATAAGACTCAAGAAAGAGATTTAGTTTTGAGAGAGTTTATAAATCAATAAAGAAAAGTTTGTTCTTTAAAAGTTCTTTGAGTTTAGCTTATAGCTACATTATCAACTAGCTCAAAAACAATAGCCTTCTTTATAATAAAGAGAATAGCGAAACTTGTGGTAATTGTTCTACCTGGTTAGCCAAATGACGATTTTAACTTTACAGAATCTGCAAAAAATTAATCTAAAAAGTTGACCGCCATGCATCATCGGATCCATCACGTCTCATCGATCCGCCACTGCTTTCACTAACCGTTACGTTTCATCGGATCCATCACGTCTCATCGATTCGCCGCTGTTTCCACTAACTGTTACGTTTCATCTGATCTTCATCACTGTTTCTCCAAAACTGCTTCCATTAACCCTAACCGCCATGAATCATCGAATTCGTCACCGTTTCGACTAGCCGCCACACATCACTTATACCGTTGCTGTTTCCACTAACCGTCGTGCCTCACCGGATATGTAGCTGCTTTCTCCCAACGCTACACATCATTAAATATATCGGTATTTTTAGTTACCGCCAAGCACCACCGAATGAAAAAGAAAGAAATTAATATAAAAAAGAAAGTGTTGAAGAGTTCTTTTGGGGGTTATTTTTTTTTCCATAGTACCATAGCTATTCACCTAATTAGCCAAAAGACTGTGACTATCACGTGTGAATACTCACATTTTTAGTATAGTAGATTAGAATCATAACAAGACATAACACTAAATTCTACTAATACAATGAAATTCTAGTAAAAAAGTTATGTTTTTTCTATATCCAGATCAAATGAAACAAATATTTATTTCTAAAATGTAAGACATGATAAATTTTGATGTATACAATTAAAAAATAAATTAATTTATCATTAAATTGTTAGTTTCAAATAATTTGGATAAGATAAAAATCTTAAAATTTAATAGCCATGTACAATGTGACATTTGTGTAGGACCATAATTTCTACGATATGACAAACTGAATAATTTGTGATAGAATGATAACAAAACAGAATTGAGATCCAATAATTGATACCAATTTTGGATTCATGAAAAACGGTTTATGCGGAGGCGAGACACTCTTTCCTTAATTTTTTATATTGCTCATAGTGTGACGATTCGATGCAATTCAGAATCCCAGGATACAACTGCATCATCTCCTGATTTGCAACACCCAAAATCAGAAGTCTAACGAACGCTAGTAATATGTGTACTCTCAAGACTCAGAGAAATAGAGAGAAGAAACATGAAAAAGATTTTCATTTGTTGTGGTTTTTGTTGTGTATCGATTGATCTGATCTATATAAATGAGAAAAACAATTGTTTCTCTTTAATAGAAAACAAAGCCAACGTAACTGCAGTACGTGGTGGTTAGTGGAGTAATGAAAACTAATCTCAACGTGATTGATTCCTTCAAAACTGATTTTAATTTAGTTTTTACATTAATTATAATTATATAATTAACTAGAAGCTATATTTATTTGTTGATTTAATCAATAATATATTCCAAAATAAATTTGGACCAAATGATTTAATCTTACCAAACCATTGATCAAATCTCAGAAACCGATATCCAGTCCGAATATCTCTTCTCTCTATACACCTAAGTGTATTCAATATTCATCCATTTTCAACATTTATTTATTATTCAAACCAACTCCGATTTTGACAAATAAATATACTATATTATAGTGTTTATGGCACGATTTCAACGTGCCCAAAAACCGGTCTTTCCGATAGACGTTTCCACCAAAAACCTTATCGAAAAATGGTCTAAAACTATTTCGTCAAAAATGAGTTCCAACAATTTGTTCATGGAATATAATGTTTCTACGCTAACGCATGCACAATACACACCCATCCAAAAACGGTGCCCTCTTGATCTCTATCTCATTATATGCGTTCGATCTAGGGCTGGGCATTCGGATATCCGATCGGGTTCGGGTCGGGTATTTCGGTTTTTCGGGTACTTCGGTAATGGGGTTTAATACCCTATCGGGTATTTTATAAATTCGGGCCGGGTTCGGATAAAATGACTTCGGGTTCGGTTCGGGTTCGGTTATATCCGATGTGCAATCTATTTAAAAATATACTTCAAATATGAATTTGAACATAACTCAAATTGATCAAAAACTTCAAAACAAAAATTCAAATGAACATAGATATCGAAAAAGAAATTCGGTTTTATTAGTTTTTACATGAATTATCCAAAAATACCCAAGAAAATATCAAAAACAAAATTTTAAAAATTCAAATAGTGTTGATAATTTAGTTATTTTTATCCGAATATAATCCATACTATTCAAATGAACCAAAAGTTATAGAAATTATCTAAAATACATGAACATATCTAACCTTACATCCAATTATGTTTGGTTTAATTTATATTTGTGTTAGTTCGGATATCCGTTCGGTTATCGGTTCGGTCCGGGTTCGGATTCGGGTTTTCGGGTTTAGAAACATAGAACCTGATCGGATATTTTATAAATTCGGGTCGGGTTCAGATCGGGTAATTTGAGTCGGGTTCGGTTCGGTAATTCGGTTAGGGGTAATTTGCCCACCCCTAGTTCGATCCATTGTGAATGAACCAAATTTTATTTATAGAATATAAGAAATGATAAATTTCGATATATAAAATTAAAAAAATAATAATTTATCATTAAATTGTGAGTTTCAAAAAATTTGGATAAGATAAAAATCTTAAAATTTTAACAGCTATGTATAATGTGACATTTGCTCATGGAATATAATGTTTCTGCGCTAAAGCATGCACAATACACACCCATCCAAAACGTACCATGTTGTCTCTATCTCATTATATGCGTTCAACATTTGAATATTCAACATAAAGATCTACTACTACTAGTATATACTACTAGTATGTATCTGGAGTTGTAGAATCTTGATACGACACTACGCTTAATTCCACACAGAAAAACAAAAACCCAAGAAGAAGAATGGATTCGACGGAGACGGGTTTGCTCGTCGTAGAAGAAGAAGAAACCAAGAAAGATGGTTTTTTCCAAGAGATGAAAAGGCTCAGTTACATCGCAGGTCCAATGATTGCAGTGAACTCTTCAATGTATTTTCTTCTAATGATTTCTATAATGATGGTTGGTCATCTTGGTGAGCTTTTCCTCTCAAGCACCGCAATTGCTATTTCTTTCTGCAGTGTCACCGGCTTCAACCTCGTCGTATGTCTTCTTTAATCTCTCTAATCATGTTTTAAGGGTTTGGTTATATACTTATAGTATGGTATACTATAAAATAATGATGGTTTAATGGTTACAGTTTGGATTGGCGAGTGCGTTGGAGACTTTATGTGGACAAGCTTATGGAGCTAAGCAATACGAAAAGCTTGGTGAACATACTTACACCGGGAATTTGGCTCTGTTTCTTGTGTGTATACCTTTGTCTGTTCTATGGAGTTACATGGGTGAGATACTCTCTCTTATTGGTCAAGATCATATGGTTTCTCAAGAAGCAGGAAAGTTTGCGACTTGGCTTATACCAGCACTGTTTGCTTACGCGGCTTTGCAGCCTCTTGTTCGGTTTTTCCAAGCGCAGAGTCTGATTTTGCCTTTGATTATGAGCTCAATCTCTTCTCTCTGTTGTCATATTGTTCTTTGCTGGTGCTTGGTCTTTAAGTTTGGGCTTGGAAGCCTCGGTGCAGCTGTTGCGATCAGCGTTTCTTACTGGCTGAATGTGAGTGTTCTTGGATTGTACATGATGTTTTCTTCGAGCTGTAGCAAGAGCCGCGCACCGATTAGTATGAGTGTGTTTCAAAGAATGGGAGAGTTTTTCCGGTTTGGAATCCCATCTGCGTCTATGTTTTGGTATAAACTCTTCCTCTTGCTTGGTTTTGGACCTTTGGTTACAGAGTTGTAAATATTACATTGAAGGAGGTCTACAATGATGACTTCGGCAGAGGTCTACATTTTGAAATTCATTAAAAATGCTTTTAAATTCTATCTTTAATGAATTTTTCAGATTTTTTTGTTGAAACATGTGGGTTAGTTATTGTTTTTACTTATATGTCAGTTGGACATGTTTAGTTTTAATATTTATTGGATTAATCCATTTTCATGTTTGGTTAGTACATAACTCAGTTGTGTAGACGTCATACAAAGTCTACATTTTGAAATTCATTAAAAATGCATTTAAATCCTATTTATAAAGAATTTTTCAGATTTTTTCGTTCACAAATGTGTGGTAGTTACTGTTTTTATTTCAAAATGAGTTGGACATGTTTAAGTGTAATATTTATGGGATAAATCAATTTTTTTGTTTGGTTAATACTTATCTTATTTGTGGAGACTTCCTATGAAATCTACTTTTGTTGTGCAGGCTTCGGTTGAAGTATATATCTCAATTACATGTTGTCTATATTGAGACTGGGTTGTGAAAGACAAGTTATGGCATTTTGAAGTAGGTAGTCATAAAAGAGGAGAACTTCAAATCTTTTTCAAATCCTTTTCTCAAAGAATTCTCAAAACCTTGAACACGTAAAAAGATCCTGAAATTTTAACATTTACAATTTTAACTCTAGTGTGTGTTTTGTGTAATCATAAATCAAGTCAAAGTTCATATCATTATCTCACTTGGTGAATTGTAATTCAAGAAGTAAAGAGGTTTTCATATATTGTTAAGAACTTAAAATTAAGAACTAATCTTTTCTTTAGTTCAAAATGATAAAGATTTAAGATACAATGAATGGTTTTACAATTGTATATGCCAATTAATGAATCACATAAACAGTACTTTTAGCTTTCTTTGCTGGTTGTTGATTCTCTTTAGAAAGTCTTCCTCTCTTATGCTTTGGCTTTCATTTTCTCTTTTGCTTTGGCTTTGCCATTTGTGTTGGTACTTCCTCTGCGCCTCCACTTTGAACAATTGGCTTTGAAGTTATCTTGGATAATGTATGTTCACTCTAAACAGAGACAAAGCAATTGATGAAACCTTCCACCATAGTTTCTGCCTCAGAGACATTAGATTGTGGTGTAAGCAGTATGAAGTCGTCATTCATAATAGCGTCAATCTGACAAGGAAACACAAGATCCAAAAATTAGGCTATCGCTCCAATATATTAATTTACAGAGTCAAATGAAGCATTATTGCTCAAATACTTATCATTAAAATGGCATCAATAATAACAATGTGATTTCAGCAGACTTTAAAAAACGTTCATGAAGAAAATCAAGCTAGAGTAACTTATCAGAGCCTCCACGTGAAACAAGCACAAGTTTCATGACTTCATTTAGTTTTTCAATCAAGCCCTAATATTAATCCTCATAAAAAAATTCTCAAAACCCACAAACAACAAAGATAAATAACTAACCACTTCAAATCAATAAAAATAGCTAATAAATGGCTATACCTAGCAAATTCGAAGAGCTAATAAATGGCTATAACTAAAGTGACAATGATGGCAAATTACCATGTGATTATGTGCCTGTGAGACTCATAATAGAGTGGCTGATTGCAATAGTTCAGCTTCCAATAGTTTCCATTGACCTAGAAAATGAGAAGTAAGAGCAGAACATTGCCAAGTGCTTTAGTTACAGAGCAAAATAATCTTGACATAGGAAAATATATGTGGGACAAAAGGCAGATAAAAAATGTTAGAACAAACATAAGTTATATACAAACTATGGTATATAATCTCACACCTCATATCATCACCACTATGAGCATAGCAAATGCTTTGAACGATTTATACTTTTGGCAAGAAGACATTTAAAATCACATATTCACTTTCTGCTAACTTAGAAAGATACTCAAAGAGTCAAAGAGGGAAAGAGTATACATACATTGGTATCATGATCCTTGTAGAGATCCTTATGAAGGATCTTTACAAATACCTTATCCCCATTCGATTAAGCCACTTGATATATTCCCTGGTAAGTCAAAAAGCAATGTAGTATTTTGTTAAAAAACGTTAACTTGACTACTAAAGACTTCATTATGAGAAAGTGAAGCAAAAAGCTCTTGCCTTTGAGCTACCATCAGCCTTCCGGACTTGAAGTTCTTGTGGATTTACAAGACCTTCACGAGGATTCGCCACAACCATCAGTGTCCTACTAGTTCTCTAAAATCAAGAAGAAACAATTGTAACTAAACAACAAAATGTGACATGAAAAGGAGCAGAGCTTGATTCATCAAAAAGCATACCAGCATCGACCTGCTTCGAGGGGGCGTGAGCTCTGTCTAGAAAGTTATCTTGTCTCTGAAATATATCAACTTCCTGACACAAACACATGCGAAATAATATTAGATTACAATGGAAGATACAATGACTAAAAGAGAGAAAATGAATCAGGTTTTGTCTCCTTAGACTCGTACATGAGCAATATATACAAGTTTTCACCGTGGCTGATGATGGAACTTCGTTGCTGAGACATCTGGTTTTGATAAAACGGAGGAGAAGGACAAGCGGCATAGTTTTGATTTGACGGCCACTGATTAACTTGATTATATCGTTGTTGCGGTGGAGGCTGAAAATTGTTATTCCGGTTAAACGGTTGTTGCTGACCATGGCTGAATACAAGACTGGCGTCATGGACTGACTGAAAATGTGAGCCACATGCAGATCTGGAAGAAAGAAGAGAGCCATGAACAGATCTGGAAGAGAGAGATGCTCGAGAGAGATAGAGAGAGGGATGTTTGAGAGAGAGCGTCGTTTAACAAATAACAAAAAAATAGGGTTACGTAGTAAAATTCATTTATATATGCAGGCAAAAATATTCGGTTAGGTTAAAATTTCAGTTTAGTAGACATCAAAAAAAGTCTACGAAACCCTAAACTCTAAATGAAACCCTAAACGCTATGTAGACTTCAAAAGAAGTCTGCAACTTGGAGTAGACTTTAATAGAAGTCTGCAACTTGGAAAGTTTAAATTGATTGTTTTCAAAAATGATTCAATATCCTAAATAAAAACTTGTTTTAAACATTCAAAATATTTGATATATTCGTTATTTCACATTTTTACGTCAAATTGAGCATTTTAAATATACAAATTATACACTCTAAATCTAACCCTAAATGTAAAAACGTGTTTCCGACTTCTAATGTCAAACCGTTATCTATCTTCTGGACTCGTAACTCAGAGACATACGCCAAATAACATACATAAGTCAAAATAAAACATCACTTTATAGTTAACATAACTTTATAATATGAACTCTAAACTATAATGTCTACTAAGTTGTTTACTCTAAACCCTAAATCATATATAAGAATCTTTAAACTTAATCTATTACAACCATAAACTCATGAAACCTATAAATATCAAACAACAATAAGTACCAACATGTGACCACATCAATAACTAAACACATGCTTATAGACAATATTAATTGGTATCTCATGTATTGATTTAGTATAGTATGTATTTGTATTTCATTTACTACCCCATTTTTCTTTGTTGGTTTAATTTGTTTCAATTTTGTGAAATTTTATTTTTTAAACGTCACATATGTTTATAGTTTGGTTATGAATATAACTTTTTTATCAAATTATTTTTTGATGATTTATAAATTTAAAATAACTAAATAATTATGGAGTAGACTTCTTTTGAAGTCTTCAACATGTATTATGTAGGCTTCTCCGAATGTTTACATGGTAGACTTCTCTAGTGCGCTGTAGACTTCTTGAGGGATAAAACAGTAATTCTGCAACCCATTTTTTTGTTTGGTCATAAATGCTGTATTTGTAATTTTACTACCCTCTTGGGTTAGTTTTGCCAAACATGACATAAGGGGTCTACATTTGCATTTAAAATCAATTTTTGAGTCATTTTTAGCAATTTCACCTAAATTTATTCAAAAATATTGTTCTTTTGATCCCTCTAGATTTTTGTTATGTTTTGCTCACTATCTTTTATTATTTACTTATGTATCATAAAAAATTACAAATGTCATGCCAAAGTATACAACATTAATTAATGAAATGCATATATGCCGATGGCTCAAAATTATATATGCAGAGATTCAACTAAGATTCTTATAGACATCTCTAATGAATTCTTGCGCAAGAATTCAACTAGACAACTGTGTAAAAGAGTCATGATTTTCAAATTATTGGTTCATATAGTTGATTGTAGAACCAAAATTTACTTGAATATATCTTTACCGTTTTATGTCACCAATTAGATTTACCGAATTAGTTTAACGAATACCGATCAGAAAAAAGGAGGGTCAAAGCTATAATGTACCTACTCATAAAATTTGTATTCCTTCCGTCCTATTTTAGATAATTTTTTGGGAGAAAAATTTGTCCATTTTAGTTGATTGTTTCAATTTTCTATACAAGATTTATTGTGTTTTTGTTTTTTTTGAGTGTTTGAATTCTGCAGACTGTTTTTTCATTGGTTGAATCATTTTGGAATTTGTGTTTTTTATTAAAAAGATAAACAATTAAATGGTTTCTTAATTTGTGGGTAGGAACCTTAAAAATCATCTAAAATGGGACGGAGGGAGTAACGAATGGAATGGAATGAAATCGAATCGAATAAATTACTTCGAGTAATATATCCACCTCAGTGCCACCATAAAGTACGAACAGTGTATTTATGTTATTAGTGGATTCACTAAATCAGGTAACTTTAGATACATCCCATCTTTTTGATTTTTGTATGTATCAAAAATACATTTTATGCCTATTAGTGTCTATCAAGATTTAAACCGGTCAATTGAAACACTGTTTTTAGTGGACGAGTAGAATCCTAATACGGCAAGACGCTAAATTCCAAAAAAAAAAAATACTTTACTTGGGAGAAAATTTTAAAACTTTCCACTCACATTTCTAGATCTTTGAAGACAACGAGAAAGAGCGAGGAAACACAAAGAGTAGAGTAGGTTAAACAAAAACAAACAAAACTTCTTTTTTTTTATAAATATTTTTGGTTGTTGATAATTAAGAAATTGAAAAAGGGCTTCAAGATAAATCTGATTGGTTCAGAGGATAAACATGAAAATAGTTTTTTATTTTAATTTATTTAATGCCTTGAAGAGGAAGTAACAACCATATGTTAACAAATATAATCAACAACAACCATATGTTAGCAAATATAATCAACATTGCAGTCCACTAATTCCTAACCTAATTAAGTAAATATAGATTCATTCCATATTTCCCAAATCTTGTAACAAAAAGTCAAAAAAAACATTTATTCACTTTGGTAATTTCAATAAGAAACTTGCATCAAAATTTGTTTCTCTCAGATAATATGGCCCATTTAGAGAAATTTATGGCGGCTGAATAAAATTACTAGGAACATTGTTATAAATCTGTATCTGGAATAAGTGTAGAATCTTGATACGACACTCCGCTAAATTCCACACAAAAAATAAAATAAAATAGTCGTATAAATCATAGAGATTACGATCAAGAAGATTATAAAATACCTAAAGAAATCTCGAAATCTCCGGGGAAGCAAAAAAAAAAAACAGAACCACCGAAGAATGGATACGGCGGAGAAGGGTTTGCTCGTCGTAGTCGGAGAAGAAGAAGAAACCAATGGGTTTTTTAAAGAGATGAGAAGGTTAGGTTACATCGCCGGTCCAATGGTTGCAGTGAATTCTTCAATGTATTTTCTTCAAGTTATCTCTATCATGATGGTTGGTCATCTTGGTGAGCTTTATCTCTCAAGCACTGCTATTGCTGTTTCTTTCTGCAGCGTCACTGGTTTCAGCCTCGTCGTACGTCTTCTCTCTTTAATCTCTAATCTTGTTTTAAGGGTTTGGTTATGTGCATAATCTCTAATCTCTATTATGGTTACAGTTTGGATTAGCGAGTGCTTTAGAGACATTATGTGGACAAGCTAATGGAGCTAAGCAATATGAAAAGCTTGGTGAACATACATACACTGGAATCTTGGCTCTGTTTCTTGTGTGTTTACCTTTGTCTGTACTATGGAGTTACATGGGTGAGATACTTTCTTTGATTGGACAAGATCCTATGGTTTCTCAAGAAGCTGGAAAGTTTGCGACTTGGCTTATCCCAGGGCTGTTTGCGTACGCGGCTTTACAGCCACTTGTTCGGTTTTTCCAAGCGCAGAGTCTGATTTTGCCTCTGATTATGAGCTCAATCTCTGCTCTTTTTGTTCATGTTGTTCTCTGTTGGTACTTGGTTTTCAATTTTGGGCTTGGGAGTTTCGGTGCAGCTGTTGCGATTAATGTTTCTTATTGGTTGAATGTGAGTGTTCTTGGATTGTATATGATGTTTTCTTCGAGCTGTAGTAAGAGCCGTACAGCGATTAGCATGAGTGTGTTTGATGGAATGGGAGAGTTTTTCCGGTTTGGAATCCCATCTGCATCTATGATTTGGTATATACTCTTCTCTTTCTTGGTTTTGGATCTTTGGTTACAGAGTAGTGAGTATTACATTGATTTGTATTGAATCTCTTTGTTGTTTTCTTGGTGTTGAATTAGCCTCGAGTGGTGGTCATTTGAATTCTTGGTGATGCTTTCTGGTATTTTACCGAATCCGAAGCTTGAAACCTCTGTTCTCTCAGTGTGGTATGTTCTTAATATTTAAGACTTCGTTTTGGAATTGAATGTCATCATATGAAACTAAGTTTCTTGCTTCTTTTCTTTAACAGTCTATCAACAATCTCCTCATTGTACCAAATACCAGAGAGCCTAGGCGCAGCAGCGAGGTTCTTTCTCAATTCCTTCGTCTGTTTCTTTTTGATTATGCAAAATGCTCGCTATGTAAAAGACTAAAACCTCTCTCTGCTTTTTGTTGTTGTTTCCAGTACAAGAGTTGCAAATGAATTAGGAGCTGGAAACTCGAAACAAGCTAGAATGACAGTTTACACAGTGATGGTTATGGCAGGAGTAGAATCAATAATGGTTGGTGCAGTAGTTTTCGCTGCAAGAAACGTATTTGGTTACCTATTCAGCTCTGAAACCGAAGTTGTCGATTACGTAAGATCAATGGCTCCACTAGTTGCATTATCAGTCATATTCGATGCCCTACATGCAGTGCTTTCAGGTTAGATTTCTGTTCCTTTTTATAATGTCAAACTCATTAAGAGACTAATCTAATGAAGTTAAGGATTGATTATAAATGTGATTGAAACAGGTGTGGCTAGAGGATCAGGGAGGCAAAATATTGGAGCATATGTAAACTTAGCTGCATATTATCTCTTTGGCATACCAACTGCTATAATATTAGGATTTAGGTTTAAAATGGGAGGAAGAGGATTATGGATTGGTATTACAGTTGGGTCATTTGTACAAGCTGTTTTGCTCGGTCTTATCGTTAGCCTTACCAACTGGAAACAACAGGTAAGTAATTGTGTGGAAGTGGTAATGTACTTTTCGATATGGTTTTGATTAATCAATTTGAGGAAGTGATGTTTATTTAATGTTACGTGAATCAATATGGGAATGCAGGCGAGGAAAGCGAGGGAGAGAGTGATGGGTTATGAGTCTGAAGAGAAAGATAGTGACGAACATGAAGATATGATCATCAGCTAAATCAATGAGACTTTTCATTGTTTTGGCAATTAATGTTGTGTTTTTATTAGGTCGATTATTTTGGTGTAGTTGTTTTCGATTATAGTAATGAGGAGATTGAATGTTGCACATGTTAGTGTGCACATGAGTTTTGGCCTCTTTACTTTCTTTCCCTACACATGACATGATGGATCTCTCTCTGTTTTGGGTTTCTCTCTTAGAAGGTTAATAATCATTAATCATATAATATTGTGCAAAGTTATTACGGATTTTGTTCTTGGGTTTCTATGCTTTTCCAGACAAAAAAGTTTATTTATATGCATCGCGGAGTCCAAGTGCCCAACTATGTTTGGTTTTGCAAATTTTTACAATTCATCAAAACTTAGTGATGCATTTGGAACCAAAGGGAGTGAAACATAGAGTAAGGGAATGGGCTATGAGTCCTCGAAATGTAGGCTTAAAGTATATGTTTTTAGCCCAAAAATGTGATCTTCGTTATGGAGTAGACATGAGAGAGTTTTATCTACCTTCACCTTGAATCGATTCGGATTCGGGTTTTTGGGTCTGGATCTGTATGATGCATGCACCCAAGTGCTTCCTCTTATTTTATATGCTTTTTTGGCCACTTATTCGACCATACGGCTTAGATATTGAATATATGTATATATATTATTTTTTTATTTGTTATGTCGGACAAATTCATACAAATCTAAAACTTATTTGATTTATCATATACTCTATAATTTACAAAATATTCTTATTTTACATCATTATTGAAGTATATAACTATTTATTTATTTTTGCTAAGAGTAATACATAACTATTCATGTTTTGAAATATATCAAATTATTCATGTATTCACGGATGGTACTTAAAAACTTCGAGTCAAACTTCTCAAAAGGTGATTACATCAAGAAACAAAGAGGTGATGTGGCCTCGCAACATCTCTATATAGGTAAATCCATCGCCGTACTTGTAGTTGATATCCATAACTCGTTCAACATTCAAAGCTACACGCAGAAGTTCCATGGACACAGTACCAATAGTCTTCAAGAACTCTTCATTCACTAGCTTGGAGGCATGTTTAATTTTTCTGCCAAACTCTAGAAACGCTTCTTCTTCGGTAACTCCATATTGCTTCATGTAACACTTGATCCCTGTCGCAATCTCTCCTCCAGCCATTTCATCCTTAACATATCAAACGTATGTGTAATAAGTTAAATTAAACAACATATAGAATCTTGATGTTATAACCAACTCATCATTATAGAACATTTTAAATGACAAACAATAAATGTGATTTTTTTGGTCGGATTTTTATCATAAAGAAAAAGTACGTATATTTTGGTGTTATTTATATGCATATTAAAATAGTACCTTGAAAGTAGCAACATCATCTCTAAGACGTGCTTTTTGATCTAGAGCTTGAATGAGTTGGGGTCTTGATATTATCCAGTCATATGCTTCTTTTCCTGCAATCTCCCCCATACCCACGAAGGCGGTTGCAAGAAGAGAATGTACTCCCCCTGTCACTAATCCAACCTCCATGTAGTCGTCGAAGTTCGGTACGTATCCTGTTCGTGCCCACTTCGCTATTGTCAAGTTCGCTCTACATACTCTCTTCAACTGTTTCAGCGTTCAGTTTAATTCTTTACACAAATGAATCGTTATATATGCATAAGAACTAAAAAATTACAAATAGTTTACATATATGTTAATATTACACAGAGCCTACATATGGATTTGTGATTTGTTCCGTTTTGGATGAATAATATATTTACTATTTTCTTTGCTTTGATTCAACAGAAATATTCATATTTTTACGATCGAATTGGAAGCAAGCAAATCTAAAGAATCCTTTTTCCAATCGTAATATGTTCCTCGTCTATCGTACATTGCACACTATACAACCTCCCTTCTGATCTAACTTCCCCTTTCAACTCTTGGAAAAGATTTATCAATGAACTCAACAAAATCTTCAGATGATCTGGTAGTGTGTTTATGGCATCAACTTCCCACCTATGCGTAATTGAAACACACATGTCAAATGTTTCGCTTGTCTTTCCATCACCATAATCTTTAGACTACATAGAAATGTTATATTCTCTCTAATATCCTCATGTAACATGATTATCACACCAACAAAAAGTATGTACTAAATATATCCATGATGAATTTTGAAAACACTTTTCCAAGTACATGCTTCGAAATCAGCTTTATCGGTTATTAGAAAGTATAGTCTACCATTTTTTCAATAGTACCTTTCCAAGCTTTGAACGAAACCTATCACTTCAGTAAGAGTACAATAGGCATCAGCTGCATCATCCAAAATGGTATAAAACACGAGGCATTTGCTCAGTATTATTCTACCAACTGAATACTTTGGCTCCATATAGAAGCCCGTTGCCCAGAAAAGAGACTCCACCACTCTCTCTCGGAAGTAATTAGGCATCTTTGATTCCAAATCTAGCTCTTCCCACCATCTATACATGCGCAAATGGAGAATGACGACATGAAAACATTTTTTGATTCTTTTTTTTTGTTCAAACCACAATCTCATATATTAAGCTTACTCTCCATTAAAGGAGGAATTGTTTACAAAACTTGAGACCAAAGTCATCAAGACCATCAAAGACAATGCTACAAACATAAAACGTAATGCATAGAAGAAAAAGATAGATGTGGTCCATAATCTTGACCAACAAAGGACGTGACGGAGATCGATGCCATTGTTGCTAAGAGATGAGACGACGCCGGAAACAAAGAACACACACGGTGATTCAATGCCCGAGACTGAATCTGTAACTAGGACAGAATAAACAGTCATGATTTTGGCTACAAGCACAGATTTACACTGGCTTACCGAGCCTTTGAGTAGGACGAGGTCTGAAGTATTTGTAATCTTCGACTCCGAACAGCCTGCAATGAAACCACTCACAAAGAATGGAAACATTAGGAGAAAAATATACTCCATACTAGAGGATTCAAGGCAAAAAATGCCCAAAGAAACCAAAGTCGCAGGGAAAATGGCATTAACAAGCTCCTTCAGTTTAATCTGCCACCAAGAAAGCGAGAAGAACTTCATAGCACCAAATATAAGAGAACATAACCTGCATACTGCAGTACATGGCCGCATAAAGGCGATAGATGTAGAAACTAGGAATACAATAATAGAGCCCTCAATACGAGGTAAGATCAAACAAGGGGATCCATGAGAAACCCACACCAAGATTATTTCATCATTGATAGGAGAATCAAGGGCATAATAAGCGGATCTGGATCTGCAAACTGCAGTAATATAACGCACACTAGCGATAAGAGTGCCAACAAATAGCACAGTAAAGGTAAAAGGACCTGATACAATCAAGAGTAATCGATAGAAGGCTGAGACTAACAAGCCTTGAGCTTCCCATTCAATAACCCTCCACCAACTTTCCCAAGTAGGAGAAGCAAAGGATGAGCAAGAGAGTACCTTATTCATAGAAACACACCACAAAGAGGTTCCACAAAACTCGAGAGGCGAGCTGCAATCTACTAACATCAATTGTAGATCTAGGTTTGGGACTATTCGAGGGAAGCCAACGGTGGCTCGGAGACGCCAGACAGGAGAAGCAATAGGCGGAGGTTCAAGAGGAATTGGAGGGTGTGGAGAGTCCAAGGATTGAACTGCGTCGAGGCCTGGATCTGGAGGCTCTGGAGATGGAACTGGACCAGCAGAAGGTGGTTCCATGAGGCGTGAGAAAGGAAGACGATAGAACTACGGAGGAGGAGCTTCGATCTGGTGGAGACGAGTCGTCGGTGGCTACCTCGGTCGGCGTGCCTGGGAGAGAGCCTTTAGGGCGAACGTCACTTTTATCTAATTTCTTTATTACATTTTTTTGATTCTATATATATAGTAATGTAAGATATTTAATATGTGATTAAATCTCTTACTTCACGAGGGTTTGAAGCTCTTGAATATAATGCAACTGCATGAACTTGAAGTTGAGCTTTGCCAACTTGAGTAACATCTCGTCATGATTGATCTCTTGTTCATAGAACCGAATATATTCCTTTGCTATTAGCACCTCCGGCTTTTCTTTATGAGAAAGATGCAACACATTTTGTATGAGCCTAGATATATGTGGCTGATCATGGGTGCTTCCCACAAATAGCTCCAAGTGTTTCTTCGTGAAACGCATTGCTTCGTCCAGGATTTCTTCTGTAGTTGTCCCAAAATGCGACGCTTCGTAGAAGCTTAGCATACCTCTTACATCCTTAATCATGCATTTCTTAAAATCCCCATTCTCTCCCTTAAACTTGTTGAACATGTCTATAAAGGGGGAAAAAATCAACAAAAAATCACTACCTTAGAAAAACGTATGCCAAAGGAAACACATGTTAACATCATATATAATTATATATCAAACAGAAAATTATCTAAAATACCACACTTAGAAATACCATAATTTTTCAAAATGTTTCACAAATATCTCTATTTTTCAAATGTTCCACAAATGCCACAAACACAAAATTGATTTTCAAGACTTTATAATTAATTATTTTTTTGTTTGAGTTAACTATTGTACAATTAAGGTATAGCTTTTAGGGGTAAGGCTTGAATTTATGGTTTAATTTGAATGTTGGAAGTTAATTTTAGTTTTGTAGTATTTTTTAGAATATTTAAAAATGATGGTATTTTTAGAATATAAAACAACTAGTGGATTAAAAAAACAACAACTAGTGGTATCTTTGAAAACAAAATTTCATTATGTGACATTTCTGAGAATTGTCCTATAAAATAGTTGAGCTCCTCAAGGGTTATCATATATAAACTCACCGGAAGACACGTTGTGACCGTATCACCTGAAAACCCGGAAGATGACAGAAACGGTGTACATATCCTTTTCTCCGAGTGTGATATCATCCACCTTTTCGAAAGTCACTTTCATGAACTCTTCAATCTCTTTGTCGATATGGTAAGCGACTCCAAGATTGACTAGTGTATGGATCAAAAGAATCCCCTGCTTCGTGTCCGAACAAACCAGCTTGTCACTCACTCTACGCTTAAGTGCCTCGATATCTCTCCCAAGGTCATCCATTTCCTAAAAAGATTTTCATGTCATATGTCAAGAGCAGACCGTTCCTATGATGTAAGTTTCGAAACATCTCTTTGAAAATAAAATAAAATTTTAGATTTAAGAGCCAATTTAGAAAATTATAGTTGACATCTCCTTTATATAAAAGGGGAAGAATTTCTGGCCTCTAAGCTATGTCACCTCATCAAAAAAATCTGAATTTTTTCACCCAATCAATACTAATCATAATAATCAGCAATTTCCAGCCTTCAAAAATGACGCACAATTACTCGAAATATTATAGGGCCATCAAAACATTATGTCTGATTTTGCTTCCCATTAAAAACCCAAACTCAAATCAAATCCAAAAAAGTAGGCCCAGTTTCTCTACCATTGATTCTTCTTACCTTCGTCTTCCTCACCCCAGAATTGTGGTGAATGGAAAATGGTAAAGGTGTTGCATATACCGTAGAGGAAAAGGTGCTGCAAGCTCTACAAACTGACACTACGCCTTCAAAAACTTCGCCCTTTTATTGAGCATGTTGGGATTGGACTGACTTAGCCTGATTGGTTCTTTAGGTAATCCGAATTAACTTAAAAAAAAAGCGTGCAGATAACCAACATCACCTTCCAAGATATCGGGTAACTCTCTACATCAAAGCTCTAACTATTACAGATTGTTTTATTATATCCACATACCTTTCTCGCTGTATTTTTTTTCAACAAATATTTACAAAGCTTTTGGCCTAGAAAAAGTTGTGTATTTAGAGTCTCTTACAAATCTTTTTGGGTACCTTTAGTACAGAAGATGTCAATCAACAACAAAGGCATCATTATTTTTTATTGTTAGTTAAGCTACCCTATTTTGAAGTGTTGGAATTGATATTTTCCCAAACCTCTGATTAAGCTTCTAAGGCATCTCCAATCCACCAGTCCATTTTAAATCCAAAATGGAATAATTTTAAAATAGAGTTGAGTTAAAAAAAATTCTCCATAGTGGCGTCAAAGTTGGTTGAAATCGACCCACATCAATCCTTAACCTTTGCAAACCTTACGCCTCTACTCAAGGTACTTTATAAACATAGTTCATAAATTCTTGTGGTTAGCAATAAACTATTTATTTCATTTTTGTTAAGTTTAAAATTGTTTCACTGTTTTCGTGTTTGATTTTTCAAGTTTGTCACATTGGAATGAATGAAGGACTAAAGACTACCAAGTTCTTAAGTTCTACGGTCAGTCCTTATAATTTAATTTATTGAGCATTGATTGCAAACTCATAGGGCAGGGGATTGGTGGTTTGGGAACAATTTCAGAAACAAATGGATTAAGAAATCAATCATCTTATCAAACCTTTTTTGCTCTATTAAATAGCAGTAAGGATAATCTTATTCTCAAATGGAGATACTCCCGTAGTCTCTCAATAGATGATGTTCTAAAAATTTATTTTTGTATCAATTTAGTCTGTACATTTGTGTTGGCCAAATTGGATTACATTATTTAATTAATGTTTAGTCACAAAAGCAAAATATAACGGAGCAAAAAAATCCATTCAACAAGTTCACACATAAAGATTGAAAATCAATAAAACCAACTCGATTTCACTATGGCCCTATAAAAAAACAACTCTAAAATACATATAAAAATTTCATAATTCATCATAAAATCCGGGCGTAACCCGGAGAAGCCCTTAATAAAAAAAAGAACAACCAATATAAAGGCTCATTCTTAAATAAGCTCATTTGAGCCTGAATTTTTATGAATAAGTTTATTTCTCGAGGCTTAAATAATACAGAAACCAAAATGAAATTTTGAAACAAAATTAGATAAATTATAAAAAAAAGATTATGTCAAAATGTTTTTTTGCAATATTTTTGTTTAGAATTACCTTCTGTGATTTGACCACTCGGCTCTACCTCAACATGATATCTTTACCAGTTGATATAAAAATTGAAATACACAAGTATACAAATTAAACAAGATATTTGAAGTTCTAACTTTTTCGACTTTTTTTAATATATAAAATATTCTTGTAATAAACATTTTGCACAAAACTTCAAGTAGTTTTGTAACATACATAAAAGGGCCATATCGATCTTGTACATACCGAATGATTAACGGAAACAGAACGGAAGCGATCCTCTAATAGAGAGGGCGGAAATTGAATCAACGGGCGATTTGCAGCTTCATGATCATTAATGCTCGGCCTAGCTCTAGTTACGACCAACTTTTTTGACAATGGGTTTCTAGAAAAAGCCAGATAGCGATCTGGGATGACCAAGCCCGAGTTTTGTGGCAAAAAATGAACAAGAGATTGAAAATGTGACACATATTTGGTTATGGCTTCCATTTTCCTATGGAGTTTTGGATTGGAGAAGCTGATGAAACTGAAACCATTTTATACAATTTATTCTTAATATATATTAACTGTTCTGATCCACGATGACCCACTTGCCTCCGCCTCTTGTCAGTCCACATGCTCGCTCTCCCCTCTTCTTCTCATCCATTCCCACGTTAACTATTAGTACTTCCTTCAATGTTATACTTGTAACCGTTGGCTCTTTCTCCTTTTCAAGTCACATGTTTAAATGTTTCAAGAAAATTATATACTTGTAAGTTGTAACCGTTAGCTCTTTTTTTTTTTTTTTTTCTCAACCTAACTATTAATCAGAAACAACCATTCGAGTCGGAAATCCAACTCGGTGGAAGATTGCTTACATAAGAAAAATGAGAAACTCGAGATCTTGCTGAACGAGACAGACAGTCCGCCTTTAGATTAATAGTTCGCGATATGAGAGATATTGAGAAGTTGGATATTCGATCTTGTAAACTTCTGAGCTTGATTGAGAGAATCGAAAACGCCGGCCACTCCTCTGGATGTTGGACGATATCCACTAGGCCAGAACAATCTGTTTCAAACACCGGACACGTCATATTTCTGTCCATTATACAAGACATTGCCCATATAAGTGCCTCCATCTCCGCATGTAAGGGAGTCCGTCGCTTGGTTACACCTTGAGAACCTAGAGATAAAATATTATCACCCTGGAGACAAACCCACCCCAAACCTGAAGTAGAATATGTGTCTTTCCACAATCCATCTACCTGACATCGCCATCGATGTGTATCCATAGCCACCGTCTAGGGGACCTCACGAATGCTATCCTCTATTTCACTCTCCCTTGTCAACGCAGCCGTCCACTCTGGAATTCAGCCGCCACCAAATTGAAAACATCTTGTGTGTGACGCCCGTAAACCATTTTTTGAGGAAATGGAGGGGCTGTCGATCGACACGCTTAGTGTCTGTCGATCGACAGGGCTCTTAAGGGCTGTCGATCGACATGCCTAGTGGTTGTCGATCGACAGGTGCTCGAATTGGCTGGTTTTCTGGTTCGATTTAAGTTGTTCAATTGGACCGGGCCGGTTTGGGTAAACCCTAGGGCTTCGTATTTAAGTGTTTTTGGCCGCATTTGAGCGAACCAAAGTCCCAAAAATCAGAAACAGAGAGTTTGAGAGGAGTTTCTCTTGTTCATGATAGTTTGTGATTAGGGTTTCGTTCTTGATCGATTTGAGGTGGAATTTCGTGGTGGTTGTTGCTGAATTCGTGTCTAGCCTCAATTCTACCAGAATCTAACCGAAAATCTAAGGTGAGTGCGTGACCATGGCTTCTGGGCCGGTGGATTCGTTAGGGTTGTATGGTGGTAGGTTAAAATTGGTTGATTGTGATGATTGATGTGTTTCTGTGTATTTTGTGGTGTATGGATTGTTGGATTGTGATTGTTGTGCAGGTTTCGTGTTATCGCAGGGGAGGAATCGATCCGAGAGGATAATTGATCGATCTCCTATGAATCTGCGACGACCTGTCGATCGACATCCCTAGGATGTGTCGATCGACAGGTGATCGAGGAGCTGTCGATCGACACCTAGAGGTTGTGTCGATCGACAGGGTCCAGTTTAGCTGTCGATCGACAGGCACCGTGGGTGTGTCGATCGACAGGTGTGAACAGGGCTGTCGATCGACACCTAGTGGTAGTGTCGATCGACAGGCTGCCTGTTGGGCTGGGGTTGAGCCGTGTTGTTGTGTTTGTTTTGTGTATTGTTTGATGCGTGTTTGCCTGAGCGGATCCATCGCGTCTGTGTGCGCAGTCGTAGATGGGAGGACCGTCTCACTGGGTATTTGTGATAATACTCACGCATCTCTTTTAACCATGTGGTGCAGGTAAAGGCAAATTGTGATCGTGGAATCATGGCAACGAAGAGGGAGATGATCTAGGGTCTCGGTTTTCATGCTGTGTGGTTTATTGTATTTCTTTTATTGTTTTAGAACCTGGTTAGGTTGCTGGATTGATTGGAATTTGTTGTTGAACTGGTTAGTAATTTAATGGAATTTGCATGTTTGGTTTTAGTGTGTTATCCGCTGGTTGCTTGTTTGTGTGGCTTGGTTGTGGAGGACAAGCATTTATGGGAATGCTAGTCTGAGACTAAGAGCTTATTGTTTTAAAAAAAAAAAAAAACGGGTCGGGTCGTTTCAGTTTGGTATCAGAGCCCTTACGGTTTTAGGACGGGTTAGAACTGTTAGGATTGAATTTGGTAAATTGCAATTCTGTGAGTTTGGGGGTTCTAGATCATCTTCCTTCGAGCCTTTAAAGAGATTCCACGGTAAGTGTTGATTGTTGTGTTTTGAGTCTTTCTAGTGCATAGTTAGGCTGCTTGTGAATGCAGTGAGATGGCTAGAGCTACTAGAGGACGTGGTCGTGGGGGCCGAGGCCGAGGGCGCGGACTCGTTGAGGAGCCAGTCGTGAGCGAGGTTCAGAGTTCCGCGCATGGGCCTGCGGCAGGTCAGCAGTCGGTGCATGATGGACAGACTGCCAGTGTGACTGCCAGTGTGGGGGCCAGTGTGGGTCCTGTAGGGGCTGGTTTGGGTCCTGTTGAGGCTGGTGGTGCTGGTCCAGCTGTGGGTGCGGTTGCGGCCGCGGGTGTAGCCCAAGCTAGAGATGATCGTCTGGCTGACCTGCTGACACAGTTGTTGGAGCGGTTACCGGGTGCGGTGCCAGTGCAGGCTCCAGAGTTGCCACGAGTGGCAGAGGTGCAACCGAGGGCTGCGGTTGCTGAGGAGGTTCCGTCATATATCCGTATGATGGAGCAGATGCAGAGGATCGGTACGGGTTCTTTTGCGGGCAGTGTGAAGCCTGAGGAGGCTGATGAGTGGCGGATGAGAGTGGAGCGGAACTTTCGTTCGATTAGGTGTCCCGAGGGATACAAGGTTGACTTGGCGGTCCATTATTTGGACGGTGATGCACATCTCTGGTGGAGGAGTGTAGCGGCTAGGTGGGCCGGGACTGCGATGGCGTGGTCGGATTTTGTGACGGAGTTCAACTCCAAGTTCTTTCCTCAGGAGGCGTTGGATCGTTTAGAGGCGAGGTTCTTGGACTTGACTCAGGGCACGAGGTCGGTGCGGGAGTATGACGTGGAGTTTAACAGACTCCTGGGTTATGCTGGTAGGAGCTTCGAGGATGAGCAGGCTCAGGTTCGGAGGTTCTTGCGAGGACTTCGACCGGATTTACGGACTCGGTGCAGAGGCATCAGGTTCGCGAGCAGAGTAGAGTTGGTAGAGGTGGCTGCACAGATCGAGGAGGATCTGAGGGAGCAGGCTGCGATCGTGGTTCCAGCTGTTCAGCCTCGGAGGCCTCAGCAGCAGCAGGTGCAGCAGGCAGGTCCGGGCAAAGGCGGCAAGCCTGCGCAAGGGCAGAAGAGGAAGTGGGAAGGCGCTTCGGGATCGGGCCAAAGTGGCCGAGGCTGTTACATTTGTGGGAGTCTAGACCACCAGAGGGCGAGTTGCCCGAAGCGGAGTGAGGTTCGAGGAGTTCGGACGTGCTATCAGTGTGGGGAGTCGGGGCACATCAGACCGAACTGTCCGAAGTTGCAGCCGTTGGCAGTGGCAGTGGTCCAGCCAGTAGCTCAGTATGGGCCGGTGCAGCCTTTGGATCAGATCGCGGCGATGGAGCGTCCGCCGGCTATTGCAGCGCCGGGAGAACCGAGCTCTAGACCGATCACAGGTAACTTTCTAATTCAGACTTTGTTAATTCAGTAGTGTAGAATTCTTGGTGCTTGTTTTAGATTGTTTGCCTGTGATAGAAAGTTAGGTTGCTTAGCACTTGGGAATTGTGTAGGGACCTTGTTCGTAGGTGGGTGTGAATCCCATGTGTTGTTTGATTCTGGAGCATCGAATTGCTTCATTACTCCGGATCACGCCGAGAGAAGTGGTATCCGGAGTGACGTTGGTGAGCGGACTGGACCGGTTATGGTTGCTGGAGGAGAGTTTCTAGCTACGCATGGCCGGGCGAAGGAGGTGGATATTCTGGTAGCGGGAGAGTTGATGCCAGCTGACTTAGTGATTAGTCCGGTGGAACTGTACGATGTTATCCTTGGTATGGATTGGTTGAATCGGTACAGAGTCCATCTGGATTGTCATCGGGGTCGAGTGGTATTTGAACGTGAAGGTGGCAGGTTGGTTTATCAAGGAGTGAGACCGACTTCAGGTAGTCTTGTGATCTCCCTTGTTCAAGCTGAGGCGATGATTGAGAGGGGTTGCGAGGCTTACTTGGCCACGATTGTAATGCCGGAAGCTGTTGGTGGGGTTGCTGTGAGAGATATTCGGGTCGCTCGGGATTTTGAAGATGTCTTTCGGTCGTTGCAAGGATTACCGCCATCTCGGTCGGATCCTTTCACGATTGAGTTAGAACCCGGAACGACGCCGTTGTCTAAGGCGCCTTACCGAATGGCTCCAGCAGAGTTAGCAGAATTGAAGAAGCAGTTAGAGGACTTATTGGAGAAGGGGTTTATTCGACCAAGTACTTCACCGTGGGGAGCACCGGTGTTGTTTGTGAAGAAGAAAGACGGTAGTTTCCGGTTGTGCATCGATTATCGAGGTCTTAACCGAGTCACTGTGAAAAACAAGTATCCTCTTCCGAGAATTGATGAGTTGTTAGATCAGTTGAGAGGGGCTACTTGGTTTTCTAAGATTGACTTGGCATCCGGTTACCACCAGATTCCGATCGACGAAGCAGATGTTCGGAAGACGGCTTTCAGGACTCGGTATGGGCATTTTGAGTTTGTAGTGATGCCATTCGGGTTAACGAATGCACCTGCGGCGTTTATGAGACTGATGAACGGAGTTTTCCGGGAGTATCTGGATGAGTTCGTAATCATTTTCATCGATGATATTCTGGTCTATTCGAAGAGTCTGGAGGAACATGAGGTTCATTTGAGGAGAGTTCTGGAGAAGTTGCGGGAACAGAAGCTGTTTGCGAAGTTGAGTAAGTGCAGTTTCTGGCAGAGAGAGATGGGATTTTTGGGTCACATCGTTTCTGCAGAAGGAGTTTCTGTGGATCCGGCGAAGATTGAGTCTATCCGAGATTGGCCTAGGCCGAGGAATGCAACTGAGATCAGGAGTTTTCTTGGGTTGGCAGGCTATTATCGGAGATTCGTCAAGGGTTTTGCGAGTATGGCTCAGTCTATGACGAAGCTGACGGGAAAGGATGTTCCTTTTGTGTGGTCGGCTGAGTGTGAGTTGAGCTTCGCGAAGCTGAAGACGATGTTGACTAGTACACCAGTACTGGCGTTACCTGAACCGGGTGAGCCTTATGTGGTGTACACAGATGCTTCAGGAGTTGGCTTGGGTTGTGTGCTGATGCAGCAGGGTAAGGTGATTGCTTATGCTTCAAGGCAGTTGAGGAAGCACGAGGGCAATTATCCTGTTCATGACTTAGAGCTGGCTGCAGTGATCTTCGCGTTGAAAATCTGGAGGTCTTACTTGTATGGTGGCAGAGTTCAGGTGTTCACTGATCATCATAATCTGAAGTACATTTTTACTCAGCAGAATTTAAATGTACGACAGAGGCGATGGTCAGAGTTGTTGGCTGATTATGACTTGGACATTGTTTACCATCCTGGTAAGGCTAACACTGTAGCAGATGCTCTTAGTCGGAGGAGGTACGATTCATCTCAGGAGCGGGATGTGGAGAATCTGGTGAGTGTGCTTAGTACTTTGAGGTTATGTGTTACTTCAGAGGAACCGTTGGGGTTAGCGGCGGCAGATCAGGCGGATCTATTGAGCAGGATCCGAGTAGCTCAGGAGCAGGATCCGGTGTTGTTAGATCTCTCCAAGGCTACTGGTTCCGAATATCAGGTTTCTGCTAACGGGACTATCTTAGTGCATGGACGAGTCTGTGTTCCTAAGGATGAGGACTTGAGGCAGGAAATTCTGAGAGAAGCTCATGCGAGTAAGTTTTCAATTCATCCGGGAGCGACTAAGATGTATAGGGATCTGAAGAGGTACTATCATTGGGTCGGGATGAAGAGAGATGTGGCAGATTGGGTTGCAGCTTGCAATGTGTGTCAGTTGGTGAAGGCTGAGCACCAAGTTCCTAGTGGCTTATTGCAGAGTCTACCCATTCCAGAGTGGAAGTGGGACATGATCACTATGGATTTCGTGGTAGGGTTGCCGGTTTCTCGGACCTATGACGCGATTTGGGTGATTGTGGATCGTCTGACTAAGTCAGCACATTTTTTGGCCATTAAGAAGACAGACGGAGCGGAGGTCTTGGCTAAGAAGTATGTGAAGGAAATTGTGAGGTTGCATGGAGTGCCAGCGAGTATTGTGTCGGATCGAGATCCGAGGTTTGCTTCAGTGTTCTGGAGAGCTTTTCAGGCTGAGATGGGCACTAAGGTGCACATGAGTACAGCTTATCATCCGCAGACGGATGGGCAGTCCGAAAGGACGATTCAGACACTGGAAGATCTGTTGAGGATGTGCGTGCTAGATTGGGGTGGTCATTGGGCGGATCACTTGAGTTTGGTGGAGTTCGCATATAACAACAGTTTTCAGGCGAGTATCGGAATGGCTCCTTTTGAGGCGTTGTATGGGAGGCCATGTCGTACTCCGCTATGTTTTACCCAAGTGGGGGAGAGGAGCATCTTCGGGACTGATTTTGTTCAGGAGACGACGGAGAAGATCCGTGTTGTGAAGCTGAACATGAAAGAAGCTCAGGATCGGCAGAAGAGTTATGCCGATAGGAGAAGGAAAGAGTTGGAGTTTGCAGTCGGAGATCGAGTGTATCTCAAGATGGCGATGATGCGGGGTCTGAACAGGTCCATATCCGAGGATAAGCTGAGTACGAGGTACATGGGTCCGTTCCGGGTTGTGGAACGTGTGGGACCAGTTGCTTATCGGTTGGAGCTGCCTCCGATTATGGAGAAATTCCATGATGTGTTTCACGTTTCGAAACTCAGGAGATGCTTGCATGCTTCCGAGGAGGTAGCAGTGACGATTCCCGCAGATCTTCAGCCAAATCTGACTGTTGGGATGAGGCCGGTTAGGATTCTTGAGAGAAGTATCAAGGTTCTGCGCCGGAAGAGAGTGCCGTTGTTGAGAGTCTTGTGGGACTGTGACGGTATTCAGGAGGAGACTTGGGAACCAGAGGCAAAGATGAAAACGAAGTTCAAGAAGTGGTTCGAGAAGCAAGCAGAAGGGTGAATTCGTTTTTCTTTGTGGTTTCCAGTTTCAGTTTTGTGTTGTGTTCACCGTGTGTGGTGAGGTTTTGGTTGTGGATTTTTGTATTTTCATTAAAGTTGTAATGATTATGACATTTTTCCAGTGAATAAGAAAGTGTTTTTCTTATGTGTTTGACTTGAGAGTCATGTGTTTGTGGTTAGAGAACCCCGAAATGGAAGTTTTATTGCGGATAGAACTTGCCAGTTTCGGTGGGGACTCTAGCGGTTTGTGTGTGTGTGTGAGGGAGAGTCTCGGAATAGAAGTTTTACGGTGGTTAGAACTGTCTAGTTCCGGGAGAGACTCTGCAGGGACATCCGAGGTGAGGGATGGTCCGGGTGATCTGTGATGATCACGATTGTGATGGTATTCCGATAGGGGAATATCATGTGAGACCTTAGGAGGTAGTTCCGGTCAGAGGTGCATTATAGACGTTAGGAATTGATTGCATAGCTCAGAGTTAGACCTCGGTCTTTCTTGGCAGATCTTGAGAGATGCGTCTCTCCGGGGGACAGTGGGTTCCCTGCATACCGATCGATCGTCAGGACTGCGCGGACTGAGATCGTGAGGGTATGGGGATGGTTTTGGAGGTTGCGACCTCTGGCAGATCTCTGCATACCGAGAGCTTGATAGACTGTGTGTCTTGATGGATTGAGGTGTGTGGAGATGGTTGAGTATCGAACACCGTCAGGACTGCGCGGACTGAGGTGGGTCGATACTAGACACCTAGAGCTGAGGGGTGACGATCCCGAAGCTAGATGGTGGTTATGAGTTATGGGCAATCAATGTCTGAGACGGATCTATATGCATAGGACGGATGTGAACCTCGGGAAGGTCTGGGAGATGTAGTCTCCGGTGTTGATGGCGGGTTAGGCCAGGGTAGATTGTTGAGTAGAGTTAGAAGATTCGAGGACGAATCCAGTTTTAGTGGGGGAGAATTGTGACGCCCGTAAACCATTTTTTGAGGAAATGGAGGGGCTGTCGATCGACACGCTTAGTGTCTGTCGATCGACAGGGCTCTTAAGGGCTGTCGATCGACATGCCTAGTGGTTGTCGATCGACAGGTGCTCGAATTGGCTGGTTTTCTGGTTCGATTTAAGTTGTTCAATTGGACCGGGCCGGTTTGGGTAAACCCTAGGGCTTCGTATTTAAGTGTTTTTGGCCGCATTTGAGCGAACCAAAGTCCCAAAAATCAGAAACAGAGAGTTTGAGAGGAGTTTCTCTTGTTCCTGATAGTTTGTGATTAGGGTTTCGTTCTTGATCGATTTGAGGTGGAATTTCGTGGTGGTTGTTGCTGAATTCGTGTCTAGCCTCAATTCTACCAGAATCTAACCGAAAATCTAAGGTGAGTGCGTGACCATGGCTTCTGGGCCGGTGGATTCGTTAGGGTTGTATGGTGGTAGGTTAAAATTGGTTGATTGTGATGATTGATGTGTTTCTGTGTATTTTGTGGTGTATGGATTGTTGGATTGTGATTGTTGTGCAGGTTTCGTGTTATCGCAGGGGAGGAATCGATCCGAGAGGATAATTGATCGATCTCCTATGAATCTGCGACGACCTGTCGATCGACATCCCTAGGATGTGTCGATCGACAGGTGATCGAGGAGCTGTCGATCGACACCTAGAGGTTGTGTCGATCGACAGGGTCCAGTTTAGCTGTCGATCGACAGGCACCGTGGGTGTGTCGATCGACAGGTGTGAACAGGGCTGTCGATCGACACCTAGTGGTAGTGTCGATCGACAGGCTGCCTGTTGGGCTGGGGTTGAGCCGTGTTGTTGTGTTTGTTTTGTGTATTGTTTGATGCGTGTTTGCCTGAGCGGATCCATCGCGTCTGTGTGCGCAGTCGTAGATGGGAGGACCGTCTCACTGGGTATTTGTGATAATACTCACGCATCTCTTTTAACCATGTGGTGCAGGTAAAGGCAAATTGTGATCGTGGAATCATGGCAACGAAGAGGGAGATGATCTAGGGTCTCGGTTTTCATGCTGTGTGGTTTATTGTATTTCTTTTATTGTTTTAGAACCTGGTTAGGTTGCTGGATTGATTGGAATTTGTTGTTGAACTGGTTAGTAATTTAATGGAATTTGCATGTTTGGTTTTAGTGTGTTATCCGCTGGTTGCTTGTTTGTGTGGCTTGGTTGTGGAGGACAAGCATTTATGGGAATGCTAGTCTGAGACTAAGAGCTTATTGTTTTTAAAAAAAAAAAAACGGGTCGGGTCGTTTCATTGTGTTTCCGCCTCTATCCCTTTAAAGACTCTTTTGTTTCTTGATTTCCAAATATACCACAATAACCATGGATATATGTTACTATCTACATTATTTGTATTTGCACTCGTAATCCTCCAAAAAAGATAGTCCATATTTGCATACACCGAGGAGTATGGTAAAATTTCTCTTCCACTTGGCGCCAAAATCCTTACCCAAATATCTTGAGCTATTTGGCACTCAAATAAGGCATGATTAACCATTTCTTCCTCTAATCCACATCTCAAACATAGTGAGGCACACTTCACGCCACGTCATTTTAGCCTCTCGAGGACTGTCATATTACCTGACAGAGCTTGCCAAAGAAAATGTCTAATCTTGGGAGGGCATTTTATTTTCCAAACATAAGCCTTTAGGATCATAAGACTAGGCTCTTGTATCTTATTGATATCTTGCATTTTCTCAAGAGTTTTCGCCAAACGATAGCCCAATTTAACCGTGTATTTTCCTGATTTTGTAAAATGTCAAATAATTTTGTTCTCCATAAAAGTCGGACTGATCTCTAATTCTTGAATTAATCGTATATCTCCAGGGTCCATAAATTCCCGAAGGATTGGTAGATTCCAATTATATGGACCCGAATTATATAAATGATTCACCATCAGATTGGGATGCAAAATACTCCCTCTCCCTCTTGGCGGTCGTGGATACTGGTCAGGAATCCATTGGTCCGTCTAAACGGCCACATTATTACCTGATCCTACACTAACACGACTCCCGGTATATAAAAGATCCCTAGCCGATAGTAAACTTTTCCACCCATAAAGATGGTGAGTAAGGTTTCCTTGCCCGAAGTGGATGCATATCCTTGAAGTATCTACCTTTAACAACTCGTGCAACTAATGAGTCTGGATACTGATACATTCGCCAGAGCTGTTTAGCTAGCAAAACAGAGTTAAAACTTGTCAAATAATGAAATCCCAAACTCCCTCCTCCTTTGCCAGACACAACTTTTCCCATGTTTGCCAATGAAGACCCCTCATATCACCATTGGAGCTCCACCAATATTGGGCTATAGCACTCGTTAATTTGTCAATTAGCAATTGTGGGAGCCGGAAACAAGCCATGATATATGTCGGTAAAGCAAGAGCAATTAATTTTATCAATACCTCTTTTCCCCCTTTTGATAAAAATTTGGCCGGCCACCCATTAATCCGATCATTTAATCTCTCCGTCAGAAAATTAAATATTTGTGTTTTCGATCCACCTAGACTCTCCGGAATGCCGAGGTATGAGTCCATTCCCCCTTCTTTGTTAATTCCTAGGGCCCTTTTTAGTATACACTTTTGATCATTTGCGACGTTATGTCCGAACATTATTGAGGATTTTTCAAAATTTATTTATTGCCCAGAGGTCTTGCCATAATCATTTAAGTCATCCAAAATAACTTGACATTCACTCGCTATAGCCCTACAAAAAAAAGACTATCATCCGCAAAAAGCAGATGAGAAATTGATGGACTTTGCCGAGCAATTTTAATCCCTGTTAGATTACCTAATCTCTCCACTTTCCAAATGTTCGCTATTAAAACTTCCGTACAAAGAATAAACAAATAGAGAGATAAAGGATCTCCTTATCTGAGCCCTCGCCGGGGTATAATCCGTCCACGTGGCTGACCATTTAACAGTACCTGGTACGAAACCGACCTCACACATGTCATAATCCATGAAGTCCAAACGATCCCAAATCTTAATTTAAGTAACACTGCTTCAAGAAAATCCCATTCTATCCTATCATAAGCTTTACTCATATCCATTTTTACTGCCATGAAATCAAACCGACAAGATTCCTTTGTCCGTAAAGCGTGGAACATTTCCTGTGCAATCAAAATATTATCCGAGATAAGTCTCCCAGACAGAAAAGCCGATTGTGTTTCTAAGATTACCTCTGGTAGTAAATGTTTTAACCTTAGACATAAATTTTTTGATATAATTTTATATCCCACATTACACAAGCTTATTGGCCTAAATTCACCAATATTCCTCCTCTTTCCTATATGCTTCCTTGAGTTTCCTACAAATGTCTCGGATCTCCACTTGAGATATTGTGTCATCAATATTAGCCTCTTCCAATGCTATTTTTAGCGATGCTATACTAGCTTGGCTCGAAATTGTCTCCACCACGAAATGGAATTCCTACATTTGCAATCTTATCCACTAATCCTACAGGTCAAAAATTCCTTGTCCTATTCCAGCCAATCTCAACCGTTCCAGGAAGTCATTCTTTTCCTATCCATCTTTTATCAAATCGGAATGGTCTCCGAGGCCTTTTGTTGTGTATATTAAATTCGCCCACAATTGGTCTATGATCCGATCCAATTACTTCCAAATATTTAACATGAGAATGTGCATACAAAGATTGCCATTCTGCATTACCTATAGCCCTATCTAATTTACATTTTATTTTCTGCTTATTCCTTGTCCATTTCCATGATAATTGGTCCCCTACACACCGAAATTCCATCAGTCCACAATTGCGAATCATGTTGTTAAAATTAATAAAAGTTGTAGCCGATCGCAACCGACCTCCATGTTTCTCATGATTTCATGTTAATTCGTTAAAATCTCCAATCATTAGCCATGGCTCTGATCTATTTGAGCCGATCAAACTAAGTTTTTCCCAAACTAGTGATCTACTCCCTCCGTTATTTTATGTTTGATGTTTAGATTTTTTTCTTATTTTCTAAAGATTGATTTTTTTACTTTTTCAATGTGTTTTTAATAAACAAATTATGGTGAATTGTTAATTCCAAAGCATATTAAATAAAATTAGTAAATTGTTATAGGCCGAATATTATTGAAAATTGCTTAGTGCAAAAAACTATACATTTATAATTGAGCATTAATTGGTTTTCTTAATATGTGTAAAAAACTAAAACATATAACAAAAAAGAACGGAGAGAGTATATTTTATAACTGGATCCCCATACACAAAAGTTATAAATATGTTTTGACCTTCCATAGCAGCTTTCATATCGATAATTCTATTGTCCGAGTAAATAATATTAGGATTAATATCATCATTACAGAAAATAGCCAAACCACCGCTTGCACCTCTCGGTTCAACCGTAAATAATTTATTAAAACCAAATTGAACTTTATAAACATCCAAATAATTAAAACATTGCTTAGTCTCGGATAAAAATAAAATTACAGTCCTAAAACGCTTCCATAAATCCTTCAAAGTATCCTCTGTCAAGTCGCTCCCTATCCCTTGACAGTTCTAACTCAATATTTTCACGTCTTAGCCGGTAGCTTTGGGAGAGCCACCGTCCCTTTCTTGATAGTATTTTTCCATCCCGTAATCACCATCGTTTCCGGTTTCGCCTTCGAAGTCCCCTGTCTCCCCGTATTCACCTGTTTACACACATTCATTTTAGACGTATTAGTCTTCCTAGGAGAAGCTAATAACATAATATTCCGCTTCCTACTGCTGACCCCTTTAATACCTTTTGGGTTACTAGTCCCTGTTGTTAAATTATTTGTTGTATCAATTGAACAATTAAGTAATTGTGTACTGATACTTCCAATCCCATTGTCCACAAAAAAATAACATCAGTACCTTCGTTTTGGTTAAGAAAGTCATCACCATGGCTTGTAGTTCCCGCTAGCAAGACACCTGGGTCTTCAAAATCAAAATCATCAACACCTAATTCTCCCTCCTCGGTCAACAGATCATCGTCCTCTAGCCCAACATTTCCATCAAACTCCATATTATCAATCTCCTTTCATTTCCCCTTATCCAAGACCACCGGTTTAGGATCCGTTGGTTCGACACTCCTAGTCCCCTGACTTGGAACTAGTGTGTTTTGATCTCGCTGAGGCTTGTATAACGGTACAAGCCATCCTCCACTTCTGCCTCTCCCATATGAATTAACTCTCCTTTCTTTTGCCCTGAAACTAGGTCCATTACGATAACCATCTCGCTTGTTATAACGTCCATCCCGACCTGAGACCTTAGCATTACCTTGTCCCAAAGTAGATATTTTCCCACTTCTTACTTCTTCTCTCTGATTAACAGAGTTATCATTCGCCGCAAAATCCACTTGGTTAAGTGGTCGTTTAACCGACATCTTCCGAGGTATCTCCCATGCTGCCTGATCATGAGAGCCCGAACCTGACGCTATAACATTTTGGATTACCTCCTCTTTCTTGCCATTTTCTCCTACCAAATGCACACACAGCTCGGGACAGGAACTTGCCAAATGAGTAAGCCGGAAACAGTGATGGCAATGGTTAGCCAATCTCTCATAATCTATTTGCACATCAACCGCATCTCCATTGTCAAAAGGAACAATGGCCGCTTTTATCAAAGGCTAAAAGCCATTGAAGGTAACCCGCACAAATCCAACATCAACATCCACCTTACTCGCATGACCCAAGAGTTCTCCCACTGCCATTAAAGAGTCTGCAGCACCATATTGGAATGGCAAGCCCTTTATTCTTGCCCATAACGTGATCTCCGAAGGATAATCTGGTGCCACAGATGGCTCCTATCTCACCAATGAAACCATCCATGAGTCATAATGGTATGGCACATTATGGAGGACCTCTTTTAACTCCTCTTCAGTTTGGAAACTGAAGTGAAATCTCCCATCCCCTAGATCAGCACCGATCACCTTGCCCTCTAAACTCCAGATTTTGGGCATGTTACGTAACAGAAAATCCATGTTCTTGAACAATGGATTCCAAACCCGCCCTATCAAGGTCTTCTCAAACTGTTTTATTCTCTTTTCCACATCCAAAGATGCCACCTTTACCACCGCAGTCCTTACGACATTAACCTTTCCACTCTTGACCATAACTTGAGCCATCTCTCTTACGATCCAAAACCCACAAATTAAAGAGACCACACACACTCGCATACTCTCGAACCTTTGTATTGAAAAATCAAAAACCTTTGTATTGCAGTGATAGGTTTATGACTAACAAATCGCAGCTCCAATCACTGCAATAACAATGAGTGTTATACAAGATGATAACCTTTCGACTGAAAAATTTAAACATTCGCAACTAAACACATATTGTTCTTATTTTTCCTTCAACGATTAAAAATAAATCTCATTTGGAGCGGGAGATTTATTAATGTGTATAGCTTGGTTTTGTCCAGTTGAAGAATGAAGATTTGAAGCTCCACACTAGAGGATGAGGATTATATTGTCAAGTAATCAGTGTCGTGCTAAGGTATTTAGGGGCCTAAGGCAAAATTTAATAATGAGCAGCTCAAGGCAAAATTTAAAAATGTGTTCATTTTTTCCAAAATTATGTTACTAAATCAATGTATTCAACGTATATAACACAATCAAAACATACGATATCATAGTGTTAGGCAAAAGAATATATAAAAAGTCTTGTTCGAGTAAACCTAATAAATTGTCTATTAAAATAATGAAATGTCATTCAGTTTTTCTTATAATCGTCTGTGTATTACTGATCAAGCAACAAAATAGAGTATCAAAAACAGAGTAATGGAAAAAACAACAACATCAAATACCCACAAGCGGTAAATAGATGTTAAATCAAGGCTTCTCGAGCCAAGATATTAGGTAACCAAGACGGTCCATCCGGAGCCAAGATATTAGGTAACCAAGACCATCTCGTATAACACTCATTGTTATTGCCCGAACCGACAAATTTGCCTTAATCGATTCCAATTCAAAAGAGAATTATGGAAACGCAGCTCTAAGGGCATCAATATGATCAAGAAGAACACAATACTTTGGCCAGTCTGATGCTTTATTCAACGCTTCAAAAGCACCACATGAATCCAAACCAATCACCACCTCTAATAGGTGAAAATCCTGTAGGCTCTGAAGTGTCCATAACACAGCGTAGTTCATCAATAACTCGAATGGAAGATCTAGTGAAAGCATCACGGGTGTGGTACAATACATTTCAAGTATGATCCCTTGCAATCCACGCCACATCGTTATGCATAGTACCATTTCTCCAAGTAGAGTTTAAATTACACTTGATCGTTCCTGGGAGTGGAGGTTGCCATCGATCCATTCCTCCTTGGTTCCTAGCCAGACTAGAACTTTTACCTTGCTTCTTTTTATTCACCTCTGTCCATACCGTTGTTTCTTCTGAACTTCCATATTCGTTGCTTGAGAGCCGTTTTTCTAACTTCAATTGGTCCCTTCGGCGCAGGCAGAATAGGAGGATGATTGGAGACAAACCAGTAACCACTCTTAACAGAGTAAGCACCATGATTTTTGTAAGCCCAAATGAATCTATCTTGTACCCTACCAACTTGGATATCTTCAAACAAGTTGTTGAAATATTCCACTATAATCTCCCCTTTGGCCTCTTCCTCAAAGTGTTCAACTCTCTGGTCATCAAAGAGAGACCCGATCTAATTTTTCATTCTTCTTGTTTGTACACTTCCATGGTAAAATTTGGTGTTCTTGTCACCATGTTCCGCCCAATTCTCTTTACTCTTTTGTTTTTAGTATTTCTCCTCCTCATGTGACGTTTTCTCCAGCTCAATGTTCAACTCTAGCATATTCTGAAAATCTGGTGCTAGCTTTGATGATTCAAAATCCAAGTCTTATTGAAGTTGTCTAATTCTTGTCTTGGAGTTAAGAGGAGTTGTACGCTTCCACTTAGCAAGTTCCTTACGGCATCTAGTGATTCGATCAGAAACAGAGTTATGTAGACTCCCTTGAGTATCCATCCAACCTCTACAAATATAACTTCTGGTTTTTCACACCACCTTTTATCAAACCAAAATCTTCTTCTTCTACCTTGTTATACAGTCGTGTAATAAGAGGTCGATGATCTGAATCATCTCGAACCAAGTACCCAGTCCGTGTTCTTGGAAATAGCTGAAACCATGTCACACTCCCAAAGGATTTATCCAGTCGACATTGAACCCAAATTTTTTCTTTTGTACCATCTGCATTAACAATCTCTGTATTCCCAGCCTAAGAGAATTTATTCCCACAACTAGGTATCTCCTTTATTCAACAATCTCTAGCAAGTGAGCAAAATTGATAGAATGAAGATTCAACCCGTAGTTGACCACCAAGATTTTCTGAGTTATTTATGAGTTCATTGAAATCTCCAACCAGAAACCATGCCTCATTTTTTTCTAGTCCAAAACTTCTAATTTTCTCCCAAACAAACTTTTTACGATGTCTAACCGGATCACCGTAGACAAATGTCATAATATATACCAAGGAACCAGCCTTCACTTTGATATCAATTACTCGATTATCAGAAAACAAAACCTCAACCTCATGTGTATCCTTCCAAAACAATGCCAACCCACCATTAAAACCCACTGGATTTACCAAAAAAATAGTGGTTATAACCTAACGATCTCCAAACACTTAAAATGTGAACACTAGAGTTTGTAGTCTCTAGGAGAAACACAAAATCCGGAAGATGCTCTAGACACATATCCTCAAGGCGTCGAACTACCAGTGTGAAAAAGAGAGAAAAATATGAACAAAACTTAATCTGAGGACCTAAGATGCGAATCTACGCTAATTTAGACTAAATGCACTCTAAATGATGCTAATGGATGCATAAAAGATAATAAAGTGATGCAAATATACACAAGAATGAGGTAAATATATGAGTATATTAGGACACCATCAGAATGATCGTGTTTCCTTTCTCTCTTGGAGGTAAAGCTTCACAATGGGAACGAGACATTCCATCTAAGTTTGTCAACACTTAGGACCTCTGCGAGAAAGAGTTTCTATCAAAATTCTTTCCCAAGCAGAAAAATGCCAAATTTAGAAGTGATATTAACTCATTTAGACAAGGAGGTCAAGAATCTCTCACTGATGCTTGGGAACGTCTAAAGGAGTACACCAGAAGCTGTCTTCAAACTTTGATAGTTCCAATTGAGCATCGTCATTGAGGATTGGATGGTTTCTGGTGAACCATCAAACCATTTTCTTGTTTTAACACTTTTGCAAATTCCTCAGGTACAATCTCTGCCTTTCTCTTCACCACCCGGATATTCTCACTCATCCCTTCAGATGATGTTGTATCCTCTAAGACTTTTGGTTTTGCATATGTGAATCTCCTCTTCTTGACCTCAGTAGCCACACCTCCACGCTTATCCGATGATCCAATCTTGAATCCCATTTGATATGGCAAAGGAACAGAGCTACCACTTCTTTCTTTCCGCTTCGTATAAGCTAAGTTCTCACGTACGTTATCCTGTTGTACCGGAAGACATACACCCGAAGGAATCTCCTGATCGACATTAACTTCTACATTGATCTCATTCTGCAGACCAAGTGGAGGGCAAACCTCGGGGCCCGATCTCACATCCTCTGCATAGCAACCTGCAGAGTAGAGTTTGTAGCTCCTGAGAGTCATGTTTCTCTTGAAACACCTTAACAACTGTAATGGAGGCTCCAAGTAACTTGTGCATTGGATCCATATGGTTTTCTCTCCAACAAACCAAAGTTTTTGCTGGATCTTCCTCTGGTAATGCGATGTTTTTACCTTTGTCCACCTCGATATTTGTTGCAACTACCATTTCCATTAACAAGTATTTTTTCCGCTTGATGGGGTTCCTCTCCAAATCATTCACTTTTTTATGGATGTGTAGTTCACGCGCTTTCCTCTCTGCCCCCTCTTGTGTCATCAGATTCTGTCTCATTTCATGTAGGACCTCATGATGAATCCGAGGTTTACAAGTACCCGAATCAATCCCTAATTGTGCTTTTGTAAGAACACCAAAAGAGGGTCACTTAACCACGTGGCCATCATTGGTGTAATTACCAAGGAATCTTGAGTCCCACTTAGCTCTGGACCCGAAACAACCGTGCTCTGCTTTGGATCAGGGCATTGAGTGTTGCCATGAGTAAACTTCTGACAATTATAACAGTGTTTTCTAATCCCTTCAAAATCATACAAATTATTAGCTTTTGTTCCATCGGGAAAGTGGAACACCTTTGCTCTTCTCAACGCACGTGTAAAATCAAATCGTATTAGGGCTTTGAAGTAATCCTTGTTTATGGTTTTCTCAGGATCAAAGTCTGTCTTCTTCACCTCTCCCAGCAACCTTTCAACAAACTTGATGGATTCTTCCGTATGATATTTCACTGACAGATCTGAACCCATACCAACATGCAATCCTGGAAATCCTTCAGTAAAGGATCTACCCATCTTTCAAGTACTAGAGACCACTCGTTGTATGTTTGAACCTCTTGCCCTAGTATATCCTTCAGACCTTCCTCGTACATGAAAATAAACTGAAACTGATCCTTCGCTAAGACCACTCCACGAATTCGGTTCTCCATGCCCCACTTCCTCGGTGTATCTTGGACCACACTTAATACTTTCTGACACTCCGCGTTGAGTAGACGTCCAAGAATACTCAAGGTATTCCTCTCTGTTGCCATCAATGTTTTTAAAACCGGACAGGTGACCGAACCGGATAAGCTTTTGAGTCATATGGGTCGATGTGGTTCGACCGGGTTTAATAATTTTTAAAAACTTAGTAATATAAATAGTTTTTATATAACTATTATATCCAAATATATAATAATATCTTTAGAAAAACATATTTCTAAAAATTAGTCATGAGGAAAATCACTTGAATAACAAAAAAAAATAATTCATAAACAAAGATTAGTGACAAATAGTTAAATTTATATGTAAAAAATTTTTTTTAAAAATTAAATCATAACAAAAATTAACTAAATTTAAAACTTGTATTTGTTTTTGTAAATTTTTAATTATAAAAAAATTAAATATGAAAAATAGAAAAAATGGAAATTTTCAAAAAAAAAAAAAAAGTTCAAACCCGGGTCAACCCAACCCGGGTAGCTGGCCGGTTCACGGTTGAACCCGGTCCGACCCCCGGTCCGGTCCGGTTTTCAAAACACTGATTGCCCGGCATGATGATAGGCTCATCATCCTCCACTGTCGTCATCACCTTCATTTCCTTGTTGATTCTGGATTCCATTTACCAAAGGAAGGAGTCGAAAAATTAGGGTTCTAGTCCCCACTTGTGTTTAGATCTAGAAAACACAAAATATCATAAAACCCTAGAAGATCTTTCCAAACGATAAGGAAATCTTAAGAAAATCTTCATAATCTTATTTTTGTTATAAACGTATTTAGTGGATGCCCATTAGAGGCCCATGTTTTACAATATTCCTAAACCCTACTTCCTCTCCAAGTATTATACCCTATATATATTTTGTACTTATCATGAAATAATACACAACATAATTCTCTCTATTCTCTTCTCTTATTTACAACACGTTATCAGCACGATAACCTAACCATTGAGTAAAACCCTAGCCACTTGAGTAAAACACTAACGTTCTCCAACATCTCTGCTTCGGTTCCACTTTATTTTTCATTAAGGTAAGTGAATCTCTCTCACTTTAGCATACAACACATCTAATATTATTTGGTAAAGCATAAGGTTAACGTCATACTTCCTATATAGTATCACGTTAGTTTTATTATTGCTTTGATACAATAATTGAATTACTTTTATCTTATTATGCTATTTATTTAATCTATTTTATACATAAATTTGACTTTGTTATTCATAGCATACACATGTATGTCTATCGATGGAGAATTTCTCACAAGTCATATTTATGAGTTGATTTCGTAATTTAATAGCATATTCATGTTGGGTCATGAATCATATATGTTTATTGATCGAATATCACAATTTTATGTTTTTATTTAATCTATTTTTAAGTTTGATTTTGTAATTTTATAACATAGACATGTTGATTCATGAATACTATGTCTATCGATGAGTAATTCTCACAAATCATACTTATGTATATTAATTATTTTATTAATACGATTTTGGTTCTTAAAATCACATATTTAATAATAAAATTAATGGATCATGATTAACGCTTTCCTACTATTGATCAAAGATATTTTGTAATTATATAAATATTTTATAATTATAAATTGAATTTCTATCATGATCGAGCTAAGTAATCTTTTCAATATGTGATCAATTTCTAAACTCTTGACCTCATATTATACCTTTATGATTTTATATACTGGATTATGTCATGATTATGTTAATTGCTTTATCGGCACATGGTTCACCATAAAATCCATGTTTGATAGATTAAAGAAAGCAATTTTAATTATCGTATCCCTTAAAGGGGGTAATTGAGTAGCAACGAAACGTAAACCATAAGTTTACTAGCTAAGAATGAAAAGTAAACCAGAATCGTTTACTAGTTAAGATTGAAAAGTAAACAAGATGTTTACTAAGAATTTATATGTTTGACTTTACCGGATTGGTCATCTTCGTTTAATGATGATGCAAAAAATAAATGAGAATTATGTGGACATTAAGTGCAGAACCAGAAGTTTCTCCCTAGTGATTTATCATAGGTTGCATCTCAAAAAGCAATATGATAATATAACTTTCATCAGTTAAAGATGATTTGGACTTTATCAATTTTTCGGAAATATATACAAGGAGATGATTGCGGGCTGATCACCCACTTTGTGAAATTTAGATGCATCGATTCAATGGACGCATTGACTCGATTGACGCACTAAAAGGTCATATTTTTCCTTGTTATAAACTAGCAACCAGGAGTTTGCATGGTTTTTTTCCTTACAAGTTCCAGAATTTATGTTTGAAGCTTGGTTATTATATGTCCATTGGGATAAGGGTTGAACATCATGAAGCTCATGTTCATATAAATTTTTTAGTAGCATTGCTTCGCATCAAGTCAATGAATAACTAATTGTTCTCTCCATCATTATTGGTTTAGGGTTAGAAACCAAATAGTTTTCATCTGAACAATCTTTGAATGAAAGATCTATGAATGTGAAAAGTGCTCAACCACAGCGCTTGATGATGGAACCTCAAAGAGGATAAGAATATATGTTGGATATGAAAGATAATTAAGAGTCATCCCAGAAGGATATGAGTCAATTTTTTCAACAGTAAGGGGATAAATTAAGGAATATTTGCCAAATTGCCATGTTTTGAAAATCATTTTGTCCCAATGCCCATTCTACCATATTTTAACTCCCATTAACCTCCCTTTTAGTTGAAACTCTAATTTACCCTTTGACTTTATTCAAAAATTGTTTTTGAAATTGTTTTTCAAATTCAATAAATAATAGAAAATAACTTATTTACAAAAAATAAAAATAGATATGGGTTATATAATATATTGAATATTTTTTTGTAGAATATAGTAAATAAGGAAATATAATATATATTTTTTTGGTTGAAAAAAAACGTAATATAAATATTTTAATTAATATATATATATATATATATCTATTTACCCTTTAAATTTTAATTAAAAATAATTTTTCAATTTGTTTTCCAAATTCATTAAATAATAGAAAATAATTTCTTTACAAAAAATAAAATTAGATATGGGTTATAGAATATATTGAATATTTATTTGTAAAATATAGTAAATAAAGAAATGTAATATATATTTTTTGGTTGAGAAAAAACGTAATAGATATAAATTTATTTTTAATTTAATAATAAAAATTTGTTAAAATATTCTTTTTTTAAATAAGGAAACTTTATAGTGATATTGTCTAAATAAGGAAATAAAATATTAAGATCCTAGATTTAGGGAATTTAATAACTAATCCAATAGAAATGACATTCTACCATACTCGGTAGATGATTGATGATGTGGTAGAATTTAAATTCTAACGTGGGTAGATTATAATGAAAACAGTAGAATGCGTAATCTTCCATCGTAGAAAATAGTACACATCGTGGAATACACATTCACCACGCCGTAGAACATATAACAACTCGCAGAACACATAATCTACGCTTGGTAGATATAAGTGTAGTTAGCAGAATCAAAAGTCAACAATTTTTTGGATTTCACATAATTTGAATGATTTGGGAGTACATTCACATCTTCCAAAATGTTGCGTACCCCTAAAAAAATTACTATAAAATTAAACAATTAATCCCGAAAACAACATTGTAAATAAAAAGCTTTGACTCAGGAAACAATGAAGCATTTCTAATTGCTCAAAGTGTGACTCATGAAAACCGATGGCAATCCTATATTGCGCATGGACCGCCTGCTTGGTTGGATGACTTCTTTGATCGTGAGAAAGGCTAAATTTTTTGTTCCTTCGTCTTTGATCAGTATTTTTGGAATTTTAAGCTTGCTTGAATCTTTGTAATCGAACTCATGACTTCACCGTCACTTTACTTCTCTTAATATATTCAGATGTTCAAAAAGAAAAAGAAAAAAGCTTTGACTAAACGAAGCTAATCAAGTTCAATAGTAGATCAGAGAACTTATGAAGAACCTTATCATCAATTTTAAGATCAATAAGCTATGTAATCGCAATAAATTCCCAAAAACGACAAGCCTAACATAAAATTGATAAAACTCAGAAACAGTTAGAAAAAGCAAACCACAGTCAACCAAATTTGATCGCCTTGTGAAGAATTATGCTGCTAGAAACGTCTCAACCATCAATTAGACTTCTACGCTCTAATGCCCTAATTTATCTCTTTCTCTACATGGTGGGTTCTTCTCTATAAGGTGATTTCTTCTAGCCATCTAGGGATTAAGAGAAAAAATCCCTTATAAGAATCAAGCCATGTTAGCAAAAACACAGGAGGAGGAGAAGCAGAAGAGGGGGTTCGATGATGAGAGGGGTAATAACATTTCTTTTAATAATAATATTTTAATTATTTCAAAGTCTCTCGTGAGTCGTGAGTCGTGACTCTCTCCAAATAACACCTCTAGAGGTATGAATCTCTGTGCCTCTAATTTAAAATTGTATGCAATGTCTCTCTAAATCCTATTCACCACCTTTTTCAAAAAAGATTGTTAAGCTTTGAATAACATTGGATTTGATATGATTTTAACAAATTATTGTTTGAATAACACTGGATTTGATATGATTTTAAATGAGTTTGTCAAAATTCCATGTTCAGTAACACAAGATTTAAAAAGGTATTTTAAAATCCCTACTTCAATAACATAGAATTTTAAAAGAAAACCAAAATCTTACAAAATGCCTAATCCAATACACCCCCTAAGTAAAGTCGATGATACTAGGTAAGTAATTATCAATTGCTAGTGCGCTACCACCAATCGATAATACTAGATATGTAAAGAACAATTTATTATTGGGGGATTTGCCAAATTGCCCCACATTAAAAATGTGTTTGTCCTAATGCCCATTTCTCTTTTTGACCAATTTTTGTTTAAAGTACCCTTAACCCAAAACTAAATAAATTGAAATAAAATGTTTTATTTTTTTTTAAAAATCGTAAAATTATAAACACCTAAATTATAGTCATTTCTATATTTTTATAGGTTAAAAATTATGTTCAAAAGTAATTTTATAATCTGCTTCTACGGCTCCAGAATCCACGTTCTACGTCTACGGAACTGTTGACTTTTGGTTCTGCTAACTACACTGTTATCCACCAAGCGTAGATTCTGTGTTCAGCGAGGTGTTATATGTTCTTCAGTTTGTAGAATGTTTATTCCACGATGTGTACTATTTTCTACGATGGTAGATTACTCATTTTGCCGTTTTTATTATAATCTACCAACGTTAGAATATAAATTCTTCCACATCATCAAACATCTGCCGAGGATTGTAGAATGTGTTTTCTACGGATTAGTTATTAAATCCTTATTAAATTCCCTAAATCTAGGATCTAAATATTTTCTTTCCTTATTTAGAAAAATACAATAATTACGTTTCCTTATTTATTTATTTTTAAAAAACAATTGTCTAATAAAATTTTAAAAATATATGTTACGTTTTTTAATTATAGAATTATATGACTAATTTGGTTTCTAATTATTATATATAATCTGCAAAAAAAAATATAAAATACATATTGGAGTGCTTACCATACGTTTATTGAAACAATGAACAATGAATTATATATAGCCGAATTGGTCTTGCAACGTCATTATATCACTCCTAAATCCCAAGTTTGAGGGTCATCTAGTGTTTTTTTTTCTTTCCAGTTTTTGAATTACTCCACGTCTTATGAACATATTTAACTTCCCTAATTGTAGGATCTAAATATTCAGTTTCCTAAAACAAGAATGTTCGAAAATATCTCTAACAAATCTAACCTATCGTCTCTTTCTTCGTCTTCTTCTTCGTTCTTTACCTTCTTCTCTTTGTCATCTCCATTCTTTGTTGTATTCTATTAATTAATATGTTGCATATCTATGCAACATGCGGGGAATGGATATTGTGCACCAAAAATGGATGGAACTTTGTTGTAGACGAATTAAAAGGAGGTCGATTAATGGCTCTAGAGTCTACAAGTACTGTTGAGGAGTTGAAGGCTATGGTTTCAGAGGATTACGGAATCGAGCAACGCAATATTAAGATCGAATGCAGTTTTCTACCCGAGGAGTTGATAAACAAGCTAGGATCTCCTCCGGTTATCATCTTCAATGATCAGCAACTTAAAAACTTTGTTGGGTACGTAAAGAAGAAACCATCTACACAGTTGTGTATGACATTGAAACCTCTTGTTGATTTAGATTTGAATAAAGAGCCCGAGAATTTAAAAGAAGTATGTGTCACTAGGGCTACAAAAAACGAACCAATCCCCATGTTAAAGTTGAAGAAATCTGAAGAGGAAGGTGGTGTCGATGCAAACCTTAAAACCCGTGACGTTGTTGACGAAAGCGATGATGGTGAAGCGAGTGAGAACATAGTTCCATTTTCTGTGGAGAATGCTCTAAAGAAGTCTCAGCGTTTTGAAAGCAAAAAAGTTTTGAAGTCAACAATAGAAATGGTTGCAGTGAAGTACAACTTTGACTATAAGGTTCATAAATCTGACACTACAAGGTGGATTGTACGTTGTCCAAAAAACAAATGCAATTGGAGACTTCGTGCCGCATCTGTCCCAGGGACAAAGTCTTTCATTATCAATAAGTATGTGGGTAAACATACATGTGCTCCTTCGAGCTAAACCAACATTGGAAAGACTCCTTCGGAAAAAACAATAGGAAGGTTGATTATGCATAGATATAAGGGGGCCAAAGAAGGACCTAAACCGATTGAGATCGTTCAGATGATGCTTACGGAGCATGGAGTGGAGCTGACTTATTCTTTAGCTTGGGATTCACGTGAATATGCAGTTAGTATGGTTAGAGGCATACCGGAGAAAAATTATGGTAAGATACCAAAATACTTGTACATGCTAAAAGCAGCAAATCCGGGGTCACATTACCATTATGAAACAAATTGTGAGAATAGATTTAAATATCTATTTTTTGCGTTTGGTCAATCTGTGAGAGGGTTCAAGAACGCTATGCGGAAAGTTGTTGTTGTTGATGGTACGTTTTTGAAGAATAAATTCAAAGGAACTCTGCCTGTTGCTACAGCTTTGGATGGTAACTCTAACTTGTATCCAATTGCATTTGGGGTTGTTGATTTGGAGAACGGTCGTTCATGGGAGTGGTTTATGAGGCAACTACATGTTGTTATTCCGGACGACCATGGTATGGCTTTTGTGTCTGATAGACATGCTTCGATTGTTAATGCACTTGAAAAAGTATACCCGCAAGCTAAACATGGAATTTGTATTCATTATTTACTGAGTAATGTGGCGAAGAATTATATTGGAAAGGATATTCTTGCTATGGTTGTAAATTGTTCAAAAACGTATAGGGTTCCTGATTTTGAGAAGAAGTTCACTCATCTTTGCAATGTTAGTCCAACTTTTGGAAAATATCTACTTGAAGCTGACATAAGAAAATGGGCTCGTTGTCAATTTCTGGGTTTCAGGTACGACGTTAGAACCACAAACCCTTGCTTAATCGATAAACTCTGCATTGCGAGCACCTACAGAACATCCGGTAATTCCTTTGTTGGACAGCATCAGAGAAATGTTGACTCGATGGTTTCATAAGCGTAGATTAAAGAGCATCAAGCATGATTAACCTTTGACCATAAAAGGGGAGACAATGATTGCAAGAAGGATTGAGAAGGGTAAAACATTTAGTGTTCAGCCGATTAACGATGATAAGTTTCACGTCATTGGCGACAAAATCGACTGCCTTGTGGATTTGGTCGAGAGAACGTATTCATGTGGAAAGTACGACTTGCAAAAAATTCCTTGTAGACACGCCATTAAAGCAGCACTATCCGTAGGAAGGGCGATACATTCACTCACCGACGACAACTACACGACTGCCACATGGAGAATTGCTTATGAAGAACCCATTAATCCAATACCTATTCCTGAGGATGCATGGCGTGTCCCATCAAACATTGGAAGTGCCAAAGTTATACATCCAGAAACACGAAGAGCTGCGGGAAGGCGAAGAAAAAGAAGATTCGAATCAGTTGAAGATAAGATACGTAATGGGTCAAACGGATCAGGCAGTTCGAAGAAGAGGCGCAAGTGTAGTCGGTATCAGAATACAGGCCACAACAGATCGACATGTGATATGCCGATATAAAGATGCTTCCCACCGTTTTCTTCTTGTTTTTTTTCCAATTCTGGATTTTGAACGTGTTTAAGTACTTATTCATTTTGATGTTTTTAACGTTTCAAGAAGAGTTTATTGTTTGATTTTGAAGCTTCATATAGAACATACTACGCAAACAAGATAATGTTCCTTTTGATTTATAACGAGATAATGTTAACATGAAAATCAACACAAATGTTGTCTCGTCTTCAACATTGAAAACCCACACCTATCAATTACAACATACTACGCAAACAATAAAAACCCACAGCTATCGCAAAACAGACACCAATGTTGTTAATTGTCTTCTTCAATGTCTTAACTTCACATTCAAGCTTGTTTGTCTTCTCTAGTAGGTTCTCTACTGTATCCATCATATGTTTCTTAGAATCTACTATCTTCCCAATGTCCTCAACAATGGTTGCTTGTTTTTCCGATAAAACATCATACTCTTCCAACTGAGACTCCTTCGCCCACTTGAAAACATGTCTGAATGCTCTATCATTCGCGGATGTGCAACGGTAAAACTTACGACCCGGATTCTTCTCCGTCGTTGATTTGAGAATTATAGTGGGTTCTCCACAATTACAGCGTCTAGGAATACCCCTAACGTAACTGGTACGACTTGAACCAGATGACAGGTTACTCATTACTATACAACAATTAGAAAATACCAAATCAGGTTATTCATGAATTCATCCTAATTGGCCATGAAGCCTATCCATAACGAACCAACAACACATATCTCGGCTTATACCATGAATATCGAAATGAAAATTCGCGAATCGAAGTACATACCTTACCGGATCGAGTGAGTGAATCACAAAATCGTAAAGAATGGAGGAATCCGTACGGCATGGACCCAAAAATCTTTAGATTCCGTCAACAATTGAGAAATCTAGGTCATAATGTCTAAAGAAATCGAAAAACAAGGTTTTGATACGAACAAGGAGAACTCAGAAAAACAAGGTTTTGATACTCAAAACCCTTTGAATGCTTATACAACTCGACGTTCTTGGTTTGATTTGAATGAAATTCACTTACATTATACCGCACTTGAACCGACCCAGGATCACATATGAGAAACATGAATAAGTTATCGTTCGATTAAAACCCCCATCTCAATTGGTTAACCAACGCACATTAACATTCTTAAAGGTCACGAGTTCGACCTTAGTCAGTGACACTTTTTGATGTTTTTCATAACCTATACCCTAAACTAATCTTATAAATGGTAAAGCTCAATTTGTTTATAACCTATACCCTAAACTAATCTTACGTATAATGTTATTTTTTTTTGAAGTGTATGTTCTTTCAAAAAAATGGTAAAACTCCAATTCTTTTATAATCTATACCCTAAACTAACCTTATAAATGGTAAAACTCCAATTTGTTTATAACCTATACCCTAAACTAATCTTACATATAATGTTATTTTTTTTCAATGTGTATGTTCTTTAAAAAAAAATGGTAAAACCCAAAGTATTTCATAACCTATACCCTAAACTAATCTTATAAATGGTAAAACTCCAATTCTTTTATAACCTATACCCTAAACTAATCTTACGTATAATGTTATTTTAAAAAAAAAGGTGTATCTTCTTTAAAAAAAAATGGTAAAACCCAAAGTATTTCATAACCTATACCCTAAACTAATCTTAAAAATGGTAAAACTCCAATTCTTTTATAATCTATACCCTAAACTCCAATTCTTTTATAATCTATACCCTAAACTAATCTTTCAAAAAATGTTAAAACTCCAAGTCTTTCATAACCTACAAAAGTTTTGGTTCTTTCCATAAATACTTAATTTACAACTAATCTAACTGTTAGTTATAAATAGGTAAATCACTTATAGGTTATAAATGAATGTTTATTTCCAATAAAGGCAAGTTTATTTCCAACCGAATGTGTATTTGTAATAAATGACGGCATTTCTTATCAAAAAAATGGGTTATGTGAGAAACACAAATTTTTTTGTCACTAGGTGAAATATAGTAGGAATTAAAGTTAAAAACGTCATGGTTCCAACAATAGTTAATAATGTCAAAGTGAAATATTTCCTAAAAAACATAGCCGAAATACGAAATTGAGTACAAACGTAAGTCCAGTGCAATCCTAAATCTCATTCAATCTCCACGACGATGCCATCGTTAAACGCAGGAGGTGGTGGGTAATGTTACATCATTTCAACTAAAATAGGAACATTTGCAGCTAGAAAAAGATCAACTGCAATCCTGAATCGTGACGCTCTAATGTTGTCGTCATGTAGCAGATTAAAGTCCATTAGAAGCGCGTGACACTCGATGAACTTTAAAGCATACACTCCGCAATGACATGAATTTTGATTCAATCCAGCTTGCATGGGCGCATACTTAACTGAATAAGGAGTGATCCTCATTTGTTTGCCCTCTTCCACATGTTTAAGTGCTTTGACAATACGAGGGATCAATATTGCAAACGGGTCCACATCAATTTTTCCAACGCTTCCCTCCACCACAATCGAAGACTTCTATTGCTCTAGATTGAAAACTGATACACATTGCAATCCAGTGGCTGTTGTTGACGTTGAGTATAACGTAAATACGGTCCACGTCCACATCCCAAACTTTGTTTGTCTTCCCCTGAGCAGGAAGCTGACCGCGTCCATACGCCAATAGCAAATCATCAACTTTGAATGATTTCTTATCGAAATGCCGGTATACATTGTTGATATGGATACAAAAGGAAGTGCTCATGAAAGCAACACGATCTACTTTCCATCGTTGCAAAGAAGTTTTCTCCTGTAAGAAGTACATGGCTGCATCTATTTCCTATAAAAAAGTGTACACGTTAGTTAGTAAAAATCAGAGTAGCTTCTTTGCTAAAACTGTGAAACCAAATTAAACTTAGATAGTAACAACTAACCGGTGTGTCAAGCCATTTTGTAGGTACAATGAGTCGGTTTGTGATGTATTGCGTTTTTGATGCATTCTAACCAATGTTTTCAATGGATTTTCGAGTCTTTTCTATGTGTTTAGAGTCTTTTCAGGATAAAACACGTTTGGATGGAGTCTTAGGCAAAAGAGTAAAGAGTTGGAGCAAATGTGCAGAAAGGTCAGAAGTTTGGCACTTGTTGAGGCACTTTCCACCGATGGATCGATCTGAAATTTTGACACAAGATATATCATTGAGTTATCTTTCATTTGGAGGTGAATTTAGGATATTCCAACGGTGAGATCAAAAGTTATGCATGTTTTAGTGAAGACATGCGAATCTGCCTAAATCGACCGGTTCGCTGGAAAATAAGGAAATTGCAGGTTTTCCTATTTTGACTTGGTTTTGTGAGAGATTTCGACCAGAAACGTGATTAGACCTATTTATTCTAGTTTTTAGCCATTGTTTAAGAAACACATTATTTTTTATTCATACTTTTAGTTTCTAAGCTTTTGGGAGAAGATCTCTGAACCTTATTGACAATTTGGAGAAGATTTCTAAACCCTTTTACTTATTTATTAATTTCAACATGTTTTCTATGAATTCTTCTTATGATTTGATTTCTATCATGTATGAGTAGTTTTCTTATTGGGTTTTAGGGTTTCAAAGGGATTTAAGGGTTTGATTGAATTGATGTTGATTTAGGGACTGATAACTTAGTTTCTTCATATAGGTTGTTCTTATTGCTGGAACTTGATTAGCTACCCAGTTTCTGATCTAAGGAACGCATCAAAAGTGTTTGTTTAAATGCCTGAAAGAACCTATATGAGCAAAACATCCCTAGCCAATGAAAGCTGATGTTTGGGTGTTTTGTGAACATATCAAACTTGATTCTAATGCATGTTTAACCTCTTGAATTCAAACGACAGTTTAGGATCTTAGGTTGTTAAACACAGTAATTGATGCTACGACAGTAGATTAATTTGATTTCGTGATTTGAGTTCTAGAACGATTCATAATACTTTCCTTGACAATTTATCTATTTCTAAATCCCTGAATCCCTGCGAATTCCCTAATACCCAATGCTTTTAATTCATAGTTTACATCGTTTTATTTACTTCTCTCATTTACTTTTTGCAAACAATCATCTTTTAATTCATCTTAGCTTAATTTTGATTCATATAGTTTGAAGTGTAGACTTGGTTCTTGTGGATTCGATCCCTGTATTACTACAACATTTGCTGTGCACTTGCAGTAGTTAATTTGGTTAAAACCTGTGTTATCAAGTTTTTGGCGCCGTTGCCGGGGACCAATTTTGTAATTGAACACGCTTGGACCAATTTGTAGTTTCCTGCGACTGTAACAAAAAACATGTTGCTACTAATTAGAGAAGCAAATCAATTCCAACTGATTTAAAGAGAATCTGGTTTATGTAAAACTTACTCTGACGGATTGGACCATTCCAACTATTTTTCCCAATCTTTTTCTTCACTAAAACACAAATCTGCATCAGGATCGTTGTGCCCTGTATGGCACCATTCCATTTCTGTGAAGTTTATCTCATTAGATTTCTTCTTATCACGTTTCGTTGATATATTGACGGGTCGGAAAGAAGACGACGGAGTCAACCAGTCATCTGACTCCTTGACTTTCGAAGACGGTGTTAGATCAAAACCAGAAACAATGACGGTTGTGAAAGTATTTCCGCGGTTTTTCGGATGAATTCTTGAGTGCCTAATTCTTGGTTAACATTAGACGTCTGAGATAAACATACATCATGAAGATTATCCAAAGATACATTGAACTCTAGTTTGCTCAGTCTTTCGCCCTGGTAAACCGAAAACAAATGACAAATAAAGTGAGCGTACAAAGAAAAGAAAACAAAGCATCATTTTATACAAGTTATAGTTCACATAGTCGAACAACAAGTATAATTATACAATTTATATGTTACATAGCATTACAAACACCTCAAAATGACATATATTACACAATCATTTTCCAACAAAGCATGTTCATAAACGGAAAAAGTTCACAACACAAGATCACAAGGGAACAAGAATTAGAGTTATTTTTTCTTCTTTACCTTTTTCTTCTCTGGCTGCGATTGCTTCTTTGGGCTAGTGTTGTCGGGTTTAGTGATCGTAGACGGTTCTCCACTGGTTCTTGGTACTGCCACTGGTGTTGCCACATCTTTGAGACCCTTAATCTCAGTTTCCATCTTCGATATTCGATCACCAAATGGTGTCACAAATTTCTGCTGAAACTCATGTTGGAACTCCTTCTTAAAGAAGGGGAATGGAGCTTCAAACATATTCTGAATAAAAGACTTCATGTCTTCATTCATAGCAACTTCAGAGCATCGACACAAAACTTTACGCTTCCGTTCCTCAACACCAACGTCAGAGACCTGGCTCTTACCCTTCCTTGATGTGGATGCGGGGCTGTTCGATGCGTTTGGTGTATCAATATCAGCAACCGCATCAACAAACTCAGCGTCTCTCTCTGCCTCCTCTTCCACAACCTGAGTCAGAGGAACCGTAGCAGGTTGCATAACTTCCCAAGTCAGATCACGTCAGTTTTGTCCATCTTTAATGAACTCCATCAGAAGATCAACTCTTTCATCTATCGTCTCGCTCCTTTTGTAGATACAAGCCTCAATTACGTCACCATTCCCAGTAGAAGAGATGAAGTGATGCAAAACAGTCTACAAGAACAATGGTATGGTAGTGATATTAGTATCCTACTTATAAATGAACTATGAAAGAATGAGAAAACAATATTAAAAGTACTCACATCTGGTCTGAATGATAGCTCTAGTTGTCTGTTTTCTCCATAAGAGATGTTTACAGCTCCTGACCAGTTTGAACACCTAGGGAATACAAACTCATCCTCAACATATTGTATACCCACCATTGCCCCAATGTCTGGTATAGCTTCCATGATCCAAATCTGAAATGCATAACTGAAACCATGCAAACTGTAGCCATTCCTCTGCGTCAATTTGACCCTAGCATTCGTGATACAAACCACTAGATGATCAAATGCGTCAATACCCCAATGATAAGCACGCAACTTACGAACATCCATAGCCACTTTGATGTAATCGTGTGAGATAGGGACCTTCTCGTCTAATGCTAACAATAATCCACCAATGACACACATATACACCAATCGCAATTTATTCAGCCGCGACCACGTTTGGACTGTCTTAAAGAAGTTTGTGTCCCTAATGTCTTTCATGCATATGTTAGTGACATCCCTTAACAAATTACCCCAAAAACCATCATCATATACCCACTGCTTGAAGTTGTATTTAGTGCATTTTGTGACACTAAGCCCAGTCACTGCGTAGAACTCTTGCAAAGAGAACCGAAGAGGCCTATTAGCAAACACAACCCACAGCTCATTCTTCTTGGAGACATCAATCTGCCTACACATGAAGCTGTGTATGAGTCTCGCAGAGTACTTCAAACAATTTTCATGGATTGCTATGATGTTAGCAAACACCGAGTCTGTCTTGACTTCATTGTACTCTTTTGGGATCCATTTCTTCAACAATTCAAAAATGGACATCCTGCAACTGTTGTTGATTTTCAGAACTTCCGGTTCATCTCCTGAACTGAAAAGTCTCTTTGGCAACTCGACATCCATACCTACAATGAGTTAAACAACGGAAAATAACAAAAGTTAAAAATGTTACCAGACAATGAATCTTGCAAAAGAAGACAAAAGAATCCAAGCTTTCACACATTCACTTATTTGATAAAACAACACAAACATTATATCTTAGATGCTAAACATATGCGAAACAAGCTTGCACACATTCTTGTTATTTGATAATAGCTCACACAAAACACATTTCACCCAATTTTTATTTCAAATTCGATTAGAAATTCACAAAGAGATACAGTAGTGAAATCAACAACATCAATAAGTCTTCAAATCACGATTAATTGATAACTAACAAATGAAAAGAAAAAACAAAGAAAAGGGAACACAACCTGTCAAAGAGAAGAGAGGAAACATAACTCAATAGGAGACCAAAAACAGATAGAGGAAATACATTCTATTCGGAGACATACCTCGAAAGAACAATCTTCAAACGAACACGCTAAGGCAATCTTCTATGTCTAAAAACAATGAGAAACAATGGCAAATCGAGTGAGAAATCAGTCAAAGATTAGGGCTTTTTGTCAGAGATAAGAGATTTAGAGTTGTAAACATAAGTACTAACCAAATCGAAACACAATTGAGACGAGAAAAATGGTGAGGCTCGTTGAAGAGTAAGGCTAGGTTCTAATCAAAAGTATCTCGCGAAGTGAAATTGAGAGAATAAGTGAGTCGATGAAGCCCAAGTCGACGGATTTGGAGTCGACGGAGCCGGAGTCGGTGAAGTTTACGGATTACGGAAGCCGGAATTGATGAAGTTTCTTCACTAGACCAAGAAAAAACTGACGGAGACCACGAGGACGTTAGGTTTCATTAGTATTGTTTCTGTTTTTTATTTTTTATTTATGTTTTAGTTATAAAACCATTTCTATATTATTTTTTTATTCCCTTTAATTATTTGTTTCAAAAAAAAAATTAGAGTCAACTATAATGAGAGGGTAAATTAGAGTTTCAACTAAATTGGAGGTTAATGGAAGTTAAAATATGGTAGAATGGGCATTAGGACAAAATGATTTTCAAAGCATGGCAATTTGGAAAATATTCCTTTATTGTTTTGATGGTTTAATGCTTATGCTCAATAATATTTTACTCTAGGATTATTGTTTTTCTGAGTGAAGTATTTTATAATTTGCATTTGTGGTTTTTTCATTTCAATAGTTTAAGATATTATATGATCTCGTGAATCATGATCTCCTTAAATGTTCATTCTCTCTTTAAATGTTCATTGGTCGTATAAGTAGGAGTTTTATCCCCCATCTTTTTCAAGTCCATAATATTTTTCTTCAAGGTCTTTATATACTAATGTAGTCACATTTTAGTGATTACTTAAAACACACAATTTAGAATACAAGGAATAGGTTTTCCTATGGATTATTGGTTTAATTAAAAAGCACATTCAGAAAGCATATAATCACTGTTTCAAATCATTTTTCTTGAATGAAAGAATGAGTTGATGTTGAAGTAATGGGAGAGGAACCTAGGCATTAGGTTATATCAGATATTCTACCGACATAAAGAACGTCTAGAATACTTGATAGCCTTATTTTTGTAAGTATTGGATGGGCTTCTATTTTTTCAAAAGGTGTTCCCGTTCTTTCATGAATCGAGGCGCAATGTAGAAGTGTCTCTTCCTTACATTTAAAATTGGACTGGCTCATTTGATTTATGGAGTGTACCTTCAGAAAAAGCATTGTTCAAGCGATCCGGTTACCCCATGCATTACTTGGAAAGTATTACAAACTCGGGATAAGCAGTGTGGTGACCCTTCGGGGAGAAGTCTACTTTGTAGCATTCCAGTGCATTCCTACCGGAGCTTTCCAGATTAGCCGATAGGGTTTATAAAACAAACAAAAAAAAGCATTGTTCAAAACCTTTTGAAGATCTTTTCTTTTCATTTATTGGGCATGGATTTGGAGGCCCAAATCTCCTTTTATTATGAAGCCCATCAGAAGACTAAGGCCCAACTCATCTATCAAATCTTATTAACTAAACTATAGTGCTTTTTGCTTATCTAGTTACTTTATGTCACCATAGTCACATTAAACCCTAGATTAATGTACTATATATAGTTGTCCCATTACTTGATGGGACAACTCATGATATAATATTCAGAGCAGAGTAATACGACCACGTTTTGTGTATCCTCTACGACCATACTCTGTATTATTGAGTGATCATCAACTTTTTATACGACCACCATCTTTTAATACGATCATCTCTCTTTAATACGAACATCTTATATTTCTACGACCGCGTTTATTCTTACTTAACAGAAATCTCAACCTCTCATTATATACGATCGTACTTTCCCGATCTTGAGATCAACATCATTCAAAGCATTTTTTACTTCTTTGGATATCTTCTCCTTATTAGAGCTTCATTTCTACCACTTGTTTAATATTTATATGCACCGATCTCTCAACTATTAGACTTTCGGGAAAGTTGGGAATCAAGAGTTTTTGTTTTCTTTGTAGGTTCCATGTTACCTAATTTGTTTGACGCCACAAACTATAATTCTATATTTATAAGTTTGAAAAAAATAAAAATCAATTTACGTAAGAGTGTTTCTAGAGCTTTAGTAAATTCAAATATGATTCTACATCAATAATAAGACTTGCAATATGGTATGGAATATCACAATTCATAAAGACAAAAAATGAGACTACATATTGAATTGATAAGGAGCAAGAACTGTTTGCCCTAATTACTTTATTAGAATTTGTTACTTGCATTGCCATTTAAACAAGAAGAGAAAAATGTTGATAAAATTGGAACAAATCAACCTTATAAGAGATTAGAGATTGTGCAAGCTCCTTGGACAAGAATTCACCTTGGCTTGGGATCAGCTTACGGGCCTTCTTACGGCATCAAGACCTAAGCATGACTTGTTCCTGCTGTGATATAGCTTCCAAACATGTGTTTACCACCTATAGAGAGAACGGAATCAAAGGCGGCATGGAGGAAGTTTGCAACCACCCATGACCCTCATCAAGCTCATCGACAAAAATGTTGTAAACCGAATCAACAAGATCCGACGTGCAGGTAACCACACCTACTCGGATGCCATGGAGAGGTGGCTACTTACTCGACCATGACCACCATCACAACCTCTGTTTCTAAAATAGCTTTTATCAACTTTTGATTTGAAAAATATTTAGCAAAAAGATGCATTAATTGTAAAACTGTTTTTTGGTTGAATATTTATTCAAAAAAAAAAGAAAAAAAGAATAGAAATTGTTTATTTGTGAAGACAAACTATTGAATATATTATCATGCGACGAACTTAGTTATATGATTTACTACAGCGCAAGCAATCAAAATTGTTAGTCTATAGTCTTCAAATTAATTGGATATATATCAAAGGGATCAATAAACATGAGTCATATTCAACTGTGCCATTGTTTACTTTGATTAACCTTAAAAGTAGGATGAAACATTCTACTTTTTGGTCGAGTTTGCATGTTTTCCATAAACCTTAAACGCAACGTTTTTCTTAAGCTTTTTAGTAAAAGGTCTTTGGCCGACCAAATCTTTTTCCCACTCCATACGATTAGGCATGACCACGGTTACAGTTATTGCGGTTACGGTTTATTAACCACTGATTACGGTTATTGATTTCTTTTAACCTTAACCTTAACCATTTAATATACGGTTAAAACGGTTACGGTTGAAACGGTTACAGTTATATACGGTACGGTTACGGTTAGATACGGTTAATATTTAGGTTATAATTATATAACTATGTAACTTTTTAAAAAGAAATATTTAAACAATATTATTATGGAAAATATATTTTAAAAAGTCATGGTCGTGCAATCGTAGGAAATGGTTATAAAATTCTAAAACAAACGGCAACTAATTTATCTTAACAAAGTCAATTAGTCAAAATCATTTATATTGTTTAGCGTAAACGACCATATTTTATTTCAAACTTAAGTAAATCTTTGAGTTTAACTAAAATATAACATAATTCACAATTTTCTCATCAAATTAGTTAGATGTCATGTTTATAGGATTGAGTTTAACTAAAATATAACATAATTCACAATTTTCTCATCAAATTAGTTAGATGTCATGTTTATAGGCATAACTTTATTACCACGATCTTTTTTTTTTGTTACAATTAATAGTTTTTCTAATCTTATTTATTTTTATTGTAAATTTGATGTGTTTTAATATTATTTATATTAGTTAGAAAATAATCAATTAGCACATTCAGTTTTAATATTTAGTTATTATTCATTTAATTTTTCTAATTAAATATTATAAAATTAGACTCGATAAATATTGATTACACATAATTTTACTATGTCATATTTATCATACATAATTAATTATACATAATTTATTTTTATTTTAAAATGGTTACGGTTAAAATTTTAACCTTACGGTTAACCGACTGTTTTAATATGGTTTCGGTTAAATAATGGTTACGGTTAACGGTTACGGTTTAACCATAACTAATCAACTTTTATGGTTACGGTTACGGTTTTTCAACCGTTTAATACGGTTACGGTTTAAAACGGTACGATTACGGTCCGAAATACGGTTACGGTTAGATTTTGGTCATGCCTACATACGATGATGTCTATGTTTTTTTACATTCTAATTACATTGATATATTAAAAACAGCCATTTTAAAATCCGATAGACCAAAAAGATTGATTAATCTAATAGTCTCCATCATTTTTTTTGTTAATAAAGTTTGAACATCGTTTCGTATAGTTCGAGAAAGAGTTCGAAACTTCTTGTGGCTAAAAATGGGAATCAAACCTTTCCTATGGATGTAGAACAATTACCCATATATGTTTTCTATATTTGATAAAAATTTGGCAATATGACTCGTTTAGACGATATATTTCAAAATTGAGCTTAAAAAAATTAGTTGTTCAATTAACATAAGCTTTTTTGAAGTATGAGTTATGTTACCTCTTTTTTTTTGATAAAAAAGAGGAGTTCGGGCCGGGACCTTAATCTCTCCAAGGCTCGGGACCAGCCTTTGCTAATACCTTATAACATGGCGTAAAACATCCTTCCTACCGAGGTTTGAACTAGGAACACAACAAGACTAAGCTCTGCGCTTAACCACTAGCTCACGACGGTGGTTTATGTTACCTTTTTTAATATATTCAAAAAGGTAATCTAATTTTCATTTTGTTAATTGAAATATATTTACATGATAAAACCTATAAACACACTCTAAATTTTTATGTATAAGTAAGTTTTAATTTTTTTCTTAAAAATTATATAATTGTCGTTAATAAAATATTTTAATTTATAGTCCTATATTTATTGATAAATTAATTAGATAAATGCATTAATTTCATTGAATATTAATTTAGTTAAAAAAAGAAATAAATATGTGTAGATTATATCCTAAGTAAATTTATTGAGATTTTTTTCTCTAAATTGACATCCTATGTAAAGAGATAACTATCATATATCATCAATGTCCCATAAGGTGTTTTGACCAAAAAAAGAAGAAGAAAATATGCCTCAAAAGGTATAATATATTACAGTTATCTCTAAATCAAATAAAAATTCAATCATGTGCCTATACGTATGCACATCTATGTACATGCATGATGCATCCATATATTTGTTTGACTCTAAATGAAGTTTTTTGCAACTAATGGTATTTTACAGATACTATATTTTCTTTAAGAAGTTCCGCAAGAAGTTTGATGCTTTCGCGTTCATTTTCAATCTATCAACCGAAGGTGTTGAAGATATGAAGGAGAAGTTTATCGCTTTTTCGTTGAAAGACAAAGCCAAGAAAGAGGAGGATCCATGGGCAGTTATACATTATAGGATAAGCAAAACGCAAGAGCTTTTAATGAAGTTCTGCAAAGATCACACATACACCATTATGGTTTAGAGTGTATTTCGATGATGATTTGAACATAGGAGACTTATGGTTCTTTATTCGTAAATCTTTTGTCGAGCTTGTCAAAGGGTTTGCCTTAAATCCAGTTTTTCGTATTTTTGTTGTATCCTCTTCTAATGGAGGTATAAACTCTAAACTCTAAAGTCTAATGAAATCTTCGTTAATATTTTTGATTAATTAAAAAAAGATTAGATGTATTTGGAGAATTTTAATAATTTGAAAGAAAAAATAGTTTTAATGTTCTTAGAAAATAGTAAATGAATTAAATCGATAATACATTGATTAGTAATCAACAAATCCTAGTCTCGCTACCAGCAATCACATGTATAGTAGATGGGTTAGTCTCTCAAGTTTAATGAAAGTTTTGTTTGACAATTTTTTTTTTAAAGATTTTGCTTTTATGCCTGCTGTGTTTTTTTTTATATTGACCCAAAATAACAATTTTATTTAAAGAATATTAATCATTCTGAAATAAAGGAAGAATGAATCACACAAGCCTCATAAATGACCCATTTGTCTCTACTTCATCATAATATTTTAAGTACAATCGACGACCACATATGGTACCAGTATTGGAACGTAGAAGAAATAATATATCCAATCCTTGTCTTTGCTCAGAAAGCCATCAATGGACCTTGCAGGAAACATAGTAGATGAGCATGCTATCCTTGGATTGTATTTTTCAAATATCAGCGTTTAATATTTCTATGCACCGATTTTTCAATTATAAGGCTTGTGGAAATTTAGGAATCAACTAATTTGTTTTCTTTCGTAGGTTCCATGATACCTAATTTGCTTGACACCACTTTTAATTATGTATTTATAAGTTTGAAAAATAAAAATTAATTTATCTAAGAGTATTTTTAGAGTTTTAATAAATTGGAATATGATTTTACATCACTATTAAAGCTTGTATTATGTTATAGAATATCACAAAGAACAAAAAAACGAGATTATATATTGAATTGATTAGGAGGAAGAGCTGTTTGCCCTAATACTTTATTATAATGTGGTACTTTCCTCATTGCTATTTAACTAAAACCAAAATTAGAAGAGGCAAAGTATTGATAAAGTTGGAACAAATCGACCGTATAAAACAACTACATAGATTAGAGATTGTGTATATATTAAGACAAACTATTGAATATATTATCATGTGGGGAACTTAATTAGTTATATTGTTGGGTTTGACTTCATATACAACAGATTGGGCCGCAACAAGGCCTTGTGCGCATCAGAAGGCAAAAAGAGATTTGGCCTGAAACAAGACGAAGCCTAGTATCACTTACACATTGTAAGTTGGTCAACGAAGAAGGATATAACAAGATGTTGACTCATCGTCATCTTCAACACTTGAATCACTTCGAGCAATCGTAACGAACCAGAGAAAAGAGAGAAACAGTTTCTAGAGAGAGAAATCACCATTGATGCGATCAGAGAGTTGTTAATCGTTTTTGCTCTTGATCGTCTTCTATCTCTTTAGATCTTTCTTCGTTGTATGTTCGTTCATTCTTCGTGAATCTCCTTGTAACCCTAGAACAAATCTTTGCACTCTTTCTCTTGATTAGTGGAGCTTTCGAGAGGACCGGCTCTCGACGAGACATACCAGTGTGTTGCTGGGAACTCGTAATACTTGCTTGTTTCCTTTAATTCCGTAATCACAAACAAGAAGAATCAATTGAGTTAGTAACAAAGTAAAACTGGGAATTGAATCAGAGGATTGATCGGTGTTAAACAATCCGCTGGATTGGATACAGACCTCTGATTCTCAACAAGTGGTATTAGAGCGCTCCAAAAGAGGCAAGAGGATTGTCAGGCTTGATATCGGTACCTGCAACAAGGAAGAAGAAAGTGTTTTGATCAGATCGCAAAAGGATCATGATCAGAAAGCTGTGAGGATTAGATCGAAACAAGATCGTGATCAAGAACACAGTGAGACGAGTCAAGATTCATACCAGGCTTGATACAAATCTTGTGAGATCTTCTTCTTCTCTTTGCTCAATAAGTTCTTAAGTTTTTCGTGTGTTTCTACTCTTGCTGCTACTTGTGTGTTGTTCTTGTTACCTGCAGGACAAAGACAGCTCAACGAATCAGTGAAAGATGGATCCTACTCTAGGAAGATTTGAGATAGAGAAGTTCGATGGTAAAGGAGATTTTGGTTTATGGAAGTACAAGTTTCTTGGTCAGTTGGAAATACAGGGTCTTGCGTCTGTGTTGTAAGGAGAACAAGCTGTTGTTGTTGAAGAAACTCAGACTCCAGCTACTCTAACGCAGACGACTACTCCAGGTTCAGGTGTGACAAACCCAATACCATCAGTATTAGCTGTAGCTTTACCTGCACCAGTTCAAGTAAACAGAACAGTGGTTAATGTTGCAAAAGATTTGAGAGTAAGAAACTTGTTGGGAACTTGCCTGAGTGATGTGATCTTGAGGAAAGTGATGAAGTATCTGACTGCTATTGAGATGTGGAGGGCACTGGAAAGGGACTATCAAACAAAGTCCTTGTCCAATAGGATCTATCTGAAACAACAGTTTGCAAGTTACTGGATGGAGGAAAACAAGTCCATAAAAGAGAACATGGACTCCTTCTTAAAGCTGATTGCAGATTTAGAGAGTTTGAAGATAACCATCTCAGATGAAGACCAGGCCATTCAGGTTCTGTCAGGGCTTCCATCAGCTTACGAGCCAATGGTACATACTTTGAAGTATGGTATTGGCAAAGAAACACTAACGCTGAATGAGGTAACAACTTCAGTGTATGCTAAAGAAGCTGAGTTGAGGCAGAAAGGTCTAATAGGTAGAGGAAGAAGCAACTCAGAGGGTTTGATGGTTGAAAACAGAGGTAGATCATCTAACAGGTCTGATAAGTTCAGAGGAAGGTCTAAGAGCAAAGAAAGGTCTAAATCGAAACCAAGATTTAACAACAAGACTTCAAAGGGTACTTGCTTTCTGTGTGGTAAAGAAGGCCACTGGAAGAGAGACTGTCCAGACAGTCACACTCTACGTAGACCACTGAGTCAATCAACTTAGCCGAAAAGACCAAACAACCAGTAGTCTTATCACCTAGCTCAGTGGTGGCTCAGTTAGAGTGGGAACAGCTCGTAGTACTCTCAGCTAATACAGTTGAGACACTAGATAAGTGGATACTAGACTCAGGAGCTACTTTCCATATTACTCCTGACAAAGAGGTACTAGATGACTTTAAGCCTATCAAAGGTGGCAAAGTCTTGATGACTAATAACACAATCAGTGAGGTTGAAGGCATAGGGAATGTTAAGATCCTAACAGAAGATGGCACCACTGTTATTCTAACAGATGTTAGGTATATGCCTGAAGGAGAAAGGAAATTAATATCTTATGGTTTGCTAGATCTGCTTGGATGTAGATACAAAGGTGAAAATGGTGTTGTAACCTTCAGGAGGCAGAACCAGAAGGTGTTCTCGGGTAAACTCATTGATGGGTTGTATCACCTACAAGGAAGTGTGCTAAAGGGTAAAACTAATGCAACAAAAACCAAGCAGAATCAGACAAGTCTTTGGCATTCAAGGCTTGGTCACATCAGTCAGAAGGGACTGAATCAGTTGGTTAAGGACGGCTACTTACCGAGGAAGGATATATCAGACTTAGGTTTCTGTGAGAGCTGTGTGTTTGGAAAGTCACATAGACTTAAGTTTAATGCTGGTAAGCATCAGACTAAGGGTGTACTAGAGTATGTACATTCAGATCTTTGAGGTTCTCCATCAACCCATTGTAGCAAAGCAGATTGCAAGTATTTCCTAACTTTCATTGATGACTACTCTAGAAATGTTTGGATCTACTTTCTCAAGACTAAGGACCTAGTGTTTGAAACTTACAAGGAGTGGAAAGCATCAGTTGAAACACAGACTGGGAAAAAGGTTAAGTGTCTGAGAACAGACAACGGGTTAGAGTTCTGCAACAATTTGTTTGATAACCACTGCAAAGAGTTTGGCATCAGACGTCACAGAACATGCAGCTACACTCCGCAATAGAACGGTGTAGCAATAATGGAGAAGGTGAGATGTATGTTGTCAGAATCAGGATTGGATCAAAGTTTCTGGGCAGAGGCAGCGTCAAAAGCTGTGCACATCATCAATAGGTCACCTTGCACTGCTATAGGGTTCAGACTACCATAGGAAAGATGGTCAGGTCAGAAACAGGATTTGAGTCATCTAAAGAGGTTTGGTTGTTCTGCTTATGTTCACAGGATTCAGGAAAAGACTAAAGCCATATCAGTAAAGGGTGTGTTTATGGGTTATCCTATTGGAGTTAAGGGCTAGAGGGTATGGTTACCTAAAGAGAAGAAGAGCACAACAAGCCGAAATGTTGTGTTTCATGAACATGAGTTGTTCAAGGATACTGTTAAGACTAAGGAGAAACCTAAAACACAGGGTTCTAAGAAAGTGTCTTTCAGTAATGATCTCACCAGAGGACCAACTCCAAGGGAATCATCAGACGCAGAGTCGTCAAAAACAGGTGGAGATGGTTCATCCTCATCATCTTCAGATGAATCAGAGATCAGAACTCCGTCTACTTCTGGCAAACCATCAGAAGTAGAGGAAACACCAAGGAGTTCATCTGGACAATCTACAGGAGCTAAGAGCTCACCAGGATGCTGTTCAAGTCCTGAGAAATCAGTAACAACTGCTAAGGACACTAGTAGTCCAAGTCCATATGAGGAATGGTTTGACAGTGAGGATTCTGAAACTGAACCAGATCCTAAAGATTAGATCCTCATGAGGGATCGGGTAATCAGAGGTAACAGGAGACCAGCATCCAAGTATGCTGACTCAAACAACTTAGTCGCATATGCTCTACTCATTGGGAATGAAATAGAGACTGAGGAACCAAAGAGCTATTCTGAAGCTTTAAAGAGAAAACAGAAAAAGCTCTAGAATGGTGCTTGTGATGAGGAGATGGACTCACTAATCAGGACAGGAACCTTTGTTCTGGTTAAAAGACCTAAGGATCAGAAGGTTGTAAACTGCAAATGTGTATTCAGACTAAAGGCAGGCATACCAGGTGTTGAGGCACAAAGGCATAAAGCTAGGCTTGTTGCAAAGGGGTTTTCACAGACTGAGGGAGTTGGTTACAACGAAATCTTCTCACCAGTGGTGAAACACGTCTCCATTAGAATCATGTTATCTCTGGTTGTTAACTACAACTATGTGTTGGAACAGATGGATGTCAAAACAGCATTTCTACATGGAAACCTAGATGAGAAGATCTACATGACTCAACCAGAAGGCTACATCAGCAAGGGTAATGAGGACAAGGTTTGGTTGCTACAAAAGTCTTTATATGGGCTAAAACAATCGCCTAGGATGTGGAACCAGAGGTTTGATGGATTTATGAAGACTCAGAAATTTCACAGGAGTGAATTAGACCTGTGTGTCTACATGAGGGATGTTCAGACAAACAAGGCCATTTACCTGCTGCTGTATGTTGATGATATGTTAATTACATCAGGCAATGTAACAGTGATCAAAGGGTTGAAGGAAAGCTTAAACAAGGAGTTTGAGATGAAGGATATGGGTCAGGCTTCTAGGATACTACGGATGGACATTGTGAGAGACATAGAGAAAGGAACTCTTAAGCTATCTAAGGAAAAGTACTTAGAAAAAGTTCTAAAGACCTTTGGAATGTTGGATGCTAACTCAGTAGTCACTCCAACAACATCCCAGTTCAAGCTACAGAGTCTGCTAAAGGAAGAGCGGGCTGAGGAAGCCAAACATATGGAAACAATACCATATGCAAGTGCTATTGGCAGCTTAATGTATGCCATGATTGGCTCAAGGCTAGACCTAGCCTATGCAGTTGGACTGGTAAGTAGGTTCATGGCTAACCCCAGTAGGGAACACTGGAAGGCAGTGAAGTGGGTTCTAAGGTACATTAAGGGAACACTTGGGAAGTGTTTAACGTTTAAGAAATGTTCAGAGATCAGCATTGAAGGCTTCTAAGATTCAGATTACGCAGCAGATTTGGATAAGAGTCGTTCAATTACAGGTTACGCATTTCAAGTTGGTGGTAATACAATTTCATGGAAATCAGGTCTACAAGGTGTTGTAGCTCTATCAACTACTGGGATGAGCCATTTGCACAGAGATGGGTTTTGGTCAGGACTCTGTGATAATGAACTGCGACTTTTAGAGTGCAATTGCATTAGCAAACAATCTTGTTTATCATGAAAGGACGAAACACATAGCTACGAAGTATCACCACATCAGAGACTGGATTGAAAAAGGTGTTATCAAAGTAAACAAGATACACACTCCAGTTAATCCTGCAGATTTCCTAACTAAGAGTTTACCTGGCCAGAAGTTTGAGCTCTATTGTGAGCTCCTCAACTTCCACTGAGACCAACCAGCGGCTCCGGTAACTCAAGAGCTGAGTTTTGACCTCGCAAACATTTAAAGAGCTGAGTTTTAGTTGTTTTGCAGGTATATATCAAGTAAACAGAGAACTGAACACATATGAGCAAGGCTTAGAGTCAGAGAGGTGGAGTTACTTGATCGGAGCAGAAGCGGAGCCAACCAGTCTCTTGCTTCAGGTGGAGTATCTGCGTGTAACAGTAGATGGGTTAGCAAATCTCAGCACAAGCAAACAAGTGATCGATCTGATTGAAGATGAAGAGACAAAGTTGATTACCTGAATCGTCGAAGATGAGTGAAGGGTGTGATCTGAAGTGTCTCTTATGGGTTTTCCTAACAAGAAACATAGAGCTTATTAAGGTTTTTCGTCAACAGAAGATTAATCAGAAATGGTCAGTAACATATCGAAGTCAGAAGGTGAAAGGGTTTTACCTGAGGAGTTGTGTTGCTTGTAGAATCGTCAGGCCGAAGTCATTAGTGTATTGGATACATGCAAGTCAGAAGAAGAAGAAGACCAGTTTGGGGGTTCTGAAGCAGATGAACAGTCAAAGAACAGGGTATCGGGTTGAGAGGTTTCTTGCAACAGATGAAGTTCAAGGAAGAAGAAGAAGTACCTGCGACGGCAGACGGCGAGTGGCGATCGGGTTCTCTACGGAGAATCATCGGGGAGGCGACCGGAGTAATGAGTCGCTCTTCACTATCAAGAGACAAAGTCTAGGGTTACAGATGTGGCACACGGAGGTTTGTATGAAAGTCAAAAGGTGGAGTTTTGTTGGGATTGACTTCATATACAACAGATTGGGCCGCAACAAGGCCTTGTGCGCATCAAGAGGCCAAAAGGAGATTGGGCCTGAAACAAGACGAAGCCCAGTATCACTTACACATTGTAAGTTGGTCAACGAAGAAGGATATAACAAGATGTTGACTCATCGTCATCATCAACACTTGAATCACTTCGAGCAATCGTAACGAACCAGAGAAAAGAGAGAAACAGTTTCTAGAGAGAGAAATCACCATTGATGCGATCAGAGAGTTATTAATCGTTTTTGCTCTTGATCTTCTTCTATCTCTTTAGATCTTTCTTCGTTGTATGTTCGTTCATTCTTCGTGAATCTCCTTGTAACCCTAGAACAAATCTTTGCACTCTTTCTCTTGATTAGTGGAGCTTTCGAGAGGACCATCTCTCGACGAGACGTACCAGCGTGTTGCTGGGAACTCGTAATACTTGCTTGTTTCCTTTAATTCCGCAATCACAAACAAGAAGAATCAATTGAGTTAGTAACAAAGTAAAACTGGGAATTGAATCAGAGGATTGATCGGTGTTAAACAATCCGATGTATTGGATACAGACCTCTGATTCTCAACATATATGATTTAGTATTAGAGCAAGCAGTAAGTAGCCTTCTTATTAAAAAAAACAAATTTCTAGTCCTCGAATTAGTGGAATGTTTTTTCAAAAAAAAAAAAGAATTAATGAATATAAGGGGGATCAATAAAAGTGAATCAAATTCAATTGTGTTATTGTTTACTTTGATTAACTGTAAAATTAGGATGAAACATTCTACTTTTCGGTTGAGTTTGCATGTTTCCCATAGAAAACTAGGGACCTTCATAGTAAAATATTGGACCATAAAGGAGCGTATTTAAGCATTTTAATAAAAATATTTTGGCCGACCCAAATTTTTTTAATGTTTTTTTATTATAAATTTTTGTGTTTTTTGTCTTACGATAAAGTATTGCGCTTAACCAACAAATCCGGAATGGGCCTAGTTAGGTCCATAACCAAATGAACAATTGGGCATGGCCCACTAAAATCAAAGAGGCAAGAAACCGTAATCTTTAAACACAAAGTCTTCAACATTGGGATTTTTGGTGACGCACCATTGTTAAGCCGTCGAAATCGCCGAAATTAATAGTGGTTGCCGGAACCAAAAACTTTGTAGGGATAGTGGCAAAGAGATGCATGCTCGGAATAAATACTAGCTATTAAGAGAGGAGCTGAAAATGCCGACATGGAGATCCTTGTCGACTAACCAAAAAATATCCCGTTGCCACAAATCTTTTGACCAACACATAAGACGCAAATACTACCACCAAGTGCAACAAACTATGACCAAAAAAAAAAAAAAAAACAATTGAGAGGTCGATGTAGATCTAAATTATCCATCACATATATACTGAAACCTAGTTAAAAAAATTTAGAAGCAAGAGATGAACCAAACTTGGAACAATGATGAAGACTATCGTAGATGAAGTAAATGACAGGTGAGCTTACCAGAAAAAAAAATTTAGATTAAAAGAAACCATCGTCCTAAAAACAGCTTCACCTCTCTCGAAGACAACTGACGAGACCACATACTTTAGAGCCACGATTTGGAAAACAAAACCTTGCAAAAACCATACCGGGCCACCTCAAGTGACATGCAATCGAACCACGAAGAGCACCAAAGCAGAACTTTCAAGGAATATCTTGTCCTTAAAGATCCCATGAGAGGATCGAATCCTAGAGCCGTCGAAAACCACCAGAGAGAATCACTAAAGCTACTAAGATACCACTAGGGAGAGTAACGACCCGCTAGAGCTCACTAGAGAAGTGGACCTTTCCACGGATAAAGAACCATAGGCTTCAAAAGAAGCAGAAGTGAAGGACCTTTCGCAACACCAACATTAACCGAACGCCGCACAGGTAGACAGAAGAAGCTATCACTGGCTAGGGCAAACTCTTTTTCTAAAGAGAAGGGAAAGAGAATTGCTCTCACTACCTTCTTAAAAACAATTTCCATGCTTTTTTTACATTCTAGTTATATTGGTATAATTAAAAATAACCCTTTTGAAACCCGATATACCAAACCCGGTATACATCATTGTTCTTTTTAATAAAATTTGTGCAGTTATATAGTAAAATTTTGTTTCATTTAATTCGAAAAAGAAGTTGAAACTTCGTGTGGCTAAACATAGAGATCAAACTTTTCTTACGGACCTATGGCTATAGATCAATTATCCATATATATTTTTATTTGATAAAAGTTTGACAAATCTTCCGTTTATATGATGATCTTAAACAAAAACAAATCTAGTTATTTTAATCAAAATAAAATTTCTGAATTATGAACTATGTTCCCATTTTTATTTAATATATTCGAAAAAGCTAATTTAATTTTTTATTTTGTCAATTAAAGTATACATACATGATAAACCCTATAAACACATTCTTTAAATTTTACGTATAGTCAGTTTTAAATTACAAACGAGTTATATTATTGTTATTATTAAAAAAAGTTCATTGTCCTATGTTTACTAGTACTTCGTACTAGAACATTATATAAACTATTTTCCTCCAAATTAGCATTATAATATTTTTAATTCTTATTTCTCATAGTTTTCAATTTTTATTAAGTTTTGTGTTACTTTTTAATTAGTAAATGTACTAATTTAATTACATATATTAATTTAGTGAAAAGCATAAATAAATATGTGTAGATTATATGAAATCTATTGAGATTTGGTTCTCTAGTTGACACTCTAAATAAAAAGATAACTCTCATATATCTTAATGTCCTATAAGGTGGTTTGACCCAAAAAAGAAGAAGAAAATATGCTTCGAAAGGTATAATATTTTACAATAATCTCTAAGTCAAATAAATTCAATCATATGCATACACATATACATGCATGTCGTACATGCATGATATATTTGTATGACTCTAAATAATCATGTATGAGAAAAGAAAGATAAATGGAAAAAAATTGCAAATACAGATACTATATTTTCTTGTGTTGAATAACTTGTGATGACAAATCACTATGAGGATCTTCTAGACATATCACAGATTTTATACTTTATATTTATACTTTTAATTTTCAAAATATATATATTATTTTATTATATAATATTATTCATGAGTTTTTTTAGTTGTTTATCATATTTTTCATAAATCAAAATTTATACATAAAGATAAAGTTATATATTGTTTATTGGTTCTTAACTAAATATATGTAATTCTTTCAAAATGATTTATTTTTAGATAGTTTTATAATTTTTAATAGATAAATTTTAAAACCATACGCATATTAAACGTTATGTAAAAATAATCTTAATACATAGATTTAAATACATTTGCGCGATAAAAGTATTTCGTGAGATCCACGTTACATTTCCCGCGTTAAATATAATTTCAAAGAAATTTGGTACATCCAATTAAAAACATTGTACATCAAACCTATTTCGTAAGATCCACATTACATTTTCCCGTGAAATAATCTTTCTATGTATAAAAGTATACGATAATTTTTATACCTATGATTCTACGTTTACATTGAAGATATATTATGATAATAAATATTTATCAAGTAATAAACCTACACCATCTACACATAGATAAAGGATGTACATAATAGGAGATTTTACAATAATTTAGATTTGTTGGTTTCCACAGAAGTGGTAAAAACCCTAATATGAGTGAAAGGTACCCATCCATTACTATATAAACAGCCCTCATGTCCACAAAACAAAGCACACAAACAAAATAGCATCATAAGCATATCAAAGCAAAAACACACACACACAAAAAAAACACACACATAACAATGGCCATGAATTTGAGCAACATGAAGCTAAAGAACGATATAGTTGAAGCAGCAAAGCAGGCTGCTGAGGACCAAGAGATAGAAAAGATCCTCCAGAAGTTCGATGCTTTCGCGTCTATCTTCAATCCATCAACCGAAGCTGTTGAAGATCTGAAGGAGAAGTTTATCGCGGCTTCGTTGAAAAACAAGGCAGAGAAAGAGGAGGATCAATGGGGTGTTATGCATCTTAGGATCATCAAAACGCAAGAGCTTTTAATGAAGCTCCATCAGGATCACCCTGGCCCTATCAAAACCTCCTTGCTCAATTGTAACAAGAGAATTGAGTTTGATTTCGATGATTTAAACATCGGAGACTTATGTTTTCTTGCTCAGAAATCTCTTGTTCAGCTTCTGAACAGGACTAAGTGCTGTAGCCATAACGGTCAATCTGCATATTTTTCGCCTCACTGTGATTCTAGGAAGGTGTCTGTTGATATGGACGAGGATGCGGGTGTGAATGCAAATGCGGGTGCGGGTGCGGGTGCGGATGTGACGGGTGTTCCACAAATGGGTGAAACTACTCGTAAGTTTTATGAAATGATATATAAAGGTTACATGAATAAGGACTTTCTTGTTAACGTGGACCTGAATGAGACTCCGAAAATGGAGAATGAAGATATTCCTTCCGTTGAAGACAAGGACAACCAAGCCTCTACCTCTGGTCTCGCTACCACCGATGAAGTGCCCTCCGTCCCCACCGATGCGGTTGATGATGGTACTCGTTGCACCATCAATGACAAGTCGAAGGGAATTGTTTGAGTTGTTTTTTTGAAATTATTGTTTGAGTTGTTTGCATTTTTGATTTATACATTTCAAAAGACTGACATTTTATGTGTGTCTTCTCTGTTCTCTCTTTTCTTTTTTTTTGTTTAAGTTGTTGTACTGATTAAAGTTTTGCCTTTAATTCGGTTTTCGTATCTTTGTAATGGAGGTATAAAATCTTAAGTTCAATGAAATATTTTTCTGATTAAAATAAAAAATAAAGGTTTTGTCTTTAAGTTTGTTGTGTTTTTATCTTTATTGACCCGAAAAAATAGATCTATTTGGAGAATTTTAATCATTTTAAAAGAACAAAAAATAGTTTTAATGTTCCTAGAAGTACTAAATCGATAATACTAGATAAGTAGTAATCAACAAATGCTAGTCTCTTAAATTAGATGAGTTAATCTCTTAAATTTAATGAAATCTTTGTTTGACCAAAACAATTAAAGATTTTGCTTTTATGTCTGCTGTGTCTTTTTGTTTATTGACAAAAAAAAATGATATTTGAAGAATATAATCATTCTGAAAAAAAAAAATTTAAATATTTTTTTTCTTATCTGGTGAAATTAATTATAAAACCGGTGTTATAAAAAGATAATAGCCGGTAGAGGAATTAGGCCAATCCGTTGCCATAAAATCACGGAAACCATTCTCAACGAATACTTCACCCAAACAAGGGAAACAACCAAAGAGATTACCAGGAAGCAAAGGGTAACACCAAAGATACTAACCCAATCGAAAAACATGAAAAGAAAGGTAAGACAATCTCTTCTGACACGGCAAATTAAGAAAGACATAGATGGTTGATATGATGAAGCGCAATCACGAAGACCAGCTAAGAATGTGATCGAGATAAGCTCTCAAAGGAAGAAGTCGATAAAAACCATACTTTAATGTTCTTAGGAAAACAAAATAACTAAATCGATAACACTGTATAAGTAATGATAAAAAAAATTCTTTTGAAGAATTTGAATCATCTTAGTCTAGATGTATTTTATTCGACTGATATGTTTATTCTCTTATATATCTAAGACCTAAACTGTACAATTTATTTTAATATAGCCCTAGAATTATAAATTCTAATTTTGAACATGGGCGAATCTAGGTAATACAGGGTTCGGTTTATTTAAAACATAGCTAAATAGGTGTTATTTGTGTTTCCGTTTAGTAAGAAAAACATTTTTCTCAAAAAGGAAAAAAATTGTTAGAATCTTACACGCAAAAGAAACTCGATTCAAAACTTTTGTTTTGAGGTGTTCTAAAATCATGTCATATTTGACAGGCAACCAACCATGTAAAAGAGAGGCAACCAACCATGTAAAAGAGGTTTATGAGTTGGTATATTGCCCTCATTACATGATCACTATTTACCATATAGTACTTTTCTTTTGAATTGATAACTAGAGCCGGAGTCAACACTTTTTTTTCCCATCGAAGTTGTTATTTCATTTATCGCAAATAACTTATCGGGTTACTGCCGGAGTCGACACTATTCTAAACAATAATTAGTTCTCATGTAATATGATTTAGGTAACATATATACGTAGCACGATGCAGGGCTATTGTCAAATTATTTTTTTGTAAATGATCCAAATGGGCACCGCCGGAGAACCCGTCGACATTGTTACCGACCCAAAACCAGGACCCGAAACTCCCAAAGAACCTTCCGGTTCCTTCCACTTCGCATACATCATCTACTTCACCCTCGGTGTTGGCTTTCTTCTTCCATGGAACTCTTTCATCACCGCTGTAGATTACTTCTCTTATCTCTACCCTTCAACCGCCATTGATCGGATCTTCGCCGTTGTTTACATGGTCGTTGGTCTTGTTTGTCTTCTCATTATCGTTATCTTCGATGCTCATAAGATTCTCGCTAGCTTCAGGATCAATCTCGGTCTCTTACTCTTTGTAATCGCTCTGCTTGTTGTTCCAATTTTGGATCTGGTTTACGTTAAAGGTCAAGTCGGTTTATACGCCGGATTAGTCTAGTTGCGAAGAACAAGTAGAGTTTTGTAGACGGAACCTTGCCTATACCTTTGGATGATGGATCTATGTTAAAGATTTGGAGTCGATACAACAATATAGTGAAATTATGTTATGAACAAAGATGCATCAGTAATGGAGTAATCTGTTTAGTAGATTCAAGGTTCCTTCTTACTACACTAAGAAGAAAACATTGTGGGAGCAACTAGGCAACATTACACCTCAAACCGTGAAGAAGTGTGATTGCGATCAAGTCAAAGAGTTACTAGAGGAAGCTGAAACAAGTAGTACATACAATTTCTTATGCGATTGGATGATAACTTCTACAATATTCGTGGACAAATTTCTAACATGAAGCCAATACCTGGATTGAGTGAGATTTATACTTGTTAGATCAAGATGAAATTTAAAAAGTAGTAATAGATAATATTTCAGATTTTTATTCAGCTTTCGAGTCTTAGTTTTTTTTTTTTTTTTCATGAATGACAAAATATTAAAATAATTCAAATATAAAATAGTTGTGAGAATAAATACATAAATATATTGAAAAAATTGATTGATATACCTCATATTTTACTTATCTATCAATAATAGTAATCCTGAAAACAAAAATCGAGAAGTTATATTCTTACGTAATACTTAGTATCTATTTAAATTATTCTAAAAGATGCTTTTGAAACGTCTCAAAAGTCGTGTTTTCGTAAAAAGTGGTACTTTCCAAAGAGTTGTGTCTTTTCTTAACAAATTTATTTTAAAACATACTTAAAATGATCGAAGGAGTTGTGATTTTTCAAGAAATGTGGTTTTTTCCGAGGAGTTGTGTTTTCCGTATAAGGTGATTTTTTCCCTGAGGAGTAGTGTCTTTTCATAAAAGGCTTATTTAAACAAAATATTTAATATATCGAAGAGTTGTGTCATTTCGTAAAATTATTTTTTTTCAAAGAGTTTTGACTTTTCGCAAAAGGTGGTTTTTTCGAAGAATTGTGTATTCTTGGAAAAAAACTTATTTAAAAAAATATATTTAATGTTATCGAAGAGTTGTGTCCTATCTAAACAGTTTTTCCGAAGAGTTATGATTTTCCATTAAAGTTGTTTTTTTCTCTCACAGTAGTAATGTCTTTTCGTAAAAAGCTTATTTAAAAACAAATATTAATGTTATGGAAGAATTGTGTCCTTTCATAAAAAGCAATTTTTCCGAAGAGTTGTGTCTTTTTGTCAATAATAACCGCTTTATGGTTATTTGAAAAGTTGTATCTTTTCAAATTTGTATGCTTGTGTCTTTCCGAAAAAAAATTGTAGCATTGTGTCCGTTCATAAAAAGCAGTTTTTCGGAAGAGTTGTGTCTTTTCTGCTATAATAACCGCTTTATAGTTATTTTGAAAAGTATCTTTTCAAATTTTTAGGGTCGTGAATGTTCGGAAAAAATAATCGAAGAGTTGTATCTGATATATCATGGTTTTTACCCGTTTTTGACCATGATTTAACCCGGTTTATCGAGTCTTTTCGGTGTTTTTCGAGTGTTTTAGAGTCTTTGCATGTTTGTGTACGTGTGGAGCTTAATTGATGATTATGAAACGTTTTGGAGCATTGTAGAAAGAGGGGCTAAAGTCGCTAGAACGGATTTTCAATTGCCGTCAGATTGGCGTGTCGATCGACACACATGGTGGCTGTCGATCGACAGGGCCAGCGCATAAACCGACATAAAGCGTTTAAAAGAAGGAAATTCACCCACTGGCCAGAAGTTGCCAATAGACCGTCATAAAAGCCCACCACGAGTTTTACCTCTATAAATAGTTTATTTTAGGTTTTTAGATCATTACTTTAGATTTAACTTAACAAAGTTTAGAGAGTTTAGGAGAGATTTTAGGGAGACAACTTTACTACATTTTTTGAGATTCTTCGAACCCTATTGTTCTTATTCTTATTCTGTTTCTTTATGCATTATTATTCAGCTATGATTTGCTTTGCTTCCATGACTGAGTATTTTGCTTGTTAGGTTTAGGGTGATTCGAATGGATTGATGATGAATTGTTAGGGTAAACTCACTTGTTAGGATTATCTGTTAGGTTCTTCATCTAGATTGCTTTAACTCTGGTTTAGGATTCACGACCTTGAATTTGGATATCTTAGGTCGATAGATTGACACGAAAGTGTAATTGATTAGCCAGAACTAGATCTTAGGTGAGCAAAATTACTTATTCGCAAAGAAATTTGGTTTAGGGATTTTGTGAACAAATTGGACTTGAATTTAAAGCTTGTTTAAATTGATTGAATTCGCAAAGAAATTTGGTTTTCTAGGGTTTAAGCATAGTTAGTTTTTGCAACGACAGTTGGATAATTATATTTTAGTGTTCCAAGTTCTAGAACGGTTCTTAATTAAATCATGACTTTGTTAGAACCACAATTCTGATTTATCCTGAGAATTACCCAAAAGCCTAGCTCTTTGTTTAATTGAATTTTAAATCAACCATCTTTCCTGTTACCAATTGTTTTTGTCTTTTATTTTACATTATTTTACTTAGCTAAATTCGAAGTCAATACTCCTATCGTTTGATTTGACTCCCAGTGATTCGACCCCTACTACAATTGATCTCTTAATTTGAGAGAGTAGCTCAGGGTAAATTTGAGCATATCAGTATCCTTTCGTAATAAGCGGCTTTTTCCGAAGAGTTGTGTCTTTTCGTTAAAAATAAGTTTACAAAAATATTTATTATTCCCGAAGAGTTATGTTCTTTTGTAATAAGTGGTTTTTATCCGAAGAGTTGTGTCTTTTTGTAAAAAGCGATTTTTCCGAAGAGTTGTGTTTTTTTGTAAAAAGAGAGTTTTAAAAAAAAAATCTACTACTACCAAAGAGTTATGTCATTTCGTAAAAAGCAATTATATTATAGATATGTATGTATAATTGTTAATAGATACGTATAATTGTTATTACTCGTGACATAATATATATATATATATATATATATGTATAATTGTCATTACTCCTTATATAATAGATTAATTAAGTTTAAAAGTTAAAAATAATTATGTAAGTTTAACCTTTAAATAAGTTTCAAATGATATTACATTAGTTTTAACTTTGTTGTGTGTGTTTCTTTATATATATTAGTCTTTCAAATTTAACTTTACTATAGGCACTAAAACCCTTAGCCTCCCAAGCTCATGATGCAGGTTTGATTCCCGCTACCCGCTCCAAATTCTAAATTGCCCCTTTTAATAGAGACAATTTTCTCTATATAGAATTAACTAATAGCAATTGTGTAGTGGATTCACTACACAATTGCTAAAAAGATTTCAATTTCATTATTGTTTTCCTCCAAATTAACATTATAATATTTTTTAGTTCTTAAAACATTCTCATAGTTTTAAAAAAAAATAAAAAATTTACGTTACTTTTTATTAAATAAATGCATTAATTTAATTGAAAATTAATTTAGTTAAAAAAGAAAGAAATCTGTGTAGATTATATCTTAAGTAAATTTATTGAGATTTTTTTCTCTAAATTGACATCCTAAGTAAAGAGATAACAATGCCCCGTAAGGTGTTTTCGACCCAAGAAAGAAGAAGAAAATACGCCTCAAAAGGTATACGGTATTACAATTATCTCTAAATCAAAAAAAGATTCAATCATGTACCTACACGTATACACATCCATGTACATGCATGATGCATCCATATATTTGTTTGAGTCTAAATGACAAAATTTGCAACTAATGGTATTTTACAGATACTATATTTTCTTCAAGAATTTCCGCAAAAAGTTTAATGTTTTCGCGTCCATTTTCAATCTATCAACCGAAGCTGTTGAAGATATGAAGGAGAAGTTTATCGCGTCTTCGTTGAAAGAAAAAGCCAAGAAAGAGGAGGATCCATGGGCAGTTATGCATCATAGAATAAATAAAACGCAAGAGCTTTTAATAAGCTCTGCAAAGATCACCCATACACCATTCACAACTGCATGTTCAGGTGTAACAAAGAATTGAGTTTTATTTCGATGATGATTTGAACTTAGGAGACTTAAGTTTGATGTTTTCGCGTCTATTTTCAATCTATAAACCGAAGTTGTTGAAGATATGAAGGAGAAGTTTATCGCGTCTTCGTTGAAAGAAAAAGCCAAGAAAGAGGAGGATCCATGGGCAGTTATGCATCATAGGATAAACAAAACGCAAGAGCTTTTGATAAGCTCTGCAAAGATCACCCATACACCATTCACAACTGCATGTTCGGGTGTAACAAGAGAATTGAGTTTTATTTCGTTGATGATTTGAACTTAGGAGACTTAAGTTTCTTTGTTCGTAAATCTCTTGTTGAGATTGTCAAAGGTTTTGCCTTTAATCTAGTTCTTCGTATTTTTGTTGTATCCTCTTCTGATGGAGGTATAAACTTTAAAGTTTAATGAAATCTTTGTTAATTTGTTTGATTAATTAAAACAGATTAGATCTAGTAGGAGAATTTTAATCATTTTATAAGAAAAAAAAATAGTTTTAATGTTCTTAGAAAATAATAAAATCAATTAAATCGATAATACCTAGATTAGTAATCAATAAATCCGAGTCTCATTATCACCAATCACATGTATCTTAGATGAGTTAATCTCTTAAGTTTAATAGAATTAATGGGATGTCTTTTAAAAAAAAGAATTAATGGGATATCAAAGGGATCAATAAACGTGAATCATATTCAATTGTGTTATTGTTTCCTTTGATTAACCGTAAAATTAGGATGAAACATTCTACTTTTCGATCGAGTTTGCATGTTTCCCATAGAAAACTAGGGACCTTCATAGTAAGATATTAGACAATAAATGGAACGTTCTTATGCTTTTTTTATTTTGGCCGATCCAAAAACTTTCTATGGGAAAACTAGGGACCTTCATAGTAAGATATTTTGGCCGATCCAAAAAGTTTCTATGCTTTTTTTATTTTTAAATTTTTGTGTTTTTTATCTTACGATAAAGTATTGCGCTTAACCAACAAATTCGGGATGAGCCTAGTTAGGTCCCATAACCAAATGAACAATTGGGCCTGGCCCACTAAAATCAAAGAAGCAAGAAACCGGAATCTTTAAACACAAAGTCTATTAGGACTTTTGGTGACGCACCAGTGTTAAGCCGTCGAAATTTCCAGAATTGATAGTGGTTACCGGAACTAAAAACTTCGAAAGGATAGTTGACGGCAAAGAGATGCATGCTCGGAATAAATACTAGCTATTCAAAGAGGAGCCGAACATGCTGATAGGAACATCCTCGTCGACTAACTAAAAAACTATCATGTCGGCATAAATCTTCCGACCAATAATAAGATGCAAATACTACTACCGAATACAACAAACTATGACCAAAAAAGAAAGAAGGAAACCATTGAGAGGTCGATGTAGATCTAAGTTATCCATCGCATATATAGGCAAACCTAGTTAAAAAAGCTTAGAAGGCTCGAGGTATAAAGAAAGAGATGAACCAAACTTGAAACAGTGATGAAGACTATCGTAGATGAAGTAAAAGACTCGTGAGCTTATTAGGAACACATTTTTAGACCGGAAGAAACCGTCGTCCTAAAAACAGCTTCACCTCTCACGAAGAGAAAGAGAATTTCTCTCACTACCTTCTTAAAAACAATTTCCATGCTTTTTTTTTACATTGTAGTTGTATTGGTATATTTAAAAATAACTCTTTCGAAACCCGATATACCAAACCCGGTATACATCATTGTTTTTTAATAATATTTGTGTAGTTATATAGTATAATTTTGTTTCGTTTAATTCGAAAAAGAAATCGTAACTTCGTGTGGTTGAACATAAAGATCAAATTTTTACCTATGGCTATAGATCGATTATCCATATATTTTGTTTTTTATTTGATAAAAGTTTGATAAATCATCCGTTTATACGATGATCTTAACAAAACAAAAAAATTCTAGTTATGTAATCAACATTACTTTTCTAAAGTATGAACTATGTTCCCATTTTTATTTAATATATTCAAAAATCTAATTTAATTTTTCATTTTGTCAATTAAAGTATACATACATGATAAACCCTATAAACATATTCTTTAAATTTTAAGTATTGTCCGTTTTAAATTACAAACGAGTTATATTATTGTTATTATTAAAAAATATTTCATTGTCCTATGTTTACTAGTACTTCTTACTAGAACATTATTTAAACTATTTTCCTCCAAATTAACATTATAATAATTTTACTTCTTATTTCTCATAGGTTTCTATTTTTATTAATTTTTGCGTTACTTTTTAATTAGTAAATGTATTAATTTCATTATGTATATTAATTTAGTGAAAAGAATAAATAAATATGTGTAAATGATATGAAATCTATTGAGATTTGGTTCTCTAAATTGACACTCTAAATAAAAAGAAAACTCTCATATATCATGTCCTATAAGATGGTTTGACCCCAAAAAAAAGAAGAAATTATGCCTCGAAGGGTGTAATTATATTATAATAATCTCTAAGTCAAATAAATTGAATCATATGCATACACATATACATACATGTTGTACATGCATGATATATTTATTTGACTCTAAATAATCATGTATGAGAAAAGAAATATAAACGGATTTTTTTTGCAAATACAGATACTATATTTTCTTCGGTTGAATAACATGTGATGACAAATCACTATGAAGATATTCTAGACATGTCAAAGATTTTATACTTTACATCGGTTATAAACCTGTTTTGATAGATGCCTATTATAGGCTTATGTTTTAAAACCTTCTATTTTGTTTTCTAAGATACTTGTTCACCAAGTATCACTTCCTCTCTAAGCTTTGTATATATATATATATATATACTTTGTATTTTCATGGAATAATACACAATACTAATTCTTATTCTCTTATCTTATTCACAACACGTTATCAGCATGATAACTTAACCACCGAGTAAAACCCTAGTCGTCTAACCACGAAACCCTAGCGACTAAAAAAAGAAATCAAAAAACCCTAATCACCTAAACAAACGAGCCACCGTCTTTGGACAAATGTCTCCGTTCCGTTTTTCCTGTCGAGCCACGTCTCTTTTCAACGCCGTCTCCGAACCCATTGTCGAGATAAGTAACCGCATGTTATAAAATTTATGCATGACTTGTTTTGTCGTAACCTCATGTTTTATAAACTATCTCATCGGCTCATACTTAATATATACATAATAATTATGGTATGAGTTCGGTGCTTTATATTTGTGAACGGATTGAATTTTTGCTTCATCTGTATTTGCATGATTTTATTGATCTAGTTTTCGTACATGTGTCCATCCATGCTTTTAATAGTTTGATTTATCTTGGTGTATATTGGTTTAAGTTTGATGCTTTCGCGTCTATTTTCAATCTATCAACCGAAACTGTTGAAGATATGAAGGAAAAGTTTATCATATCTTCGTTGAAAGACAAAGCCAAGAAACAGGAGGATCCATGGGCAGTTATACATCATAAGATACACAAAACGCAAGAGCTTTTGATGAAGCTCTACAAAGATCACCCAGAAAACATTAACAATTGCCGATTCGGGCGTAACAAGAGAATTAAGTTTTATTTTGATGATGATTTGAACATAGGAGACTTATGTTTCTTTGTTCGTAAATCTTTTGCCGAGCTTGTAAAAAGTTTTTCCTTTAATCCAGTTTTTCATATTTTTGTTGTATCCTCTTCTAATGGAGGTATAAACTCTAACGTCTAATGAAATCTTTGTTAATTTGTTTGATAAATTAAAAAAAAAGATTGGATCTATTTGGAGAATTTTAATCATTTTATAAGAAAAACAATAGTTTAAATGTTCTTAGAAAATAAATTAAATCGATAATACATAGATTATTAATCAACAAATCCTAGTCTTGCTACCACCACCAATCACATGTATACTAGATGGGTTAATCTCTCAAGTTTAATGAAATTTTTGTTTGATAAAAAAAATTTAAATATTTTGCTTTAAGCATGCTGTGTTTTTTTTTTCTTAATGACCCAAAATAATAAATGTTATTTGAAGAATATTAATCATTCTTAAATAAAGGAAGAATGAATCACACAAGCATCATAAATGACTCATTTGTCTCTACTTCATCATAATCTTTTAAGTACCATCGACGCCCACGGATGCTACCTATATTAGAGCGTAGAAGAAATAAAATATATCCAATCCTTGTCTTTGCTCAGAAAGCCATCAATGGACCTTGCAGCAAACATAGTAGATGAGCCTGCTATCTTTGGATAGTATTTTTCGAATATTAGCGTTTAATATTTTATATACACCGATCTTTCAACTAACTATAAAGCTTGCGGAAAGTTAGGAATCCGCGTTTTTTGTTTTCATTTGTAGGTTCAGTGATACCTAATTCGCTTGACACTGTATTTATAAGTTTGAGTTAATTTATATAAGAGTATTTTCAGAGTTTCAATATATTGGAATATGATTTTACATCACAATTAAGGCATGCAATATGTTAACAACAAAAACGAGATTATATATTGAATTGATTAGGAGGAAAAACTGTTTGTCCTAAGTATTATAATGTGCTACTTGCCTCATTGCCATTTAACTAAAACCAAAATTAGAAGAGACAAAATTAGAAGTTGGAACAAATCAACCTTATAAAACAACTACAGAGATTAGAGATTGTGTATATATTAAGACAAACTATTGAATATATTATCATGTGGGGAACTTAGTTATATGATTAAGTATTAGAGCTAGCAGTAAGTAGCCTTCTTACTAAAAAAAAATTTTATAGTCCTCGAATTAATGGGATGTATTTTCAAACAAAAAAAAAGAATTAATGAGATATCAAGAGGATCGATAAACGTGGATCATATTCAATTGTGTTATTGTGTTACTTTGATTAACCGTAAAATTAGGATGAAACATTTTACTTTTCGGTCTAGTTTGCATGTTTCCCATAGAAAACTAGGGACCTTCATAGTAAGATATTGGACCATAAATGGAACGTTCGTAAACCTTTCAGTAAAAATATTTTGGCCGATGCAAAATTTTTGTAACGCCGTGAACCAGGAATTAGAGATGGTATTTGAATTGGACCGAATGGTTTCGTTTTAATTGTTCGATTTGGCTGGTTTGAGTTAAGGAACCCTAGGGCTTGAGTATAAAAGGGAGCAGTCTCTGTTTTGTGCAGATAAAACGTGAAAGAGGCTGAGAAACTGAAAGAGAGGAGAAATGTTCGTTTATGGTGTTTTTTAGAAAAGAAGAAGATGAAGATAGTTTTGACACGTTTTAGAAGAATAGAGAAACATACAGTCTAATTAGTTTTTATTGGAGTGAAACTTTTGGGGTACATTCTCCACTCTCATATCTAGCTTTAGGCGAAATCGGTTTGTCATTTGAACTAGTATTCATAGAGCTATTGTTGTTTTCCCGAGAGAGGTTCGTACAGAATTGGATATGCAATCAGTTCACTTCGTGAGAGTTTTTCCGTCGAAACAGAAAAAGTTAAGAGACGATTTGCATATTGTTGGAAAGGTCTCGGTCTCATTATTTCAGATTAGGTTTCCAATCATGATTCTGAGGTAATCTACGTTCTCACTGTGCTTTCGAAGTCGGCGTGACGTGTCTGTTTTTAAAAAACCCTAATCCGATTTAGGAGAAACTCCAATTAGTTTGGTTTAGTTAACCAGATTGGTTTGATTTGGTTTAGTTAACCGGTTTGGTTTGATTTGGTTTGGTTTAGTTAACCAGATTGGTTTGGTTTGGGTTTGGATTAGTTAACCGGATTGGTTTGGTTGGTTGGTTTCACCGACTATTTCGGTTTGGGTTAACCGACTGGTTTGATTTGCTTTGTTCATCAGGCAAAGGAGGAGAAAGGAGGAGAATTGCCAGAGGTCTGAGGCAACTGATAGGCTAAAGTGAGTGCGTGACCATGGCTCCAAGTGGGTAGAACATTAGGATCCCTGGTGATAGCTTGATTGATGGATGGATTCATGGTTGATTGAGATGTTTGTGTTGTGCAATCGTTTCTATGTATTTTTTGACGTTTTATTGCATGTGAATGTGTTTCTGCAGGCTTGGAACTGAGCCACAGAGGAGATGGCTCGATCCCAGCGTCACTGCGAGGTGGTGTCGATCGACACTCATGTGATTTTGTGTTGTTGTGTTCGTTTGTTGTGTTGTGAGTTTGCCCGGTGTTTCATTTACCTTGGTAATTGGCCAGGTAGATGGGATGACCATCTCACCGGGTGTTTATGATAATACTCACGCATCTCTTTATGCCATGTGATGCAGCTGAAGGCAAAGTGTGATCGTGGAATCATGGCTATGAGGAGGAGGATGATCTAGGGTCTCGCTTTTTTGTGGTTGCATTGTTGTTTAGAATTGTTGGATAGGTTGTTGGATAGCCTGGAATATGTTGATTGGTTTAATGTGGAGTTGGTTTGATTGGTTTAAGTCGTTGCTTGATTTCTGCTGGTTTGGTTTGATGGTTTGCTTGGACGTTGAGGGTTAACGTTTATGGGAACGTTAACATGAGTCTAAGGATTGTATCATTTAAAAACAAAAAACGGGTTAGGTTGTTTCAGTTTGATATTAGAGCCCTTACGGTTTTAGGACGGGTTGGACTTGATTGAGTATTGCTGGTTGAATTGATTGAGTATTGCTGGTTGAATTGATTGTTGTGGCAGTTAGTCAATTCTCTAAGTTTGGAGTCTTAGATCATCATCTTCGAGCCTTCAAAGAGATTTCACGGTAAGTGTTTGAAACCATTGAGAGGTCGATTTAGATCTAAGTTATCCATCGCACACATTGTGAAACCTAGTTAAAAAAACTTAGAAGGCTCGAGCTATAAAGCAAGAGATGAATCAAACTTGGAACAGCGATGAAGACTATCGTAGATGAAGTAAAGGACTCGTGAGCTTACCAAGAAAAAAGAAAAAAATTGTCAACCTAACTATCAATCAAAAGATTCCTTCCGCATTGGCAATCCAAGACGGAGGGTAAATGTTTACATAAGAAAAATTTAAAGCACGAGATCTACCTGAACGAGCCAAGCAATTCGCCTTCAGATTAATAGAACGTGGAATTAGTGATATGGAGAAGTTGGGTATCCGATCTTGTAAGTTTCGAAGCTTGCCACTAAGAATCGAGAATGCCGGCCACTCCTCAGGGTTCTGGACAATGTCCACTAGGTCAGAGCAATCCGTCTCAAATCGATGACAATCCACACCTCTCTCTAACATACAAGACATCGCCCATACCAGAGCCTCGACCTCCGAGCGCAAAGGGGATCTTCGATGGCTTAGTCCTTGCGCTCCTAGAAGATTCATATGGCCTTGTTGGTCATACACCCAGCCCAGCCCTGAAGTGGTATATGTATCTTTCCAAGACCCATATACCTGACATCGAATCCTGGTCGATGACGATGGCACTGGTTGAACATGTTCCCTTAGATAGAGTTCCTCCTCGGTAGTCCTGTGTTGGGCATCCGTCCATGCCAAATACTCACTTTCCACTGACTGCATAAGAGTGACTGAATCCGCTTCTATACCTTAAAAACATTTTTTGTTCCTTGACTTCCAAATAAACCAAACCACCCACGGATACATATTAATGTCCCCTTTGAGAGTATCTTCACTCGCAATTCTCCAGAATAAATAGTCCATATTAGTATAAATCGATGAATATCGAAGAAACTCCTGCCCCGTGAGTAGACAAGAATAAGCCTCAAATACATTTTGCCACCGGGCATTCAAACAAAGCATGGTTTATTGTTTCCTCGTAATGTCAACATTGCCCACACACCGTCGAACAGTTGATCATCCAACGAGTAATCCTTTCTAATACTGCCAAAAATCATGATAAAGCTTGCCAGAAAAAGTGTTTAATTTTAGGAGAACACTTTATCTTCCAAACGTATGCCTTCAATGCCGTAACACTAGGTTCGGTCACCATATTTGCATTGATATTCCTTGCAAGTTCTCTAGCTAACCAATATCCCGATTATACCTTATATTTCCCTGATTTTGTAAAATGCCAAATATATCTGTCTGCCATAAATGATTGACTAATCTCAAGACCCTGGACTAACTGGATATCCTTGAGTTCCATAAATTCCTGTAAAATTGGAAGATGCCATTCTTTTGTTGCAAAATTGTACAAATGATTTACCTTAAGATTGGGGTGTAGAACGCTTCCTCTTCATCGTGCCGGTCTTGGATAGGTAACCGGTATCCACGGATCCTGCCAAACTGCAACATCATTTCCTGAACCTATTGAAATTCGACTACTAGTATAAAGCAGATCCCTGGCTGACCATATACTCCTGCATCCGAACGAGGGTGAGTTTGGTTTTTTTGCCAGAAGCGGGTGGGTATCCCGAAAGTATCTGCCTTTTAGTACTTTCGCAACCAAAGAATCAGGAAACTGGTACAGTCTCCTCAATTTTTTTGCCAATAGGGCGGTATTAAAATGTTCTAACGAATGAAAACCCAATCCCCCCTCATCCTTAGAGAGACATAGTTTTTCCCATGCTTGCCAATGAAGACCCCTTGTAACTCCATTAGAACTCTACCAGAATTTAGCTATAGCACTGTTTAATTTCCCTATTAACGCTTGTGGGAGGCGAAAACAAGACATTACATATGTCGGAAGGGCTAGAGAAATTGATTTAATCAAAACCTCCTTCCCCCCTTTCGACAGGAACTTAGCCGACCATCCATTCATCCATCCAAGAAAAAAAAATTAGATCGGAAGAAACCATTGTCCTAAAAACTGTTTCACCTCTCACGAAGGGAAAGAGAATTTCTCTCACTACCTTCTTAGAAACAATTTCCATGCTTTTTTACATTCTAGTTGTAGTGGTATATTTAAAAATAACCCTTTTGAAACCCAATATACCAAACCCGGTATGCATCATTGTTTTTTATAAATAAAATTTGTGTAGTTATATCGTAAAATTTTGTGTTTAATTCGAAAAAGAAGTCAAAACTTCGTGTGGCTGAAGATAGAAATCAAAATTTTCTTATGGGCCTATGGCTATAGATCGATTATACATATATATTTTTTATTTGATAAAAGTTTGACAAATCATCCGTTTGTACGATGATCAAAAACAAAAATGTTGGTATTTAATCAACATAAAATTTCTAAAGTATGAACTATGATCCCATTTTTATTTAATATATTCAAAAAGCTAATTTAATGGTTCATTTTGTCAATTAAAGTACACATACATGATAAACCCTATAAACACACTCTTAAATTTTAAGTATACTCAGTTTTAAATTACAAACGAGTTATATTATTGTTATTATTAAAAAATATTTCATTGTCCTATGTTTATTAGTACTTCTTACTAGAACATTATTTAAACTATTTTCCTCCAAATTAACATTATAATATTTTTAATTCTTATTTCTCATAGTTTTCTATTTTTATTTATTTTTGCGTTATGTTTTAATTAGTAAATGTATTGATTTAATTACATATATTAATTTAGTGAAAAGCATAAATAAATATGTGTAGATTATATGAAATCTATTGAGATTTAGTTCTCTAAATTGACACTCTAAATAAAAAGATAACTCTCATATATCTTAATGTCCTATAAGGTGGTTTGACCCAAAGAAGAAGAAGAAGATATTCCTCGAAAGGTATAATATTTTACAATAATCTCTAAATCAATAAGTTCAATCATATGCATACACATATACACAGTGGCGGACGAAGAGTGTTGGAGGGTGTGGCACATGCCCCACACTAATTTTTATTTTTCATAAGTAATTAAGTAAAATTCTATTTAAATACATGCAATATAGTATAAGATATAGTAAAATATATGTTTGTGCCACATGCTAAAAACCTATTTGGATCCGCCACTGCATATACATGCATGTTTGACTCTAAATAATCATGTATGAGAAAAAAAAAGATAAATGGATAAAAATTGCAAATACAGATACTATATTTTATTCTGTTGAATAACTTATGATGACAGGTCACTATGAGGATCCTCTAGACATGTCACAGATTTTATACTTTATATCTATATTTTTAATTTTCAAAATTTATAAATATTGTTTTATTTTGATAATATTATTAATCAATGTTTTTTTATTTCTTTATCATATTTTTCATAAATCAAAATTTATACATAAAGATAAAGATATATATATATATATTGTTTATTTTTTCTTAACTAAATGTATGTAATTCTTTCAAAATGATTTATTTTTAGATAGTTTTATAATCTTAAATAAATAAATTTTAAAACCATACGCGTATTAAACATAATGTAAAAAAAATCTTAATACATAGATTTAAGAACATTTGCGCAATAAAAGTATTTCGTGAGATCCACGTTACATTTCCCGCGTTGAATATAATTTCAAAGAAATTTGGTACATCAAACTAAAAACATTGTACGTCAAACCTATTTCGTAAGATCCACGTTACATTTTCCCGTGAAATAACCTTTCTATTTATAACAAAATATATGATAATATTTATATCTGTGATTCTACGTTTACATTGAAAATATATTATGATAATATATATTTATTAAGTAATAAACCTACACCATCTACACAGAATCACACATAGATAAAGGATGTATATAATAGGAGATTTACAATAATAGGGGATGTAATTTAGAGTTGTTGATTTCAACCAAAGTGGTAAAAACCCTAATTTGAGTGAAAGGTACCCATCCATTACTATATAAACAGCCATTATGCCCACAAAACAAAGCACACATACAAAATAGCATCATAATCATATCAAAGCAAAAACACACACACAAAAAAACACATAACAATGGCCATGAATTTGAGCAACATGAAGCAAAAGAACTATATAGATGAGACAGCAAAGCAGGCTGCTGAGGACCAAGAGATGGCAAAGATCCTCAAGAAGTTCGATGCTTTCGCGTCCATCTTCAATCCATCAACCGAAGATGTTGAAGATCTGAAGGAGAAGTTTATCGCGGCTTCGTTGAAAAACAAGGCCAAGAAAGAGGAGGATCAATGGGGCGTTATGCATCTTAGGATCAGCAAAACGCAAGAGCTTTTAATGAAGCTCCATCAGGATCACCCTGGCCCTATCAAAACCTCCTTGCTCAATTGTAACAAGAGAATTGAGTTTGATTTCGATGATTTAAACATCGGAGACTTATGTTTTCTTGCTCAGAAATCTCTTGTTCAGCTTCTGAACAGGACTAAGTACTGTAGCCATAACGGTCAATCTGCTTATTTCTCACCTCACTGTGATTCTAGGAAGGTGTCTGTTGATATGGACGAGGATGCGGGTGTGAATGCAAATGCGGGTGCGGGTGCGGATGTGGCGGGTGTTCCACAAATGGGTGAAACTACTCGTAAGTTTTATGAAATGATATATAAAGGTTACATGAATAAGGACTTTCTTGTTAACGTGGACTTGAATGAGACTCCGAAGATGGAGAATGAAGACATTTCTTCCGTTGAAGACAAGGACATCCAAGCCTCCACCTCTGGTCTCGCTACCACCGATGGGGTTGATGATGGTACTCGTTGCACCATCAATGACAAGTCGAAGGGAATTGTTTGAGTTGTTTTTTTGAAATTATTGTTTGAGTTGTTTGCATTTTTGATTTATACATTTCAAAAGACTAACATTTTATGTGTGTCTTCTCTGTTCTCTCTTTTCTTTTTTGTTTAAGTTGTTGTATTGAAAAAAATAGTTTAAATTTTTTTTGTTCTTACCTGGTGAAATTAATTATAAAACTGGTGTTATACAAAGATAATAGCCGGTAGAGGAATTAGGCCAATCCATTGCCATGATGAAATCACTGAAACCATTCTCAACGAATATTTCGCCCAAACAAGGGAAACAACCAAAGAGATTACCAGGAAGCAAAATTCACACAAGGATACAAACCCAATCGAAAAACATGAAGAAGAAAGGTAAGGCAATCTCATGTGACACAGCAAATTAAGGAAAACGTAGATGGTTGATATGATGAAGCGCAATCACGAAAACCAGCTAAGAATGTGATCGAGATAAGCTCTCAAAAGAAGTCGATAAAAACCCTACTTTTAATGTTCTTAGGAAAAAAAAATAACTAAATAGATAATACTAGATAAGTAATGATCAACTGCTAGCTCGCTACCACCATCGATAATACTGGCTAAGTAAACAAAAGTTTAATGCCTTAATAGTTTAGTGCTTGTGCTCAGGACATCACCAATAATCTTTACTCTAGGATGATTGTTTTTCCGAGTGTAGTGTTTGATAATTTGCATTTGTGGTCTCTTCATTTCAATTGCTTAAGATATTATATGATATTTTTTCGAACAGATTTTAACCGATTTTTATTAAACAGCATTATAGATCGGCGCTGGAATAATATTTTACTTATGTGTAGTTTTATGGATTATATAGATAAAAATAACAATATATAGAAATTCTAACAAATATCAAATAAGAATTCTCATGAATAGACTTCTCAGAACTCTTGGTTAGAAAGCTGCTACATCGCATATGTTTCTTTTCATTCATTCTCTATGTTTAGAATTTTATATTTGTAGGTTTGCTTGAAACCCTAATTTATTATTGAATAATGTACACGTATCTTATTAATTCATAATCCATAAGTGACGTTGTAGTATCGTTTGTAATATTGTTTTTGTATATAAAAGTGAGAGAGAAAAATAAATTATATGATATGTTTTTCAATTGTAATATTTAAGGTTTTGCTTTTTTAAGTCATTTGTGTTATTCGGATGATTAGTTAGATAATGTATTTGCACAAAAAAAATTAGGTCTTTTGAAGAATTTGAATCATATTAGTCTAGATGGATTTGATTCGAGTGATATGTTTATTTTTTATATATCTAAGACCTAATTCGTACAATTTATTTGTATATAGCCCTATACTAGCTAGTATTATAAATTCTAATTTTGAGACGTGTGCGAATCTAGGTAATATAGGGTTCGGTTTATTTAAAACGTACCAAAATAGCTGTTATTTGTCTTTCTGTTAAATAACGAAAATATATTTCTCAAAAAGAAAAAAAAATTCATCGGATCTTACACGCAAAAAAAAATTCGATTCAAAACTTACCAACTTCATCAACAAATTACTGATTTTGGAACAACAACAATAATACTTGGAACTTTTGTTTTGAGGTGTTTGAAAATCATGTCATATCTAATAGTTAACCAACCATGTAAAAGAAGTTTATGAGTTGGAGTCAACACTTTTTTCCCATCGAATTCGTTATTTCATTCATCGCAAAAAACTTATCGGGTTACCGCCGGAGTCGACACTATCAAAAAATCGGAAAATCCAAATGGGCACTGCAAGAGAACCCGTCGACATTGTTACCGACCCGTAGGTCTAGGCATTCGGGTACCCGCTCGAGTTCGGTCGGATATTAATTTTTTTTGGGTATTTCGGTAATGGGATGTGAAACTCGATTGGTATTATAGCTTCGGATCGGATTTGGATAATATCCAATCGGGTTCAGATATACCCTAAGTTGATCCGAAATGAAACCGCCTAGTGTTACGATCCAAGTTTTAAAATAGGCCTAGTGGACCATGAACTTTTGTCTCTGTTTTATTTACGTGTAAGCTTTTTTTTCTATTTTGCTATCTTATTATATAAAGGAGACTTTTCTCGACGAGAGCGCGATCATAAGAAAAATTGTAACTCATGAGATCATGACACATGTCTAATATTGATCGAGATGATGACATGTGTTAAATACTAAAATTAATTAAGAAAACGTAAAAGGAAAAAACAGAAAAGACACAAAATTATTGTTAAGTAACTAACCAAATTGTAAAAATAACAAATTCTAAAAAAGTTGAAAACACACAAAATAAATGTTACGAAACTAACCAAATTGTAAAAAACGAAAATTGTTAATAGTCCAAATTAATTAGATAACAATAAATATTTTAGTAGTTTAAACTAATAATAAAAGTATTTAATAGTCTAAACTAATTATAAAAAACTAATAAGTATCGAAAGAATATAAGTCATAAACAAAGGTAAAGAGACAATACAAATAGAAAACAATAATAACTTAGAGAGATTATCAAACGTAACAAAAAAACAAAAAAATTGAAAGAATAAAAAAATGGATAAAACAATAGAATATGTAAACATAAAATAACTATAAAAGGTATAGATATTTAAATTTCAAAGTTTAAAATATCCACAACTATGTCAAAGAACACAAAAAAAAAAATTAAACACACTTTTCAACATACGTAACTATAGAATATTACAAAAAAATGAAAATTTTCTACTTAAGACAGTATTCGTCATTTTTTTTTTTTTAAAGATATATGAAATGAAAATTATTCATATATGTTTACTATTAAAATAATTCTATAGATTGAGATTATTAACATTACATTTTTTTCATTTAACTTTACATTATTTGTATTTTATAGCGGTTTTATCACATAACTATTATATATGCATTATGGATAAGATTATAGTTTTTTCTTTGTTATTAGGAATATGAGTTGAAATACACTTATATATATGATCCACATGATATGAATTAAAACATGAAAATTAAGATAAAAGTTTTACATCTAATGGTTTAAGATCCATATTTAAATAGCATTTCAAAAATGTTTTAGTAATTCAACGGGTTATTAATTAAAATTAAAATATTTCTATGAATAATGCGGGTCTTAATCTAGTAGGTAATAAATAAAACCTGAGAATAAAGATATCAAATAAGTAATTAACTAGATTATGACTCGTGTTGTGCACGGGTTTAAATATAAATTTCAATATTATTTGACTTTTTGAAGTAAAATATGGATAATATTGTTAATAATATCCGTCTAGTAATATTTTTTGATGAGAGAAATTGTTTGTAATTGTATAATAATTTAGAATTTTAATTTAAATTTAAATTATTTGTATTGAAGATTAGTATTTGTAAAAAAAATAAAAAATCTAAGAACTTAGAAGAAAACGTGGTAAATCTACGCTAGACAGATTTGGAAGCATTATAAGATGATATAACCGATTTTTAAGAAAACGTGGTAGATCTATTAAATATTGTAAACGATTTTTTTTCATGTAATTTTGAAAAATGATGATAATGAAATTGAGAATGGTTTATATAGACTATTTATAAAGGGTGTGCAAATCTTTTTAGGTATAAGATAAGTATGATTCTTACTTAGTTTTAAGAGGATTAATGGTAAATCAAAATGTATTTAGTGAATAATAATTACATGATATTACGAGGATTAATGGTAAATGAAAATGCATTTAGTGAATAATAATTAATATATTTAATTAAAAATATATTATTTTATTTTTTTCATGAATCAAAATAAAAATTACTTTAAATGGTGTCATTAAATATTGTTAATATTTTAATAGTGTTTGACAATGAGAATAGTAGGGTTTGACAATAAGGATAGTAGGAGTTATAAAACTTTGATTTAATTAATAAAAATAAAAAAAAAAATGAGAGCATGACACGTAAGCCTAAAATGCTTCTCCTTTAATATATAGTGGATATCTTCAACAATGTTCATCATGTTCTCTAAATTATTCTGATTCTTCTTCCCCTTTCTTCTACTTTCGTCTATTTTCTTCTTTTCTTCTGATTCTTCTCATTCTACAATTTATATCTATGACTGGATTTAAGTCTTATCAGATACATAAAAGCTAGTTTCGGAAGGTTGATTTGGGTTAGGGTTGGTGCTCGAATCGGAATCAGAGTCGCCTGAGAAGAAGGGTCAAGGACATTACAAGAGTAGAAAGAGAAGACGGAGAGAGAACATAAACCAAAATCCCAGCGAGATAACGTCGTTGAGTTCTCGTTGAACTGTGAAGATTACGAAGAGGTGAAACAATGAGTGGCTTAAGGTCGGGAGGTTTCAGATTGATGTCGGGTTTCAGATAATATCCAAACCCGATCGGATATCCGAGAATCAAGAAAACCAAACCCGATCGGGTAATTTGACCATACTGAAACCGTTTTTTCGGTCAGGTTTGGGTTTTGGATCCGGATTAAATGCCCAGGTCTACCGACCCGGAACTAGGGTTTGAAATTTTTTCTCAACAATCTAACCCTATATCCTAACCGGAAAAGAACTAAAACTTAGCCGAATTCAACCAAAATCCTAAAATTAAAGGTTAACCAAAACCTTCTAGCGGAGACAAAAAGTTTAGTTCCTTGTTTGATTTTACTTCATTTTAGGGATCGTTAAAGCATGATTATTGGTGATTTTTACCAAGTTTTTTAGATTAAAAAAATGGAAAAAGAAAAAGAATTTAATCACTTAGCTGATACTCCAACAAGTTAAAAAGACTTTTTTTATACATATACATTTTTGATTGGCTCTTTTCTTTTGATTAATTTATATTATTTAATTATATCAAAAATATAAATATAATATTACTTATAAATTTGGGTGAGAGTTTCACATGATGCTCTGAGATCTTTGTGCTTCCAAAACCCTAAATCACGAGAAGCGAAGCCATTGACGATAAGCGAAATGGAGAAACGAAACAACACAACACTGCTTCTTCCAGAGGCGATTTCAACAGAGATACTAGCAAGGTTACCTCTAAGAACCATCTCCAGATTCAAATCGGTATGTAAACCATGGAAATCACCTCTTGAATCTGTATATTTCCGCCGTCTCTTTGTGTCTCTACACGGAAACTCATCTTCCTCTTGGTCAATAATGTGGAATGATAAAGAACTCATAAACTTCCATGGATGCAAGACATGGGGTCTTCCAAAGTTTCTAGCTTCTTACATTTCTGATCTTCAAACCTGTACGGATTCTTGTTCCAATGGTTTGGTTTTGATTAGAGGAATGTCTGAATCTGATGATGGTTTCTTTGTTGGTAATCCTGTATTACAACAGTGGGTTAAAATCCCTTCGTTTCATATTAGAACTACGAGGAGGGAGGTTGGTTTGGTGACTCGCGTGGACGAGGACGGTGTGGCCTTGGGCTTTAAAGTGGTTAGGTTAATCTTCTCATCTCCTACTTGCTTCCTTGTGTGTTTGTATTCGTCTGAGACTGGGATTTGGACTTGCAAGCTATTTCCTTGCCCTAACTCCATCTACAAAAGGAGACCCATGACTGTGAATGGAACGGTTTATTTTTTATGTAAAACAGATTCTGATAGCAATAAAGTTGGACCACTCATTGCTCTTGATGTTTATTCTGAATCCGAGGAATGTCTCGTTATACCTCTCCCGGATAGTTCGAATCACAACAGCCAGGAGAAATGCCAAAGAGCCTTGACTACGTCTGGAGGATCTGTCGTGTATATGAAAGTATCAGTTGAAAATGCAGAGGAGAATTTGAAGGTATGGAAGTTAATCAATGGTTCAAGGGATGGTGATGAACCTTGGCGAAGTTTAGGTGAAATTCGCCTCCCTGATATCGGTAACTATGCGCCGATGGCAATGCACCCATTTGATAGCGATATTGTCTATATATGGAGTCATCAGAAACGTCATTTGGTGTCGTGTAACTTGCGGACACAAAATTATAGAGTCCTCAGTGATGATTATTTCGTGAATCAGTCTCTTTGTCAGGAGTATATGGATACTATACCGTGTTCAGAAACATATGTGGTCACCTTATCCCCGTTCGTGCTCCCACAGTGGATGGAATCAGTACCTTGTCCTCCCCAACTTGAGATCATAGATACAGCCTCACTACTTTCAATGCAGAACACAAAGAGCGATAAAGGTAAATAGGTTTTTTGGATTCAATGATAAGCTTGCAGATCCAACGGGGAAATGGTCCTCATTCAGTGGTTTGTTTATAATCTTTGTATTTTTCTTTCTCATATAAATTGGATTACATGTAATCTGACTTCAGATGATTTATTATGTTAAATAAACCAATGAACACTATATTTCGAAAACCACTACCCATGAATTTCACATAGATATGAGATTAATCTGTTGAGAACTCTCTAGCTTGAGAGCTCCCTCTCAAAATCTTCAAAAGGAATGGATTTTGGTGTGTAAAACCCTCTCAAAAACAGTCTTGGACCTGCTATTGGATCTGACTTTGAGGGATGTAGTTGCCTCCTTCCTAAGTGTATTGTATTCTTATGGCCATGGGCATTCACCTGAGTAATCACCATAAGGAAAATATCATATATTTAGGGATGTCAAGGAAGCGAAGAAAAGGCCTCCTTAACTTGAACGGCGTCGTTTTAGGGAAGTGTAGAAATATGAAAGTTTTTAGATTGGATATAAAAACCCTAACGTAGCACCAAATTAGAATAGAGGTTAGGGCTTAGGTTAAGAGCAGAGACTTGAGAGGTGAAGGAAGCCGAAGATGGCAAAACCAAAGAGTGAAGAACTGAATCAAATCCTTAAGTCCTATCACAACAACATCAACGATACTCTCCAGGTTTTATTCCCTTTTTGTTTCGTGTTTGTTATGTGTTAATTCGTAATGAAATTGTAACCTTGATCACTGATTTAGAGACCGGTTTGGTGAATTTTGTAGTTATTCGAGCAAACTCCGTCTCCGACACAACAAAAACTTAACTGGAACTATGTTCTTGCCATGTCTGATCACCTCTCCAAACAAGCCACCATAGGTTTTTCTCTTCTCTTTAATGGCTTCCTTTTGCTTATTACTGTCTTTTAGTAACCAATTCGTTTGGTTCTTTTGTTCTATTGGTTTTACTCTATTAGTAGGAATGCTATGGATCACTGGAGAACCACCGAAATCTGAAGCATTAAAGGAGACAATGGAGTCTTACTTCAACGCGCTTCAAGGACTTTTGCTTCATTGCTATGGAAGCATGGTTGGTGCTGGACCTACACGTTCCTCTTCCATACAAGCTTCTGTGAAGCAAATCGTTGATTTGAGCTTCAAGTTGTTGCGTGGTTCTGTTTCCTGATACGGTAATAAAAGGCTCTCTGTTCTTCTACTTATTGATCAAGATTACTCAAAAACTATGAATGATTGATTTTCTCCCGTGAATAACTAGGTGGATCGTATGAGAAAGACAAGAAACCGTCAATTCCGCAGCTTACAGGAGCAGTGTGGGAGTCGTGTTCCAATTTAAAGAAGGTTCCTACAACAAACATTAAAGCCATTAGCCAGGGAATGAAACAAGTCGTTGTTTCCGTGAAGGATGTTCTTAGGGAGATGGAAGAACTCAAGCCAGCTTGTTCTTCACCCGGTTCGGATGAAGATGATACTTGTGAAGATCCTGAAAATGGGACTCTAGAGTCAGAGTCAGATGATGATTTCGGCGCTGATTTGTCTATTCCAGAACTAAAAGTAGCTAAAGAGGTAACTTATATTGTGTCTGAGACGCTTAAGATGATACAAAAACTCAACCGCGTTATCAAAAACACGATTAAGCTGGAGAAGCCAAGGGATACCGGTGTGTTTGTGGACTCGCTTGAGAAGTTATTGAAGTTGTGTCAAGGAATTGGAGTAGGGATTGATGAGCTTGGAGCCTGCGTTTATCCCCCGCAGGAGTTGAGACTCATGATACAAACACTGGAGAGAATGAGGGAAAATGTTGGTGAGATTATAGCTGATGTTTTGTGTTTCAAGAATTTTTCTTTAGTAGAAGCTTTCTTCGTAACATGCAGAAGGCTGCAGAGTTCGATTACCTATATCGAAGTCCAGCTAGACAGAAGAATTGGACCTTCCGGTGAGCGGAATGTTACTCCCTTCTTAAAATACTATCAGTATCTCAGGGTTCCTAAATCTCAACGTTAAGTGCTTTAAGGCAATGCCTTTCTTCTTTGTGTGTTTAGTGGCAGTTATTGAAAAGTTGCATAATACTAAATCTTGTAAAGGATAAACACTAAAATCCTATTTCAGATTGCAATAAAAATAAATTTCTAACAAGAGACATTCAAAAGAAACAGCTCAAGAATTTGAGAATGTGGAAAGTTTTTCCTACAATGCATATGAATCAGTTCAAGAACAACCTTAGAAGCATCCTTCAACAAACCAAGGTAAATGGATCAACTATTCTATGGACCAGCGAATTGATGTCAAGAAAGAAGCATTGCACTTGAAGCATCTCCACAGACCGGATACAAATGGATTCGATCAGACCACGCGTTCCTCTCTTTTGAATCGATCTCGGATATGCATTTCCAGACAGCACTGTTAGCCTTAAAGCCACTTCCAAAACCAATCTGCCATACTCTATCTCCTCTTTTCATTTTAGCTTTTGCTTCCAGGTATTGTAGCTCATACCACAGTGAAGACGAAGATGTGTTTCCATATCGGTACAATGTTGTCCTTGAAGCTTCTGCATCTTCTTGGTCCAGCTTCAGATGTTTCTCCACGCCCTCGATTATCGCCCTTCCTCCGGCATGTATACAGAAATGCTCAAAAGCTTTCTTGAAGTTGGGTGTATATACCTCCTTGTGTTTTCCCCATTTTCGTTTGATAAATGAGATTACGTATTTGAGCTGCTCCGAGTAAGGTAGCACTCGAGGGCCTAACTGGACCACGTTGATCTTCAAGGCCTTTGATGCTACTTTAACAAGCTGCTTGGACAAAGCTACTCCCACTAGTCCTTCCTCATCAATCTGTTGCATTACACTCTCGTAGGATTCATTGTCTGATCCGACATGAGTTCTAATAAGATGCTGGAGTTTGTATTTCGCCTTACGCTTATCTTGCTTCTTGTTTGAAAGAAGAATCGCCGCCCCACCCATTCTGAAGATAGTGTTAGCAATGAGCATTGACTTACACTTCCCTTTATAACCATTTGGACTCACAGCTTCAAAGCTCAACACTAAAGCAACAGAGTCACCATGAATCTTCATAAGATCTTTAACAAGGTTTATCGAAAGAAGCCCCGCGCTACAGCCCATTCCACTCAAGCTAAAGCTCTTTATATTACTCCTCATACCAAACCTGTTTATGATCATAGAGGTTATTGATGGAGAAGGACAGTATAGGCTGCAGTTAGACACAAGGATGTCAATACTCTTTGGATCTATCTTATGCTTTGAGAAAAGGTCTTCGACTATCGTAAAGAGGATGTCATGAGTTTCTTCTCTAGCTGCTAGAAGAGAAGAGTTTGGTGGAATCTCATGAACTGTTACAGGCACGCTCGCATCATCTCCAATCCCTGACCGCTCTAAAATCTTGTGCTGAAGATCAAGACTTTCTTGATCAAACACTTCAGATATTGTAAGATGCTCGATGAAATTAGAGACTGGAGCTCGTAAGAAGTCTGGAGCTTGATAACATGAGAAGTCAATGAGGTATATACATCTTGGTTTGAAAAAGTAGTAACCAAAGAAAGCTATGAGTACGCAAGCTGATGCTGCGAGGAAATGAGGGAAGCTCATAAAGTTCGAAAAACTCGATTCCATGTTCTCAATGTTTATGGATTTAAACTGAGAGAAAAGAGAGAAGCAAGATGGTGAAAACAGACTTATGTTTAGTTGCAAATGTTGATTATAGTGTTTACCATAAAGGAAGTGCGAAGAGTTCTAAGTTTGTTGCATCACAAGGTAAGCATGTGAAGGTAACCAATTCAGTTCTCGTGACCTATCATTTGCATCATTTCAAGGAAAATGAAGATTACGTGTTTGTTGAGATGACTATGTCTCTGTTTCTAAGCTCAGATCTCTCATCAAACTCCATTAGGTGTCTGCAAATTTCAGACCAAACTACTAAAATATTGGGAAAGATTTGGTTCAATTTTTCAACGTTTCTTGTTCTTGTAAAACAGAATCAAATATGTGAAATAAATAACTAAATAACAAAATTGAGCTAAATAAATGGGACGGAAATCGTTGATTGGTTATCTCCATTCCTTCGTTACGAGATGTTTTTTTGGAAGGAAACCATTTCACGGGACCTATAGAGTTTATGAATACATCATCTTCATCATCTAAGCTTGCGTATCTATCCCTTGCTCGTAACAGATTCGATGGCCCAATCCCGGAGTCCATCTCTGAATTTCTCAACCTTGAAGAATTATATCTTAACGACAACAATTTCACTGGGACAATCCCTAGATCTATATCAAAGCTAGCCAACCTCGGTTATATTGATCTTTCCAACAATATGTTGGAAGGTGAAGTACCAAATTTCTTATGGAGAATGTGGTCGGTACTGCTTTCTCACAATTCTTTCACCAGTTTTGAAAAAACTTCACAAGAAACACTGACCATACAGTTGGATCTGAGTTCGAATTCATTTCGAGGACCATTTCCCCATTGGATCTGCAAGCTTAAAGGGTTAAGCTTCTTGGATTTGTCCAACAATCTCTTTAATGGCTCCATTCCTCCATGTTTAAGGAACCTCACTGATTCTTTGACAGACCTAATCTAGGTAACAATAGTTTCAGTGGAATTCTTCCAGATATATTCGCCAATGCTACGGAGTTACAATCACTCGACGTTAGTGGCAACCAACTAGAGGGAAAGTTTCCAAAGTCATTGATGAATTGCAAAGCTCTTAAACTTGTGAATGTGGAAAGCAACAAATTCGAAGACAAGTTTCCATCTTGGTTGGGATCTCTGATATGGTTAACCGTTCTCAGCCTCCGGTCAAACAAGTTTTACGAACCATTGTATCCTCACCATATGTCCATTGGGTTTCAGAGTTTAAGAGTCATTGATATATCACACAATGATTTCACTGGAACTCTTCCACCTAACTATTTTTCCAATTGGCGTGAAATGAACATGTTAACCGAAGGAAATGGCGGGTACATGCAAAAATATGAGTAATTTTACTTCCCATTATCAGTCGATGGAAATGGTGCTTAAAGGAGTAGAGATGAGCTTTGAGCGAATCCCACAAGATCTTAGTCATTGATTTTTTTGGAAACAAAATTAATGGCAAAATCCCTGAATCTATTGGTTTTTTGAAGAGGCTACCTCTTCTCAACTTGTCATGTAATGCATTTACAAGCGATATTCCACGGTTTTTTGGCAAATTTGACAAAGCTCAAGTCATTGGACCTATCTCGGAACAAGCTGTCAGGTCAAATCCTTAAAGATCTTGATAAACTCTCCTTTTTGTCATATATGAACTTCTCCCATAATTTTATCCAAGGTCCAGTGCCACGGGCACACAGTTTCAAAGGCAGAAGTGTTCTTCATTCTCGGATAACCCTAGACTTTATGGTCTTGAAGATATTTGTGGAGAAACCCATGTTCAAAACCCTATACCACAACAACTCGAGGAAGAGGAACAAATATTCAACTGGATAGCAGCTGCAATTGCATATGGACCAGGTGTATTCTGCGGATTGGTGATCAGACATATCTTTACTTCAAATAATCAAGAGTGGTTCATAACAAAATTTGGTCGAAGAAAACTTAGAGCCACCACAAATGCTTGTTAAGCCCATCTCTTGCCGTCTCTCTAATAAGCATTTGTGAAGCATATGTTGTCCAACGTCTTGTTCCTATATGTATTTAATTTGCCATTTGTGAAAACATTGTACTGAAAGTGTTGACATTTATGTATACAACTTACTTTATTTTCTTAAATATATGTGTTCTTTTTCACTAACCTTTCTTGTTCTCTTGTTAATTGAGAACTTTGAATTTGTAATAAGGAGGACCAAGATGAATAAAATATGTCAAGTAAATAATGATGTGGATTAGTGATGTATTGCGTTTTTGACGCACTCTAACCATTGTTTTCAAAGGTTTTTCGAGTCCTTCTTTTGTTTTTGGAGTCTTTTTAGGTTGAAACATGTTTGGATGGAATCTAAAGCATAAGGAGCATGGAGCAAAAGTAAAGAGCGGAAAAGTTAAAAGTTTGGCCTTTGTTGAGGAGCTTTTCATCATTGGATTGAGATAATGCCTTGTCACAAGCTAGAGCATCGAGTTAGTTTTCATTTGGAAGTGATTTGAGGTCTATTGGATAAGTGGAGTAGAAGTTATACAAATTCTGGTGCAGACAAAATCGGCTGGGAAGTTCCATCGGGCAGTCTCATAGCCAGACACCCCGATGGGAGAAACCAGTACTTCTGTTTCCCTGCAGATTTTCAGATCCGACCCAACTTTACCCGGATCAACCCATATCCATTTTTAGAAGAATAAAACCTAATTTTTAGCCACTTTTTCAGAACACGTTCTTTTTCATCAGACTTTTTATCATTTTTCTTTGTAAGCTTTTGGGAGAAGATCTCTGAACCTTATTGACAATTTGGAGAAGATTTCTAAACCTTTTTACTTATTTATTAATTTCATCATGTTTTCTATGAATTCTTCTTGTGATTTGATTTCTATCATGTCTGAGTATTTTTCTTATTGGGTTTTAGGGTTTCAAAGGGATTTTAGGGTTTGATTGAATTGATGTTGATTTAGGGACTGATAACTTAGTTTCTTCATATAGGTTGTTCTTATTGCTGTAACTTGATTAGCTACCTAGTTTCTGATCTAAGGTTATTTAACGCATCAAAAGTATTTGTTTAAATGCCTGAAAGCACCTATATGAGCAAAACATCCCTAGCCAACGAAAGCTGATGTTAGGGTGTTTTGTGAACATATCAAACTTGATTCTAATGCATGTTTAACCTCTTGAATTCAAACGATAGTTTAGGATCTTAGGTTGTTAGACACAGTAATTGATGCTACGACAGTAGATTAATTTGATTTCGTGATTTGAGTTCTAGAACGATTCATAATGCTTTCCTTGACAATTTATCTATTTCTAAATCCCTGAATCCCTGCGAATTCCCTAATGCCCAATGCTTTTAATTCATAGTTTACATCGTTTTATTTACTTCTCTCATTTACTTTTTGCAAACAATCATCTTTTAATTCATCTTAGCTTAATTTTGATTCATATAGTTTGAAGTGTAGACTTGGTTCTTGTGGATTCGATCCCTGTATTACTACAACATTTGCTGTGCACTTGCAGTAGTTAATTTGGGTTAAAACCTATGTTATCAAGTTTTTGGCGCCGTTGCCGGGGACCATTTGCTTTACCTTCGAATTTTGGGTTGAAGTTTAGTCTAAGATTACTAATAAGTTCTATTTTTGCTTGTTTTGGTGTGTTTCAGGTGTATGCAGAGGAGAAGTGAAGGCTCTAATAACCTGCTTTACTTTGACAACCAGACACTAGGAAGAGTAGAACGAACAAATCGAGCGAACAAGTCGAAACAAGTCACAATGGGTGATAGAGTCGACATTCCACCGGTTACTAGAGCTGATTTTGAGAGGCTACAGGAACAGTTGCAACAATTGCAACAGGTTCAACCTGGTATGGGCGATGCTGACGCGCCTCACACTTTCTTCCAGAATCGCTCTGCGATTTGTCCACCTGCTCTCGATAGAAACGATTATCACCTGCATCCACAGATGATCGGATTGGTGAAGAACTACACATTCCATGGGTTACCTGCTGAAAACCCAATGGACCATATAGAGAACTTTGAGGAGATTTGCAGCACTACTAGGGCAAATGGAGTTCCTGAGGACTGGATTAAATGCAAGCTATTCTCTTTCTCTCTGGCGGATAAAGCCTCTAGATGGCTTAAGTCTCTACCTCCTGCATCTCTGACAACTTGGGATCAATGCAGAGATGCATTCTTGGATAATTTCTACACCAAGTCTAAGACAACCTCCCTGAGGAACAAGATCGTCTCTTTCCAGCAGTTTTCAGGGGAGTCATTTAGTGAAGCTTTTGAGAGATTCAAGGAGTATCACAGAGAATGCCCTCATCATGGGTTTTCAGAAAAGCAACTAATCAGTATCTTCTTTGATGGAGTTGACAAAGACTCAAGGGACCAACTCAATGCTGCAAGCAATGGAAATTTCATGATAAGGAGTGAGAAATCCGCATACGAGTTGTTTGAGAACATGGCTGCAAGTTCTAACAACTACTCTTCTGAGTATGACGGGTCGAAGCGTGTTAGCAGCGTTGAGTCTCGGAAGTATGATGAGCTCAATGAGAGGTACAATCAGTTGTTGAAGCTGAGTCAAAAGAGTGTACACTTCTGTGAAGAAGGGAGTGATGAGCAACAAGAGGTCAACTATGTGAGCAGACAGGGTTTCGTGCAAAATCCGGGTTTTCAAAAAAACTTTTCACAGAGTTTTCAACAGAAACCGTTCGTGCAAAATCAGAGCGTCCAGAAATTTTCATCCGTGCAAAATCCGAGCGTGAATAATTTCCCACAGAGTTTTCAACAGAAACCGTTCGTGCAAAATCAGGGCATCCAGAATTTTTCATCTGTGCAAAATCTGGGCGTGAATAATTTTTCACAGGGTTTTCAGAAACAGTTCGTGCAAAATCCGGGTCAGAACGAGTTTCAGGGTGGATTTCAGCAGAATCAGCCATTCAACAACTTCCAGCCAACAACTCATCCCTCTCAAGAAACCAAACTGGAGATTCTTATGCAGCAACTCTTACTCAACCAATAGAAAACTTCTAGTGAGATAAATGTCAAGGTGGATAGTATGTATAATGATCTGCATGGTAAGATTGAAGCTCTCTCTATTCATGTGAAGAAGCTTGACACTCAGGTAGCTCAAATCTCAGAAGCCTCTAAGCGAGTAGAGACCAATCCTAGAGAGTGTAATGTGATATTAGTGGAGAGTGAGATGGAGATGGAGATTATCCCAGCACCGCTTACAGAAGAGAAAGAAGAGGAAGTTGCAGAATCATTACCATACATCCCTACAATCCCATATCCTCAAAGACTGAAATACGAGGTTGATGAAAAGAAGTTGATTGAGTTCAATAAGATGGTGAAAGAGCTTTCTCCTGATATCTCGTTTGAAAATGCATATAGAGTTGATCCTGCATATCGCGAGTTTTCTAAAGACACCAATAAAGATCTCACATTTGTTAAGGCTCTCTTTGTTGAAGCAAAGAAAATACCATCTCATATGAAGATATTACGCAAGGTAGAAGACCCTGGGAAGTTTGTTGTTCCATGCTCTATTTCAGGAGTTGAATTTAAAGAATTTCTTTGTGATTCTGGGTCTTCCATAAACCTCATGTCCAAGGCTATTGCAGAGAAGCTTGGGATTGATATGAAACCTGCTCGGATATCTCTCAAATTTGCAGACTCTTCCATCAAGATTCCACAAGGCACCATTCATGATTTACTTGTTCTAGTAGGAAATTGCCTTGTTCCAACTGATTTTCAGGTGGTGGAGATGAGCAAAGATCCTGATATGCCATTGATTCTTGGAAGACCGTTTATGGCGACAGTGGGTGCAGTTATAGATTTGCCTAATGAAAGAATCTCGTTCTCTTATATTGACGAGAAGATCTTCTTCAAAGCTATACCCACTAATGAAGCAGCTAGGCTAGCATCTTGTGTTGCCATTATCAATGAGGAGAAGCTGTCAGTCGAGACAAAGAGAGAGCCTGATGATAAGCTTGAGGTTAAGGAAGTCTTGGATGGAGACCCTCCTATCACTACAAAAAAGGTCAGTCAAAATAACAAGGGCAAAGAGAAGGTAAAAAGCAAAGGGATCAAGGGTGATTCTCATATGACATTGATACCTCAGAGATGTGTTGGAGACACAATCGAGTATAAGGTGAAGTGCAATGGAACCTCGAATCCTTTCGCCAAGGTTAAAGCTATTCTCACATCTGAGTTGAAAGAGAAAGGTGAAGAAGTTGTGAAGGGTATGTTGAGCAAGGTTTTGAAGCTTAAGTTTACTGATTGGGGAGCTTGTCTTGGAGCAAGTTCTCATGCTCATTTTCTAGATTAATCCATGATGCCGAAGTCAAGCTAATGACTTTAACCAAGCGCTTAGTGGGAGGCAACTCACTGGTAATTACATATAAATTTCGTTTTTCTTTCATTTTATTACTAACTTTGGAATTTAGTTTTCGGTGTTTCAGAAAAGAAAAGAAAAAAAAGAAAAAAAAACTGGGGCGGATCCGATTGTACAACCAACCATTGGGTGAGCGCATGATCTAACCATTCCAGGTAAAAAAGAAAAAAAGAAAAAAAGGTCTTCTTCTTTTGAGTTTCTTCTGCCTTTTCCTTGCATTATTTTCACACCGAGACGGTGTGAAGTAAGTCTGGGGGAAGGTATTCATCCTTTACTAACAATATTTTTGTTTCCTTTGTTTCTCATGAGTCAGTCAAAAGTGTTTTATTGAGTCAAGAGTATTATAGTCAGGAAACTATGATGTAATATATCTCTTTGTTTATTGACTATCTATTTTTAGTGACCATTGCTACAGAACAAGTTCGCTTTCCGACTAATGGAAAATCCAAAGGCTCACCAGTTAACCAGAGACGTTCCTCATTTCTAGTAGAATCCACTAAACTGAGCTAATTGCACTCTCATTGGAAGAATTGATGTCCACAGAACTTGATTCGTCGTTCGTACTTGACAAATGCACTTTTGGTAAAAAGTGATGGTACTCCTCTCCCCCCTTTTGATCTCCCTTAAGAGCAGTGCAAAAGTCCGCATGACCCTGTCTCCTCACAAGGAACAACACTAGTGATGCGCTGTTCTAAAATATATATTTATATATATACGACGGAAAACGAGTCTGTCTCCTCACAAGGAACAACAGTAGTGAGCGCCGTTATGAGGACTTACAAAAATGGTATTGAACAGATTAAGTCTGGGGGAGAGAAAGAGTACCAATGGTTGATTAGATGATTTGTCAATGTATTGTACGGGAATGAATCTAGAAGGTTCTTGGCACTGAAACTTCTGATGAAGTTAGCAATGATGAATTGTGGAAAAAGCTACGAAATGAACTAATGAATTTGGAGAGTTGGAAAATTCTAAGGAGAATTACATAGTGGTTTGTTAGGGATTGTTTTGCAGTATGTGGATTACGAAATTAGTGGTCATTAAACGTTCCAAAAGAGAAGCTGAGTTTCCATGTTTTCAAACCTCTTTCACGGGTTTAATCTTATGTTTTGCTTGAGGGCAAGCAAAAGGCTAAGTCTGGGGGAGTTGATGTATTGCGTTTTTGACGCACTCTAACCATTGTTTTCAAAGGTTTTTCGAGTCCTTCTTTTGTTTTTGGAGTCTTTTTAGGTTGAAACATGTTTGGATGGAATCTAAAGCATAAGGAGCATGGAGCAAAAGTAAAGAGCGGAAAAGTTAAAAGTTTGGCCTTTGTTGAGGAGCTTTTCATCATTGGATTGAGATAATGCCTTGTCACAAGCTAGAGCATCGAGTTAATTTTCATTTGGAAGTGATTTCAGGTCTATTGGATAAGTGGAGTAGAAGTTATACAAATTCTGGTGCAGACAAAATCGGCTGGGAAGTTCCATCGGGCAGTCTCATAGCCAGACACCCCGATGGGAGAAACCAGTACTTCTGTTTCCCTGCAGATTTTCATATCCGACCCAACTTTACCCGGATCAACCCATATCCGTTTTTAGAAGAATAAAACCTAATTTTTAGCCACTTTTTCAGAACACGTTCTTTTTCATCAGACTTTTTATCATTTTTCTTTGTAAGCTTTTGGGAGAAGATCTCTGAACCTTATTGACAATTTGGAGAAGATTTCTAAACCTTTTTACTTATTTATTAATTTCATCATGTTTTCTATGAATTCTTCTTGTGATTTGATTTCTATTATGTCTGAGTAGTTTTCTTATTGAGTTTTAGGGTTTCAAAGGGATTTTAGGGTTTGATTGAATTGATGTTGATTTAGGGACTGATAACTTAGTTTCTTCATATAGGTTGTTCTTATTGCTGTAACTTGATTAGCTACCTAGTTTCTGATCTAAGGTTGTTTAACGCATCAAAAGTGTTTGTTTAAATGTCTGAAAGCACCTATATGAGCAAAACATCCCTAGCCAACGAAAGCTGATGTTAGGGTGTTTTGTGAACATATCAAACTTGATTCTAATGCATGTTTAACCTCTTGAATTCAAACGACAGTTTAGGATCTTAGGTTGTTAGACACAGTAATTGATGCTACGACAGTAGATTAATTTGATTTCGTGATTTGAGTTCTAGAACGATTCATAATGCTTTCCTTGACAATTTATCTATTTCTAAATCCTTGAATCCCTGCGAATTCCCTAATGCCCAATGCTTTTAATTCATAGTTTACATCTTTTTATTTACTTCTCTCATTTACTTTTTGCAAACAATCATCTTTTAATTCATCTTAGCTTAATTTTGATTCATATAGTTTGAAGTGTAGATTTGGTTCTTGTGGATTCGATCCCTGTATTACTACAACATTTGTTGTGCACTTGCAGTAGTTAATTTGGGTTAAAACCTGTGTTATCAATTAGAAAAGGGAAAAATTACACTCAGACACACTTTGTTACAAAAAGTTTACAATCTAAGATACTTTTCATATTGGACACACTTTATCAATTATTGTCTAGAGTAAATGACTATCCTATCATTTTTCTTATTTCACAAACAATTTTATTTCCTCCTCTTTTTCTGAAATTATTACTCGACAAATTTCTTTCTTCTCTCACATCACATACAATTTTTCATGATTTTCTTTTCTTCTCCACGTGATTGGTTCTTGAGATTTTTAGATTCTTGATTTTTGATTTCCCGATTCAAAGATGGTTCTCATCATCTATGTTAAGCTTTGAGATTTGGATCTAATATGAAGTAGAATAAGAATTTGAAGGATGGTGATGAAGCGAAACAAAGCTATCGTGGATTTTAACAAACCCAACATCCGAGGCAATTTGATTCATCATCTTTTCCATTACTGGTAGATTTCAAATTGGATTTTTTGGGTTTGATTTTGGTTTCAATATGTTCGGAGAATTTAGATTGAAATTTGGGATTGAAATTTTAGATTTGGGTTTATATGTTTCAATAGTAATATCGTTTAATTCTTCTTGATTTTGGATGATGTTGATAAGATATTTATGGAACCATTGTTTGATTTTTTTTCCAGTGTTGTGGTCTCGTTAATGATGAGATTCACCTTATAATGAGCTTCAAATCGACGAGTAAGCCACATGGATGCTCCCACGTGGATGAAGATGATGAAGAATACAATAAATCATAGTATCAAAATCTTGTGTAATGCAATTTTAGTTAGAGCAAGAATTTCAATTGTATATCCACAATAAAAAGTTTCCATGTAGGTTTGGATTTCAGTGTTGTGTTTATCGATATATAGTTTAAGTGATTTTCTTGAATATAGATTGTATGTTCTTTCGATTTTAAAATATTTGGGTAAACTAGTTATGCGATTCATACAATTTCATTGTTTAATGAGTCCGCGTGGACGTGTTTTTGTGGTCAACAACACACGATCAAAGAAAAATGCTTAACCATGTTAACAAAACATGTTGAAATCATTTCATAGATAATTCTAAGGTTCAAAAACAAGACATGATAAGGTTACTAGACATATTCATAAGTCAACAAGAAGTTGTAAATATTCCATAGTTATGTATCGATTGATGATATACATTCAATGACATCCATAAGAGAGCCAATATACAATACGATGTTTTAAAATATTAAGTAGTTCACTCTTTTTACACGCATGTACACAATACCATTGTCTTTATCTCATCGATATCCTTATGTGTTTATCCACATGGATGCATTTATAATGAATTTTGTCGATAAGATGGTGTTCGTCGGAAAGAGACGGTGGACGATGCTGGGATAGAGAACATGTCGAATTCGACTTGTCCACGAAAATACATCCACCAAGTCAATGAAAATCGAATTCGACAAATATTTTGAGGAGTTGCAGAAATTTCAGATTCCTTATTCACACAGTCTTCACCTCTTTTCTCAAAAAACATTAACCATTACATTCACATCTCGTGGATGAGACTATCTTCAAATTGGATCTAAAATCTATAGATCTCATGAATTACAACATTATGGTGTATAAAGATTTTGGAATCTCTTGTATCTTCAAGAGAATCTGCTCCAAACCACACAAACATTAAGATGCAAAGTGTAAGACAGGGCATAAAGGCGGAGGATGTCGTCCACACAAAACTAATTTGAAGATATGATTTTGTAGTTGATATAAACCCATGATGAGGTGGATGGATCGGAGATTGGGAGATTTGTATCCGGTCACGGCGGTGAACAACTACGCCGGGAAATTCGGTGATGGATCGTAGGTCGGCAAAGCATCGGTGATCGATTGTATTTCTTGTTCGGATAAAAATAAAGAAGAGAAGATGTGAAGAAGATAAAGGGATACGATCTAGCCACAATAATGTTTAATTAACCAACGGTTGAGATTATTAATCTCTTCATAAGTTTGTTTTATTTTCAACCGTTAAATATAAAAACAATTTTATTAGTTTGTATGGTCCAGATTATTAACTAAGTTATTCAGATTTTTTTTTCTTTTGGCAAGGGTCTTTTAGTCAGTACAAGTAACAAAAAGAGGAGAAAAGAAGAGATAATGTCCCTTAAAACACAAATGTCTCTAAGTGTAAACTTTTACCAAAAAAGTGTCTCTAGGTGTAAATCACCCCTAGAAAATGGTTAATTTAGGGTTAATTACATGGAGACACACTTTCTCAGCAATTATTTACACTCAAAGACATTTTTAAATTTAGATACACTTTGTAACAGGAAATGACGAGCATACCCTTAAAATAACTTCTTAGCCTTTTTGATAACTCTGCTTACCTTTACGTTTACTTTTCACTTTTCACACCCCTGGCATTTCTCTCATTTGGAAACTCTAGACATAGAAAGACTTTCTCGTACCGTCGTCGAGCCGAGAAACTCTCTTACCTTAGTTGTCAATCCAAATCTAGTAACGTAGTTCCCTGTTTCTGTCCTCAGTCGACGACGTTTCCCAACATGGAAGGTATAGGTCTCGATCTTTATCCGTGTTTCATTTTTGTTTGTTTCACCGATTTTTGTAGGGATAGTAATATGGGGGTTTTGTTTGATGTGTTTTTGTTTTTGATTTAGTTTTTGTTAATCGATATGTTTTGTCTCTCACGACCAGTCTCCGAATTGGTTTTGTTTTGATTCGGTTTCTTCGATTTCATCAATTTTTGAATTGTTCCGGTATGGAGTAGCAATTTGGGGGTTTTGGTTAGATGGGTTTTTGTTTGTGTTTTAGTTTTTGATAATCGATTTTTTTGTCTCTCATGAACAGCTTCCTATTTGTTTATGTTGATTTGGTTTTGTTTTGATTTGTGGGTATGTCTCTGATTTCGACGCAGGCTAAGCAGAACATGAAATACAAGAGTGGGATGAATGTCTTCCTCCTCGTTTGTTTGCTACAGACCGATATCCGGATGCGAGGCTCAACATTTATTCGAAACCCAAATTTTTGCTTCAAATCCAAGAGATGTGAAAGGGATAGCTGAGCTTCGGCATAGCAAAGAGTCTTCTTTTGGACAACTTTGGGAGATCCCTGACAGTAGATGTCCTATTTCTTGCAAGCTTGTGTATGCTCTACTCTGTAGACATGTTCTTACTAAGAAGAACTACGAGTTGTGGACAGTGTTTGGTGGACACCCGCTAAGGTTCTCGCTCGCTGAGTTTTGCTCCATTACTGGTCTAGATTGTGGGGACTTTCCAGAGGAATACAAACCCGTTTGTACTGATGAGATCACCCCTGCAGATGTTCCATATTGGAGGAAGTTAATTGGCGATAATTTTGATGCCACTCTTGAATTTGTCCATGAGATGTTGTTGTCTTTAGATGATATGCCAGGATGGAGGAGACTTGGATTGGCGCTTATACTGTTAGTTGATGGTGTCTTTATAGCTTAACATCAGAAACAGAGGACTGTACCGACACCGAGGTATGTCGCGATGATGGAAGACATTGATGCATTTATGCGCTTCCCATGGGGGCGAGAATCATTCTTACGCACTGTCAAATGTATGGTTCCGGCACGACCAGAGCCTCCTCCTGTGTTAAAAAGAAAGAAGGTTGTCAAAGAGGAGGATCCTATTGCTGATTTGCAGAGAAGGTTGCAGCATCAGACTGTGCACCTTGAAGGTTTCCCACTTGCTCTACAGCTATTAGCTTTGAAAGCCATTCCCGCGTTGCTCTCTCTTACTCCAGATATGAGAGACTTGCGTACACTTTCTGATATCGAAGCCACTGTGATTCCGAAGCAGACTATCCTCACTATTGAGCAAGTGTGGGAAGCGGAAGGTATGTTTCTATAACTATATCAATCTTAATGTGGTCAGTTTGTGTGAGGTATTATCTTTGTTTTCGAACTAACAATTGGATTTGGTGCAGGAACAATTGCGATTGATTTGGTATAGTGATTATCCACGCTCTTCTTTGTAAGCAGATTTTGACCAAGAAGAAGTACGAGTCGTGGACAGTGTTTGGTACCCATTGAAATATGATATGTATGATCAATGGAAACCTTATTTAAAAAAATTTGTATGTTCTGTGTTTGTTTAGTTTATTGAACGTATGTAGACGTAACATATTGTTGTGTTGTTTTGTATGGTTTTCGTTGATGATGTCAAAAGTTCTAGAATTAGTAATGAAATGATTACATATAATGAAGTAATTTGTCTAATGTGCCTAATAGGTGATGTTGAGTAACATTTGTTTAAAGTTTGATTTGGTGGATACGTTTTTGTGGACACGAAACATACGTAGGCAAAATGATTTGTTGTTTGCATAACTTAAATGTTGTGAATTTTAAAAAAATTAGATCCTTATCTACGAAAGTGCCGACCACGAAAACGAAAACTGATGAAACTTTTATTTTTTTCAACGTAAATAACTCTCGTATTCATGTGCAAAAGAATCTTATCTTGAAATCTCGTGTTTAGTTATCTTAGCCTTCGTTCAGTTTCTTTTTAGTTCATTTAATCTTAACCCATCTTTTAAAAAGAGGGTAATCTCACTCCTTGTTAATTCATAAAATCTCAACCCTCTTAAAAAGAGAGCAAGTATTATTAAAATAATCCAATGGTCACCATATAAAAAGTAAAAAGTAAGTGTTGTATTTTTTTTCACTAAGCAATATGAGCCATCCATTATAAAAATAATATAATAGTCAGCATTTAAAGTAAAAATTAGATATGGTCAAAACTTCATTAAGGGTAGTTTGGTCCAGAATTTTGCAAAAAGAATGGAAGTTTACCAAAAAATGTGTCTAATATCATAAGTGTCTCTATATGTAAACTTTCTCCAAAAAGATAAGTGTAATTATTCCGTTAATTTACCCAATAGCCATAAAAAAAATTATAATACAATTAGTAACCAAAACCCCTAAATTAAATGGTTGTAAACATGCCACATATGATAGTTTTGGTTACTTGCTTCATTATAATTTTTTTTAGGGTTAATTACACTTAAACACTTTCTACTAAACTTATATCAAGCTTAGACACTTTTCTCGACCGGGTACCTTTTTCAACTGTTCAAGATTTTTAATTCCAAAAACTGCCCTCCAACAAGATTTCAATGCTTGTTATTCGGTTACACCCTTTAAATCGTGGCCACACAACAACTTCATCTCAGTTACATTTCAATGGCCAAATTTCTTTACCTTTCGATGCTCTTTCAATTTTATTTTCGCTTAATTCTCAAATCAAACAAAATCATCGCTATTTACTTTAATTCTTCTTTCTTGCTCAGATCTCTTTCAATTCTTTGGTGTGTAGCTAGATTTTACATGTTACTCTCTGCTTCAGGACGGCGCGGAAGGGATATGGCGGTGGCGTCTCGTGAGCCTCTGTGATGCGTCTTGGTCTTTTGTCGGTGGTGTGAAGGATTGCTTGTTTGACGAAAACTTAAAATTATGTTTACAATAGAGTATATGATTTGGTAAGATTTATGCTCTAGGTAAGTAATACGTTTACGTTTTTACAATTCTTACATCTGTGATTACGGAAGGTAAGTAAAAAACGCAACTGAGAATCATGATTTGGTTTCTAATAAAGTATATGGTTTGGTAAGAATTATGCTCTAGGTTCTTCTCACTTTCACTGCTTGTAATGTGGTTATGTAAATGGTGGGGTTTGTTGTTTATGTGCTTTAGAGGAGTTTCTGAAAATGTTCAAAGACACAACTAGATACCCAATTTGTGGAGCCTTTTTTTGGTTAGGTTTCTTTGGTACTGGACAATTAAAGAGGATTAGATTGGTCTTACAGTACCTTATTAACAAGTAAATTGTTGTAGAATTTTCAAAAGACTTTTGTTCAAGACATTTTACATTAAAATCGGCTTTTGGATCAATAAGATCAATCAATACCATTCTGATCATAGAGCTAATAATCAGGGAAACTATTATTAACGGTGCAGTCATGGACTACAATAAAAGCCTAAATGAAACAAAGGCCCAGTTCGTGTGGAAGCCCAAAGACAAAACGCAGCGCACAACAACAAGTCAAAAGGTACAACAACGGCTATCTCCTCTGCAGAAACAAGACAAAGAGGTTGGTGAAACAAAATCACCAGTTGTGATGTGTACGGAAAAGAAGAAACAAATTGAATTACAAAACAGGTTTGATGCGCTGTCATCTCTACCTTTAGAGGGATGACTACTAGGGTTTTTGACATTGAGTATAAAAGGATGTAATCACTCTGTAAGAAACTTAAGACTGAATAATATGATTTGAGAGCAAAAAGCTTCTCTTTACAACAAATTCTCTCTTATCTTACATGGTATCATCGGCCAGGAACTATGGTTAACCAAGTTCTGGAACCTTATTCCGCTCCCTCATTAAACATCTCTTCGTGCGTCACTGTTAAGCTCACAGAGCAGACATACCTTTTTTGGAAATTTCAGTTTGAAACCTATCTCACAAGCCAAGGTCTGCTTGGATTCATCAATGGCTCCACTCTTCAACCTCAAGCTTCGATCTTGGTTCCGGGAATCAACAACCAGATTGCTGAAGCTCCAAACCCTGACCACTTCTCTTGGCTCAAGACTGACAATATTGTCAAATCGTGGCTCATTGGATCTCTGTCCGAGGAAGTTTTAGCCATGGTGGTTTCTTGCGTCACCGCACAAGACGTATGGCTCTGTGTTGCAAATCACTTCAACAGGGTGACCTCTGCTCGTCTTCATGAACTCCAACGTCGTCTCCAGACGGTCTCTAAAGGTGAGAAAACCATGGTTGCATACCTCAACGAGATTCACATCATCTACGCTCAGCTAAACTCGGTTGGTCACTCTGTCACTGAACCTATGAAAGTTTTTGCTGCTTTGAACGGACTAGGTAGAGAATATGAGCCAATTATTACAAATGTTGAAGGTGCTATGGAATCTTTGCTTTCCCTTACTTTTGATGTTGTTAGCCAACGTCTAATTAGCTTTGATGCTAGACTTCTTCGAAACACATCCACCTTGGATGTTACCCCTCACTTGGCTTTTCACACTACATACACCACACAGTATTCTAATGCTCGGGGTCGTGGTCAGCAAAATCGTCGTGGTAACTCCAGAGGTCGGGGCACATACTCTACAAGAGGTCGTGGTTTCTCTCAGCAGTTTTTTACTGGTTCCTCTGTTTCTTCTGGCTCTGATTCAAGGCCTATCTGTCAGATCTGTGGTAAGATGGGTCATGTTGCTCTTGATTGTTGGCACAGGAATGATAATCTTCTTCAAAGTGGGTTGAATCCTCAAGCAATGTCTGCCTTACGCATTACTGAGATCCCAGAGCAAGGTCATGAGTGGTACCCCGACTCCGATGCTACAGCTCATGTCACCAACTCTACTCAGCACTTGACTCAGTCACAAGCCTACAAGGGTAATGATGCTGTGCTTGTTGGTGATGGTAACTTCCTCCCAATAACACACATCGGTTCAGCCTCTCTTCCTTCTACCTCAGGTAACTTTCCTCTCAAAGATATTTTGGTTTGTCCTGACATTGCAAAATCCTTGTTGTCTGTCTCTAAACTTACCTCGGACTATCCATGCTGCTTTGAATTTGATTGTGATGGTGTTCGTGTGAAGGACAAACACACCCAACAGATTCTGACACTAGGCAGAACCCGTGATGGCTTGTATCTCCTTTACAAGAGATCATGTCGGCTTGGGAAGAGCAGTCATCTGCCTTTTGCCTCCTCCTCTTTTATTGCTTCCAGACCGCTAGAGAGAATCCATTGTGATCTCTGGGGTCCTTCACCTGTATTATCTCCTCAAGGATTCAGATACTATGTCATCTTCATAGACCATTACTCTCGCTTTAGTTGGTTTTATCCGTTAAAGCTGAAATCAGATTTCTTTGACATCTTTGTTAAATTTCAAAAGCTGGTTGAGAATCTCTTACAAACAAAGATTGATGTGTTTCAATGTGATGGTGGTGGTGAATTTACAAGTAAGCGATTCTCCACTCATTTACAAAACTGTGGTATACAACAACATATCTCTTGTCCGTATACACCCCAGCAAAATGGGATGGCTGAACGCAAACATCGTCACTTAACAGAATTAGGACTGACTATGCTGTTTCATAGCAAGTCTCCTCAACGCTACTGGGTGGAGGCTTTCTACACAGCCAATTTTCTCAGTAATCTGCTTCCAACAAAAGCCTTTGAAGACCGGTGCAGTCCTTATGAGAAGCTCTACAACAAGACCCCTGAATACTCTGCTTTGCGTGTGTTCGGGTGTTCTTGTTTTCCAACTCTTCGTGACTATGTAGATCACAAATTCGATCCAAAATCTCTACACTACGTCTTCATCGGTTACAATGATAAATATAAAGGATATCGTTGCCTTTATCCTCCTACAGGAAAAGTCTACATCAGTCGTCATGTACTGTTTGATGAAACCCAATTTCCCTTTGCTACTATCTATGGCAAGTTCCACCCTCCTGCCAAAACTCCTTCTATGCAAGCCTGGCAGAAATCCTTCCTTCCTCCTCCTGCATCGGATGCTTCAACAGAGGTTCCACCTATCTCTCAGGAAACAACTCCTGTTGGACCTCCTCTGCAACCTTTTGTTGGCACTGGGTTACAACCTCAGCCTAATTTGATCCCACTGGAGATTGAGGCTGCACCTACTGTCACTGAAGGAGAATGTTCTGGGCGTACGACTGACATTAGACTCAGTTCTATAGGCGACAACATTCCCTCTTCTCCTGACAGGACAGGTTCTCCTCCTATCTCTTCCAACAGTGATACAACCTTGGACTCTCCCTTACCTCCTCCAACATCAACAAAGGTGCACGTCCCTACAAAACAAAGAGGTTTAGCTCATCCAATGCAGACACGATTAAAGGTTGGCATAAGGAAGCCAAATCCAAAGTATGCTCTGCTTCTCATAAAGACTACTGCTCCAGAACCAAGAACAGTGACTGAAGCTCTAAAGCACGAAGGCTGGAACGATGTTATGGGTGAAGAAATGACAAGCTGTTATGAAGCTCAAACTTGTTCTTTGGTCCCTTATGCTCCTGGCATGAACGTCCTGGGAAATAAATGGGTCTTTAGAACTAAGCTCAACTCCTCTGGAAAGCTAGACAGACTTAAAGCACGTATTGTGGCTAAAGGATTCAATCAAGAAGAGGGGATTGATTACCTTGAAACGTACAGTCCTGTGGTTAGAACTCCAATTGTGCGCATAGTCCTTCATCTCCAACAATAATGCAATGGGAGATCAAGCAGCTGGATGTTAAAAACGCGTTCCTTCATGGTGATCTCACCGAAACAGTGTATATGAAGCAACCAGCTGGTTTTGTAGATCAGTCAAAGCATGGCCATGTTTGCTTGCTCCACAAAAGTCTTTATGGCCTCAAACAGTCTCCTCGAGCATGGTATGACAAATTCAGTACTTTTCTACTTGATTTTGGCTTTGTTTGCAGCCTCAAAGACCCTTCTCTTTTCATCTATTCACACCAAAAGGATGTGATTATACTGCTGCTCTACGTTGACGATATGGCCCTCACCGGAAACAGTTCTGAAGCTATGTCTCGCCTCTTGGTTGAGTTGTCCAAGCAATTCAGAATGAAGGATCTTGGCCAGCTTGAATATTTCTTGGGAATTCAAATAAAGAAACAGTCAAACGGTCTGTTCCTCTCTCAAGAACAATATGCCTTAGATATCCTAGCAGTTGCTGCAATGACGGATTGTGCCCCTGTTACCACTCCTCTACCACTTCAGCTCAATAAGATTCCGGATCAGGACAAACCCTTCTCGGATCCCACATACTTTCGAAGTCTAGCAGGTAAATTACAGTATCTCACTTTGACGAGACCAGATATCCAATACGCAGTCAACTATGTGTGCCAAAAGATGCACTCCCCTGCTGTCTCTGATTTCAATAACCTCAAGCGAATACTCCGTTATGTTAAAGACACGATCTCTATGGGTCTTACATTCACTACAGCCACTGACTGCACACTCAAAGCTTTCAGTGATAGTGACTATGCAGGCTGTTCTACAACACGGCGTTCAACTGGAGGTCTCTGCACATTCCTTGGATCAAATCTCATCGCATGGTCCTCTAAGAAACAAGACTCTGTGGCCAAAAGCTCAACAGAAGCTGAATATAGAGCATTGTCTGAAGCAGCCTCTGAGATATCTTGGATATGTATGATTTTTAAGGAACTTGGAGTCCCCATCCGCACCACTCCTGAGTTATTTGGTGATAACATCTCCTCAATCCATCTCTCTGCCAATCATGCGTTCCATAAAAGGACTAAACACTTTGAGACACACTTCCACTATGTCAGGGAAAGAGTTGCTCTAGGAGCTTTGGTCGTGACTCAGGTTCCTGCTCACAAACAGCTCGCCGACATGTTTACCAAATCTCTAGCTGCAACTCCTTTCACTCACTTAAGGGACAAACTTGGTGTCTCGTACGCTTCGACCCCAAGTTTGAGAGGGGATATTAACGGTGCAGTCATGGACTACAACAAAAGCCTAAATGAAACAAAGCCCCAGTTCATGTGGAAGCCCAAAGACAAAACGCAGCGCACAACAACAAGTCAAAAGGTACAACAACGGCTATCTCCTCTGCATAAACAAGACAAAGAGGTTGGTGAAACAAAATCACCAGTTGTGATGTGTACGGAAAAGAAGAAACAAATTGAATTACAAAACAGGTTTGATGCGCTGTCATCTCTACCTTTAGAGGGATGACTACTAGGGTTTTTGACATTGAGTATAAAAGGATGTAATCACTCTGTAAGAAACTTAAGACTGAATAATATGATTTGAGAGCAAAAAGCTTCTCTTTACAACAAATTCTCTCTTATCTTACAACTATCATGAACCGTATCCACGCACGGCCGCAAGAACTTCTGTCCATCTATTTGTATCCACAATAAGTATTTGCTTGACAAAAAATAGAATTAGTTTTACAATGTACTATGGATAAGTTATAATGGATAAAGTATTTGGGACGAGTTAGCGTGGACGATATATACTTTTACAATCTTCCAAATCCCAACATCATAAATGAGAATTTTTGGATTTCTAAAAGATTTACGATAACTACAACGAGAATCACGTCAAATACGCAATTGGAATCATGATTTGGTTTCTATTATACTCTATGGACATAGCTAACGTGAACAATTTTGTGACAAATAAAAGCATCCACCCAAACACATCCACATGTATGTAATTAGCAGAATTTTTTTAAATTAGTTTTGTTCAAGTTTAAGACATCACGACAATACATCAAATTAGATGGTAAATTGTTGTAGAATTCCCAAAGAGTTTTGTTCAAGATTTTTTACATCAAAACCATTCTGATCAAGACATTGTACATCAAAATCATTCTGATCACGAAGTTGATAATCATGGAAACTAGCATAGAACCGTACCCACAAAATCATGGCCGTAAGAACTTATGTCCATCATCCACAAAATCATGTCCACGAGAAGGTTCTAAAACAAAGGATTCCTCTGCATCACTCTCTTCTTCACCATCATCATAAACTTCAAAGCCATAATCCTATGATCTGCTAGCAAAAAGCACCTAAAGCAAACACAATTCATCATATAAAACAACACAAACACACTTTAGTTCCAAATTTAATCAACAAATTTCGTATGAGAATGCAAGATTAACACCATATAAACTATAAACAAAATAGAATAAGTTAATTTGTAGGGTAAAGATGTAGAGAAAGGTGATGAGAGATCCCACACAAAGTTTTTCAGTGGCGGATATGATTACCTATGGAAAACTTGTTGCAACGTCAAGGACCATAATCGGCGATTTCGTGTAAAGAAGACTACTTTACACGCCGGCGGAGATAGTTCGTCGGAGAAACCTGAAGTGGTTTTGTAAGAAACCTGAAGTGGTTTTGTAAAAATCCAGAACGGTTCATGGTTCGAGATTTATGAAATTCCAGAAGTTTTGACCTATAATCGGCACGATAAAGTGATGAGAGAGGGGTTAGACGTACCTAGAAGATTTGGGGCAACGGCGGTCCGACCATCAGAGAGAGTCGTCGGAGATGCTCGAGTATGGAAGTTTTCTTCTCGTGTAAATAGTAGATCTGGTTACATATGGGCAATTGTCTTTAGTTACTCTCCTTAGGTTATTATTGTCTTTTACATCCAAAAAAGTATACATCCCGAGTAAAGTGTCTAAAACGTAAGAGAATGTTCACAAAGTCCCTATACATGTTATTAACCCTTTTTTTTATGTTCACAAAGTGTATAAAGTGTCTAATACGTCCGTTGCATGCTTCCTCATCAAGCCAATACTAAGAAAACGTAAGTGATCTATTGATGACAATGAATGTCAAATAATGGTACAATGACCACTTGATATTACGTTTTCTTTTTATTTGAAACTGATTAAAGATATTTTTTGTTTTGTGTTAATCATAATTAACAATAAAGACTAGAGTGAATTTGGCCCATTAGATATATAATCCAATTACCAAATCCAAATCCATATCACAATTTCAAATTGTTTGGCAAGAGATATATTCTCTTTTAATTACATTATGATGTAATTTTATAATGACTCATTTTTATTCACATTTTACCAATTAATCTTATTAATTATTTGTCCCATAAAGCCTTAATTAATATGTGATTAAAATTGGTCCAACATAAGTATTCTTCATTCTCGGACAACCCTAGACTTTATGGTCTCGAAGATATTTGTGGAGAAACCCATGTTCAAAACCTTATACCACAGCAACTCGAAGAAGAGGAACAAATATTCAACGGGTTAGCAGCTGTAATTGCATATGGACCAGGTGTATTATGCGGATTGGTGAGGACATATATTCACTTCACATAATCAAGAGTGGTTCATAAAAAAATTTGGTCGAAGAAAACTTAGAGCCACCACAAGTGCTCGTTAAGCCCATCTCTTGCCGTCTCTCTAATAAGCATTTGTGAAGCATATGTCGTCCAACGTCTTGTTCCTATATGTATTTAATTTGCCATTTGTGAAAATATTGTACTGAAAGTGTTGACATTTATGATTACAACTTACTTTATTTTCTTAAATATATGTGTTCTTTTTCACTAACCTTTCTTGTTCTCTTGTTAATTGAGAACTTTGAATTTGTAATAAGGAGGACCAAGATTAATAAAATATGTCAAGTAAATAATGATGTGGATTAGAAAACAGAATCTGAGTGAAAGTGTAGAGAAACTTACTTTGTCATCGTTGTTCTCTCACAAATTCTTCATTTCCTTCTCCAATGGAGACTCCATACCCAGAACTCATCAATCCCTCGAAAACTCGAATCGGATGGATCGGAATCGGAATAATGGGATCAGCTATGGTCTCTCACCTCCTAGGCGCAGGCTACATCGTCACCATCTACGCTCGTGACCTCACGAAATCAAAGGATCTACAAACCAAAGGAGCTCGTACCGCTAATACCCCCAAAGAGCTCGCAGAAACGAGCGACGTTGTGTTCACTATAGTCGGAAACGCTAACGACGTTAGATCGCTTCTTCTCGGTCCCGATGGTGTACTCTCAGGTCTCAAATCCGGTGGAGTAACCGTTGACATGACTACTAGCATGCCAGGACTAGCGCGTGAGATATACGCAGAGGCGAGGAAGAAGAATTGCTATGCGGTGGATGCGCCGGTTTCCGGTGGTGACGCCGGAGCGAGAGAAGGGACGTTAGCGATTTTCGCCGGCGGAGATTCCGAGATCGTTGATTGGTTATCTCCGGTGATGAAGAATTTAGGGACTGTGAAGTTTATGGGAGGAGCAGGACATGGACAAAGCTGCAAGATCGGGAATCAGATTTGTGCTGCAGGGAACATGGTGGGATTAGCTGAAGGGATTGTGTTTGCTGAGAAAACCGGTTTAGATCCGGTTAAGTGGCTCGAGGCGGTTAAGGATGGTGCAGCTGGATCAGCGGTGATGCGGTTATTTGGAGAGATGATGGTGAAGAGGGATTATAAAGTGACAGCGTTTCCAGAGTATATGATTAAAGATTTAGGAATGGCGGCGGAGGAAGATGACGTGGCGTTGCCCGGAGTTGCGTTGAGTAAGCAATTGTTCTCTGGAATGGTGGCTAATGGAGATGGGAAGTTGGGGTTTCAAGGTGTTGTGTCTGTTATTAGGAGACTTAACGGCATTTCCTGATTAGGCAAGATTTTGTTGTGTGTAGTTTTGATTTGGAGTACTTGATAATGAAATAAAAGGTATGCATTTGATAAGATTAGAGCTCATGAGTTTCCGAATTTGATCATTCTATTAGGAAGTGATCTTAAAACACTAAGTATCCAAGTTAAAGTATGATACGAGAGGAATCTCGCGGATTGTCACAGGCACGGCGCTCTCGCGTCATCTCTAATTCCTAACCGGTCTAGAATATGAAGGTTTTCTCTATCAAACACACCGGATATGGTAAGATGCTCGATGAAATTGGAGACTTGAGCTCGCAAGAAGTCTGGAGGTTGATAACATGAGGAATATATACATTTTGGACTGCAAAAATAGCTATGACGAAGCATGATGATGCTGCAAGGAAGTGGGGGGAAACTCGTCAAGGTCTGGGAGATAAGGAAAGCTCGATCGATGAAAGCAAAACTCGATTCCATGTTCTCGATGTTGATGGATGTTAAACTGAGAAAGAGAGCAAGATAGTGAGAACAGAGACTTATGTTTTGTGGCAAATGTGGATTACAGTGTTTAGAACCTCAAGTTTTGTTGCATCCACAGGGTAAGCATGTAAAGGGTTCCAAAACAAGCTATCAAGTGCTTGATTTCAAGGGAAATGAAGATTACGTTTCTAAGCTCAATATCTGTATGTCTCACCAACTCAAATCCTCCATAAGGTGGTTGTTGATTCAAATAAAACCCCAAAATATTTGAAAAGATTGTTTAACGTTTCTCGTTCTTGAATTTTGTAATCAGGAACCCGAAAACCAAGATTAATAATGAAATATGTGAATAAATAATTATAATCTAAATCTCACTCAGTAAATGGAATGGAGATTAAGTTCCAGCCTAGAGAGCTGACTTTTTATTTCCATAGTAGTCTCTCACAAATTCTTCATTTGTTCTCAAATGCCAACTCCACATTCCAACCTCATCAGTCCCTCCAAGACTAGAATCGGATGGATTGGCATTGGAATAATGGGATCAGCCATGGTCTCTCATATCCTTGCCGCAGGCTATTCAGTCACCGTCTATGCTCGTGACCTGCGGAAGTCAAAGGAGCTGCAAACCAAAGGAGCTCGCACTGCTAATAGCCTAAAAGAGCTGGCGGAGATGAGCGACATTGTGTTCACAATGGTTGGAAATGCTAACGATGTCCGGTCGGTTCTTCTCGGTCCAGATGGTGTACTTTCGGGCCTTAAACCCAATGGAGTAATGGTCGACATGACAAGCAGCCAGCCAGCACTTGCACGCGAGCTATCCGTGGAGGCGAGGCAGAAGGATTGCTGGGCGGTCGACGCACCGGTGTCAGGTGGTGACGCTGGAGCACTCGCGGGGAAGCTAGCTATTTTAGTCGGTGGAGATTCCAAGATTGTGGAGTGGTTGTCTCCGTTAATGAAGCTCATGGGAACTATGACGTATATGGGAGAAGCAGGGAGTGGACAGAGCTGCAAGATCGCTAATCAGATCTGCCTTGGAAGCACCATGGTGGGACTCGCTGAAGGGATTATATTCGTTGAGAAAGCTGGTTTAGATTCGGTGAGATGGCTCGACGCGGTAAGGGATGGTGAGGCTGGATCGGCGGCTATGCGGTTGTTCGGGGATCTGATGGTGGCAAGGGATTTTAAGGCGACTGGACTTGCTGAGTATATGGTGAAAGATTTGGGAATGGCGGAGGAAAATGACGCGGCGGTGACGGCATTGCCTGGAGCTGCGTTAAACAAGCAGTTGTTCTCTGGAATGTTGGCGAATGGAGATAGGAAGTTGGGGTTTCAAGGCGTTGTCTCTGTTTTTGAGAGACTTAATGGCGTTTCCTGATAACACTTTTGTGTTAATAAGTGCTCCAATGGTTTCATGGCCAAGCATAGGCAAACTTGTCGTCCATTTAATCAGTAGATTTGGTTTAGGTTCATTGAGGTGTATTTGAATCAAGTTGATAATAAAGACCTCGAGTCTCGCCAATCTCCAGAACTATAGTTAAAAGAATTAACATTAAAGAAGATAAACATAATCAATTGGAAACAAATGGGCACTATGTAAGATAAGAGTAGCATATGATAAGATAACAAACTCATCATGAGTATTAACGAATTAGTTTCCGAGTGGATTATCAACCTTTACCTCCTATAACTAATTAACATTAGCAAGTAATCTTAAAACAAAAAAATCAAAGATAAAAGATGATCTTACAGTATACAAGAGTAACCAACATAACCTACCGAGACTCTTCGACTGCTACATTGGAGTAGGTACACTCAAAGCTCTCTTCGTCATCGGATCCCTTCTCTCTAGTCCTCCATGATATCTTCCATGTCGTATACAAGCTAATCCTGTGTGTAGCAACAAATGAGGTAAAGCCATGAGTCAAGACTCAAGAATATAGGTCTAGGTGGGTCATTTTATATACGAGTGAAATATACCTCTCGGTTTGAACGGTTCTTTTCGCAAGCATGAGGGTAAGGAAGACCGGTACCATAGCGGCACACACATGCTTTATCGAATGCCCACTAAGAATCTGATGCGTCCAGCTATATATCGGCTTATCTGCAGCTTCTTCCACCTTTGCTAAGAGATAAAATCCTGCAGTTTCAGCCAATCGAAATCTTAAATAAGAAGCTTAGATTGGTAAAGCAAACTGAAGATATCAACTCAACACTGAACACTAACCTGCAGCCCATAGCCAATACGTGGAATGCGTATACATTGGAGGTAACAGAATCGCCATTAACGGAATAACAATGCAAGGAACAAACTGTACTACAGCATACGGACGGAGATCATCGAAAAACCTGCGGTCAATACACAGGTCACTAACTCAAGATTGTTACTGAAATCGTACCACTAAAAACCCATTTCGAAGTTTTGAATCGACTTGCCTCCAATACAAAATGCTAACAAGGCCAGCGAGAAGCAAAGGAACAATAGAGTAAGTACCCTTATGTTCATCAATCCTCTCAATAACAAATATAGCCATGATTGATGTGAATGCAATAGTCATCTAATCCAAAACAACCAAGCCAAAATCAGTAATCAAAAACAAGACAAATCACTGAGAGAAAAGAGAAAGAGAGTGTACAGGAAGACGATCCCAAACGAGTCGAGCATCGTCTGGGTGAAGATGATAGTAAGAAGATCCAAACGCAACAGCTACAATACCAACGAAAAAGCAAGTCCATCCTAATTTCTCACCACGTAAACTGTTTCAATACACACACAGATTTTAACTAATTTGAATTCACTAAGAAGAAGAGTGTATGATGATTACGAACCTGAATCTGAAGTAATCGTCTGGGTAAAAGCAGAGTACGAGACCGATAAGGCCGATGATGAGGAAAGGGAAGTTGGAGATGACGTTTAAAGCATTTGGAATTCCTGAGATAAAATCGTTGATTAAATATCAGATAAACCCTAGATTCGAAGGGATTACGAAGAAGAAGAGAAGTGTGAGAGAATTACCGAAGAAGGTGCGTTGATCGGCGAAATCGTGGTAAGCTTGAGATTGAGGGATGGTAGGAGTGACGATCATTAGAACAAGGAAGATTACGATCGCTGATCCCCATCCGTACATCGTTCGTTTCTTCATCGTCTTCTTCTTCAGAAGAGAGAATCTGAGGTTTGACTATTCTTTCTTTTTTGAGGGTCGATGTCATAAAAAGGCGTTTGAGGAAAATTGCAATTTGCAGAGAGATTACAACAAAAAGGGCAAAACGGTAAATGTACTCTTTTGACATTCACACAACTCGTTATGGTATCTAAACTAAACATACAAATACTCTTATTTGTTTGATGTTTTGGATTTTTTATACATAAGAAAACACATTAATACTTAGTTATAAATATCTTATTTTTTGCACTAAACAATTTTCCATAAGTTTTAACCAATAGTAAATCAATAAAATCAATTAATATGTGTTGAACTTTACAATTCATCATTATGATTACATTAAAAATGCATAGAAAATGTGAAAAATCAATTTTTTACAAACAATTTTTTTTTAGAACATCAAACAAATAAGAACGGAGGGAGTATATACTAGGTGAGATTAGTCGCTTCGTTTCGACCGAGGGATTAATTAAAGTTTTTTGAACAGTGAGACTGAATGTCGTTTGAGATGAGACGGTTAAAAACAATGGTTAGAGAAAACGGTTTCGTAAGAAAGAGCGATTGAAATATAAGTTTGATTGGTAACATTATAGCGGTTAAATAATATAATTAAATAAAATTATGTAATAAAATATTGGTTATTTGTTTTAAATATATATCTATATATATATATTTACATTAACAAATCATTTAAAATTAATAACAAAAATTATTAGTAAACATATATTACAATTATTCATCTTCAAAATAGTAATTGTTTAATGCTAACCATATCATTCTAAATAAGATAGAAGTTGAAATAGTTATATATGATTAGCCCAAAACATATATGCAATTTGGTTAAGAATAGTAGCCATGTATGTTCCATCAGTTGTTCATTCATGCTTTTCTATCAAAGTGATATTATCTAATGCATGAATTTACGCATGTTTATATACTACATATGTTATAATTGTTGGACATGCAAAATAATTAAAACACTCGTCTAAAATAAACACTATTTAATTCGTATATGCAACCATTTTTTTTAAACAAGTCAGATTATGTGATCAAATTTTGTTTAGTTGATCCAAAAATATATATGCATTAATAAATAATTTAAAATTAATAACATAAATTATTTGGAAATAAATGTATATTACAATTACTAATGCATTTGTGTTAGAAAAAAATTATACAAATGTTTATAAATATTTATTTAGAAGCAAAACAAAACAAAACAAAACAACAATTATTGACATACGAATATGCAAACGCCCATTTTTACTAGCGTTTGTAAAGATCTTTAGAACCGCATCTTTTCTCGCCGAAACGACATTTCCAACCTCTTGTTTCAATCGCCTATTTCATAGCGTTTTAACCACCTCTTTACTCGAATCGCTGCCACCAATCTGACCCACTAACCACAACAGCTTATTCATTGCATTGAATTACAGTAAAACCTCTATAAATTAATAATGTTGGGACCGGGATAATTTATTAATTTAGAGAGAATATTATTTTATCGATAAATTAATAATTATTAATTTAGAAAGAGATTTTGTTAAATCCCCAATCTAAGATTCTTTAATTTAAAATAAAAAAAGTTTCTTCAAAATTCATATTCTACCAATATATATATTCACTAGAATTTCCATAATGATTTGTTTTTTACATATTTTATTCAATTTGTTTCCATAATGATTCATTTCCTTACATTTTTTTTATGTACGAGACTTTGTTTTGATGTTCATCTTAGGTTTTTAATTAAACATTTTTTTTCATCGCTTGTTTAAAAATCAAATTTAGCAATGGCTTCCCATCTAAAAGGTGTTGGGAAATCGACAATGACGGATCAAATACGCAAAGAGTTATGTGAGCATAAAAGAGATCATGCGTCATGCACCCAGAAAGATTTGCAAACGTGGGTTGAAAAAAAGTTTCATCTAAAGGTTAGTCAAGGTACAATCTCAAACACACTCAAACGATCAAGTTATTATCTATCTATCAATCTGGAAACAGGAAGAGATATCAAGAGGCACAAACCAACAAAATTTCCAGATATGGAGAAAATTGTTTTTGAGTGGTTCCTACAATATTAAGATCGTGTAAATATGACTAGAGAGCTAATTTTGACGAAGGCAAAAGAAACAATGAAACTTGTGAACCTGAGCAAGATACAGAGCATTAGTTTCATCTAAAGGTTAGTCAAGGTACAATCTCAAACACACTCAAACGATCAAGTTATTATCTATCTATCAATCTGGAAACAGGAAGAGATATCAAGAGGCACAAACCAACAAAATTTCCAGATATGGAGAAAATTGTTTTTGAGTGGTTCCTACAATACCAAGATCGTGTAAATATGACTGAAGAGCTAATTTTGACGAAGGCAAAAGAAACAATGAAACTTGTGAACCTGAGCAAGATACAGAGCACTAATTTCTCAAGGAAGGCTTGAAAGATTCAAGTTACGACATGGCATCAAGTCATACCGACGTTTTGGAGAAAGTGGTTCGGTTGATGTACATGACATGGAGAAGAAACGAGAAGCTATAAGGGAAAAAATAAATCAATTTCTTATGAAAGATGTTTTCAATATGGATGAAACTGGTTTGTTTTACAGGTTACAAGCTGATCATTCTCTTGCTACGAAACAACTTGAAGGAAAAAAGCAAGACAAAGAACGACTAACTGTTGTTATTTGTTGTAATGAGGATGGATTTGAAAAAATTTCTCTATGGAGTATTGGAAAATATGCAAAGCCTCGTTGTTTCAAGAATATCAACATAAGTAGCTTGAATTATCACTATTGTGCCAACAAAAGAGCTTGGATGACAAGTGTGTTTTTTGAAGAATATATCCGCTGGTTTGATACGAGAATGCATGGAAGAAGAGTTATGTTTGTGGTAGATAATTGTCCAGCACATCCAAGAAATATTGAAGGACTACAAAATGTTGAGTTGTACTTCTTGCCACCCAACATGACATCAAAACTTCAACCTTGTGATGCTGGAATAATAAGAGCAGTCGGGTCGCTTCAGTTTGGTATCAGAGCCCTTACGGTTTTAGGACGGGCTAGGACTGCTAGGATTGTAATTTGGTTAAATTGACAATTCTGTGAGTTTTGGGGTTCTAGATCATCTTCCTTCGAGCCTTCAAAGAGATTCCACGGTAAGTGTGTTTTATTGTTATCCTTTAGTACTTAGCTTGTGTACTGTAGTAGTACATGGTGTTAGCTAGAGGCACTAGAGAATGTGGCCGTGGGGGCCGGGGTGACTGTGGAGGTCAAGATTGTGGTCGGGGACCAGTGAGTGAGTCGACAAGGGATGCGGCTCATGGTTCCACGGTTGAGACTGTGACAGATCTGTAGACGTATCAGGAGGGTCTGTGTATTAGTGCCAGTACCAGTGGGAGTGCCTGTGTGAGAGCCGGTGTGAGGGCTGTTCGGCCAGGGCTAGTACTTGAGCTAGTGCTGGATTCGCTCGCTGTTCGGGTGCGCCCGCAGGAGGAATCTAGGTGACGAGTTGATCGTCTGACAGATCTGTTGCAGTAGGTGTTGTGGCGGGCACAAGTGGGTGAGTTGCCGGGAGTGCGGCTCAGAGTGTTGCGCAGGTGGCTGAGAGTGATTCGTAGACGCTCCAAGACGGCTTGAGCGCCATTTAGACTGCCAGCTTGCAGCCAAGTGTGAGCACCAGTGTGAGGGCTGGTGGGGATAGTGTGGTCCCAGGTTGGCTGCCGGGGGCCGGTGTGGGTCCTCGTGAGGTTGGTAGTGCGGGTGCGCTCGCGGGTGGGCTCAGGGTCAAGTTGATCGTCTGGCGGATTGGCTTCAGCAGGGTTGGGAGCGGTTACCGAGTGCGGTGCCAGTTGGGCTCTGGTGATGCCGCGAGTGGCAGAGGTGCGGCAGAGGGCTGCGGATGTTGGTAGGGTTCCGTCTTATCTGCGGATAAGGGAACAAGTGCAGAGAATTGGAGTAGGATTCTTTGCGAGTGGTGTGTTGCAGCGAGGAGGGTTCAGGCAGTGTTGGCCTGGGCAGACTTTTGGGCATAGTGTGGTGCCAAGTTCTTTCCTCGAGAGGCTGCGGGTCGTTTAGAGACGAGGTTTTGGGAACTGGATCTGTGAGAGAGATCAGTTTGTGGGTATGTTTTGGAGTTAATCGGCTCATGGTTTGTGTTGGTTCATGCTGGTAGGAGCATGGAGGGCGAGGAAGCCCGGGATAAGAGGTTCTTGAGAGGACTTTGATCAGATTGAGGACATGGTCCGGAGTGTCCGTGTATGCTGCGAGAGCATAGTTGGTTGAGACTGCTGGAGGCGTTGTCGAGACTCGAGAGAGCAGGCTGTGGTGGTTAGCCCAGTTGTTCAGTCTATTAAGTCTCAACAGGTGATACCTGGCATGGCGGCAAGCCTGTGCAGGGGCAGAAAAGAAGTGGGAGGATACTTCCAGTTTGAGGTAGAATGGCCGGGATGCTTCGGGTGCGGTAGCATGGGTCATAGTTAGTGAGGTTGTTAGGTTTCTTAGCACATGGGTGTGTGTGGAGACCTTTGAAGTGGGCAGTGGTGAATTCCACGTGTTGTTCATTTCTGGAGCATGATTGCTTCATCACTCCGGAGGGTGCTGGGTGGAGCGGTATTCGGAGTGGCGCTAGTGAGCGGATTGGACCGGTTATGGTTGCGGGATGGAAGTTTCTCGTTACTCATGGTCGGGCGAGAGGCGTGGAGTTTCTAGTGTACTAGTGAGTTGGTGTCAGCGGACTTGGTGATCAGTCCAGTTAAACTGTATGATGGCATCCTGTGTATGGATTGGCTTGATCAGTACAGAGTTCATCTGGATTGTCATCAAGGTCGTGTTGTGTTGGAGCGTGGTGGAGGAAGGTTGGTTTATCAGGAAGTAAGACCGACTTCTGAGAGTCTTGTGATCTCTTGGGTACAGGCTGGGGCTATGACTGGGAGGTTGCGAGGCTTACTCGGAGACTGTTTTGCTGGCGGAGTCTGTAGGTGAGGTTGCAGTGAGGGATATTCGGGTTGTCCAGAACTGTGAGGATGTCTTTAAGTCGTTGCAGGGATTACTGTTGTCGCGGTCGGATCCTTTCACGATTGAGTTAGAGCCTGGGACGACGCCGTTATCTAAGGCACCTTACAGGATGGCTCCAACAGAGTTGGTAGGGCTGACGAGGCAGCCATAGGGTTGTTGAGTAAGGATTCTTTCGGTCGAGTACTTCACCGTGGGGAGAATCGGTGTTGTTGGGATGAGGAATTGTGGTAGTTTTTGGTTGTGCTTCGTTTATCGAGGGCTTAACCGAGTCACTGCGAAGAACAAGTTTCCTCTTCCGAGAATTGATAAGTTGTTGGATCAATTGTGAGGGGCTACTTGGTTTTTTCAAGGTTGACTTGGCATCTGGGTAACACCAGATTTCTATCGATGAGGTGGTGGTCAGGAAAACGGCCTTCTTGACGAGTCAGGAGCAGTGTTGAGTTAGTGGTAATGTTTTTCGGGATGACGAAGTGCACCAGCTGCGTTTATGAGGTTGATGAGCGAAGCCTTTCAGGAGTATCTGAATGAGTTCATGATTAACTTCATCGATGGCATCTTGGGGTATTCGAAGAATCCTGGGGAGCATGAGCAAGGAGAGGGTAGTTCTGTGAAGTTGCAAGAGTAGAAGCTGGTTGCTACGTTGAGCAAGTGTAGTTTCGGGAAAGGGAATGGGTTTTTAAGGGTCTTACTGTTTCTGCAGGTGGAGTTATGTGGATCCAGTTAAAATGCAATCGAGCGGAGATTTGGCCTAGACTGAAGAATGCGACTAAGTGTAGTAGTTTTCTCGGGTTGGCAGATTATTCCAGGAGTTGCATCAAAAAGCCTTTGCAAGTATGGCTCAACCCATGACCAAGAGGTTAGAGGAGTAGGTTATGTTGTGTGGTATTAGAATTAGGAGGCGGAAGTGTTGGGAGGAGTTGTAGAAGATTGAGTTTTATCTTTAGTTTACCATCGCGGTGAACTTAGCTAGAGGCGGATGCTCTTAGTCGGAGGAGGTATGATTCATCTCAGGTACGGGATGCGGAGGCTCTTGTGAGCATGCTGGGTACTCGGAGGTTGTGTGTTACTTCAGAGGAACTGTTGGAGTTAGCAGCGGATCAGGCGGATCTTTTGAGCAGGATCCAATAGCTCAGGAGAAGGATCAGGTGCTGTTAGATCTCTCCAAGGCTACTGGTTCCGAATATCAGATTTCTGCTAACGGGACTATCTTAGTGTATGGAAGAGTCTGTGTTCCTAAGGATGAGGACTTGAGGCAGGAAATTCTGAGAGAGGCTCATGCGAGTAAGTTTTCGATTCATCCGGAAGTGACTAAGAGGCATAGTGATCGGAAACGGTACTATCACTGAGTCGGGATGAAGAAGGATGTGGCTAACTAGGTCGCGGCTTGCGATAAGTTGCTAGTTGGTGGAGCATGTTTTAATTGGATATTGCGGCAGGATTGCCGAATTCCTGGACTCATGTTGTTAGTTGAGTGACTGCGGATCGTCTGTCAAGGTTAGAACATTTCTGACCATAAAGAAAACCGAGGGAGCAGCGGTTCTAGTTATGAAAAAGTGAGGGAATTAGTGCGGTGGCTTGAAGTGCTAGCGAGTTTTGTGTCAGACAGAGATCCGAGGTGCACTCCTAAGTTTGTAAGGGCTTTCAGGCCAGTAGTGGTATGGCTCCTTTTGAGGTGTTGTAAGGGAGGCCATGTCGCACATTTTATGCTAGATCAAAGTGGGGGAGATAAGCATATTGGTGCAGAACTTGTTCAGAAGACGACGGAGAAGATCCGTGTTGTGACGTTGAACTTGAAAGAGGCTCTTGATCGGCCGAGGAGTTATGCCGATAAGGGGAGGAATGAGTGGGAGTTTAAGGTGGGAGTTAGAGCGTATCTCGGAGTGGAGGTGCTGCAGGGGTTTAAGTAGATCCATTGCAAGGATAAGCGTAGTCGGTGGTCCTTGGTTTCATCCCGGGTGGTGGAGCGAGTGAGACTAGTTGCTTATCGTTTGGAACTACCTCAGATCATGCAGAACTTTCGTGAGTGTTCCAGGTGTCGGAGCTCAGAAAGTGTCTACATGGGTCTTAAGAGGTAGTGGTGAGGATTCCTGCAGATCTTCAGTTGTTGGCGGCTGGGTTGAGGCCGGTAAGGATCCTTGAGAGAAGTGTCAAGATCTTGCGCCAGAAAAGGTTGCCGTTGTCGAGAGTCTTGTGGGACTGCGACGACAACAGGAAGAGACTTGGGAACCAGAGGCAAAGATGAAAACGAAGTTCAAGAAGTGGTTCGAGAAGCAAGCCGAAGAGTGAATTCGTTTTTCTTTGTGGGGTTCAGTTTAGGTTTTGTGTTGTGATCACCGTGTGTGGTGAGGTTTTGGGTGTGGATGTTGTATTTTCATTAAAGTTGTAATGATTATGACATTTTTCCAGTTGAATAAGAAAGTGTTTTCTTATGTTTTGACTTTGAGAGTCATGTGGTTGTGGTTAGAGAACCCCGAAATAGAAGTTTTATCGCGGATAGGACTTGCCAGTTTCGGTGGGGGAACTCTAACGGTTTTTTGTGTGTGAGTGGGCGAGAGTCTCGGAATAGAAGTTTTACGGTGGTTAGAACTGTCTAGTTCCGGGGACACTCTGCAGGGACATCCAAGGTGAGGGATGGTCCGGGCGATCTGTGATAATCACGTGTGAGATGGTATTCTGGGAGGGAAATATCATGTGAGACCTTAGGAGGTAATTCCGGTCAGAGGTGCACTATAGACGTTAGGAATTGATTGCATAGCTCAGAGATAGACATTGGTTCTTGCTTGGAGATGAGTCTCCGGCAGATCATGAGAGATACGTCTCTCCGGGGGACAGTGGGTTCCCCGCATACCGATCGTTCGTCAGGACTGAGAGGACTGAGAGCGTGCGGGTATGGGGATAGTTTGGGAGGTTGCGACCTTTGGCAGATCTTTGCATACCGAGAGCTTGATACACTGTGTGTCTTGATGGGTTGAGGTGTGGAGATGATTGAGTATCAAACACCGTCAGGACTGCGCAGACTGAGGTGGGTTGATACTAGACTTCTAGAGCTGAGGGGTGACGATCCTGAGAGCTAGATGGTGGTTATGAGTTATGAGCTATGGCAACCAATGTCTGAGACGGGTCTATGTGCATAGGACGGATGAGGGCCTCGAGAGGGTCTGGGAGATGTAGTCTCCGGTTTTACTGGCGGGTTGGCCAGGGGTTAGCTTGGTGGGTAGTGTTAGAGGATTCGAGGACGAATCCAGTTTTAGTGGGGGAGAATTGTGACGCCCGTGAACCATTTTTTCGATAAAATGGAGGGGCTGTCGATCGACACACGTGGTGTCTGTCGATCGACATGGCTCTTAGGGGCTGTCGATCGACACACCTACTGTCTGTCGATCGACAGGTACCCGAATTGGTCGGTTTTCTGGTTCGTTTTAAGTTGTTCAATTGGACCGGGCCGGTTTGGGAAACCCTAGGGCTTCATATTTAAGGCTTTTTGGCCGCATTTGAGTTAACAAAAGTCCCAAAATCAGCAGCAAAGAGTTTTGAGAGGAGTTCTCTTGTTCCTGATAGTTTTGTGGATTAGGGTTTCGTTTCTTGAGAGATTTGGAGTAGTTTTCTTGTGGAGATTGTCGTGGATTCGTGTCTAACCTCAATTCTACCAGTATCTATCCGAAAATCTAAGGTGAGTGCGTGACCATGGCTTCTAGGCCGGTGGATTCGTTAGGGTTGATTGGTGGTAGGTTGAATTGATTGATTGGATTGTGTTGTGGATTGATTGTGTCTGTGATTTGTGTTTGGATTGTGTGGATTGTGTTTTTCGTACAGGTTTCGTGTCATCACAGAGGAGGAAATCGATCCGAGAGGATAATGATCGATTTCCCATGAATCTGCGACGGCCTGTCGATCGACAGCACTTGGGTGTGTCGATCGACAGGGCAACACGAGAGCTGTCGATCGACACCTAGAGGTTGTGTCGATCGACAGGTGATCGAGGAGCTGTCGATCGACACCTAATGGTTGTGTCGATCGACATGGTCTTCTGGAGATGTCGATCGACAGGCACCGTGGGTGTGTCGATCGACAGGTGCGCACAGGGGTGTCGATCGACACCTAGTGGTAGTGTCGATCGACAGGCCGCCTGTTGGGCTGTGGTTGAGCCCGTTGTTGTGATTGTGTGCTTGTTTGATGCGTGTTTGCCTGAGCGGATCTATCGCGTCTGAGTGCGCAGTCGTAGATGGGATGACCGTCTCACTGGGTATTTGTGATAATACTCACGCATCTCTTTTTTCCATGAGATGCAGGTAAAGGCAAATTGTGATCGTGGAATCATGGCAACGAAGAGGGAGATGATCTAGGGTCTCGGTTTCGTGCTGTGTAATTTTGTTGTTTTCCATTTCTGTTTTAGAACCTGGTTAGGTTGCTGGTTTTGTGGAATTTGTTGGATGATCTAGAGCTTTTGAGATGCATTATCGTAGGAGATTTTACCGTGAGATTTTGGAAGGCTATGAGTTGGGACAATCTGATCCAGGTAAGATCAACGTTTTGAATGCTATCAATTTTGCAGTCTCGGCTTGGACAACTGATGTTCGTCAAGAGACAATAGCAAATTGTTTCCGACACTGTAAAATTCGCTCAAGAGAGGATGTATCAAGGAATTTAGAAGATGAATCAAATGATATTCATGAACTTGAAGTTGTGATTAATAATCTCTGTTATCGGAACATATAATGATGTCAAGACCTTACTAGACTATCCGGGTGAAAACGATGCTTCCTCAGAAGTTCAAAGTTTAGAAAAAATTGCGGCTACTATCCTTAATGTTGAAGATGAAGTTGAAGAAGATCTTGCATCACCGTTGGAACCAGTTACGCGTAAGGAAGCAATTCTCGCTTCTAGAACTCTTCATAACTTTTGGATGCAGGTTGAGAAGACAACACCAGGAGTTGTTGATGCAATAAAGAAAATTAGAGACAAGCTCCAACGTGATTCCAACTTTAAGAAAAGACAAACAACATTGGAGTCATATTTTACTAAATTACCTTAGATGTATATACATATATGTCTAAGATTTGCAATTATTAATTTATGTTATTATTGTGACCATATTTTACATAGGAGTTTCAAAAAAATTATTATCTTATCATTTTATCAAATTGAGTTGATTTTTACATTGGCCCGACTCAGGACCAGAATAATTTATTAATTTATGGTGTTTATTAATTTATCGAGTATTAATTTATGTGTGTGTTCCTGCAACCTTTATTGTGGATAAAATGGATTCAAATGTTTTTAATAAAAAAAAAGATTTTTTAGAGAAATCAAACCAAATGAAAATAGAGATAAATTTACAATCGGTTAAGGCTGTGTATACAAACCCTTTTTTTATTTGTTGGGCACAACACAAAAGGGAGAAAACAATATAGCATAGTACAATGATGCAAATTCGTGATACACGTATAAAGAGATGAGACTCGTGTAGAGAGTTGACAACATATTTTCATCCACCAACTTGACTATGCAGAGATGACAGTGGCGGAGCTTAAAAACTTTAATACTTGAGCTTGACTAGGACGCATATTATTTGTTCGGCTTGTTCATTATAAACGTTTATCTGAGTATTGTAGGGCTGGGGCACCTTCAATGGTTCCTTCAAAGGTACCTTCAAAGGTACCTTCAAAGGTAAAAAAACGAACAGAAAACAAAATAAAATCATTAAAGAAGACAAATAATTAATCAGAAACTAGAGTTAATGAATAATATTTACCTGCATATAAAAGCACAATTACAATAAAAAGAATGTTTTTGACCTTTCTATTTCTAGTTAGCACGACTGCACGAGTACTCTATAAAGAATTTTTTGTTTTTAAGTTTCATGGACTTTCATCAATTCAAAAATAATTATCAATTAATTAATGAAGTACGTAACTCATGTCTCTTGTATATATTATTTTAGGTTTCATCTCATTTCTGATGTAGATACCTAACACCAGCAATTCCATCATCGAATAACTAAGTCTCATCGTTATGTTGGACATCTCTATAATCTCCGAGCTAACGTCTTTCTCACCCTAACTTTCTTCTAAATTGTAGTTAACACCATCCTCAAATTCATTTGACTTTTTTTCCGGAATCAATGAAAATAAAACTATAAAAAAACTTTACCTTTGGAGGGAGAAAACTCATTTCTTCAGAAAAAAGCTTAAATGCTAATGCCCCAGGTCCACCAAAAGCATTCTTAAAGACGGCAAGTATGGATCTTACGATACTAGTTGCGCCAGCTACTGTACTATCCACACGAATGTATCCTCTGGTTATTGTTTTACCTGTTCACACAAAATAATATTGGAAATTAAAACAAGAGTGGCAAAAACTTGGAAACAAATTAAACTATAAGGGAATATGTACCTGTATAACCCGATATCTGAAAGCGTGTTCTGCCTCTACGCCCAAGTACATCCACACTAGTAACATTTACTGGAGAACTTCACCTACAACAGACGCAAATATTTAAGGCCATAAAATTAGAGAGTAAATTGTACAAGTTTAATTACAAAAACAAAAAAGATTATTTTTGGTGAAATGGACCAATTTACATCACTATATATTAATTTTATGGGTTAATTTACTGAATAACCAAAAAAAATAAAAAAATTAAGAATCTAACTAAAATGGGTATGTGTGGCAAAATTATAGCCATTAGATCTAGGTTAAATTGTTAGGATTTTAGTTATAGTTTTTTTTATGGCTATTGCACCAAATATCCCTAATTTTATTGTTAAAAATTTTACAATAATAGTAACCACTAATATTGTCTAATCCTAAGAAGGTGCTGAAATTTGTTTAAAATGGTCCTGACTATACCCTACCCTGCATACTGATCTTCATTTCTTGCAACGACCAAAATTTAAGGTAAGTTACTTCTTAGAAACTAAGTCAAAATTAATGCGATTGTTGAGAAGTTGTAAGAAGCTTTCAAAGTAACAAGACAAAGAATAGAGATATATAGGAGCAAACCACAGTTTTTGAAAGCGACTCCGTGCAAAGTAGGTAAAAAGAAGAGTGATGCAAGGAGTAGAAGAAGCAGAGGCTGGACGTTAGATATTGCCATGGATCAGCTCGTCGATCTTAAAAGCGGAAAACAAGACTTTTTTTCTTCAGTTTTGTAGGATAAACGTCTGTAGTATGTCTTATGCGTCTATCCATGCCTACTAATCATATATATAATTAGGGAGTCCTCTTTTCATCTAAGGTGTTCACATAGGCAAATCATTTTTACAATTAATTTTAAATTTAAGTGTCATTTAATTCATGTTTATGTATATATATTCTTACTTATAGGTAAAAAAAATCTAATTAAATATAAAATACGAAAATAAGTCAATAAATAGCTAAAAGTAGTACATGTAAAATTAATTTGAGTATTTTATTGTTGTAAATATAATTTCAAAAATAAATAGATTTTATAATCCCTATTATACTAAAACACAAGTTAGAAAGAGACTCCTTCTTTTCCTCTCATGGTTACACCTCACCATTTTACTACGTGTCATTCTCACAAAATTTATTAATTTTATTAATTATCTAATTATTTAATAATCTATTAATTTTTTCTTCTTAAAATATTAAAAGTCCACAACCGTGATCACATGATCTCCACTCTCGCATGATCGAGTCCTCTCTCCCACTACATGTAACCTCTCTTCTTTCATGATAAAAAACCATAGAAGGTGATAGTTTTCAAACTCAAATCTTTTATATTTCTCTCTTAACAAAATCCATATATTTTCTTTCTCTCCCAATGGATTTCAATCAAAGCCTCTTCCATGGATTCACGTGGAGGATCTCTTGCAGTTCCCAAAGTCCATCGAGTTGGTTTCTCCACAACAATCAAACCATCACCGGACCTAAACCGAACCCAATTCGGTCCTACAATTGCAATAGCATCTTCTTCGTCTCCACTTTCTGACACTACAAGAAAACAGGTAATTAGTGACGCCTATTTGTGACTGATTTTTCCGTCACAAATTGTGCGACTACTTTGCGACGCTTTTGCTACTCATTAGCGACTGGTAAAACATTAGTCACAGAAACGTCACTAATTTGCGACTACCGAAATATGTTGCAGAGTAGTCGCAAATTAATGACATTTTTGTGACTAACATAACGCGCGTCGCAACTTTGCAACTCTTTTGTGACAGTAGTAATAGTCACTAATATGTGTCGCAAAGTAGTCACTAATCTGTGACGCTTTTGTTACGATTTCTTGGCGTGGGAAAGGAGTCACTCCAGCTATGTCGGTAACCATGTCGGCAAGAAAAAAAAAGTAGGTGACACGTGAAAAATAAGAGTGGTAGCTTGCCCACCTACTTATGTAATATGTACAGAATCTTGGTTAACGTAGAATGATTACAAGTACGCACATTCATACGTTTTGCGTAATTGCTCATATTTCCGATCGCTTGAAAGTTAACTTAACTGCTAGGATCGTTATTAAATTAAATATATGAATTGTTAATATTTTTTACCAAGTTATTCATAATCAACTCTTTCGTAAATCATACAGTTTGATGGATGCACAAATTCGAATTGACAATATCCTCGACTTACTGATGTTGAAGTCATAGCAAAAAGAGATGATGAATTTCATATATGGGTCCGCCAATATGTATGTATCCATCATAACTTGTTTCGCTCGTAAATATATGTTTTGCTCAACGCAGTGATACTTTAACCCTACTATGTATATATAGGTTGAAGCAATGAAAAAAGTAAAGAAATTTTTTCCATGTGGGTTCGCGATATAGCAAACGGGCCTGAAGGCAAGATTGGGTCATGGCCTATGTATTTTACAAGGGGGTATTTGTTTCATACAAAGGCCTATGGAAAAAAAAAATGAATTATGGGATTTGTGTACGAGGAAAAAATTATTCTGAAGCGCCCAGCGAGGATGATTTTTATGGGACCATTAGGAAAATTATTGAGATCCAATATCCAGGATATTTGAATTTGAAAATTGTACTTTTCTACTGCAAATGGCATGACCCTACACCCGGGAAAGGAACTCGAACGAGCGCGGGAGGCGTTATCGACGTGCTACAATCCGGGAAATATATAGCAAACTCATACGATCCATATGTATTAGGTATGAATGATCTCATCACCTACAAGACGGTATACATTATTTTTCTTCTATTTTCTTATAATGGAACTAATTTTAATTATATTGCAGCGTCTCAAGCAGATCAAGTATCTTTTTAGCCATACCCAAATCCTAAACGTCCTCGAAAAGTTTGGCTATCAGGATTAAAAGTTAATCCAAGGAATCGTGTTGAAGGAAAATTTAAGGACAATGAGCTTGTCATTTTACTACAAACTGAGGATGATGCAGTCACGGAGACGGTCGAAGACATCAACGTTGATGGTCTAGTTGATGGAAATCATCCAATTGAGTACATCGATTTTGAAATTGCTTATTGCGATCCAATGGATGAATTTCGATGTAATTTATCATCTTCAGAAGAAGACGTAGACGACAACGAAGCTGAAGAAATTTAAAAGACGTTTTATATATAGTAGTAGTGTATGTTGTAATTGTGTGAAAAAAACTATTAGAATTTAAAATTCGGGAGCGTGTGTATATATATTTGTTAGTATGAAAAACAAACGAATACCTTCAGTGGCCCAACGGTATCGCATCTCATTTATACTTCCTATAGACCCGAGTTCGAGCATCAGTGCAACCACATTTTTTAAAAATGTGCAAAGAAAATGCTGATTTTCGTCCGCGTGAGTATATTTATTTGTAAGTCTGATAAGGAAACTAATGCCTTCAGTGGCCCAATGGTTTAGCATCTCTCATTTACTTCCTGTTGACCCTAGTTCGAGCCCAGGTCTAACCATAATTTTTAAATGTGTTACGAAAATGTTAATTTTATCAGCGTCTATATATACCTGTTATTATGTTAAACAAACGAATGCCTTCAGTGGCCCAATGGTTTCGCATCTCATATACATCATGCTGAACCGAGTTCGAGCCCAGGTATAACCACAATTTTTTATTTTTCCTTTTTAGAGTTGTCACTAAGTAGTTGCAAAGGTGTTGCTCATTTGCAACGAATATGTGACTCTTTAGAGTTTGACATTATCGTTTGTCAGATTAAAAAACGTGTTACACATTCGTCACAACAACGTCACAAAAGAGTGACGCTTTAGTGACACTGTTCCAACTACTTCTAACAATTTTGCAAAATTATACAACATTGTTGAATTACATACAATATATTACCCTTATTTACATTTTCGTAAAACGCAAAAGTCATAACAAATCTGAAAGTAGAGAAATTACATAGTCAAGTGGAATTGTGTGATTGTAGGTAAAGTCATAAGGAGTTGTAATGAAAGTTTAGGTAAAGTGTGTGATTTTATTTAGATAAACTTTATTAGTACTAATATCATGTTAAAAAGTCAATTAAATGGATAAGAATACATTAGAAATTCAATTAGAAATTCGAAAAGATGAATCTACAAGTAAAAAATGTTTAGGGTTTAGGGTATGGGTCTTTTTCGTTGCAAATGTGTCATAAAAGCGTCACAAATAAGTGACTATTAAGCAACGCGTTTTTGGCTCCAAACGAAAAAAAATTTGGGTTAGAACCCGGGAAAATTTGGGCCATTCAAACGGGCTAGTCTGGCCCACAAACAAAATATTAGCGACGCTTTAGCGACGCTTTAGTGACTCCAGACGGAGATATTTAAACTAAAAATCCCCAAATTAGAAACCCTAATCCCCAAATCGATCTCTCTCTCTCTCTCTCTCTCTCGCTCTCTCCGCTTCTCGAATTTTCCGACGATTCTCTGTCGAATTGATCTCTCTCTCTCTCGATCATTCGTCATCTCTGTTTCTCTACTTGTTTTCGTCGATTCTTCATCTCTCTCTCTCAAACATACAGTCTGTTTTCTCTCGATTCTCTGTCGAATCGAACAGAATCTTAATCGATTCTGCGTCGGTTCGTCATCTCTCCCTCTCTCGGTCATTTGTCATCTCTTTTTCTCTCTCGATTCTCTGTCCATTCCACCAGAAAACCTAATCGGTTCCATCAGGAAACCCTAAACAAACCTTTCTCTAATCTCTGTTCTTCATCTCTTTCTCTCTATATCCTGTCTCTCTTTCTCTCGATTCGACGAATCGAAATGGTTGTTACGAGTAGAGGAGGTCGCGGAGGTTCTCACGGGCGAGGTCGTGGAGGTACACAAGGGCGAGGCCGCGGTAAACAAACCGTCGGTTCAGGTTCTCGTGTGAAACCAACCGTCGGTCGTACTGGTGGTGTGAGCGGACCCAGCGGTCCTAGTGGTGCTCTCACTAAACGCACCAAAGTAGCTCCTGGTGGTGTGAAACGAACCGGTGGTGATGCTTCAACATCACGTGCACCACCACCTGTCAGTAGGCGAGAGGGTAAAGGTAGAGGTGGCGGTCTTGATACGCTTGCAGCGGTTATCGAAGATGCTACAACTACAAGTCAACCAGAGATAGACATCGCCGGAGAGGTTCCTGTCAGACAGAGCGGTCAAACACCACCGCAACGAGTTAGGTCAACCGGTGGTGGTTCTTCTTATTCCTCCAACCCCACTGGTCGTTCTCCACCCGTCGTGAGTAAATCTCATGACTCTCAGGCAACCGTCTCTGTTTCTCGAACCAAGTCTGTTCCTCATCAGTTCGGAGATACGACTAATAGGCTTCCGTTTGCTCAACTAACGTCTCGAGCTACATCCGGTGACCACCTCTCTAACCTCAACCTGAATGACCAACCACGGCACCAATCCTCTCAGTCTCGCCACATAGAAGAAGAGTTTGAGAATGAAGATGAGGAAGATGAGGAAGAAGAGGAAGATGCGGATGATTTTGGAGATGGTGAACCAAACCAAGCTGAAGAATTTGATGGTTATCATGAACCAGAAGGGCTAGACGACGAACAGCTCTTGGAAAACGTCTTGGCTCTTCCAGGAAGACAACGACTACCCCTCCTCAGTGAGGTTCCTATCCGAGATAGCTTCTGGTAAGTTTTCTTTGTATTTCTCTTCTGGTTTAGCTAACTGGTTTAGCTAACTACTTTGTATTTCTCTTGAACCATTGTCTTTGCCTTTGTGTAAGTGTGTATGTTTGTGTGATGTGATAGGTTTACTCGGAACAATGGAATATTGACCCGTTGCATTGCTGGGATCTTTCGTCGCAAGTTCGATGGCCCATACTACAGCTGGGGTGTCACTCCAATAGTTAAACAAGAACTATATTTCCGGACGTTTGCGGTAATGTTTCACTCTCCTCCTTCTCTCTATTTTCAGTTTTTTTTGCATGTTTCATTCAAATTTTAACTGAGCTTTTCTACTGTGTAGCGGAAATACAACTGGGATATAGGGATCACAGAGCTTGTTAGAGCTAACTTCAACAGGATTGCTACGAAACGGATGCGAGGAATAGTGAGTCAGGTTAGGAGGAAGGGTGTTAGGCCAATTTGGATTGGTACCAAGCTTTGGGCAAATATGTGCAACTATTGGAAAACTCCTGAGGCAATCACTAAGAGCAACACTGCTTCAAACTCTACTCGTGGTGGACTTGGGATCTACAAACACGTCTCTGGCCAAACATCTCACTTGACTGTGGAGCAACAAATGGTAATACTTTAATCTTTTTGTATTATGTACTTAATTAATTACCTTTTTGCTCACTTCTATTTCTACAGGAGGAAGAACTAGGGAGACCTGTCTCATTTGGAGAAGTCTTTGTCAGGACGCATACAGCGGCGGATGGAACGTTTGTCGATCTAAAAGCGAAGCAAATCTCTGATGCGTATGAGAGGCGACTGGCAGAGGTTCTGGAACAAGACCCAGGCGCTGGAGCAGAGGACCCTGACTTAGCCTCTGACCTTTCCACTCACCACAACCTCACCGTTGACGAGAAGAATCAGCTTTTCCTTAAGGTTAGCAATCCTTTCTCTCCTGGTTTTCTCTCCTGCTTTCTTTTTCTGTTGGTGTATTTATTTCTGTTGAGAATGAGGATTTGTGATTGTTGTTGCAGTGTACTGAGTTCGATCAAAAAGGCAACCCTTTTGGCATTGGTGGTTTGTCTCAGACCTTCAACAAAGGGAAAAGGAAGGTACAATATGCAACCTCATATTCTGTTGCGGTTAACCTAGAAGAGCTCCAGGAAGAGATGAAATCTGCTCGTCAGAAGATAGATGAACACGATGAGGAGATTAGGCGACGTGATGAGGAGAACAAGAAGCGAGATGAGGAGAACCAGAAGCGTGATGAGGAGAATAGGCGACGTGACGCTGAACTGCTTGAGCTAAGGCAAAGTCAGTCACGGGTCTCTGAAATGGAGAAGCTCCTCTCCTTTTTGAAGAAAGATGATCCGCGAATCGCTGCATACCTCGACGCTGCAAATGATGATACCAACACTTGAAAGGTTTCTTTCTTTTGTTTTTCAAACTCTCTACCTTCTCTAAACAATGAACTTACTTAACTTTTTCTAATGTTTAATTAACGGCCTATGTAATGTTATCTATAATTATCTACTTTGCTTTTTGTGTCTTATGTAATGCAAACCTTTATGTGATGTTTCTTTCTACAATTTCAGCTTTACTTTTTAATTTGGTTCTGGTATGGAATTTGTTTGTACAGATTTAGGTTGTTCTTCACTTCCAGTTTAGTAGCAAATTTGCAACACATAACTGACCAACAATAGTTAAAGAGAGACAAAGTTGTGGCTAATTAGTGACACTTTAGTGACTCTTTAGTCACTCCTGGTTCTAAGAGTTGCTAAACCGTCGCTAATTTGTGACTCCTTACTCACTCTTTAGTGACTATACACAGTCGTTCCCGACAACAAAAGTAGTCTCAGATGCGTCGCATATGTACGACGACGTAATCGTTACAAAATAGTCGCCATTTAACGACTGAAAAATCAGTCACTAAGCCGTCGTAAATAAAGATGTCACTCATTCGTCGCTAATTAGCCACAACTGATTAGTCTCAAAAACGTCGCAACTTTGAGACACCCGTCATGTGTCACTGATTGGTCGCTAATTAGCGACTACCTAAAAGCGTCACAAAGTAGTCACAAATTTACGACAACTTCTAAGTGTCATAAATGCGTCGCTAAGTTGCCACGCTTTCGCGACGCTAAAAATTAGCGACGAAGATTTTGCGACGCCGGAATTATGTCACAAAGTAGTGGCTAATCACTCTTTTGTGACGCTTTTGTGACGCTTTTCGGCGTCGCTAATGATCTGTTTTCTTGTAGTGTGATTCACCTTCTAAAAAATTCATTTTCGACTTTAATCCCACCACCGCGTCACATTTCCGGTAGTTTGACATGTCTTGCCACTGCTCCTGTACCCATCCCTGGAATCTGCTTGTCTGGCCAAAGAACAACTTTGTCTCGAGCACGAGATCAATAAAGATGTTATTCTTGACGACTTCGCTAATCAGATCCTCCTCTCGCTTTGATCACTTTTTTTAATTGTACTTAAGTTGGTAGTCAAATTTTCATGCAACTATATTTTGGTATCTATAATTTTCTTTTATAACATGGCAGTATCTCAGAGAGATTGTGTCTCATTATTAGCTTTATGACTATGCAGGTAATTGCTAAGGCTCGTGTACCAATCATCAAATTTGAATATAGTTAGTAGCTTATTAAGTTTGGCACTGGCTCGTGTTTTGACATGTCGTGATACTATATTTCTAATTCGTTCAACATAATTCTACTGATATATCTGGTCTTATCCCTTGTGTGCTTAACATGTTGATTCTATGTCATTTCACTATAAATCTTTGTTTATATATCAGGATGTCATATTAAGGTTGCCTCCTTTACCACTATTATGTATAATTTGAAAATATTTCTATAGCAGAGAGAACTCAATGAGGTTTGGAGATACTCTTATTTTATTTGATATATAGACCATTTCTCCTCGTAGTGACAAAATTCAAAAATTGTCTTTAATCTTTCTGCAGGTGTATAGTGGTGGAATTGGTTCGTATGCACTACTAGCAATGCTCATTGCATTTCTCAAGGTAACGTGGTACTTGAATTTCACATGCCAAATATCCACTTTAATTTGTTTTTCTACATTCGTTTATTTTCTTATACTTTTGTTTTCTTTTATGAAATAGTTCCTCACAAATGGTCGGAGCTCACCAGAGCATAACTTGAGAGTTATATTGGTATGTTTTTGTCATCACCACTTAAAGCTTTTGATTGTATTGGCTTAATTTGTTGGTTAAAAATATATATTTCTTTCTATTGTAGGTTATTTCTTTTCAAAATACTCCTTATGTGGCTTTGAGTTTATTTGTATAAAACTCAATTTCAGTTTATATATATCTTTTTTTTTGTACTAATTAAACTTCAAATTATCCTACATACGTTATTCGAATTTTAAATCAAATCTAATATCATTTAATTTAAGCCCGTGATTTGCAGAGTTTTGGAGAAAAAATATTCTTGAACTTTCTTTACAAAAATTAATTTGGAAAAAATAATTAATTAAGAATTTAATTAACATCCTTAGTCATTTTGTTACTAATTATTTTTGTTAGTCTACAATTTTGTTGAAGCAAGTAGGTTGAAAGCATAATTTTTTCAATACGTTATCTCATTTTTAAATAAAATTCAACATAGGCCGTGCATATGCACGGGCATAACTCTAGTAACAATATAATTAGGGAGTCCTCTCTTCATCTAAGGTGTCCACATAGGCAAATCATTTTTTACAATTAATTTTAAATTTAAGTGTCATTTAATTCATGTTTATGTATATATATTCTTACTTATAGGTAAAAAAAATCTAATTAAATATAAAATACGAAAATAAGTCAATAAATAGCTAAAAGTAGTACATGTAAAATTAATTTGAGTATTTTATTGTTGTAAATATAATTTCAAAAATAAATGGATTTTATAATAACAATATTCAGTTTCAAAAATGGGAAATATGTACATTAAATATACATATTAGAACAAATGAATAAAAATATAAACAACATCAAAGAATCAAATAAAACAAATCTAAATAATTTGAATGTCAAACGATTGTTAAGATGTTGTTGATCTAAAGAGAAATAATATATATTGTTTCACTACAAGGATATTGAACCATCTCACTAAAGATGATGTCGTTTATGTATATTTATTGTTACTAATAACTACTACACTTTAATTAAATTAAAAAAACGAAAATCAGTAAATATATGTAGAGTTTAAACAAGTAAGTAAAAAATGGGTTAAACAAGTAAAATAAATATAATGTTAAATTCTAAACAACGGGTTGACCTTCTTGCTTAAAAGTTTTTATATATATAATCAGTTTAAGAAATTGGAAATATGTAAAATAAATATACATATAAAAACAAATGGATAAAATTATAAACGACATCAAAGAATCAAAGAAAAAAAACCTAAATAATTTCAGTGTCAAACAATTGTTAAGGAGTTGTCATATACTATTTCACTAAAAAGCTACTGAACCATCTTAGTAAAGATGAGATAATATGATGAAAATTTGGAATATACAATTTTTTCCATTATGTTATATTTGAATTTTATGAAAGGATGAAAGACAAAATTGAAAGTGTTATAATACCATTATTTGAAAGATAAGAGGTATACACTGTAAATGGTAAAATCAAAATTTTGTCGTTAAGTTAATAAAATTATAAAACTCATGTATCACGCAAACGATGTTTTAGGATTATTTGAGTATTTTATTTTCTAAACGAAAAATACAATAATGAATATATATCATTTATAATAAAATTCATTAGAAAATAATCAAAACATTTTGAGTTTACATATAAGAGCAATGAATAAAAATGTAAATAAACGACATGAGATATAATCAAACAAAAATAGATTAAATGATTCAATTATTAAGGCATCATAATTGAGCTTCCGCCAATTGCTATGAGGTTGAAGGTTTAATGAGAAATAGGATATATGATTTCACTAAAGAATATCAAAAACATTTAGGAGAAAGTAAAGTAAAAATTTGGAATATAAGATTTGTCCAAAAGAAAAAAAGAATTTATTCAATATAATTGAGTTTCTGGAAGTATAAAAGAAAAAATTAAAAACGTTGCAATACCATAATTTAAAATAAATAAATAATTTTGAGTTTTGATATATGTAAAGTTAAAAAATGAATGGTCGCGTTATTCATGAATTATACAACAAAATATAGGGAGAATGATATATGATTTTTATGTAAAAGTGTACGCAGTTATACACCATGATGCAAAAAAATTACCTATTTGATAATTCAATATTTGAATCAATGCTTTTAACACTAAAATCTAGGAAAAATTAAAATACTTTTAAAGTGTTTAAGAAAAAGTAAATATATTATTATGCATGTTACGCGATTATGATTGGTTAAGATAGAAGCAACTAAAAATAAAATGATAAGTTTTTAGAAACTAAAAATTATTTATTTAAAATCAAATACCAAATTAGAAGAATTTCAAAAAAGAAAAGAAAATTTCACACTCAAATTAATGATTGAACATATGATATTATAATATGTTAATGAATGTAAAAGATATATACTAACATAAATACTTTGCAGTACACGTTATATATGATATAGTTTCCAAACATAATAAAATAACATAAAAACATCAAAAGAAACAAAACTCGCCCAACGGGCGAGTCCAACCCTAGTATATATAGTGCTTAATTAGTGGATCGGATCATAAGTGATTCTCTGTTTGATTGACAACTAAGTATGAAATATATGTCATGCTTCCATGATCTCTAGTATTTTATTTGTAACGAATATTTATTATTTAGCAAAAACAAACAAAAAAGTTTGTTTTCTCTGTTTGATTGACAACCCGAGTATGAAAAATATTTACTAGGAATTGTCCACACGTTGCGTGAATTTAAAAATTCATTGTAAAAGTAGACAATAATTTATAATTTCTTCACTATTTGTATATTTAATGTTATATAAATTTAATATTTACCGTAAATAATTATCTACGTTAGAAGATTAAGCATTTGTACAAAACTAATGAACATTTTATATAATGTTATATGAAAAAAGAAACAAGTCATTTATTAATAAAAGTTATAGCATATGGAAAACATTTTCTTTTGGTATAAATCCCTAACTTGTATGTCTTTATCAATATTCACTACGGTTCCTTAAAAAAAATGATTGATCGTCTTTTTTTCTTGCATCAAACACATTTCTAAAAAAATATTGATTCGATAAATTATAGTATGTTTTGCTTTTAATGAGACATATGATCTCAAAAAAACAAAAAAATGGAATGCATCTTTGTAATTGCTTCATGAGAACTTTGAATCGTACTAAGAGAGTAATTGCAGTTTGATTGTATTTTTATTTCACACTCTTTATTAATTTGTTGTGATTTTTGTCTTTAGCATCAATTCAGTAGTAAAATGAATATGTTTTCTGAATTCATAATTTGTGCTGGAGTAGAGTTTTTTCCAGAGAAGAGAATATTGGTTAGAAGCGTTACTTTTTCTACCACAAATTATTTTAATTGTATTGGCAAATTGGAGTTAAAAGTTGTGAGGACTTAAAAAGAAAAAAACAAATCTACATTTTTCGAATTAGACTTTAACATTCTAATAGTTTTAAAAGTTCTTAAATCATTTCTTAATTTTCTCACAACATTTTGTTTTGTTTTTATTAAAGCTTTTTTGTAACTTTTTGTTTTAAAATCACAACTATTTATACGGAGACATAGTTTTAAACATTTGTCTTGTTAAAGTGGTTTTTAAAAAAAAAAAGGATTAACTGTAAAGTGATTTTTAAATTTTTTTTTTTTTAATAAACAAATTAGATAGTTTAATGTGAAAAGAATAGATGACACATGACATCCATGACTTGAATTTAAGAAAATGCTATAATATTTTATAAGATATATTTTGGAAACTGTTTAAAATGTTACATATTTTATAAGATTTATTTATAATCATAGTTTTTCTCAGTATCAAAGAAAGAAAAAGAGAAAATAATATATAATTTATATTGTATCTTGTTGTTGAAGTTTGGAGAACCTTAAATATAATATAAGATCTTTTTCAAACTATTTAAAATTTTACAAAATTTAGAATCATAGTTTTTGGTGAATATCAAAATTTATATTTTAACTTGTTGTTGAAATGAATTAACATTAATTAGCTATTAATTTGTTATAATTAATTGTCAAAATTAAAAAAAATGTAATAAAAAAAAATGTCCAATGTCAAAAGAGTAGATGACACATGACAACCTCTCATGACTTGAAATTTTGGGAACCTCAAAATATTATATAAGATGCTTCCGTGATCTCTACTATTTTATTGTCCATAAGCAGGGCCGACCCTGAGAGCAAGCAGCCCAAGCCCAAGCCCATGCTTGCGGTCCAAATTTTTTAATGTTTTGGTTATATATAATTTCAGCCCAAAAATATGTAGAAAATTTATTTAGTTTAGTTGGTTTATGTGCTACATATTATAAACGAGAGGTGGAAGGTTCGAATCCCCTTTAATCATTTTATTTAAATTTTATTCTTTTGTAAATTAGTGGCCCAAAAACTTTTTTTTGGTTGCGGTCCTTGTAATAACTTATGACCTAAGAACATATCTCAAGCACACAGTATCCATGCGTTCAAAGTAGACATTTTCTTTCCATGTACAGTACAATCTTTTTTAGCAAAAAAAATCCATGTACAATCTTGAACAATAATCTTCAGATTTCGAGATATTTACAGTACCCATTATATAATTATTTTTCCCAATTCTTCTTCTCCCCTCACATGACTTCTTCTTCTCCCCTCGCATGACTTCTTCTTCTCAAAAACACTTGACATCAGAGACACCTTTTCAACAAGAATCCCCAAAAATCAATGAGCTTAGGAAAATACTTTCAACCAAATCTCAGCAAAACCAATTGAAAGCAACAAAAATTCGATCGAATTCCAACCAAGAAAAACTATCGTCCCGAAATCCCTAGAAGATATTTTGATTCAACCGAGAAATATTCCCAAGTAGTCTTTAACAAACAAAAAAAAATTCCTAAGTAGATAACATCAGATCAGTTGAACCAAAAAAAAAAAAAAGTTGATAACATCAGATCGTAGGAAAAAATTGAAAAATATGATAAGAAATGTTGTTGAGGAGAATTTCCTCTCTTGGGATTTCTCGTTGATTACTTCCTGATCTCGCCAGGTAGAGAGAGTCGACTAGCCTAACTTGGGTTTGGTTTAGCTACACAAAAATTAAACAATTGTTTTCTTAAAGTTACATGTTTTTCGTATTTCTATCTTACACAGTTTTTTCATTAACTTAAAACTTTCGATCTTACAGTCTAAACCACACAACATGAAAACATTACAACCCTAAAGTAGAAGAGATAAGTTAATTATACGACAACAAATCAAAACCAATTTTGATGCGTCTCTATAAAGCTCACGGCTGAGCCGGAAAGCATTTTCGTATTTCTATCTACAATTGCAAATTTAACCTACAATTAGCAAACTGCGGTTGTTTCTAGGGCTGGACATTTGAATTTACAAGCACGTTGAATCATTGTTCCATATCAGTTACCACCTTCTTTTATTTACAAGCACATTGAGTCAATATTAGGTTTTAGGTTTGAGTTAATCAAACATGCATCATGAGCACGAATAGATATGTCAATTGCCATCAAAGCTCATTCACTCTCTTAAAACTTCGTTTGCTCTTTGTGTTGTCAGGAGAGGGAAGAAATGATGTTGTTCTTCAACACTGTAATGTAATCACCTCCACATGGCTTCTCATCCATCTACCTTTTCAATTCAGTTCTTTAGATGTTAGTTCTCTCGAAGAACAATGTCAGAGACTTGTAGACTCTCTAGTTCCCTTCAATCTATTTGCTAAAAACTGGTTATGAATTAAGTTATGGCCGGGTTTCGGTCCAGTCTCCATAAATCTAGGATCAACTGTTGATAATACATACAAATACGTAAATTATTCCTTTCACAATTCGACACTCAAATCCAGGTCTATTAAAGATTGAAACAATAACTCTCAAACCAATGGAGCTAATCGCGCTTTACATGATTGCAATCACTCTTGCTACTGGAGCTTGGAATGTTAATTAAGAACTAAGCCAAATTAGGTAAATTAATTAAACTAGTCTAATACTGATGGAAACAAAGCCAGATCACTATTGTCATTGCTTAATATGCGAGTTCAGTTCTCCTGAAATCAATCCGAACACAAAGAAACATTCATGATTTTATTTTGACATTCACACAAATCATATGGGAAAACATATATGGACCAAGTAAAATTATCAAATTGGTTATATTACATTTAGGCGGCAAAAATAGTAGTATCAGTATAAGAAATTTTTTTGGTATAGGGAGATTAAAAAATATTCTACTTCTACATATGGTTTATGAGACTCAAACTCCAAAACTACACAAAATATAACCAAAGGTGATGCAACATATGGTTTACTGTAGATGAAGGATGGAGTATGTGGCTTCAAATGTTAAATTTAAGGTTTGGCTATATCAAAAATGCATCATAAGTAAGATCCAGAGTTAGGCCAATTGCCATCAAGCTATTCATTCACTCTCCACCTCACTTAAATTTCATTTGCTTTTTGTGTTGTCACGAGAGCGAAGAAATGATGTGGTTCTTCAACATTGTGATGTAATCAACTCCACATAGCTTCTCATCCATCTACAATTTCCCATTCATTTCTATGATGTTAGTTCTCTCAAAGAAAAATGTCAGACTCGCTAGCGCCATACTATTTTATTGCTACAAAAACTGTTTCTGCATTAAGTTAAGTGTTTCCGGTTAATAAATCTTATGATCAGCAATTGATAGTAACATGCAAACACATCATACCTTTCTATGCACAATTCCACAATATTTCTCGAACCAATAGAGCTAAGCTTGCTTCGGATGATTGCAATCACTCTTGCTACTTGAGTTTGGAATGTTAAGAACTAACTCCAAAATCAATATCTTCAAAACACATTGGTTCATGAACTTATAACCTATCAATTAGTCCTGTATATAATATTCCTTTCTAAAGTTATAATATTGTAACATGATATTCCCAATGCTAAGTTTAGATAAACCTGATTCTCCTAAGATATGGACCCTATTCATGTACTATTCGGAGACGTAAAATAAAATCTTTGTTCATATTCGTGTCTAAAACTTATTAACCAAAACATTTATCTACCACACTGTCTCGATTCTATAAAAAAACACAAAATCAAAGAGAAATGAAGTATAGATAAAGAGTAAACAAACCTTAACATGGAAGTTGTAGCAAAACACCCTTTGATCTCGGCACACTTGAGTAGTAGAAGCACTTAAAATACTAAAACCTTGCATCTCGATTACATGAAGCAAGTTCGTGAACTCGTCTTCTTTTTCCTTTTTGATGCATATCTGCACAACAGCCTCATCACCTGATCCTCCTAATTCAAGAACCGAGATTGCTCGAATGTGAGGAGCGTGGGGCTCTAATTCCCAAGTCCTCTTGCTCTCCATCGCTTCTACAAGCTGGTTCTTTCGAAGTGTTAGCTCTTCAACTTCTTTATGTAGATTTGGAATGTAAGTGACGACTCTATCCATTATAGACGGTGCACACCATTTCTTCTGTTTATCATCAAAAAAAATAAGAACATATATATTTTAATCTCTCATACCTAAAGTTTCTAATCACAGTCAATGTGATTATATGTATATGAAAAATCAAGAAACCTTGGAAGAAGAAGAAGGAGAATCAGGAAGAAGAGTTCCGAGAGTGAGGTAAGAGGCATGAAGTCTCATCCTCCTTAGACGCTCCTTTGCGTTATGGTCTTGTTTCTTAGCTGCACCACCACCACTCGAGCCATGATCTTGATCATGCAAGATTACTACTTCTTTGCCTTTGCTTTGTGATTGACAAGTGTCCTTCTCTCCGGACTCATTGATTGTTTCTGCAGGTATATGCAAACGATCATGGAAAAAAATTGATGTTGAAGTCTGATGATTCGGTTGATAAGACATATATGTATACAACCACAATAAGGAGCCTAACTTAATCTCTAAACCCTAATTAAGTTAACAAGATCATGATTATGGCGATGATATATGTATAATGTAGGTGTTTGTAAGTATATATAGGGGAAATAGTCCAAAGTCAACCCCTATAACTCAGTATCTCTGAAAATAATTATCAATGCAACAAAGCCGCACAAAGTAAAATTTTAAATTAAAATCTTAGAGGCAGTTTATATAGAAAATATTGTAAGAAAAAACTGATGGAAGATATAAAAAAAACAAGTTGGCATAGATGATAACAAAAATAGTATAATATCAGCTGCTCTGGCAAGAAGAAGAGAATCATGAGACAGGATTAAGGTTTCTTACCACATTCATCTTCTTCTCCAACTCTTCTTGTTTGTTTGTAAAGAATACAGAGACAAAGTCAGAGATTCTGGTCTGGTGAAGGTGTATGTACGTAAGGTCTTTTATGCAGTACAAATGGTGTTAAACTGTAGTACACAGTACACTCTCTCTCTCTCTATTTGTTTGTTTATTTATAAATGTGTATAGTACTGGGAATCTCCACTCTGTTTTATAAGTCCTTAATTTTATTAACAGATTAATTGTATGGAGTCTAGTATTTGGTGTTTTAAAAATGGCGGATGTTATAAAATTTTCTTTGAAAATTATAAACACAGATGAAGAGAAGAGATCCATTCGCGTTTACAAAATTTAAAGATATGATTTATTAGAAAAGGAATCTTATTTTAAAATGCAAACAAAGTAATTTAACATGTGAAATACACAAATATTCGAAAGACCAAGGTGGTGAACACCATAAAATTTCCTTGATAACCAATAAAAGATTAATGACAAAACTGTTGAAATCTCTAATCTTAGTTGTGTGTTTCTAGCAAAGATTACAAACAATTTGTATGTAATGGAGATGTGAAGCCTATTACCACCTAATTCTGTAAAAGCTTCTGCGAAAAAGACTTATCGGTCTTTCGCAATCCACAGACATTACTTAGCCTCGAGAAGATCCAAAATCCAGAGAGCATAAGAACAACATGGCTTTCTCATCACCTGTTGTCGATGATCCAAAACCCGAAACAATAAAAATGAATCCAACTTCGATCCAGAGATCCTTCCTCCGGCTCCTATGGGGCTCGGTACATCTAATTCTACGAACTAAGCATGCCACGAACTAACTTGTCGTCCTAGATGTATATAAAGCACGGGTACATAATACATATCGAGGAATTCCCTCATATACCCCTCTTTTAATTTTTTTTTCCAAAAATACCACATTTTTTTTCCTAAGTTCCAAAAATACCACTTTTTTAAAAGTTGATTTTTAAGGTTTAGAATTTAAATATTTTGGGTTTGGGATAACTATTCCAAAATTAGGGTATAGTTTTAGGGGGTAGGGTTTGGGTTTGGGGTTTAGGGTTTAGTTTTGAATGTTAAAAATGAATTTTTTAAAAAGTGGTATTTTTGGAACTTTGGAAAAAATGTGGTATTTTTGGAAAAAAACTTAAAAAGTGGTATTTTTTGGAAATTGCCCATACATATTTGTATCTTTCTTCTTCAAATTCATGCGTATGTATTTTATGTATAAGTTTAGGGTATTTGACACTAAAATGTTTATATATATATATATATATATTTATTTATTTATTTATTTTCATAAGTTGAGGATAATCTAGTTTTTACCATCCTAACTAACTTTTTAAGATGAATGTAGCAGACAAATAATTAGCTCACCAATTTTTTTAATAGAACTTAAGTACGATACAATTTTAGACAAACCTAATTAGATACTTTCATACTTGTGGAAAAGTAATCTATATACCTACATGACAATTCTTCCATAAATAAGAATCACTAATACATTGTCACTTGTTCATTTACTTGTTAATATTTGTTTCACTTGGTTATTTACTTGTTGATATTTGTTTCACTATCTTTTCAGAAGATCATCATTGGCAAAATCAAATTCCATATATGTCTTAATATACTTGTTAATATTTGTTTCAATGCGTTTTGAACATATTGTTCTCTATATTTCTCATTTACATCCTTTTTCACATCAGTTAGTTGGAATCAAATATAAAAAATGTCTCTTTCCTGACAAAAATCCAAAAACCATTCCGCCAAAACGTTGGACTCGGATCACAGTAAGTCAGTGCTCGTGTTTTTGTGATTCGAATTAGCAAACATAACCCAAAAATGTAAGTAGAAATTGCATAATATATATTGGTGTTGTTATTTTTACATCATAACAATAATACAGACACATGCCACACTATTTAATATTGAAATAAAATCTCCGGTAAGAACATAAATTTATATGATGAGCTAAAATGATGTAAGATCGTCTCCCATGATGTAAAATGAAGAAACATTAAAATGAGAGAGAGTTTTACTGTTAAATAGAATTTGAATATGGTCGTATTAGTATACCATTCAAAAACATGAAAATAACCATTGCATAAAATTAAGTTTGAAAATGCCATTTTTAATGTATATTTTTAATGTTAAATAGAAAGAAACATACAGTATATGACAATGGAAGTAAAAAGGTCGGTGAAGTGAGAAGGCCCACAAGCAGCCACAAAAAGGCCGACTCTATGATAAATAATGGAACCCAATGCAAAAGTTCACTCTTTTCTCCTCTCCTTTTATCACAATTTTTTTTACTGTAAAGTTTACATTTCTCTTTCTATAGATGAGAACAAGAAAAGTATAAAATCAGTTGCTCTGCAGTACAGAAGAAGAAAAATGGCGATAGGGGATTAGAGTTTCTTACATGAATCATCTTCTTCTTGTTTGTAAGAATACAGAGAGCTTTGTCTGATAGACAAAGTCAGAGATTCTTGTCTGGTGAATGTGTATGTACGTAAGGTCTATATGCAGTACAAATGGTGTTAAACTGTACTACACAGTACACACATTCTCTCTCTATTTGTTTTGTTTATTTATAAATGTGTATAGTATTAGGAATCTCCACTCTCTTCTTTAAGTCTTTAATGAAAATTGGATGATATTTGATGCTGAGAGATTCCATTTGCGTCTCTTTACAAAACTTAGAGATATGATTTACTAGAAATGCATAGCATCATCTAATCTTTTAAAATGCAAACAAAATAATTTCACATCAACACAGATACACAAATAATCGAAGAACCAAGGTGGTGAACACCATAAAATTTCCTTGATAAACAATGGAAGATTAATGACAAAACTGTTGAAATCTCTATCTTAGTTGTGTGTTTCTAGGAAAGATTACAAACAATTTGTATGTAATGGAGATGTGAGGCCTCTAATACCACCTAATTCTCTTAGTGTCTTTAAAGACACTAATCAAAAGCTTCTGCGAAAAAGACTATCGGTCTTTTGCAATTCAGATACATTACTTAGCCTCGAGAAAATCCAAAATCCAGAAAGCATAAGAACAACATGGCTTTCTCATCACCTGTCATCGATGATCCAAACCCCGAAACAAAAGAATGAATACAAATCGATCCAGAGATTCTTCCTCTGGTTCCTATGAGGCTCGGTACATCCAAACCTTCTTATTCACTAATTCAACAGTTCTGACCTCTCAGTGACATACTTCTTCAACGTTCAAGTTGCCCCTGTCTGCTATTCCAACCATTCTTCCATAAGTTTGACTGTGAATTCTGTCTCTCTAGTATGCGTTGAGCCCGATCAAGGATCATCTGTGTCCACTCATTAGGCTCATACCCTCTCCGAACTACTCTTTCAAACAACTCAAATGCATCTTCCGCTTGGTCCATTACAACCCGTTTCAACAGCATATTGTACGTATACATATCGACCGGGTAGCATTTCTCTATAACTTCATCTAACCGCTTAAGTTCTCCTGCCATATCTACTCGTCCTGAGAATACTCCTATCAACTCACCAAGAGACTTCATCTCAGGGATCTTCTCATCTACATCTCTCATCCGTGTCCATGCTTCATACACTCCTTTGCTCTTCGTTGCATTATATAAAAGGACATTACCGATGAAAGATGTAATACGCCGCCCACTTTTCCTAAATTCATTGACTAATCCAATTGCCTCATCAAACCTTTCTTCGTTGCACAATTTTTGTATGAGTACTTCGTAACAGTCGATACTAGGCTTTCTTCCTTCGATCTTCATTTCTTCCCAGAAATGCATAGCATCATCTAATCTATTTACTCTACAGAGGCCAACAATCATGACATTGTAAAGTATTCTTTTGGTCTCACCTTTTTCGCGCAGGTCATTGAAAAAGTGAAGAGCATCAGCGATCTTCTCATTTTTAAGATAACTCTGAAGCATGAGAACGTTTGAATCTAGTGTTGGTGTGATCCCATCTCTACCCATCATATCATACATTAATCTTGCAAGTTTTGGTTTTCCTGCAAACCCAGCTCCTTCGATGAATAAATTGTAGGCCCTAACTTTGTGTTCCCAAAGAGACAACTGAAACTGTAGCAAAGCAGTTAAAAAGTTTTTGTCACTGCTTTCCATCACACACACACATTGAATAACATTTCGATAGAGACTACGGGTCGGGGTGTAGCCTTTTTCCTGCATTCTCATGATAAGTTTAGCAGCCATGTCTCCCCTCTTTGATACGATTGACCCGTATATCAAGCTGACAAACATTTTGAAGGTGGTGGCTACACCACTTCTGTTGAATAGCTCATTAATCAAAAGAGCATCCTCCACTTTCCCAACATCGCAAAGAGCTGGTATAATCTTGCAACCACCTAAACGTTTAGGCAATAAGTCCCGTTCTGCAGCAACAATTACTAGCTCCTTCGCCATGTCAGCCTTCCCGTTCCAGCACAAAGCATTGGTAAGTATAACAAAAGTCTTAGTACCAAGAAAATGCCCTCGGTCCATCGCCCCCTTCAATACATCATAAGCTTGTTGGACACTTCCGTCGGCGCAAAGGGTATGAATCAAATAGTTGTAAGACATGGGGGTAGGAGCAAAGCCAATTTCTGACCTCGACCGGTATAACTCAAGGGCTTCATCTACAAATCCGGCTTTGCAAAGAAAGCATAACGCTGCATTCATCGTTTTCCTATTAGGCGAAACTCCACGTACCATCATCTCTGTCAAAACATCATACACACTCCCAACATTGTTCTCCTTCAAAAGATGAAAGATTAAAGAATTATACCTCAAAACTTCAAGCTCACAACCTTCTAAAGGACTAATCTTCTGCAAGAAATCCGCAGTATTATTCAAAAACCCAGCTTTAATAAGAGCTTTAATCCAAATACTATAAGCATGCTCCATAGGAACAGTTCCCACAACTTTGATATCATCTAACAATTTAGTAGCTTCCTGAAACTTTTCTTTACAACAAAGAGCATCAACCAAAATACCTAAACCAGCACCACACCCATTTGGATCATTAGGAAGCAAAGAACGTAAATAATCTTCAGCTTTCTCAAGCTCCCCTTGCTTACACAACTTCTTAACCAAAATCGAATGCGTAACAGAACAAAGAAAGCCACGAGCAGAGATTTGATCAAAGATAACATCAACAGTATCAAAACACTTCTCCTCAACAAGTGCATTCAGCAAAACATGATACCCAAAATAATCCAAATCCAAACCACGAAATCTCATATGACCAAAATGCTGTAGAGCAATATCAGTACGACCAGCAACAGCATAACCAATAACTAAAGCATCACATAAACGTAGAGAATGTCTATAACCTTCGAAACCAACACTTCGATCCAAGAAATCAATCATAAGACTCACAAGTTTAGCACTACGAAGAATCTTGAAAATAGCATGGAACGTAGCACGCGTGTGGTGAAATCCAGGTTGCCTAGCAACCCAATCGAAGAATTTTAGGCATGAGAGGATATCGTTACGAGTATGGTTAAGCACATCGAGTACGAATTTCTCAGTGAGCCGGAGTCGGAGACTAGAGAGGTGGAGATAGAAAGCTCGGTCATCTCCTTCGGTGGATGGTGCTCGGAGAATATCGAAGATCCGATCTATTAACTGGTGACTCTGTATCTGAACATCGCGTTTAAACCAGTCTTTTAATCCGTGAACGAGTACATCTCCGGCGACGATTGGGGATTTCGCGTAGGTAGAGAAAGGAGAAGAGCGAGCATCGGTGTTACCGGAATTGTAGTTTCGTAGCGACGCCGAGAGCGAGAGTAACCTCCGCCTGAGGAGCATTCCGAAACTAATCTCATCATCTCACGACGGAGACGTCACCGAAATCCCCAAAAGCTCGATGAAAAACCCTAATCATTTACAGCCAATCAGAGACGTCCACGTCATGACAAATGTCGTGGCTTTTGGTTGTTTTTTAATTGGCCTGCGACTTCGGTTAACCGAACCGAACCAGATCGGTTGTTTTGGTTATCGACTAACCGAAGTTGTTTGGATATTACCAAAACTAACCGAAAATAATTTCGGCTCGGGTTTCGGTTAGTTCGGTTTTGAGTTCAACAACCGAAATCAACCGAATTTTATTAATTTTAATTAAAATTCGGTTAAATATAAATATTTTCGGCTAAATTCGGGTATTTCGGTTTGTTCGGTTCGAATAATGTTAAAATCGGTCTGAATTAGAATTAACCGGTCTAAATTTGGTTAAATCCGGTTATTTAAAAAACTTCAGTTAACCGATAACCTGATCGGTTCGATCCGAACAAAACTTTCCATTTGAAGTCCCTACCGAACCGTTTAGTCGAGAAAATCGAAACCGAACCGAAAATCTCGGTTCGGTTCGGTTTTTATGCCAAGGGCTGGTTGTTACGAAAATGCCCTTTTTAGTATTACTACGACTATTTTCTTCCCCGGCTTGGTTCACTCGTCTCCGTCGTGGAAATGATGGAGAAGAATCTGAGATCCGAGCTTTGTTTTCTTCTTCTTCTCTTCTTCGTCGTCGTCTCTGGCGTAAACGGTCAGAATCGGAGACCTAAGAATGTTCAGGTAGCTGTTAGAGCGAAGTGGCAGGGTACTCCTCTTCTTCTCGAGGCTGGGTAAGAATGCTCTTCATTGTTACTGTTCTTACGCTTAGAGAGTGAATCTGATTTGATTTTGTTGTTGTGAATAGAGAGTTGATTTCGAAGGAATCGAAGCAGTTGTTTTGGGAGTTCACTGATGCTTGGATTGATTCTGATGATTCTGATTGTAAATCTGCTAGAGATTGTCTTCTTAAGATATCTAAACAAGCATCAACGTTATTGACTCAACCTGTGGCTTCTCTTTTCCATTTCTCACTTACTTTGAGATCTGCATCGCCTAGGCTTGTGCTTTATCGTCAATTAGCTGATGAGTCTTTGTCTTCTTTCCCTCATGGTGATGATTCCTCTGGGAGTCACTGTTGTTGGGTTGATACTGGCTCTTCTCTGTTTTATGATGTTGCGGATCTTCTCTCCTGGCTTGCATCTCCTCCTGTGTATGCATTGACTTTCTCTCTTCCTTTTTTTCTTTTGGTTAGGATCACTGTTTGCTAATTTTAAGCTGCATTTTGTTGAATGCCAGTGCTGGAGACGCTGTTCAGGGACCTGAGCTTTTTGACTTTGATCATGTTCATTTTGATTCAAGAGCTGGAAGCCCTGTTGCTGTTCTCTATGGGGCTGTTGGGACTGGTTGCTTTAGGAATTTTCACCTCTCGCTTGCTAAAGCAGCCTTGGAGGTATCTCTTTTTTTCGTAGGCAACTTGTCTTTCATTGTTGAAACACGTATACTGTTATAGTGTTATTGGGCTAGAAAAGGAAGGCTTTACCTTAATTACAAGGCATAAATTTTAGAAGTACTGTTGTATGTCTTGAATGAACAACTTCAGGCTCCATTGTCCAGGGGTTTTATTTCTAAGCGTCTTTCTGCTTTTGTTGTGTGCATTCTAATGTAGCCTTGGTTTCCTACAGGGAAAAGTTACATATGTTGTTAGGCCAGTGTTACCTTTGGGTTGTGAAGGCAAAACTAGACCCTGTGGTGCCATTGGGGCAAGGGATAATGTTACCTTAGCTGGTTATGGTGTGGAGCTTGCTCTGAAGAACATGGAGTACAAGGCAATGGATGATAGTGCTATAAAGAAAGGTTAGATTTAAATATTCCTTTATTCATTTCGCTGCCCGATCTTGAAAGCAAAAGCTGATTTCTATCGGTTATGTGTTATCTTCTTTTTGTTTAGTTATGAGTTGGCTACTCTTCAAGTGTTTTTTTTATGTGAGTTTCAGGTATCACTCTTGAAGATCCAAGGACTGAAGATCTTAGTCAAGATGTTAGGGGCTTTATATTCTCAAAAATCCTGGTATGTTTAACTTGAATAATATGTGGAACCATTTCTTTCAAAGTTTGTTTGATTTGCACAGATGCATGGTGCACACGCAAATGTATTTCTGGTTGTTAATGCATGTGAAATGGACGAGGATAGGAAGAGGAATGATGGATAAATTTCCTGTGGCAGTTTGCAATGTCTGTAGGTGCTCATTAGGGTTAGCGCTTCTTTTTTGCAGGACAGGAAACCCGAGCTAAGATCAGAGGTCATGGCTTTTAGGGATTATCTCCTATCATCAACGGTATCAGACACGCTTGATGTTTGGGAGCTCAAGGGTAGATCTGCATCCTGCATGTTTGGCTTCGCGATTATAGAAGTTAATAAAGTGTTTCCTAATGTACCTTAATTCCGCAGATTTAGGACACCAAACAGCCCAAAGAATAGTCCATGCCTCTGATCCTTTGCAATCTATGCAAGAAATTAATCAAAACTTTCCAAGTGTAGTTTCTTCATTATCTCGCATGAAGGTATGTTGTCGTTTATTGATGCTGTGTTAAACTTACACTGTTAGGTGATTGTTTTCTTTTGGTTGTTCTGATTTTAGATATGTCTGGTTCAATCGTGCAGCTCAATGAATCAATCAAAGATGAAATACTTTCAAACCAGAGAATGGTTCCCCCTGGCAAGGCTTTGTTGGCTCTGAATGGTGCCCTGTTGAACATAGAAGATATGGACCTATACATGTAATTTTAGTGCTTTTTTTTGCCTTGATCTCTGCATATTTTTGTGCATTATTACTCATGGTCCTTTGCTTGACATGGGGATTTTGTTTATGGTTTGGGAAGCTGAAATTTTGATACTATATTTCCTCCCTCGATACCCTTCCAAAAGCCCACTTTAGCTTGAGTATGACCAGACCTAGTTTTTTATTCACTTATATTTTTATCAGTGTTTCTTGTATTGGTTTTTATTTGGATTTCCATTTTACTCTTTTTAAAAGCTAACATGTCAAGATTGATGGCTATTGTGCCGTTTCCCATGATCAACTGATCTTTCTGTCTTGTAGGTTGATGGATTTGGCTCATCAGGAGCTGTCCCTGGCTGACCAGTTTTCGAAGCTTAAGGTTCTCTTTTACTGACTGCACCTAAACCAATTAGGGTAGCGTTAAGTTTTATAATTTCGTGTCTTTTGTCTGCTTTGCTGAAGATCCCAGACATATATCCTGCTTCTTGTTTGATGCGCATGCAACACATAAAGACAATGTAAAATTGTGGTTGATACTACATACAAGAAAAACTGGAATGATACAATTTATTATTATTTTTTCGTCTATTCAGGACAGTGATCTCTTATTAGTATTGGACATATGGATGTGCTAACAAATCTATGCAACTGTCAGATACCTGATGGAGCCATAAGAAAACTTCTACTAACAACCCCTCTCCCTGAGCCGGATTCATATCGGGTTGATTTTCGATCCGTGCATGTTAATTATCTCAACAATCTGGAGGAGGACGATATGTACAAGCGCTGGCGGAGTAATCTTAACGAGGTAACTAGTGCAGCTGACATCTTCTTGATATTTGATAATACATATGTTTTTTGTTTTTTGGTTAGCAAGGTGCCATTTGGGAAATAATATCTCTAATTGCCTGTATTTCTCTCACCTTGTAATAGATTTTGATGCCTGCCTTCCCTGGGCAACTACGTTACATCCGTAAGAACCTATTCCATGCAGTTTTCGTCATTGACCCAGCTACTGTCTGCGGTCTTGAGGCAAGTTTCATATCTGTCCTTTCCTGCCACTGCCATCTCTTCTTTCATTATTCATGAGTAACTGACTATTATTGGATCTTTACAGTCTATCGACACTCTCAAATCTTTGTATGAAAATCAAGTCCCTGTGAGATTTGGGGTGATATTATATTCCACTCAGTTAATCAAGACTATCGAGGAGAACGGTGGTCAGATCCCATCTTCTGATGCAAAGACTAATAACCAAGTTAAAGAGGACATATCCACTATGGTAGTCACCATCATTAGAATCTGAATTTATTATTATCATTTTCACAAACTTGATTTTTTATGCAATAAGAAGCTTGTTTCTTATTACGTACTTGTTGTTTTCTGATGACATCCTCTCTTTGCAGATCATACGTCTCTTTCTGTACATCAAGGAACACCATGGGATTCAAACAGCTTTTCAGTTTTTGGGAAATGTAATGGACGTCAACACTTAACTCACTGTTAGAAGTGTCTTATTTGTTTCTTGTTGGTTATTTGTCATTTTCTGCTGTAATTTCAAGTATCCCAAACATTCGTTGCTGAACATTGTCTGGTTGGATAACAGGTAAACACATTAAGGACTGAATCTGGTGATTCTTCTGAAGAGGAGATTGAACAGCAGCATGTGGATGGAGCATTTGTTGAGACAATTTTGTAAGTACCATGGATATTTAGAATCATTATTTGATACGATAGCAGATTTATTTTATTTTCTTATTTTCACAAAAAAACTTGGATTGTATTATCTAGCGCTCCTAAAGTGGTTCCTTTCTATTCCAGACCAAAGGTTAAATCACCCCCTCAGGATATATTGCTGAAACTGCAACAAGAGCACACTTTGAAGGAGGCATCTGAAGCAAGCTCCATGTTTGTATTTAAGCTGGGTCTGGCAAAATTGAAGTGTTCCTTCTTGATGAATGGCCTGGTCTTTGATTCTGTTGAGGTACTTTGTGCATGGTCTAATATGTTGAGGTTCTCAGATTTTAGTTGCTTTTCCCAAACACATGTCCATTTCGCCATAATAATTGCACATGCTACAAACCATTTCGCTACTTTAATCTACATCAACTTTCATGAAAGTCTATTGAAAATTGGTTCATGATGCTAGCTCTTTGTCTCTCCAGGAAGAAACTGTTTTAAGTGCAATGAACGATGAGCTTCCCAAGCTACAAGAACAAGTTTATTACGGGCAGATTGAATCCAGAACCAATGTTTTGGACAAATTGCTTTCAGAAAGTGGTCTCAGCCGGTATAATCCACAGGTAGGAAGTTTCATAGGCAGCAACTCTTTTGTAATTAGTGTACGTGTTTGTTCAGTATTAATTTTAAGAAGATCCTGCCTTCTCGCAATTTTGTTGCTTGTAGATTATTAGTGGAGGAAAGAACAAACCAAGGTATGTATCGTTGGCTTCATCTACCAGCAAGGGAGAATCTATGCTGAATGATGTTAACTACTTGCATTCTCCTGAGAGTAAGTAACCGTGCATTTATCAGTAGCTTCTTGTCTATATCATAAATGTGTGATCTTCTCATGCAAACTCACTTGATGTATATCTTCTTATCTGACAATTCCAGCTTTCGACGATGTGAAGTATGTGACCCATCTCCTTGCTGTGGATGTCGCAACGAAGAAAGGAATGAAACTGTTACATGAAGGAGTCCGTTACCTGGTTAGTTGATATATTGATAGCTTCCTGTCTCATTCTTTACACCCTTTTCTCGACCTCAGTTGGATCCACACATATTATTGATGTCCCTGCATTTTCATTCAGATTGGAGGTTCCAAAAGTGCTCGTCTTGGAGTCTTATTTAGTAGCAGCCAGAACGCTGACCCATATAGCCTTCTTTTTATAAAGATTTTTGAAAAAACTGCATCATCATTTAGGTATGTGATTTTTTCTTTGACATGTGATAAGTAGCTGATACTTCTATTTGTGTCATTTCCTTTCCCTTCATCCCTTCTTGCTCTGTTTCCTGTCTAATTGTTTGCAGTCATAAGGAAAAGGTGCTACACTTTCTGGATAAACTATGCTTGTTCTACGAGCGTGAATATCTCTTTAAATCATCAGTGGAATCAGCTAGCTCTCAAATGCTTACTGATAAAGTCTTTGAGCTTGCTGAGGAGTATGGGTTATCTTCTAAGGCATACCAGTCTTGTCTTGTTGATTCTTTGGATGAGAAATTACTTAAGCGTTTGACAGAGGTATGCTGCTATAGAAATCATGTCTGAAAGAACAACAATCCACGAATCAGTTTTCCTCTGAAATAGTAATGATGTTAATGATGCTTTTACTTACAATTGTGATGTAGGTCGCTCAATTTTTGTCTTGGGAAATTGGGCTGGAATCTGATGCAAATGCAATTGTTTCAAATGGAAGGGTGTGTAAACCAAATTTTATCCTTTTCTGTTTGTTATGTAGACCGTTATGTACTATTTATATACTCGTTAGTGTTAGTTCCAGTCTTATATATATGAATCATCATCATCATATTCAATTATATATTTGGTAGGTGATATTTCCTGTCGATGAGAGGACATTTTTGGGCCAAGATTTACACCTTCTTGAGTCAATGGAGTTCAATCAAAGAGTAAAGCCTGTTCAAGAAATTATTGAAGGCATTGAATGGCAGGGTGTGGATCCTGATTTGCTGACAAGGTCTCTTGTTTCATGCTTTAATTATTCTCCTTTGCGTGCTCAGTTTTGTCTGCTAAACCAAAAATTCAAACAGATTTTCGCTCAATGCTGTTCTTGTCAAAACAAATTCCTCCTTCGTCTAGCTGCACAATGTATGGGTCATTATGCTTCTGATTTTCTGGTTCATTTCCCTGGTTTTTTCCCTTCCATATGTGGCTCTTTCTGTTTATCTTCCGGTAGGTATAATATTGGCTTTATTCGGTCTCTTGGGTGATATTCCTTACATATTTTCTTCTTTAAGGAGGGATGAGCCCATGCATGATTTTAAGTGGCTGATATGATATGATTTTTCTAGGAACGATCCTTTGTATGGTTTGAAAAGTAGCTGATAGAATATTGTTTTTTCTTCCTTTGTTACACTTGCAGTAAATATTTTAGCGATGTCTTCATGTTTGTGTCATCTGCAATGGCAACACGGGACCGTAGTTCTGAGAGTGCAAGATTTGAGGTGTTGAGTTCGGAATACAGGTATGTTTATTGGCTTTGTTGGTAGCTGCATTTCATGTTGATTTTGTTGGTGATTATGATTGTATAACTAAGACATCCATATGTTGTGTAGTGCGGTTATGCTGGGAAATGAAAATGCAACTATACACATTGATGCTGTTATCGATCCTTTAAGCCCCACTGGTCAAAAACTAGCATCTCTTCTTCAAGTTCTGAAGAAGCATGTTCAGACGAGCATGAGAATTGTTCTAAATCCCATGGTGAGTAAAACATATACTGTTCACCTACACATTATATAGAAATCATCATGCAAATGTCAAACTTAACGTTCGGAGCCACCTAGATGTTTAAATGACTTATTCTTCTGCCTTAAACGTGGTTACTGTTACTCCTGTCGAGATCAATAGTAATATGATGTTACAGTAGCCTTACTGATGTGGTTAATTATGGATATTTTCATATATATTCTCTTTCAAGGGTTATGATTTCTTATATATTGTTCATGTGTTTGACCTAGAGTGTCTAATTCTTGTTGGCAGAGTTCCCTTGTGGACATTCCTCTGAAGAATTACTACAGATATGTTTTACCAAATACGGTATATTATTTGACGAGATCTTAAAATCATTTGATGGTATGATATTGTCCACGTTCCCTTATCAAATATATGAATTCTGCTATTTTTTGTTTCAGGACGATTACAGCAGTACAGGCTTTGATGTAGATGGGCCTAGGGCATTTTTCGCAAATATGCCCTTGTCCAAGACACTTACCATGAATCTTGACGTTCCAGAGCCATGGCTTGTTGAACCAGTAATTGCCATGTATGGTTCTTTCCTTTGAAAAGAAATGGGACTATGCTGCTCGTTTTGGCCAAAAATGGTTCACTGTATTAAAGGCTGTTGCTTGTTTAGTTTACCTACTTATGCTTATGCCTAAATTTCTAATTTCTTCTCTTTCTTCCGGATTTTTCCTTGTCCAGTCATGATCTTGATAATATGTTGCTGGAGAACCTGGGAGATACCACTACACTGCAGGCAGTTTATGAGGTTGAATCTCTTGTTCTTACAGGTAGGCTTTTCTAAACTTATTCTATTGTGCTGGCAGGATTTTGTTTATGTTTAACATAACCTGTCCACAGGTCATTGCGCGGAAAAGGATCATGAGTCTCCTCGTGGCCTTCAGCTGATTCTGGGAACCAAAAATAGACCGCACTTGGTCGATACTCTTGTAATGGCCAATTTGGGATACTGGCAGATGAAAGTATCCCCTGGGGTTTGGTATTTGCAACTTGCGCCAGGTAGAAGTTCTGAGCTATATGATATGAAAGGAGGTAATGATGGGAGTCAAGATCAATCTGCGCTGAAACGTATTACTATTGATGATCTGCGTGGGAAAGTTGTTCAGTTAGAAGTAGTTAAGAAAAAGGGTAAGGAGCATGAAAAGTTGCTAGTTCCTTCAGACGATGATGATGATGTCAAGCAAAAGAACGAAGTGAGTGCTTCTTTACTCAAATAGAAGATTTACATAAAATACTATTGATCCTGAAATGCTGGTTATTTGTTCTCACTTGTTTGTTTAGAAGGGAAGCTGGAACTCAAATTTATTGAAATGGGCATCTGGTTTTGTTGGTGGTCGTCAACAATCGATGAAGGAAGGTACCAAAAAAGTGAGTAGCTTCTGTATTCTGGACTAATTTTTATCAAAGATGTAAACTTCTCAACTGTGGATGATTTCTTTTCTAATATGTGGAGTTTTAATCTTGTTATTTCTATTTTTCATCCTTTCAGGAGCATGAGAAAGGTGGACGACATGGGAAAACGATAAATATATTCTCCGTTGCTTCAGGGCATTTGTAAGTGCAAGTATTTTCTTAACTGCCGGACCACATACGTTGACTTAATAAGGGTGTTGAACCATTATGCTAGGAAGGAAAAAAACTGGCAGCTATTTCTGCCGATACATTTTAGATAATTTTGAACTACTTTAACTTCATTGCGCATATGAAAAAGAAAATTATGTATGGTATTTCTACAACTATCCGTGGATAACGTGTGCGGACGAACTTTAAGTATATCATCTGAACAGAGAAGTTTAATATATGCTTTTTTAATCACTTCCTTCCTGATGCTGAGACACTGCGTATGGCAGATATGAGCGTTTCCTTAAGATCATGATTCTCAGTGTCCTGAAGAACACCAACCGTCCTGTAAAATTCTGGTTTATAAAGAATTATCTTTCTCCTCAATTTAAGGTTGGTACCTTTTTTCTTTGCATTCACATAAGTTCCGTGTTTATGGCCATTTATGTCTTTTATCTCTAAATATGAATGCATCACTAGTTTCTTATTAACTTAATGTGTATTGCATTCTACTCTTGCAGGATGTGATTCCACATATGGCACAAGAATACAACTTTGAGTATGAGCTGATTACCTACAAATGGCCTTCCTGGTTGCATAAACAGAAGGAAAAGCAACGAATTATTTGGGCCTACAAAATACTTTTCCTTGATGTTATATTCCCTCTCTCATTGGAAAAGGTATGGTTCATTGTATCACATCTTCATTTTTACTTGTGATTTTGATGCTTGGAAGATGCCACTATATGACATTGTATTCGTATTCTGTAGGTTATATTTGTCGACGCAGATCAAATTATAAGGACAGACATGGGAGAACTGTACGATATGGATATAAAAGGAAGACCCCTCGCATATACTCCATTTTGTGACAACAACAGAGAAATGGATGGCTATCGATTTTGGAGACAGGTAAACATTAATCTGTTTTTTCTTCTAGAGGTAATTGGTTTCTTTACTCTTACATTCTCAATCGCTTGGAACAGGGTTTCTGGAAAGAACATTTACGTGGTAGGCCATACCATATCAGGTAGACAGACTAACTTTACCTGAACCTCAGGAAGTTATTACTTTTCCTATTCCTAATGTTTCTTGTTCGATCTGTAGTGCTCTGTACGTTGTTGATTTGGTTAAATTCCGAGAGACGGCAGCAGGAGATAATCTAAGAGTATTCTATGAGACGCTTAGCAAGGATCCAAACAGTTTGTCCAATCTAGATCAGGCAAGTTTTTCAATATGGTTATTTATCAACATTTTGGCTAGTGAGGAGTAGACAATAACCTTTCTGAGCATTTTGGCTCTTATCCTAACCGAGTTTCTAAATTGCCAGTCATTTATTTGTGTGCCTTGAACCCAATAATTCGAAAAATAGACTTTCTTTGATCTTCTGAAGTAGAATCGACCTTCCTCCTTTTATTACTGCAGTGACCAATACCATCGCCCTATGATGCTCTGAATCTTTAGAACATTCTACTACTGGTTTGGCTATCTTGAGTTCTAGGTTCAAACTTATTAACGGCATGGCGTTGTCTTGTTTCAGGATCTTCCCAATTATGCTCAACACACTGTTCCTATATTTTCACTTCCCCAAGAGTGGTTATGGTGTGAATCCTGGTGTGGAAACGCCACAAAAGCCAAGGCCAGAACAATCGATCTTTGCAATAATCCCATGACAAAGGAACCAAAGCTTCAGGTATATAAGATGGCTTCTCTAACAACACACTAATCTTTAGATGTTTCTAAGTTCCCTGGGATAAAACATTTTTGTTAAAATGTGTTGGTTCTTCTGCAGGGTGCCAGAAGAATCGTAACCGAATGGCCCGATCTTGATCTCGAAGCACGGAAATTCACAGCAAAAATCTTGGGTGAAGATGTGGAAATCAATGAGCCGCCAGTAGTAGCTGCTGCTGCTGCTACAGACAAGCCTAATCCTCCTCCATCAAGTGACATCTCTGAAGATACAGAACAAGACTTGGAATCTAAGGCAGAACTGTAAATGCAAGTTTCAAAAGAGGAGAGGAAAACATCAATCGTGGCTATTTACAGTTACTAGATAAGTTTTGTAGTTGCAGTTTCTCGTAGACATCTCTCAGTAAAACTAGACAGAAGATAACATCAACCTCATGCAGGAGAAAATTATCAGTATAATATGCTTACTTTTGAAATCAATAACAAACTACAACATTATTATGATTAATAATAAATAAGAGAAATGAATTATATCTCTAAACATATCAATACTTATATACCTGTTCGTTTGCCAGCCGCGGCTGCGTCATGCGGTTTGCGGCTGCGATTGTTGTTCGTTTGTCATGCGGCTGCGTCATGCGGCTGCGTCATGCGGCCAGACGCAGCGTCTAATCGCTGTTCGTTTGTGTGCCGCTGCGGCTGCGGCTGGAATTTTAGCCGTAACGCTAATTTTTAAACGCAGACGCTGAATTTAGCTGCGGCCAAAAATTCCTGACGCAAGACGCAGCGTCTGGCCGCATAACGCAGCCGCAGGTACCTGCGGCAGGCAAACGAACAACATTTTGCCGCATGACAGAGCCGCAAGCCGCTGCGGATGCCAAACGAACATGCCATAATATCACTTAGACGAGAGAAGTAATGTTACCGGAAGACTAAGATAAGTTGATCCTAAGCTAGAGATTCACCGAAAATCCTAAACAAGGAGAAAATCAGTATTAGACGAGAGAAGTAATGTTACATGAGTTTCCACAAATCAAGTTCTAATATACCCTTTTCTCTCTATGCCAAATCAGCAGACCAAATTTTAATCTCATATACCTTCATGCCCTTTAATGAGCTGTGAAATGACCAAAAGCTCCACCATTTAATTTTGATTTAAATAAATCCAAATAATACATTAAAATTGGCCAATAAAAAAAAAATTAACAAAAAAATAAATTATTTGGACCAATAAGCTCTTGTCTTCTTCCTCCTTTTATTTTTACCGTACGTCCCCTCCACTGAATTTAAAAATCAAAACCTCCACATAACGCTTAAATCACGATTGGTGGTTCCGGATCAGGTCATCATTGATTAGGGAAGGTTGGGTTTTCGGGTAAGCAAAGAGAAGAGAAGAAGTGATAAATTGGGTTTTGAGGTGAGATTTTTCTTCGTCTGGGATGATCGGATTCGTCCGAAACAGGGGAAAACATTTCAAGGGACTAATGGTGGAGAAGAAAGAGGAGCAGTGAGAGTAAATGGTGAAGAGAGGCGGAGGAGAGAAATCAATGTGAGGAGGAAGAGATCAATGTGAGGAGAGAGATATTTAAGGAAAATTCTGTTTTTAACATATTTATAAGAGAAAAAAATATGTTTTATAAATATAAGTAAAACAAATATATTCCATTATTGAGTCGTAACCAATAAAATTTGACCACATATTTCAGACACGTGATGTGTATTTACGTCATGAGCGTTTAATTTAACACAAAGTTGTCCCGAGTTTTGGAGTAGTCCAAATTTGTTAACAGTTGTTCAAATGGTGTTCTAACTATTTAATTAGTGGTACCATATTCTAATAAAATAATTTTCAGTTATCCATGTGATAAATGGTATTTGTAACATATTTTCAATGTTTAAATGATATAATATATGTAAAACCACATTATGTGTGAAGTTTTGCACCATAAGGTAGATAACATTATGAAAGTCTTCTTGAAAATATAAGGTTATTTAGAAAAGATTGAAGATATGATATATAATATCCACATTCTAATTCTAATGGAAAATATAGATTATATTGTCTTACTAGGATTATAATTGTAATTTTTAAAAAATGAATGAAATTAAAAACATTAAATATTTGAGTAACCAGAATATTTACATATTATTTGATTACAAAATTTTATTAGTAAATTATAAATTACTGAAAAACTTTCAAACGAGTATTTGATTTATTTTTCTTGACTTCTAAAAACAAAATTGTTGTCCACATGAAAAAAGAATATAGTTTTCAAACGACAATGGAAGTATTTAAAAACCGAAATTTCAAATTGCTTAGTATACTAGTAGTCCCAATATGACTTAGTTGTGCAAATACAAAATTAGGCTCTTTAACGACCACTTTCTTCGATCTCTTTATAAAAACAATTACGTGTTGAATAACGATTTATGTAAAATATACTTACATATTGCACGCTAATTTGATTGAGGTTACACAATTCTGTTTAGTATCCATCCAACTTTTTATTAGTATATTTGTACATAAAGTCTATGTTTTCCTAATTTATACTACATCGTAGTGAAACATATGTTATTCAATTTTTTCTCTTCTTGTCTTTGATATTTCGTTTCTTCCTTGTTGTGTTACTTGTGTATATTTCTCCTTATACTTCTATCTTTCTCACACAAAAAAAAACATATAGTAAAAACTGTATAAAGTAATAAACTCGATAAAATAATAAATTTTGCCGGTCCCGAGTCGGATTAGTGCAAAATTTAACACAAATCAATAAAATGATAAGATAATAATTTTTTCAAAAATCCTATACAAATATATGGTCTCATTAATATCATAAAATAATAATTGCTTAGTTCACCTGATTGAAATCTCTAAACCAAGATAAACCAAAAGCATTATCGAATTTATGCATGGTTTATTGGTTCACAAGTAAATCCTTTTCGTTTAGCGGATTTATGCACGTCAATTGCTCACAAATGATCTCGAAGACTCATCCAAAATCCCAAATTCGTTCGAATAAACCAAACCAACAACAAAACCGAACCGAATTTCGAATCCACGTGTCCGTATAAAAAGCACCACGTGTTCTCGGAGCACAGAAACCTCTGCACAGTATACTCGGTGTCGATATATCTCCATTTCAAGAATCATCTACACAAATTTTCAATCGATTTCTTGAATTTGTATGAAACTCTAGATTTCTACATTTGAAAATTTTCTGTTAAAAGGTTTTTCAAAAGAGTGTAAAAATGGAGGGTTCTTCGTCGACGATCGCAAGGAAGACATGGGAACTCGAAAACAACATTCTAACAGTAGACCAACCTAATTCAGCCTCCGATAGTATCTTCTACTACGACGACACTGCACAGAGTAAGTTCCAGCAAGAGAAACCATGGGCAAACGATCCTCATTACTTCAAACGAGTCAAGATCTCAGCACTCGCTCTACTTAAAATGGTGGTTCATGCTCGATCCGGTGGAACAATCGAAATTATGGGTCTTATGCAAGGTAAGACCGACGGTGATGCTATTATTGTTATGGATGCTTTTGCTTTACCAGTGGAAGGAACTGAGACTAGAGTTAATGCTCAAGCTGATGCGTATGAGTACATGGTTGAGTATTCACAGACTAATAAGCTCGTAAGTCTCCTAGTTATGCGTTTCTTGTTGTGAATGTTTTATTTATAGATACGTTGATGTAAGAGTTCTCATAATTTGTAATAAATAATAGCTATATAACAACTATCTAGAGATGCTTTACTTGTAGAAATGTTTCTTCTTGAATCGTCGATGTAACAGTTCTCATAATTTGTAATAAATAATAACTATTAGAAACTTAGGGGATTCAATCTTTGGATTTCTGCAATTTATAATTTGGTTTGATTGATTATTACTATATATTGATGTATAAGGCTGGGAGGTTGGAGAATGTTGTTGGATGGTATCACTCACATCCTGGATATGGATGTTGGCTCTCCGGTATTGATGTTGCGACGCAGAGGCTTAACCAACAGTATCAAGAGCCGTTTTTAGCTGTTGTTATTGATCCCACTAGAACTGTTTCAGCTGGTAAAGTTGAGATCGGAGCATTCAGAACATATTCAGAAGGATATAAACCTCCAGATGAACCTGTTTCTGAGTATCAAACTATTCCTCTTAATAAGATTGAGGACTTTGGTGTTCACTGCAAACAGGTACATACTTTTGTATCATCATTTTCCTCAGCACGATTCTTATGTTTGACGTTTGGTTTTTGGCAGTATTATGCATTGGATATCACTTATTTCAAGTCGTCTCTTGATAGTCACCTTCTGGATCTTCTATGGAATAAGTATTGGGTGAATACTCTTTCTTCATCCCCACTGTTGGGCAATGGAGACTATGTTGCTGGACAAATATCAGATTTGGGTAAAGACTCTTGGATATGGCGTACGAACAAACTATTTAATCTCTTTTTCCCTAATGGTAGTTTCTCTAATCATTTCATAATTTGCCAATGAAGCTGAGAAGCTTGAGCAAGCCGAGAGTCATCTCTCTCATTCCCGCTTTGGAGGAAGTGCATCATCATCCCTTCATAGGAAAAAAGAGGTATGTGCGAATGGTTCCTATGTATTGCTTCTAAAAGATCTCGCTTGATGCGCGTTGTGTATCTCTTTTCAGGATGAGTCTCAACTAACTAAGATAACACGGGATAGCTCAAAGATAACTGTCGAACAAGTCCATGGACTAATGTCACAGGTGAGTAATTGGTATATATCTTCCCTTAAGGTCCATGGATCATCATATGGTCTAAAAAACCATCAATGTTGTAGGTAATCAAAGACGTATTATTCAACTCGGTACATGAGTCCAACAAATCTCCCACTGACTCGTCGGATCCACAGCCTATGATTACATCTTGAACTTAACTCTTTTTTTAGTTTCTAGCTCAAGGACTCATCCTTAGTTGTGTCATTTCCTCTTTGTGTGTAAGAATTTAAAGGCAAATGAGAATAAATTAAATTTGACATAATACTCTCTCTGTTATTTTTTTATTGATGTTTTAGAGTGATTTTTTTGTTTTGTTTAGATGGATGTTTTTAATTTTCTATGTAAAATTAATTGTGATTTTGAGTTTTTGACTGTTTAAATTCCTGCAGTTTGTTTTTTTATTGGTTGATTTTTTTTGGAATTAATGATAAAATATGTTTTGTTTTGAAAAAATTAAAAATTAAATGATTTTTTAATTTGTGAGTAGAAACTTTAAATACGAAATCGATCATGTGTTTTGTGCTAGTGTCGTTATTGTTATAATTCGGTTTTATGCTTTCTATAATAAAAAACGTGTTTATGGAAGAAATGGAAATGAGGTTTAAGGCATAGTCGGCATGGTTGATATTAAAATTGAGAAGAAAACAAAAAAGACTAAACTAGAAAGCAATAAACTAAAATAAATGGTGTTTTGCTACCGTACGCCTCTTCTCCAAGCTTTTCTTCACCAACAACAACAATGGCGAATAGAATCGGAGGAGTAAAGAAACCGAAAGTTTCTTCTTCAACAACTCTAGATTTTCCAATCGTTCCTCGTTTCCATGGAGTTCATGTACATCGACGTTGCTCTTTCTCGCGAAATTCTCCTTCGAATCGAAAACCAAAACTCAGAATTGTTTCAAAGAAATGGAAATTAAACGACATCGATACAAGTACGACCTTCCCTTCTTCTTCCTAGACTTCGATTTATGCTTTGGAGAACAATAATTTTGGTTTGTCTTCTCTGACAGATGCTGTGCAAGAACGGTTTAGTAGGTGGGTGTCTAAATCCCAGAAATATCTAACGGAAGTAACATCTCCGTTGATTAAAAAGAGTTTGAGTGTTAAAGTTGATCCTCTTGATGTTGAGGATGAACATGATTTTCAAGCTTTGGAAGAGCTTCTTACAGTTGAACAAACTGTTCAAAGTGATACACCTAAAGGATTTCTTTCCTTTGATGCTATTATCTCCATTGAGCAATTTAGCAGGTGAATCATTGAATTAGGAAAACAATGGTTTCTCTAAGTGTTTGTAAGTAAGAGTTTTATCATTCTTCTTTGGCTTTTGATTTGTAGGATGAATGGATTAACTGGGAAGAAGATGCAGGATATATTTGAAACACTTGTTCCTCCTACTTCATCTACCAATGCTAGATACCTTGTGGAATATTGTTGTTTCAGGTTTTTATCGAGGGATAGTTCCGAGTTTCATCCGTCTCTCAAGGTATTCTGAAATTTGGGATGGTTTAGAAGGAGTCTCTAAAGTTTTTAGTTTCGGAATTGAAGAACGAAAAATAGAAGTCTCTGATAACGTCAACAAAAATGTTCTTTACATTGTTGTTTATTGGTTTTTGAACCATTGAAACGTATCTTTTTACAGGAACCGGCATTTCAGAGGCTTATTTTCATCACAATGCTTGCGTGGGAGAGTCCATACGGTAAAGAAAGATATGCACGCAATGATGTCTCTGTAAAACCTTATTTTCAGGTATTTTCTTAACGTTCTTATTTTTTAGCTTATATGATGACAAAAGTCCTATGTTCTGGAATTGAATCTTATAGTTGCTTTTGTAGTGGTAATAGTATTCTGCTCTTCCAAAAATTATGATTGGTAGCAGATCAATACTGATGAAAGGTTATTGGTGTTGAAGGGACGGTTTGTAGGGGAAGAGGCATTTGTTCGTATTGCTCCAGCAATTTCAGGCTTGGCTGATAAGGCTACAGTACATAACCTTTTCAAGGCTCTAGCTACTGCCAATGATAAAAAAGGCATTTCTTTGGAGACTTTGCTGGCTTACATCCAGGAACTTGTCAAGTGAGTATAGCATTTGGCTTGTTTTCCAGTTTACTGACTTCAATTTCATATGGTGAACTGTAGACATTTTCACTCAAGTGCATGTTACATCTTTGTGCATTGGATGATATCATTAGCTTGTCAACACTTGGGAGTTTACATGTATGACATTAACTTAGCAAACTGTTTAAATATCTGTGGACAAGCTAAGTTAATGTTTTCCAAGCTGAATATCTATCTTTTCATGATAATAGATTTTAAATGTGTGTGAACCATTAACTTAGCTTGTGCATAGATATGGACCCAGCATTGTTTTCCTAGCTGAGTATCTTTCCATTGTCAGAACAGAATACATGAAGGACGGAAGTCATACCTGACTACAGAATTTCCCCAGATGTCATCAGAGAGACTTCTATGCATGGCCTCTAACAGGAAAGGACCTGTTTTAAAGTGGGAGAATAATGTCGCATGGCCTGGAAAACTGACTTTAACGGATAAAGCTCTCTATTTTCAGGTATTTATAGTTCTTTATTATGTAAGGTCCTCCGGAAGGAGCAATAGAACACTATTTTTCTTTTGCCTGTGTCAATTAATTCTATATTTTGTAGGATTGAATTGGCTATTGTATGCCGTATTCTTTTAAATTTACATATTCCTTGCATAGATATGCAACTTTAACTGGAATTATTAGTTGCGGAAGTAGTGTAAATTTTAAACTCTTTGAAACTCCTATGTCGCTGAACTTTTCTTTTGGTGTAGAAATGTCCACCTTCGCATTGAACTGTTCTTTTGGTGTCAAAATGTATTAACTGTTTTCATTTTCAGCCAGTTGACTTAAAGCGCACCAAAGGGATCTTAAGACTTGATCTCGCAGGGGACAAGTCATCCGCAGAGAAAGCAAAAGTGGGTCCTCTGGGGGTTTCCCTCTTTGATTCTGCAGTAAATGTTTCATCCGGGCCCGGGTGAGTTCTTATGTTCATGTAACTGATGTGGTTCTGTTACCTATCTAAGTGCGCCATATGTCTGGCCTGGGTGGTCGTTTTACTTAGAGATATGCTAACCTGTAATATGTTCATTTAGGTTGGCCACTTGGGTTCTAGAGTTCGTTGACCTAGGAGGTGAACTGAGACGAGATGTGTGGCATGCGATTATTAGTGAAGTTATAGCGTTGCACACATTTCTACGAGAATTTGGGCCTGAGGAGAATGATAAATCACTAAATCATGTGTTTGGTGCAAAGAAGGGTAAGGAAAAGGCAATTGCAAGTGCATCAAACTGTATTGCAAGACTTCAAGCCCTTCAATATATGCGGAGTTTGCCAGATGATCCTATCAAATTAGCTCAGTTCTCTTTTCTTCAACAAGTAGCCTATGGTGACATCGTGAGTCAAACTTTAGCTGTAAATTTTTGGGGTGGACCATTAGTGACCAAAATTGCAAACCCAGTCTACAATCGAGGTAAAGTGGCCAGGACTTCCGGAGAGTCTTATGAAAGTTTTGATAATGCCTCTGATCTAGATGGAAGTGTCTACTTGAAAAGGTGGATGAGATCTCCGTCCTGGGGTTCAAATACATCTATTAACTTCTGGACAAAATCTTCTCTAAAAAAAGGCTTAGTTCTGAGCAAAAACCTTGCCGTGGCTGATCTCACACTCGTAGAGAGAGCAGCAGAAACATGCAGACAAAAATATAAGGTGGTAGAGAAAACTCAAGCCACTATTGATGCTGCAACTATCAAAGGGATACCCAGTAACATTGATCTTTGTAAGGTAACGCCTTTCCCCCATTAATAGTATTCGCTGCAAAACATTGTCTTAAAGTTTCCTTATCCTACATGTTCAGACAATTTTCCACTCATATGTGCATTGTGTATATTTGGTGTTTCTTCACTGTCTCGCAATTTGTTTTAAAAAGGTAAATTTAGTAGAGACAGTAGTGACTTATTGTTGTCCTTTTACTCTTATTTTTCACTCCTAGGAACTTATTCTACCACTCACTATAGCTGCCACAAAGTTTGAGAAACTCCGGCGATGGGAGGAGCCTTACATGACGGTCTCTTTTCTAGCATTTGCATCAACGATAATTTTGAGGTTGGTTTACACCTCGATATGCGATAAGTGCGATATCATGTACCTGATGTAGTAATGTGTATGTTGCATTCAGAATGGTCCTTAATATTTAAGACGCATGAAAAGAAATCATATTATCCAACTGGTGGGCCTATAAATTGGAGATTGTTATATAAGTAATGATCTGCTACTACTGATAATACTATTTTGTGCCTCAGGAACCTTTTGCAGTACGTTCTTCCCGTTTCTTTAATGTTTTTGGCAACTGGAATGCTTACGTTGAAGGGACTCAGACGACAAGGGCGTCTTGGAAGATTGTTTGGAATGGTTACCATCCGAGATCAGCCATCTTCAAATACTATTCAGAAAATTATTGCTGTCAAAGATGCTATGCAAAATCTGGAGAGCTTACTACAGAACATGAATGTTGTGCTCTTAAAATTACGAACAATTGTACTATCGGGTCATCCTCAGGTATGTTAGACTCACTGGATCAGGTTTCAGAGCTCTTTCTTGCCACATTTCCTTCTCTCTGTTAGCTAGTAATTTAGGAATACGGGAAAGAATCCTGTTATATTTTGCCGTTGATAGTGGTCGTCCTTGGTAACTATTATTTGTTGTTATATAACGTGGTTACACAATTTGAAATCTCTTGTCAGGTAACTACCGAAGTAGCGCTGGTTTTGCTATCTTGTGCGACGGTTCTAGTCATTGTCCCTTTCAAGTACATTCTGGCTTGTGTTCTCTTCGATCAATTTACTCAGGAGCTTGAGTTCCGGAAAGGTATGGTCAAGAAATTTAAAGCTTTCCTACGAGAACGTTGGGAAATGGTACCAGCAGCTCCGGTCCTCGTCTTACCGTTTGAAAATGAAGAGTCTACTACACCAGCAACTCAAGGAAAACAATCAATTCAGAAATCAAACCTTAAACCCTAGAAAATGGAAAGATTTATATATAATTTAGTGGCATTTTAAAAAGCACATCAAATGTAATTGACAATGATTCTATGGTTGTTAAATGTATATGATTAGTACATACATCTGTCAAAAGACAAAAGACAGTGTAGTAAAAGGATCCTTTCCTCTCTTCACTCTTGACTTCTATAGCCATATGCGTATCGATGTATACATCTAGAGTTAATAACACTAACCATTATCAAACCTCCTTTCATTAGAAGCAGACTATTCTTGAAACGACCCGATCCGTTAATTTTTTTTTTTTAAAACATACAAACCTTGGTCTCGGATTAGCATTCCCATAAATACTATCTTCAACAACCAAACAAACCAGACAAACACAAAACAGCGGATAACTCAATAAGAAAATTCATTAAAATACTAAACCAATCCAAATCCAAGACAATTCCAATTCAACAGATTCCATCAAACCAGCAACCTAACAAGGTTCTAAAACAGAAAAGGAAATCACAACAACACCCAACGCGAGACCCTAGATCATCTCCCTCTTCTTAGCCGTAATTCCACGATCACAATTTGTCTTTACATGCATCTCATGGAAAAAAGAGATGCGTGAGTATTATCACAAATACTCAGTGAGACGGTCATCCCATCTACGACTGCGCACTTAGACGCGATGGATCCGCTCAGGCAAACATGCATCAAACAATCACACAAACACAACAACGGCTCAACCACAGCCCAGACAGGCGGCCTGTCGATCGACACTACCACTAGGTGTCGATCGACACCCCTATGCACACTTGTCGATCGACAGCTCCACAAGACCCTGTCGATCGACAGCTCCACAAGACCCTGTCGATCGACACAACCTCTAGGTGTCGATCGACAGATCCTCTACCACCTGTCGATCGACACAACCACTAGGTGTCGATCGACAGCTCTCGTGTTGTCCTGTCAATCGACAGACCTAGTGGTTGTCAATCGACAGGCCATCGCAGAATCATGGGAATCGATCATTATCCTCTCGGATCGATTTCCTCCTCTGTGATGACACGAAACCTGCACGAAAATCACAATCCACACAATCCAAACACAAATCACAGTTTCAAACAATCCACACAAGATCCAATCAATCCTTTCATAACCTACCACCACACAACCCTAACGAATCCACCGGCTTAGAAGCCATGGTCACGCACTCACCTTAGCCTAATAGTTGCCTCAGACCTCAACCTCTGGCAACTCTTCTCCTTTGCCTCAGAATCATGATCGAAAACCTGATCTAGAATCGTGAGACCGTGACCTTTCCAACAATATGCAGATCGTTTCCTAACTCCTTCTGGTTCGACGGGAAAACACCCACGAAGTGGACTGATCGCAGATCCAATTCTGCACGAACCTCTCTCGGGAAAACAACAATAAATCTCAGAATACTCATCCAAAAGACAATCCGATTTCGCCTAAAGCTAGATATAAGAGTGGAGAACTTACCTTAAAAGTTTCACTCTAATCCAGACAGATTAGGCTATTCGATCATCTGTTCTTCTAAAACGCGTCAGAACTGTCTTCATCCCATTCTTTTCTACAAACCACCAAAACGAACTTGCTCTCTTCTCTTTCAATTTCTCAGCCTCTTCCACGTTTTATCTGCACAAAACGGAGGCTGCTCTCTTTTATACTCAAGCCCTAGGGTTCACTTAACCCAAACCAGCCAAACCGAACAATTAAAATTAAATCATTCGGTCCAATTCAATTCTCTTTTCTAAATTTTGGTTCACGGGCGTTACATTCTCCAGCCTTAAGCAGTGATGTACCTGCATATCAAACTCTTCTCTCTGATTTTATCCATACAACTTTTTTCTGTGTCTAACTTGTCTCTTCATGCAGTAGCTTTCGAACCCTTTAATCCTGTTATTTTCTCTGTTTGTCTTTGGCTTTTTGTCCAAGTCACAACCGCTGCTATTGGTTCAAACAAAAACTTAACTATATATCATTTCAGGCCACATTCTCACCATCTCCATCGAGGGTTAAGTGGATAATAATACTAAACAAAATAAAAGTCAAATATGTTTGGATGTGCAATGTGCTAAAATGTTATATACAACATATATAACTCAACCGATTAAGCTAAACCAAAATTGATTTAAAAATGCAAAGCTAAACCGAGACCCAACCGGAACTAAATGTTAATGAATGGCAAAAATGAATATTTTGTTACCGATGCGATGAAATAAAAGGAAAACGAAAGCGTTACACTGAAACCTAATTCTCTTACTGAAACCTTATATAGGTCCTATATATATAAGATTATTGCTCTCTCGTAAACCCTAATAGCTAGCTCGGCTAAACTTTCCTCAACGCCTCTCTCAAGTTTTAAAGGTATCCGATTTCTTTTGTTCATTCGTTGATCGTGTTCTCTGGTTCTTCCTGTAAATTTCTCTTGGATCTTTTTTGTTGTTGTCGTTAGAATTGTATGTTTTTAGGTCTACTCTTGAATCGGAGTCTTGCATGCGTTTTTGCTGTTGGATAAGGCTTATATCTATGCGATCTCTGATTGATTATGTGATTTCTTGTTTAATTTGGTTTCTCGTTTTTGGGTAGTAAAAGTTTAGGGTTTACATATAATTATAATCCCAGCTTTTTTATTTTTTTGTTAATCCTGATTCGCGTGAGTGAAATAAGTAGTGCTTTCAATGGCAGATTATTGATTTGATTTCTTAGCAGATTTTTCATTGATTTTAGATTTCGTATTGATGGTGTGGAATATTTGTATTTTGTTATGTAGGAGAAAACAATGGAAGTGACAAAGGGTTCAGAAAAAGTCAGTGGTTACCTAGAGCATGTTTATCGGTAGGGTTATTAGGGTGTTATTCATTTAATAATTGTATTTTATGCAAGTTTTGAGATGAAGCGGATCAGGGGAGTAACGTTTTTGAACCAGTTCATTTAGGGTCACGTAGTTTTTTTTTTGTGACCCAAAACAACTTTTCCTCTTCTTTCTCTCCTCTTCCGAAGGTGATAATGTCGTCGTACGTCTCCGTCTCTTCTCCATCAAGTCGCAGAAATCATGGGAAGCGAACGGAGCTCGAAGGAGAAGAAGAGAAGTAGAGATCAAAGTGAAGATCCTTCTTCTTCCGGTACTATGTTCTTCTCTCTCTCTCTCTCTGATTAAACTTTCTCTTCCGTTTTCCCGAGAAAATCTGGTTTATTCGTGTTTCCAGTTTTGAATTTGTTGTTCGAATCGGATTGAAGCTTGAAATTGTAACTTGTTAATGGATTTGTATGTTGAAATTGTGGTTTATGAATGTGCAGAGGAAGAGAAAGTTAAGAGACATCGAGGAACAGAGAAAGACGGGAAAGGAGAATTAGGAGAAGTGAGAAGAAGGATAAGAAGAAAGAAATCTCACAAGCATCACCGTTCAAGTTCATGTATGATGATGTTTCTTGATCCATTACAAATTTCTTACTTGATGTTTTTGTCGCAAATAACAAGAAACTAGTTTATTTGTCGAGTCAAGTTTAAGTTTGTAGTATGTAACTGCTTCATCTTGTTGATTTGAGCTCAAACTTCGTTGTTGTTGTTGTTATGCAGTGGAATGTTCATAGTTCATAGTTCATAGTTCTATGCAATTCATGAAGCATCAGTTTAGCTTTGTTCTCCAGGAGAGGAAAGAGATTGTAGTGGAAACCTATTGATTAGGAGATAATAGGCAGAAATTAAGTATCTTGCTTTGGTATCAGTTAAAAATGTTGTGTATCTTTCATCATATTGTTCTTCGTTGACGTTTTAAGCATTAGTTGTATCTTGTGTCTTTGCTTTTTTAGTATGATTTTCATTTCTTGCGGTTGTCATGGGCAAATGGTTCATTCATGCTGACATTGTTTTATCTGGTCAGCAAAGAAGTCGAAAGATGATAAGGACAAAAAGAAACACGCAGAAAGCGATCATAGGCTAGTGAGCTCTCTCTCTTACTCTTTATATATTCACTCAATATAGGTTGCTTTGGAAACTCTTTATGTGTGGTTCTTCATTTAGCTTGTATGCTATAATAGTCTAATGTAAGGTATGATGCATCATCTACATGAGGTTCTGATAATTTGTTTTTCTTTTTCTTTTAGAAAGAGGGGATCCCAGAGCTATCAAGTGAGGACTACTTCTCTAAGAACAAAGAGTTTGCGACATGGCTGAAAGAAAAAAAAGCGCAAAAAGCGCACTTACTTTAATGATCTCAGGGCCAAGCTGCACGGGAATGGTTTTCGCTGTTTGTCAAGGCATGGAACAGAGGAAAACTCGAGTCCCGATACTACGAGGGAATCTCTACTGCCCCACGAACAGCTCACAACTGGAAGATCGAGCAGGTTGATGATGATACAAGTAATACCTTCTAGTTTTTTTTACTTAAGGGCTCTTGTTTCGGAACTTGTTGAGAGACGTGTTTTGTAGTCAGTTTTTAGAGGAAGAAGAAACTTATATTATTTTACGTTTTCGACATAGCCATATAGCTTTGGCTCTAGTAATTTGTGTGCATGAATTTTGAATTTTGATTCAATGAAATGGATTCTCACAAAAATAACAGATTTTAAATGAGTGAAAGATAACAGCTACTTAATCGGGTCACAAAGTCTTAACAAGTTCTTGAAGTTTTATAGAAACAGGAACCATCAAATTTGTGCAACCAACCAAAAATTAATTATTAACCCCAAATGTATGGGAGATAACGTTAACATAGAAAATTAAGTCATAAAACTCCTCTTGTGTCTTGATTTCTTTAGAATGGAGAATAGTAAACAAAAATCAAACTTGAATATATAAAATAAAGAGTTTAGGTTCATACACTGTGTGTTTTGAAAATCTTAATAAATTTGAACCGCAAGAATAGAGTCGAGAGAAGAAGGTTCTTCATCATGCTTTCATATGTTTGTTTATCATTTTGGTTTGACTATAATCGATTTTATGTTTCAGTTTGTTTTTACGGATCGTAATAGTCGTGTACAATTATATGAAACATAATAAATTAGTGTTTTTAAAAATATTGTATATTTATATATAGTAATCTGATTTTCTTTCATTTTTGTTTTTATAAAAAGTAAATTATTATTTATTCTTTAAACCCTCATTAAGTGTTACTAATAAACATACAAAAACTACAAAAATCATATCAAATGTCAAACATTAAATTACTAATAAAAATAATACTACTTTAATTCAAATAAAACTCTTATTTAGTCATGAATATTCATGCTCTAAGTGTCAACAACCTTTAAAAGTTTATACTAGACGCAGCAAGCTACGAGAAGTTGATGATGACTTTGCAAAGTTTTCAGGAGAAGTCAATGTAATCCACAAATACTATTAAAAATTTATGTACTTGAATTATATGTTTGGTTATAGTGAGAAGAGTGTTGGTTGATCAATGAATTATGTGATGCAGGAGACAACAATGGAAGAGTCAAAGGATTCAGAAAAGGTAACATATGGTAATTCGATAATGTTATAAATTTTGTTCCTTATTGTTTCTTATATTCAGTGTCTAACACAAGGTACACAATTTTTATTTTTCACAATTTATGTAGATAAGTATGTGTTCCTTCTGTTGAGTTTCGGTTTATCTATTACATAACTCATAATTGTTTTAAAGGTGTTCTTATTTTTCACAATTTTTAGTTTATCTATTACACTAGTATTACTACCCGTGCTACACGCATGGGTATATTTTTTGCTTTCATTAATTTTTGTTTTATAATTGTACCTCAATTATATACACGATTATTTGTTTAACTTTTGAAAAGTTATTTGTGAGAGGTTAAAGAGATCATAGCTTAGTGGAGAAGAGAAGTTTTGAAACAAATTTATGCTTCCGTTTCTTTTGTTTTAAATTTTAAATTGCATAAATAAATATGAAGCACTTTCCACATGTCAACACATAATTGGTTATGTGACTTGTGATTTAGTAGTTAAGGATAACTCATAATTGTTTTAAAGGTGTTCTTATTTTTCACAATTTATGTAGATAATTATGTGTTCATTCTGTTGAGTTTTTGTTTATCTATTACATATGTAACTATGCCTGGTAGATTTAATAAATCTACCATTATCTCTGGTAGATTTATCTATAATTTTTGTGACAGGTTTGTTTACTTTTGGTTTAATGTGCGAACTTTGTTTGTTTATTTTACAGCAAATGGGGGCTGCAATGAATATATTTTGAAAAATGTCAATGCAAAGTCCAACTCCTTTTGCAAGTGAAAGGGTAGAGTTTCTGGATCCGATATTTGGGTTCTTTTGGTGTCAAGAGTACGAAAGGAACTTCCAAGGTAACGAAAAGACCTTTTTGTTTGGTGAGGGATATTTCAACATGTACAATGGACTAACTCCAACGTTTGCTCTAACTCACAAGAAATGGGTGACGGATGTTGATACATTGTACATTGTTCATATACCAATGATGTGCATTGGGTGGGTGTTGTGGTAGACTTAGTTAATAGGAATGTCAAAGTTCAGGATAGCATCATCTCGGGTTATAAGAACGACGTTATGGCCGCATTATGCAGACCATACACGAAGATGATTCCGTTGTTGTTTAAAGCTGTTGTACCACTTGAACAAAGGAAGGGGATGAGTGAGGCTGCGTTTCACTTCTACAGGAAAAAAACAAACGTACCCCAAAACATCCAATCAGGCGACTGTGGTGTCTACACGCTGAAATATTTAGAGTGTCTAACTCTAGGACATACTATGGATGGGCTTTGCGATGCAACTGTGGCTTCTACTCGTCTAAAACTTGCCGTTGATATCCTGGAGGAGGCACCAATTGTTGACTTGATCTAGCAGGTTTTTGACCCGAACCTGCGTGCTAATTCAGACGACAAGGTTCCGTTACAGATAGATTCTGGATAGTGAGATTTGACGTGATGGTAGACTAATTATGACTTGGTGGTAGACTTTTGGGATTCGAATTGATACTTTTGTAGTGGTAAACTTATGTGAATGTGGTGGTAGACTTTTGTGAATGTGGTTGTGAATGTGGTGGTAGACTTATTGGTAATGTGGTAGTAGACTTATTGGGAATGTGGTAGTAGACTTATTGGATATTTTGACAAGTCCTTTTGTGACCGTAGTTTATTTGGAACTTATTGCGGTAGACTTGTTTATTTCGCATTATACTATCAAAGGACCATGTTAGTATCACCATATGAGTAGATTTGGTGGTCCTTCGAAAGTGTGGTAGATAAATATGTAATTGACAACATTAATGTACGGTTAAATGAAAACATGCATTTTCCTAAGTCTTTCGTAACAATTAAAGTACCAAAGTACCTTAAAAGAGAAGTTGGAGTTCATACATAAGAAAAGAGAAAGTACACATGATAATCAAATAGCATAACATACATTTAAGTGTTGCAAGTCGCACGATTGTGACCATGTTGAAGACAGTTTGAGCACTTCGATTCTTTCCTAACTCGTTTCCGAGCCATGGCAATTTCCAAAGCATTTTTAATTTTGGTGGTTCACGAACAACCGGAGGATTACAAACTTTTGATGCCACAATTTCTGGCGCGGGAAGCGCAATATCTCTTGGCATAATACTTTTTGAGTAACCCTTGAACAAGATCTTTGTATGGAAGTAAGGATGTGCATGGCCGATCCGTGACTTTTTCACTATTTCCGCTGCTGCAATGACATGAACACAAGGAATTCTATCCTTGTCAAACCTTTGGCTAGTACAACTTTTTGATGTCAAATTCACCACATCCAATGATAACCTCAACGTTACTTCTATTTCTTTGTCATTTATCTCTTGTACAGTCCAAAGCTTAGCGTTCTCAATCATATCTTGTGTACAAAAAGGCAAACACGTGTTAGTCCTTCAAATAATAATTTACCATCAGTTGTCTATAAATCTACCATAACATGCCTATAAATCTACCATAACATGCCTATTAAATCTACCGTAACCACATGCAAATTAAATATACCATAACATGATTATTAAATCTACCATAACATGCCTACTAAATCTACCATAACCACATGCAAACTAAATCTACCATAACATGCCTATAAATCTACCATAACATGCCTATTAAATCTACCGTAACCACATGCAAATTAAATCTACCATAATATGCTTATTAAATCTACAATAACATGCCTATAAATCTATCATAACATTTTTACCTGAAGCTGTTTCTCCACCGCAGTGGTCAAGGTTGTGGTCATTAAACTTGCTTTTTTCCTTCTTGTAGCAAACCACTTTGTCAACATCGATTTTATAGTATCCGGAAGTTCCACTATTGGATAACTGCGGGCAGGAGATGAGACTTTATTAAAAAATTCTGCTATGTTGCTCGTCAGAAAGTTGTATCTATGACCGGGAAAATGCACACGAGTCCATAAACGAACATCGACTCCCTGTAAATAAGTATGAAGAGCAGGATACAAAGCTTCAATCTGCCCAAATAACTCATTAAACTCTTGAAGTCTATATGCGGTGGCTGCCTTCTTGACTAGTCCGAATGATTTTCCACCTTTGAATTTCAGCAAAATGTTTTTATGCAAATGATATGTGCAAATACCACGAGAAGCACGCGGATATACCTTTCCAATCGCCTTCGATATTGATCTATGCCTATCTGAGAAATCGCAAGACCATCATCATTTGGGATTATTCGGCTTAGCTGTCTAAAGAACCACTCCCAATACTCATCATTCTGGTATCAACAACACCGAAAGCAATAGGAAATATGTTAAAATTTCCATCTTGTGTCGTGGCAATGAGTAAAGTACCTTTGTACTTACCTTTCAAATATGTGACATCCACCACAACTACCTTCCTCATAAACTTGAAACCATGTATGTTTGCGCCAAATGCAAGGAAAAAAAACTTGAACCTATTTTCACCATCGACTTCAAGCTTTATAAGTGTCCTTGTATTAGCTCTTCTAATCATGTATAAGTACGTAGGAAGTTCTTCGTACCCATACTGAGAGCTTGCTCTAACCAATTGTCTTGCATACTTTAATGCTCGATGGGCTTTCCAATACTCTATCTGTGACAATTGAATTAATCTTAAGTAAAATAAATTACCACGTTAGTAAAATAAATTTACCACCATTAGAATTTCCAGTCCATAAATTAAATCTACCACCTTACTCTGATAAATCTACCATGTCTAAAAAATAAATCTACCATCGTCAACTAAAGTACCTTTATTCTGAAACGTTTCGCTATAGCATCGGCAAGATGAGTTGGCAAAACTGTTGGTCCAACACTACCAATGAAATCTTTGTAGAGACATCCTAACACCTGATACGTTGCTTTACAAGCACGGGTTGAACGCTCTGTCACAGAACAAGAGTGGTTTCCAATATAAGTCATATGAAAATTGGGGTTGTCTCCAATAGTTGAAGCTCGAACCCTCCACGTACATCCTTCCACCCAACAATTTACCGTCAACAACGTTGGAGTTGAGTATCCCACGTTAAAGTCAAACTTATGTGCAACCGAAATAATCTCCAATCTCTTCTCCAAGTCCTCCTTTGTGGCATAACGTTGCCCAACCGCTAAGTCTACCGACCTCATTTCTAACTTCACGCCATCTGGAATCGATGATAGACCCCTTTTCTTCGGTGGTAGAGTTTCCATGGCGTCGTCGTCTGAGCTTGCACCGTCCGTATCGTCGCAATAGTCAAATCTACAATCATCATCTTCATGATCTTCATCATTTTCATCTATAGTTTCTCCGTTCTTGCATCCACTTCTCTCTCTTTTACAATGTTTTTTTTTCTTTTTCATTAATCTCAACGCATAGACGAATCATTTCGTTTTTATATTGTTGTACAAAACTCTTCAACTGTCTTGAATTTGCAACAAAAATCGGTGGTGTATATAGAACTAAGCTTGGCAACATGTAACTCAATTTTACCTCTTGATCGACGCCGAAATCTTCATACACCATTCGAAGGAAATCATTGAACGAGGTTGCATGATCTAACCCAAGAACTCTCCCACCTTTTGAGATGTCAACCCCGAACAACCATCCATTTTTCGAAAAACTCCATCTACCACAGACAAGAACAATTTGTTCCATTCACTCGTTCAAAAAGCACTTTAGAACACAAAGAAAGATCAATAAATCACTTTGCAAAGAACTGAGCTATGTGGCTGCAACCCCAGTTTTTCACCATTGTTGCAGGTTTTTCGTGCAAATTTGTCAATTTTTAAGGGTAAAATCGACATTTCGCGTTCCCTGCAAATATCTCTACCACCTACCAAATAAGTCTACCACCACTATAGTTTCCTAAACATGAAACAAGTTTACCACCAAGGACAACAAGTCTACCGCTATCACAATAAGTCTACCAAATGTCTAATGTGAAAAAAAAATCTACCGTAATTAGGTTGGATAACAAGTCTACCATCACTCGACCTAGGTAAAACAAATCTACCACTGCAATCGCTACCAACGCATAAGTCTACCACTGGTTGTCCTAGAAAAATAAGTCTACCAGTCAAAGGTTGGTTTCGTTGACCGAAAATACTGAATAAGTCTACCGCTCATTATAACCCTACCACTAGTACAATAAGTTTACCACACTTATACACAAAATAAATCTACCACTGCCATAAATAAGTCTACCACTAACTAAAACTCTAAGCTGCTAAAATAAGTATGCCGTCACTATCCACAATTATAAATTTACCGCTGCTATGACTAAAAATGTACCACCAAAGAAGACAAATCTACCAGTCAAAATAAAATCTACCATCGAAGAAAAACAAATCTACCGTTAAAAGTAAGTCTACGGAAATAAATCTACCATTCGACTAATAAGTCTACCGCTCAAAATAAGTCTACCATTGGGTGAATTTAAGTCTACCGCTCAAAAAATAAGTTTACTGTTCAGAAACAAATCTACCACAGAAAGTGACACAATAAATCTACCATTTAAAAATAAATCTACCATTCATTAAATAAGTCTACGGACTAAAAAATAAGTCTACCAGATCGATAACAAGTCTACCATTGCTGAGCGGTAGACTTATTTTTTTTAGGCATAAACTTTTTATGCCTACGTGTCCCGTTTCATTATTAGCATTTTCATAAATACGTTTTTTGTTATCAAAGAAAAAAGGATAAAACGGACTCAAAAATAACCTCAATAATTAAAATCTAAAAAAATTGTTTGAATCAATCCAAAATTGAAAAATGGTTATTTTAGTTAACTTCCCATAAAGATATGCACGCTAAATGGTGTTACATTTGGTATCAATTTTCTATTGGCATCGTGGTTTCTTTTATTTGGTACACTTGTTCTTTATTGTGTGTGTGCGGCTGTGCCTGACGGGAAGTGATACAGAATGAGAGAGATTCGTAAAATTTCCAATTATCATATTAGTTTGTACGATTTGATGTTGTTAAATATGTACACTGCTTTTAGGTTGCATGTTTTTAAATTTTTCTTTTGTCTACAGTAGGTCCTAGAGAAGATGATGAAAAAAATAACTATTTTGATGGAGATTCTGAATTTTGATTTTCTCTTCAATTTATTTGTTTGTAGCTATTTGATTCTCACGCATTCTATGTTTTTTTCTTTTTCTTTCTTAGATGGCTTCATCAAGAACTAAGGGTAAGTACCCAAAACTACTCTACGCAAAGGGGAAAACACCAAGTCAGAAGAAAAGTATGAATTACTTGTCAAATTTTTAAATAGTTGAAAGAGGAGTTGAATGATAGCAACATTCCAAAACTGCGACAGAAGCTAGCGGCTGAGATTTATGACGAAGTGGGACTATCGTCTATAACACAAAACTAAGCAAGCTTGTACTTATAGTTTTTTAATTTTTAGAACTTATTTTTGTGTTTTTACTAACTGCGGTTATTTTAAGTAAGAACTTGACAACTTCTTAGCTTTTACATTATTAGTTGTTGTTTTTTTGTAAGAAATCAGGTTCTTGTGGTTAGACCTTGTTTTTCCGCCGCAAGTAATTCACAAAAGTGAACTAACTAATTTACTCCAACAAATGGATCCCTCCCAATGAGACGATAAACAAACCATGAGGGTTCCACAGAGGAACACACAAAGAGACAAGAAGATGGCTTGTACTCTACACTCTTTTCTTTTTTTTTACCACCAATCTCAGAAATAACACACCCCACAACAATCTATGCAACAACACTAGACAGAAAAAGAATCTTCTTCTTTTTCATTTACTTGTCAACGAAGAATTTCATTTCATGAGAAGCTTTATGAAATATATTCTGAAACCATAATGAATTTCTTTTGTTGTTTCACAGTCAGTAATGTAAGTTTCAAAACTCTTCTTCTTTGTTTAATGTTTATCCCATGGTCCAACTCTCAACGACGAGAGTTTCTTTCTTTCTCGAAGACAATCTCTATATCGTAGCATATCGTAGCATCCTTGTGCTTGATTGGACTCCTATTTATTTGAAATGTTGACATGGTCCGGTTTGCACAAAAACGTATTGTTAGTTAGTTACTTCACTTGCAAGTAACAACATATCATGTGAATAGAAAACCAAAGGTAAATCGAAGAGCGTATTCTCCATAAGCGGGTATGGTTCGGTTTGATTTAGCCAAATCGGTTTAGTTAGGTTAACCTATATAAGTTAGTGAATGGCCAAAAAGAAACAAACACAGTATGTGGTAAAAAAAATACAAATTTATCATGTAAATCTTTAGTAAAAGGAAATAAATCCAACATATACTTATAAACCTATCAAAATAAAGTAAATTTGTTGTCAAAGAAAAATTAACTTGTGACAAACTAACTATGTCTATGAAAGTTAAAAGCAATTGTGGCCAAAAGGATACAAATCTATTGAAAACTAATTAAATCTTTAAAAATCAAGTAAATTTGAGGCTAAAAGGAAAATTATCTATTAAAATCAAATTAAGTCTGTCAAAATAAAGTAAATCTATGGAAAAAAATAAGTAATATGCCAAATAAATTGGTGGAACACTAATATCCATGATGCAACCTTAATTATTGACTTGTTTACATGCAATAACAGCCAAAATGTAAGAGAGATACAGACGTTACAAATTGTAGCACAAAATCCGGAAGATAACTCCTATTTGTCTACATGCACCATGTTTACTTAGAGCCTCTATATATATAGATAATAATCTTCGTTATTCACAACTCTAATTCAAAAATGAAGACAACCGAAAAGAAGATGAGAAACCATATTAGCTCAGGATATGCGTTGATACTTGCAGTGACGGCGACTGTTATATTACATCAGCCTGAGTTGGTGACGGGACAAGCTAGAGTTCCTGCTATGTTTGTGCTCGGAGACTCATTGGTTGATGTTGGGAACAATAACTTTATAGCATCCATGGATCGAGCCAATTACTTGCCTTATGGTATCGACTTAAACTCCAGTCCTACTGGCAGATTTAGCAACGGTGTGAATTTCGTCGATATGATTGGTACGTTTTTTAGACTCTTGAACAGAAGTCTTTGTCGAAAATCGGTTTGTTTTAGTATTCTCATCTTACTGAAAAACAATGAAACTGTTTTGTAAAACAGCTCAGTTGTTAGGAATCTCGTCGCCTCCACCCTTTGCGGATCCAACCACGAAAGGCAATCGAATCCTCGGAGGAGTTAACTATGCGTCCGCAGCTGCTGGAATCCTCGATGAATCAGGCCAAAACTATGTAACTTCCGAATTTTGTGTCATCAATTTAAATTAAAAGATATGATGGTGTGTAGTGTAATAGATAGAGAGTGGTGGCTTTTGATGAGCAGGGTGCTAGATACAGCTTGAACAGGCAAGTAATGAACCTAGAGGCGACACTGAGCCAGTTGAGAACGATGATGAGTCCCCAAAACTTTACGAATTACTTGGAAAAATCGCTTGTGGTTCTCGTGTTTGGAAGCAATGACTATCTAAACAACTACCTTATGCCTAATCTCTACAACTCCAGTGCCATATACAGCCCACCTGAGTTCGCCAACTTTCTTCTAAGTCAATACACTCGACAACTTCTTGTATGTGATAGATAAAATCTTCATATAGTATTGTTCTTCAATGACTCTTCTGATAATCATTTGAATTTATGTGTAGACTTTGTACAGCCTAGGTCTAAGGAAAATATTTATACCAGGAGTAGCACCACTAGGCTGCACACCAAACCAACGAGCCAGCGGTAGTGCACCACCTGGGAGATGCCTGGACAGTGTTAACCAAATTCTAGGCACATTCAATGAAGGGCTAAGATCACTTGTTGACCAGCTGAACCAGCAATCACGTGGAGCCATCTTTGTATACGGCAACACGTATGACGCAGTTGGTGATATCTTAAACAACCCGGCTTCTTATGGTATACCTCCTCCTAGAATATATGAATGCTAAAATATTTTATTCTATGCTTTCTACTCTGATCAAACAAGGTTTATATGGTACAGGATTCGGCGTAGTGGACAAGGCTTGTTGCCGGATTGGGAGGAACCAAGGCCAAATCACATGTATGCCAATGCAGAATCCTTGTACTGATAGGTCTCAGTATGTCTTTTGGGATGCATTCCATCCTACTCAGACTGCTAACATAATTCTGGTTAGACGAGCTTTCTATGGCACACTTTCGGACACCTATCCTGTCAATGTCCAACAAATGACTCTCTTGTACTAGTTTCTTTCGTTTCACTTATGATATTCATGGAAGGAAGAAAGAACAATTACTATTAGAATATAATTTTCTATACACAATATTAAGCAGCATATAACATAAATTAGTGAATGTAACAAATTCGTCGACATAGAGATAAAGACGAAGTGATCGAGATATGCATAAGTTACCTAAGTGACCTACAAGAATCTCGGACGGGTTGGGAGCAAGTTATATTATTTGTAGAGAATCAGCTATCATAAGAGAAGCCGAATCAAGTCGTATTCAACCCATGTAATGAAGCAATTCTACTCGAAAGATGAGATGGATGGACAAGGATATGGCCAAGTTTGGAGGAGAAGAATCAATAATAATGTTTTATGGAAACGAACAAGTTTATGTAAGAGATTAGGCGGAAGTGTTAAAGGCTATTAGGAAATGAAGAACAAGAGAGGAGAAAATATTTTTGCTTAACGGAATTCTTGGTATTACTTCATTAATTACTGCAATGCTTTCATGAATGTGGCTGCAAAATTTCCATTGGATAAAACAAAAGGTTTCAAAGGTCATCGGATTTGATTCAGAAGTATTTTGGCCTTCTTCAAGAAACTCTGTAAGTTCAAATTTTTCTTTTCATCTAACTAACTAAATATTTGTAAAATCATATGAACATATTGGTTTATCTTACTCTACATTTTCCATCAAACCAAGTATTTGTAAGATCATATGAACATGTTTTGGTTTATCTTACTCTACATTATTTTTATAGGTATGAACTACATTATCACATGATAACATTTGGAATGATTATCACATGATAACAATGATTATCACATGATAACATTTGGAAAGGTACATACGAAAAAGCTTATTATGATCTTTCTTAATAATTAATCAAGAATATTACTGATTTGAACGAAATTTTGTTTAACCTAGGTTTTCTGCTCAAAGATTTTGCCTTAAGTGTAATGCGTGTCCGATGAAGTCAAAGTGTAAGTATTTTGCAAGTCCATATGTCAGGTTATGATTTTTTTTCTTTTTGTTTCTTCTTATTCTCATTTCCTTACAATAGATATATCAAATGGTATATATAGTCCCGTAAAAATATCTGAATTTAATTCTCACTTCTCACCTCCAACTTAAAACATGCCAATCTACAAGAAATCTTGAACCTTTTAACCCATTAAAACTTCCAATCAACACTGTGATTAGTTCATTTTTTCTGATTTTGGTTTACAGTTCCACATAACCAACCCAGTTACAACCCAGTTACAGTTACCTTTGATTTGGGCCTTAATTCATTGCATTGTCAATCCCAACTCTATCTCATCTCCTACCTTGATCCCAATCATGTGATTCACACTTTTCTAGTCCTTAAAAGTACTTTTATTTCAGAAATTTAAACAAATATTAAGCTAAGGATTGATTATAATGATTGTTTTTGATATTTGTGTTTTCTCAGTTCTAAAAGTTTCTCCGAAGTCGAGGCGAAAAGATACGGGAGTCGAATACTTCTATTCCTTCTTATGGTCTTGATGGTGATGCAAGCATGCAATCAATAATGTATATGGTAGATGAATGTGTTTTAACTTTTAACTAAACAGAGTGACCAAACTAACAATTGTGAGTTATTTTTTTGCGTTTCCGTCTTCTCTAATATCATAAATTTGTGAGTTATCAGACATCGCAGAAGTTGTCACTAGAGAAGACGAAAACTCAACAAATGGCTATGTTTGAAGACTACACACCCAAGGCCGTGGCTATGTGTAACAAAATGAGACATTCGCATGTGGCCAAATATTTATAAAAAAATTACAAAGGCCCATTTTTTATAGAATAAATTAATAAACCTGCAGAAGCTTTTAACTAAAGTAATTAGTAAGGTTTTCAAAAAGTAGTAAATAATTAAAAACTAAAAATAAATATTGTGATAATACACGTCTAAATTTACGTTTACAAAGCAAAACATAATAAACATGTAAGTATGGATGTAGATTTTTCTTTCTAAAAAAATGGATGTATCTTTTTATTATAATTTTTTTTCATCTAATTTTTTAGTTTTTAGCTAATCTCTCTTATTCAGAATACATACATTGCAAAAAATTCAAATAATTGACTAATTATAACTCTAACAAAATATGATGTGGAATGTTTTAGTGGATAGATTCAAAGATTTGGTTGGTAACTTTGTAGGAAAAAAGGAAGAAAATTATATATATATATATATATATATATATTTTTTTTGGCAAGTTATATTTTGTTTCATAAAAATATAATGTATTTTAAAACCGTATGTGGCCTCTATATTTCTAGCAACGGCTCTGTACACACCCCACTTGGAATAAAAGAAAACATCCAAAGACGAGTACCTATATTTTTTTTTTTGTAAGAAACACTTAAAAGATGCACGACCAAAGAATTTATCTTTGTTTAAATTTTGTTTTGGCTCGAGATTTATAAATAGTCTTTGAACACCACTATAGCATTTACTCACATGTGAATCTCCATTACTTTTCACCGTGTTTGAAATGCAAAGTTTTTGTATATTATTCGATGATTTATTAATATTTTATGATAACTTTGATGTGCTAACATTTACTTCGATTTTTGACATCTTTATTCGCTATAGTCTCGGATAATCATGTACTGGATTTTCTTGATCTCCAAAATTTGTAATTTTCTTGATCTTTATCCGAAGAGAGCGAGAAAATGCGTTGTGGTATTTTCTTGCGTATGCATTTCTAGTCTTCTTATGAATTTTCAAGCATGATGCAACCTAATTGACTTGTTTACATGCAAAAGCAGCCAAAATGTGTGAGAGATACAGCCGTTAAAAACTGAAGCACAAAATCCGGAAGATAACTCCTATTTGTCACATGCACCATGTTTACCAAGGGCCTTTATATATTACAGTATAATAAAATCTTCCTTATTCACAACTCTAATTCACAAATGAAGATAAACGGAAAGATGAGAAACCATACTGGCACAAGATATGCGTTGATACTTGCAGTGACGGCAACTGTTATATTGCATCAGCCTGATTTGGTGACCGGACAAGCTAGAGTTCCAGCTATGTTTGTGCTCGGAGACTCATTGGTTGATGTTGGGAACAACAACTTTATAGCATCCATGGCTCGAGCCAATTACTTGCCTTATGGTATCGACTTAAACTTCCGCCCTACAGGCAGATTTTGCAACGGCTTGAATTTCATTGATATGCTTGGTAAGATTTTAGACACTTGAACTAAAGTCTTTGTCGAAAATCAGTTTTTTTTTTTAGTATCTCTCATCTTACTGAAAAAGAATGAAACTGTTCTGTAAAACAGCTCGGTTGTTAGGAATCTCGTCGCCTCCGCCCTTTGCGGATCCAACCACAACAGGCGCTCGAATCCTCGGAGGAGTTAACTATGCGTCTGCAGCTGCTGGAATCCTCGATGAGTCAGGCCAAAACTATGTAATTTCTCTGAGTTTTGTGTCATCACTTTCAATTAAAAGATTGTATGATGGTGTATAGTGTTAATAGGTAGAATGATGGCTTTTGATGAGCAGGGTGATAGATACAGCTTGAATAGGCAAATGGTGAACCTAGCAGCGACACTGAGCCAGTTGAGAACGATGATGAGTCCCCAAAACTTTACGAATTACTTGGGAAAATCGCTTGTGGTTCTCGTTTTTGGAAGCAATGACTATATAAACAACTACCTTATGCCTAACCTCTATTCCTCCAGTGCGAGATTCAGACCACCTGAGTTCGCCAACCTTCTTCTAAGTCAATACGCCCGACAACTTCTTGTATGTGATACATAAAATCTCCATATAGTATTATTCTTCAATGACTCTTCTGATAATCATTTGAATCTATGTGTAGACTTTGTACAGCCTAGGTCTAAGGAAAGTATTTATACCTGGAGTAGGACCACTAGGCTGCATACCAAGCCAACGAGCCACCGCACCACCTGGAAGATGCCTTGACGGTGTAAACCAAATTCTAGGCACATTTAACCAAGGGCTAAGATCACTTGTTGACCAGCTAAACCAACGAGCCCCTGGAGCAATCTTTGTATACGGTAACACGTATGGCGCAGTTGGTGATATTTTAAACAACCCAGCTTCTTATGGTATGCCTTCTCCTAGAATATATGAATCCTAAGGGAGTTTCTTCTATGCTTTCTACTCTGATCAAACAAGGTTTATATGGTACAGGATTCAGCGTAGTGGACAGGGCATGTTGCGGGATCGGGAGGAACCAAGGAGAAATCACGTGTATGCCAATGCAGTATCCTTGTCTTAATAGGTCTCAGTATGTCTTTTGGGATGCATTCCATCCTACTCAGACTGCTAATTCAATTCTGGTTAGACGAGCTTTCTATGGCCCACCTTCCGACGCCTATCCTGTCAATGTCCAACAGATGACTCTCCTGTACTAGTTTATTTTGTTTCGTGTTTCTCGGTTTTGAATTTGTATATTATGATGCTTGAACCTGTATATCAAGCTGAAACCAAAATGCTTTTACCGCAAAATAACATATGTGCTAATGACAATGGGCATAAGTCCCATGATATGTCTAAGAGAGGACATGTTAGTTTCAAGAACATAGCATTCCGAGTTTGGTGTGCACCAAATTCCAGAAAAAGAAACACATGCATTGTCAATTTACTCCATTCCTACTCCCATCAGTTCATTTACCCCACTCCAGCTCTAACTGCATCGGATCAGTCTTTGGATGTAACGTGATCCCTTGCGTTGCTGCAGTATCAACTTGACCGGTTAGCCGACCCCAGCCCATGATGTGTGGAAGAGCAAACTGCACAAAATACAAAAACTGGTCAAATTACAATCACAAATAGCCTTTCCTTAAAGAGTATATACTTGATCCATGTTCATGAGCTATAAAACTGACAGAATTGCAATGCTCATTGTTTTTCCAGTCAATGTTTTTGGTTCTCGAACTGATATAATAGTAACAGAACAGAGAGAAATCATATCTTACACTAAAAGCTGTCTTCATCACTGCAAATTCAGCTTTTGTGACAGGAACCACAATACGGTCATTGGTTTTGAGGAGGCTATTGTTAACAGCTGCAACAAAACCGTAGAAGTTAAGTGTCTGTACATCATTCCTATTTATTAGAAAGAAACCTATTCCATACGAAAAAATTGTTTTATCGCCTTAACAACAAAACCAATACTCAGCAGAATACTCCAACAACTAACAGTTTTACTAGTATTCAGACCGATCAACCACAAGTTTATATAGATATATAAAGCCTTACTCAATGAGAAGAAGTAGCCGCTACCATCTGCGTGTGGCTTAATCGACAATGACTTCCTGACTTGACCAGCATTACTGAGGACTCAAAACACATATGTATGTCAGAAGCTGAAACTGCTCAATCAACAAGTATAGAAAAAGCAAACAAAACCTTGATTTCATGGAAGGGTCATGGAAAAACTCAGAGCTTTCACTAGAATCCATACTAATCAATGAACCAACTTCCGTAGCAGACAAAGCAAACAACTACAACAATGTACCAAACAAAAACCATTTCATCAAAACTAGAAAGATACATACAACAATCAAAGTACTGAAATGGAGAGAAAGCAGAACCTGTTTCTTTGCCCAATCATACTTGCGTTCACCAATAGAAGGCATAAAAGTCATCATCACAGAACCACGACGATCAATCCGAAGATTCCCAGGCTTAACACAAATTATACACAGTAAGTAATCAAGAATCAATCTTTAAAGTCCTTAAAGACAAAAATGGGTTTTTTTGTGTGTGGGCATACCTCGATTTTAGCGAAAGTGGGAAGACAAGGTTCAATAGAGAGAGCAGCTTTGCCTTTGAAGATAGCATAAGGTGCGAACACACGACCACTAGGCTTTGGGGTATCTTTGAAACAAGTAAAATCAAATTAGGGCAACGCAACGGTTAGATCAGACAAACGAAGCAAAGAAAGGAACTTACCACGTCTTTGGGTAGGAGAAGAATCAGCCCAGGTTGCGAAACCACGCAGAGACGAAGAAGCTACAACTTTTCCTTTGCTTTGGTCGTAAAGGCTCCTGCTTTAAGAGGAAAACAAACATAGAGATGACATTAGAGAGAAATGGGTTCGAGGGTTTTGATTTTTTGAGGGGGAAGGAGGAATTAGGGTAACCTGGAGAGCAAAGAGCGAGCTTGTTTCATCATCTTCTACACTGCCGAGTGAAACGAGAGAGAGAAGAGAGAGTATTGCGTCACTTGGGGTTTTTTGAGGTTTTATAATTTACCCGATTAATAACCCGACCCATACAATATAACCCGTTTCCTAAAGGGTTGTTTACCTTTATACACACTTTTTTGAAACTATTAACTATTATACACACTTTATCCGATTGGGGCACTTTTTTGGGTTTTATTCTTTCCGAAAGTCTCTACTATCCTTATAGTAAATACACTCTAGACTTGTAAGTAACTGTGGATAAAACCTCTCTTAAACCATGGTTTAGTTACTTTATTTCCCAAAAAGTAAAAGTATATATTATTTTATTTCGTCTTCGTCTTCGTCTTCGTCTTTATCTTCTCTCCAACAGCATCGATTTCTCCGTCGTTCCCGGCGATGATTCTAGGTCAGTTTCTTAGTCGGTCTATGTTAAAAAATAGTGATAATTTAGTTCTTTCCTCCGATTATTGGTTTGATTTGTCTCTCGATTTTGGTTTCTATTTGTATTATCTCTGTTCTTATTTCACTTGCCCTTTTTCGTGTGGTCTGACACATTTTCCGGTGAATTTAGGCCTCGCGAAGTGTTTGAGTGTCAAAGAAAAGCAAGATCCATAACCCATTTGGTGTTTTAATGGAAGGTATATGTAGTTCATATGAATTGATTTGAGAACGCTTTTGTAATTCGTAGATCTGTCTCTTTACTAGTCGTCTTATTGTGTTTGATTTGTTATGCAGAAACGAAGGTATGCGAGGAATATTCTGGGCTCGACATGGGCTACCTCCAAGATTGCTTGCTACGAATATGTATCGTGACTGTCGTCTCAATATTTACACTCGGCCCGACATTTTTTCATTTGTGCGGAACAACTTGAAGGTCATGAGAAGTTTGAGATTATTAGAAGGTCACCTTTTGGAAGGCTTTTTGATTTCCCAATTAGCCATTTACCACCGTCTAACAAACTTATACATGGTCTTCTATGTCGTATCAAGTACTGACCACGAAGTAGTATGGTTAGTGTTCAGTGGTCACCCTATGAGATTTTCACTGGTTGAGTTTGAGGCAATTACTAGACTATATGTTGTGATGAGTTTCTTAACTGCTATGACCAAGAAGAGAATGGTGGTCAAAACTGGGAAAGAAAGCTAGTGGGACCATCATATTGGTTTTAATCCAAATGCTATTGGGTGTTGGAATGTTTTGTAATATTTAGAGTCTCTTGTCACGTGGATGTTTTGATGTATTAGGCTATTTAGACTGTTATTGTTGATGGATGCTTCCACCAAGTAATTATAGTTATTTTGTCGTATGACTTGTAGTAGGCTAGTAGCCATAGAGTATTAACCACGATGCAATGTACACATGTACATACATTTAGGGAGTATGTGTACGTGTAACGCCTAAACCATGAATTGTATTAGTTGAGTGTGTAAACCTTAAAACTTAAACCCTCGACGATCCATATGTTTACACGTTTACGCTCATACTATAATCATACTTTTAGCGTTTGTATAGACAACAAGCCCTAAAGCCTAACACTAGACAACAAGTTCTAAATTTTAAACCATATGGTGTAACCTTTAGCATTTGTATTAACCATATCATGTTGTCCAAGATGCAGTGTACACATGTCTAAATGAAATTTAAGTATACTGACCATAATCGTGCGAACATTGAAAATTGGGAGAGTAGTCAATTGACACCAAACTCATGGTCAACGGTTTACGGTCACTACCCATGCTGAACAATATACCCGGACTTTTATCATATGCACTAGTGGTCACGGTTTCATGGACACATAACGAGACCCAACCACTTGACTGATATACATCTTTAAGCTTCCCTTAAACTGAGAAGTAGACTTGCATGTGATACCATCAAAGCAATTCCAATAAAATATCAATATCGATTATAAGAAAAGACAAACAAAATCTCCATTCGAAAATTCATGGGTAAATGTTGGGCAAGTTGTCACCCACAAGAACCCAACCACAAAATACTAGTCGTCACCCAAGAACACAACCACAAAAGATGAATTTAAAAAGAGATGAAACATAATCGAACTTATTTGCGGTGGCTCCATAGGCAGTGTTACAAGCAGCCTTTCTAATGCTCTGGCAATCCAAGTACGAGCTCCCACATGTTCAATCATCTCAGCATTTTTGAAAGTCCCTTAAATCTCTCAAGTAAAGTTTACAGGAATCTATTTCAAAATTGTATATGAAATCCACCGATCGATAAACTTGCTGTTGTTGATTCAATTGATTATAGAGACTTGACTTCATTTGATTACCGAAATCTCCTCTGTCTCCGCTGTGAACTACCATAGGTGCAGCCGAATATCTCTTTTCCATTGTCATGTTCACTACGTCTTATCCCTCTGTTTTTTCCGAGTTCACGTTCTTTCTCTCTATGGTCACGACATTTGGCTTTGCAACCCTCCACTTTTATTCCTCGCCGGTGTACCTAACTATTTATCTCCACCACCGACGATTCTGTCCGCGTTCCTCTGTCTTATAAAATCATCAATGGATCTCAAGTTCTCAACCTTACGATACTGGACAATCACAATCATTTTGAACCTCACGATTAGATTAAAAAACATATAAAACCAACAGTTGTGGACATAAGTAAACATAAGCATTTTTGGCAGTATTAACACGTGAGTTCATTAACTCAACCAAAGTTTGTGGTTTGGTTAGGGGCAAAACTGGCAAAAGAAACACTTTTTATCCTTGAAAGTGTGTCAATCTCAACAAGTGCCTTTAAAAAATAATACTTATAAAAAAATGTGTATAAGAGTAAAAAAGTATTTCCTAAATATGACTTTTAACGGCCCAATAGGCTTTTTATTGAAATGTGCTCGCTCTTAGGAAATCAATATCCTTTGTGTGGTTTCTGGTTTGGGAGTTGTGGATTTTGGTTTGGGAGTTGTGAATTTTGGTTTTTGAATGAATGGTGATTTTAGGCCTGGGAATTTTTCCCGTAACCGAAGTACCGACCCGAACCAATCCGAAATTATCCGAACCAAATCCGGATCGAGTTTTTCAAAATATTTGATGGATCCTGTATGTCTACATCCAAAAAACCAAAACCGAACCGAAAACCGAATGGGTATCCGAAATATCCAGAATATAAATTAGTTTACAGATATATTAGTTTAAGTTAGGTATGTGTGGATAGTTTGAGTAAATTTTATGATTTTTCTCTTGTTATTAGCCTGTTAATTCGGTTGGTTCGAATATATTTATGTATTTTTTATATAGTTCAGATAAAAGGTAGTTAATTTAGGTATATTAGTTTAAGTTTTATAGATTTTATTATTATTATCTTTAGATAATTTGGATATTTTCAAATTCTATGGATAAAGTACGTAAATTGAATGAAAATCGAAACGTTTTAGATAATTATCGATTTTCATTATTAAAATCCGAATCGATCCGAAACCGACTAATACCGATACCTAAATGGATACTAAACTCTTCTACCCCGAATATCCGGATCTGAATGGATCTTATCCGAATCCGAACATCCGAATTTTCAGGCCTAGGTGATTTATTTAAATTTTTAGTTTTTTTATTTGAAATAATTGACTTACTATATTAAATATGTCTTTTAAAGTTTTTGTTAAACCATTAAAAGTAATTTTGTGTGTTCAGTATCAACAAAATGAATATCTAGTTTTGCTAACAACAAAATATATTCTGTTTTCATAAAAAAAATAAAGTTCATAACAATTTATAAATAGTATATAAGATATATATGTTATAATTCATAAAATGAAACAGAAAACAAAATCTGATTTGGGTAAATTTGATAGATATATTGTTATTTACAAAAGATACAATAATAATAATGAAAATAAACTATCCATATCCATGGCTTTTTGTGAGGATGAAATCCAAAATTAATTAATTTGTAAAATTGTTAAAACAACTTTACTCTTTCTTTTCTTTTTTTTTCAAAATCTTGGTTGCTATAAAATAGTAGAGTTTTAGAAAAAAAACCAAAAAATCACTTACAGAAAGAAGAAAAAACGTTTCACTTGGTGGTTTTCTCATTCATTGATCCTGGATTCTGCGTGATTGTGTTACACTTCTTTTGCGGGTTTGTGTCTCTCATGAAAAGTTTCAATCTTTAATTTCATAATCTGTATTTGGGTTTTGTCCTTTCGTTTTAATCTTCTTTCTTCTCAGGACCAAGCTATGGGCGTCGACTTTAGTAATCCTGAGAAACATGGGTTTGATTTTGGAGCATTTGTCGGAGACTTGGCTTTTGAAGATGACTCAAGCAGGTAAATTCGAGTACGAAACATGCTTCTGATTACAATCATTTCCTTTGTTAAAATTGACATCAATTTCTCCACTTTTTTATCTGGACAGTGAGGATATATCACTGGAAGGGCTTCAGCAAGAGCTACAAGACTGTGAAAGTGATGAGGTAAACTCTTCACAGAACTAAGATCAAAGTTATAAAGGAGTGTTTTTTATACTCTGATTTTAGTTAAATACTCTCTAATGGGTTAACCATAGACTCTTAAATCCAAGTATATAATGTCTTCTTGATGTTGTTTGTGTGTCAGTTCAGGTTGTTGTCAATATACTATCCAGTGGTGCTAAACTTAGAGAATATGCTAAAGGGGTAGAAAACAATCTATGGAAGGTCGAATCAGATTCAATTCAGGTTGCTATTTGTCCTGTAATTTATGTTTTCTGTTTACAAGTTTGGGACTTTCTTCAGTCTTGTAAATGGCTTACTTGAATGCTTTAGTACCCTCCATGAATACACAGGATTACATAAAAGAAGGTGGTAATCTAGTCTCACTTCACGGTCAGATTCGTGACTGTGACGGTATCTTGTCACAAATGGAAACCTTCCTCAGTGGACTTAAGGTATATAAGAGTTACATAATTTGTGTGTATGGGTTTATTTCTCCTTATTCTGACTTTTGCATATCTAATGGGAGGAACTTGTCCCTATCATTAGCTTCTTTGTAATCTAAGTGCACTCTTTGCTTCTTCTTTTCTTCCAGGAAGAGATTGGTTTTATAAGTTCAGACATAAAGGTTCTTCAAGAAAAATCAATGGATATGGATTTGAGATTGAAAAATCGCAGGGTATAGCCCATCAGAAACCACTATAACTATTTGCTCTTGCTGCTTCCACCTGTGACTCATCTAAATGAGATTTTCTATTTGAAAACAGGTGGCTGAATCAAAGCTAGCAAAATTTGTCGAAGACATTATAGTGCCACCAAAGATGATAGATGTGATTGTTGATGGAGAGGTATTTTTCAAATTCCCGTTTTTATGTAGCTTTGATATATTTGTAGGATCTCTACGTGTAGTGTATGTGGTTATCTTTTCTTTTTGTTTCTGGTTCTGTAAGAATTACTGATTTGGTTCATTGCATATGCTGTGCTCTCACAAACGTAGAGGAAAACTACATTTTAAGCTTGGTATATGTGCGACTATGGGCAAGAAACGAGATTTAGTAAATTATCTTCATATAGTTTTGTTACACCATATAGTCCTTCTATCTATATGTCCCCTGAGTAGGTGTATTTGTAAAACTGTAAGGTGCAGTATACGTTGGATTGCTGATGGTATTTTTATTTCTAATCTGATTGTATTGCTATGTTCCTTTTTCAGGTGAATGAAGAGTATATGGAAATGCTTGAAATTTTGAGTAAGAAACTGAAATTTGTAGAAGCAGATCCTGCAGTTAAAAGTTCCAAAGCGTTAAAAGATGTAGAGCCTGAGCTCGAAAAGCTCCGGCAGAAAGCTATTTCCAAGGTTATGGATCTACTTTTTCTGTTACCTGATACAAACAATTATACATTTAGCTGAAGGGAATGTGATAGGTCCAAATAGTTCGTATCTATTAACTCATTACATTACATGCCTATTTCTTAAAGCTGTTAATTGCTGGGTAAATAAGTACAGAAAGTTAACTTCCTAATACTCATTCTCATTGTTGCCTTGTTGGAGTATAGCCCAACTTGTTCTACCTCATTGTCATTGAGATGAATTATTGGTCCTTCCCTCGAAAAATATTTATGGCAGCAAAATAATATGACGTTGGATATCATTAACATGTAAAATAAAACAACTCCGCCAACAACACGCATGAAAAATACAAAGCAAGATAACTACCAAATCGTTTGTAAGGTGATGAATACATACACAACTATGAAGAAATAAGTCAACAGAACATGCAAGACAGGAAATGTTGCCCAATAGTAGTTTCACTAAAAATATAACCAAGTGAAGGGGCTTGGAGAGCATAACTCACTTGTACTTTAATAACACACTCTGTTGAAGAATCTGAATGTTTGTTTTGGGTTTCCTCAGGGCTATAAGCTTCTGGACAATAAAATCATACACCTGCAAAACGGAAATAAATCTATTGCATGAGAACAGAGTTAGAATGCTTCCTTGACGTCATGCCCTTTCAGCATTGGAAGAGAACAAACACAAACGGCGTGGATGTAATACAGTACTAAGAATTCACCCCAGAAGGCAACTTTTTTTCCACACTTCATTCATTTGAATCCACACTTCATTCATCAATTACAATTTAATGATAGATATATTATCTCCTTCCTCAAAGAACATGGGAAAGAAGTGTTTATGGATGTCCGTGCTGCATACATTGATACCATGAACCAGGTGATTTTCTTTATCTTGTTTGATTACTAGAACGATTCTGCAACTCTTCTATATAGTCTTAGTTGAATGAGGAAGGAATAAACAGATAGATTTGTCTGCAAAAGGTAGTGAATAACAGATCCTACTGCAGGTTACATGCAAGTAGTTCTTCTTTTCTTGTATTCTCACTAGAGTTATTGAGCTGTGATGATTAAATGCTCTATGCAGGTTAGATGAGAAAAAGCTGTATGTTAGCTTTGGCTTTTAATTGTTTTTGAACCTAATGTATTGTGCGATATTGTTTCAGGTGTTGAGTGCATATTTTCGTGCTTATATTCAAGCACTTGAGAAACTGCAGTTAGATATAGCCACATCATATGACTTGATTGGGGTGGAGACTAGAAGCACCGGCCTCTTCGCAAGAGCTAAGGAGCCACTAAAGAACCGTTCTGCCGTTTTTACTTTGGGTGAGAGGATAAATATTATACAGGTATTCATCACTCAGGGATAAGCATTGCTTATTGAATTATTTTCGGCCATTGTACACGCTTTGGTGAATTTGTTATATAGTATGAGTTACTTTTGTGGTTCTTAATTTAGAAGATGATGCATGGTGATCGTCTTTACAAAAAAAAAACTTGAAATTGCATTAACTTAATGTTCACCATTGGCTTTATTTAGGAGTGTGCACACTTATTTTTTGGTTCAGATATTTTGGTTAGGTTTGTATTAAAGGAATCAAATCTTATCTGGTTTATTTCTTTACATTTCATTTTTGGTTTTTGAACAATATGTCTCTTCACATAGATGTAACTTTCAGTTTTTTTTTCTTGGATTAATTGGGTTCAGTATCGATTTGGTTTTTCTGGTATAGAAGTAGCAATTTTGTTTGGTTTAACAGTATTAGTTACGCTACTTTCACTTGACCTTTTTCTGTTTTCCTTATAGTTGAATTGAAGGTATTGTATTCTAAAAGTTTGTTAAAAAACTAAAGTTTCAGTATTATGTCTGCTGTAGGAAATTGATCAACCTGCTATGATCCCGCACATAGCCGAAGCCAGCTATCTCAAATATCCTTATGAAGTGCTCTTCAGGAGCTTGCACAAGCTACTTATGGATACAGCTACTTCTGAGTTCTGTTGACTTTTCCCCTTTTCTATTTGTGTTATTGTAGCTCATCACTAAAGCCCTGGTTAATGTCATTTGGCTTCATTTTAGCAGGTATATATTTTGTGCTGAATTCTTTGGTGCAGAGTCCATATTTTACGAAATTTTTGCGGGTACATTCTAATCTGTATCCCTTTTGTACAAATAGAACTCCTTCCAACATAGTTAGAATAGTTGTTACATATTTGATATAGTGTTGAGCATGTAAGAAATATCATGTCTGCTTCCGGATAGAAAGTTGAATTCATTCTATTATATAATTGATAGGATGATAGTAGCAACGGTTTTGGAATAAATTCTGAATTCACCATGATACAGGTCCATTTTCAGTCATCGATGAGCAGTTCAGTCCCGTTCTTTCAAACTGTTTTGATGCTATCGGCCTGATGCTTATGATTCGCATTATACACCACCATCAGGTATTAACTATGACCCCGTTACTAGTTTACATGTGCTTTGTTGAGTCTCTTGGAGTAATTTATTTAGCATCCCCTTTGCATTTTTAGTCGCATACGTATGTGAGAATGCATTAGAAGTTAGTGGTATGGTTTGATATTTATCACTTAGCATTTGAAGGAGGAGCCTTAATGTCTTGCAAACTAGTGATCAAGATATAGTAGTTTTTAGGAAAGGTGTTTCTGTATTATATACTGGACCACATAGGCATTTCACGACCAGACTATATTTTGCGTCAACAGCATGATAATCTAGTATAGCTTATAATGTATTATTTATTTTCATGATCCCAGTGCAAGGTTCATAATGGTTTAATGTCCACTATGTGTTTTAAGCAATGCTTAATTTGTCATCTTTTATGCAGCTTATCATGTCTCGCCGGAGAATTCCATGCCTGGATTCATATCTGGACAAGGTTCATAATTCCATTTCTCTGTTATTCTGTTTGATATACTCTTAAATGTATATGTTGCAGTTAAAGCAAACAAAATATTTCATTATTATTGTGCTTATCTGCAGCTGTTTTCACTTGGTCACTATATTTTGAGACTTTTTTCTTTCTAGTATAACTTTGAAGGCCTTGTATAGGTTCTAGATATAAGTTCATAGATGTGGCTATGGTTGGTTTCCTTAGGGGCCATATTCTTCTCCCAGTTAATCTTTTTCATTTTACAAATTGTATAGGTGAATATTTCTTTGTGGCCTCGTTTCAAGATGGTGTTTGACGCACACCTCAGCAGTCTACGGGATGCAAACATAAATTCTTTATGGCAAGATGATGTTCATCCTCACTATGTCATGAGGCGTTATGCTGAATTCACCGCTTCGTTAATTCACCTAAATGTTGAATATGGAGATGGGCAGGTTCGTTACAAGTATTCCCACAATCTCTAATGATATGTGTTACCTGATCTCTAATGATATGTGTTACCTGAACAACTCATCACTCAAAGCGCTTAACATTGTCTATGCAACTCTGCAGCTTGATATAAACCTAGAGCGTTTAAGAATGGCTGTAGATGGCTTGATTCTCAAGCTTGCAATCATGTTCCCAGAGTCAAAGCAGCAAATTGTGTTTCTCATAAACAACTACGATATGACAATTTCTGTGCTGAAGGTGAGTTGCATCCTTGGCCGTCTCATGCTAAGAGCACCCTTGTAGACAAGTGCTTGGTTTGAAATGCCTTTCTAATTCAGTCAGCATATCCGAATTTTCATTCATGTCTTACCTACCAGAGGAAACTATTTTGATCATCTTCCTGCATCTTAATTCCAGGAAGCTAGACCTGAAGGTGGGAAAATTCAAATGCATTTTGAGGAACTAGTAAAGAGCAACACTTCGTTATTTGTGGTAAGGGACAATGTTGCACTTTTTTATTTCCTTTAAATTTTTGAACTCATGTTGCCTTCATGGCTTTAACACAAGCATGGCACTGTAGTAGCCTACACCTTAATTTTGATGTCAACTCACTCTCGTTCAGTTTTCAAGGACAGTGATTTTTGTTTGATCAAGTAAACAAAGACCATAATACGATAGTAACGTTTGGTGTTGCTATGTGTCCATTTATTATTTTGTTCATTTGTCTTATTTCGCAGGAAATATTGATGGTGGAGCATTTCAGTGATTTAATCAAATTTGTCAAAGCTCGAGCATGTAAGCAGCTCGTTCCTTTATTTTTCCCGCGCTCATTATTTGTTTAAGTCAAATAAACACTAAACTGTAAAGCACATTGCAGCTGAGGATTCAAGCTCAAATCCAGAGAGGTCCATAACAGTTGCTGAAGTAGAGCCACTGGTGAAGGACTTTGGAAGCAGATGGAAGACCGCGATAGAATTGATGGACAAAGATATCATGACTTCTTTCAGTAACTTCTTGTGTGGTACATATATTTTGGAAGCTGCATCGGAACAACTTTGGCTCTATTACACTAGACTCACAGACTGCATCAATGAGATAGATGGTGGATCCGCTCTCAATAGGGATATTGTCTCCATTATGTCTTTGGGGATCGAGATCAGGAAATACATCAAGATTTTTTTTAATGTAACATATGTAGCTGCTTGTGAAGAATATATAAGATAAGTCAAATCTTTCCGTGTGTATTGGATACTTTCATGGCAAATTTGAGAACAGAGAGTGCAGTTGCCAATTGTTGCAAGCTAATACTCTTACTGGTTGAAATTGCAACCTGAAGTTAAGTCACACATGCAACAAAGAATCGTCTTAGGTTCATTTCATTAATCGATTTCATCACTAATATCGGTAGATACCAATTTCATGCATGCTTGGTATAAAAATTTATATGATAATTAGCCAACAATTTTAGTAAGTTTATATGCGTGAACGTCAAAACTTCCCTTTCAACAGTTAGATAGAAATGAATAAAGTGAAAGTTTGTTTTAGAAAAGTTAACGTGTTATCTAGGGGTGGGCAAATTACCCGTAACCGAATTACCGAACCGAACCCGACTTAAATTACCCGATCCGAACCCGACCCGAATTTATAAAATACCCGATCGGGTTCTATGTTTCTAAACCCGAAAACCCGAATCCGAACCCGGACCGAACCGATAACCGAACGGGTATCCGAACTAACACAAATATAAATTAAACCAAAGATAATTGGATGTAAGGTTAGATATGTTCATGTATTTTAGATAATTTCTATAACTTTTGGTTCATTTGAATAATATGGATTATATTCGGATAAAAATAACTAAATTATCAACACTATTTGAATTTTTAAAATTTTGTTTTTGATATTTTCTCGGGTATTTTTGGATAATTTATGTAAACAGTAATAAAACCGAATTTCTTTTTCGATATCTATGTTCATTTGAATTTTTGTTTTGAAGTTTTTGATCAATTTGAGTTCTATTCAAATTCATATTTGAAGTATATTTTTAAATAGATTGCACATCGGATATAACCGAACCCGAACCGAACCCGAAGTCATTTTATCCGAACCCGACCCGAATTCATAAAATACCCGATAGGGTACTAAACCCCATTACCGAAGTACCCGAAAAACCGAAATACCCGACCCGAATCCGATAGGATATCCGAATGTCCAGCCCTAGTGTTATCTATACATTTTGATGAATAGATTTGAAGAAGTAAACTAGTAAACCGTGTAATGCTGAAGAAAATATGTCAATCTGATGGTATACAAATTTATATGCTAATTAGCAAACAATTTTAGTAAGGTTTTCTCCTTTTGGTGTTAGACTTACGCGTTATACGACTCAAGAAGTTAAACTAAAGTAATTCCCACTCACAATGTTGTTGGTAACAAACTCTGAGATTTCTCTATAAATATTCACATTTGTGTTTTAGTCTCAAACACAAAACACAAAACACAAAACACAAACACAAACACACAAAATATCATTAACTAGAGAAGAAAGAAAAATGGAGAATACAAGCGTAACACTTCCTGAAGAACTGATAATAGAGATTCTTTTACGGATGCCTCTGAAATCCTTGGTGAAATGCACCAGCGCTTCAAAGCAAATAGCATCTTTAATCCGCGACAAACAATTCAGAGATCGTTACCTGGTTCGTTCGATGGAAATGCCTCGATTGTTGTTCATCGACCATGAACTACATGAACGTGATTTCTTGTTTCACTCTGTTTATCAAGCGGAACCATTGTTGTCGTCTGGTCAACAGCAGATGCGTATTTCTCTAGACTTGCAATGTATCATTTCTCCCATCCGAGGTTTGATTTGTCTTCAAGAACAAACTAAGGTTTCGATTTGCAATCTCGGTGCAAGAAAGTTTCGGATTTTACCAAAGATCCAAGCGCGTAAAGAAGCGGCCATAGCAACCTTTTTCGGATACGATGAAGATGTATTCAAGGTTTTGAGCATGACTAACTCAAAGTTTGATGAATACGAAGAATCTAAGGAACATCAAGTTTTTATAGTGGGATCGGGTGAAGAATCTTGGAGACCGATCAGTTGTAAGCAACATCATTCTCCAGTTACACAAGGACTATGTAAAGAAGGAGTTTTGTACTATGTAGCTCGGTCCGGTAGGGAAAAATATATGGTAATGAGCTTCAATGTGCGTTCTGAAGAGTTTACCGTCATTGAATTACCGGTGGGTGTCAACATTGGTAAACTTCTTCGCAAGCTGGTGAATTACAATGGGAACATTGCCTTAGTGGATTACGATGGCTTAGACTTTGGAGTTGTAATTGAATTGAATGGCAATGGATTTTTCAAAATATGGGTTAGGGATGAAGGTAAAGGAACATGGTCGAGAAAAGACATTAAGATTCCTCGTTGGAAAGAAACTGTTGGAGATATGAAGCTTTATTTCAAAGGTACCATTGGAACCGGAAAACTTGTTTTCGCAACAAGCTTTGTGGATACGGGATCATTCTTTGTGTTGTATTATGATCATACAGTCGAAGGAGGTAATCTCAATCTAGTTAACATTGAAGGAGTGGCTCCTAAGCTTAGAGGTGACCTTCAAAAAGTTTCAACTACTTTCAAAGTTCAAACTTTCTTGGATCATGTAGATAGTCCTTGGCTTATATAAGGAACAGGAGTTGGTGCATTGACTATGAAAAAACTGATTGGTTTCGTCTCTCAACTAGACTTATTATTGCTAAATATATTATGCTAAATAATAACGAAATCCACATGCAAGTAGCAGTGGTACTAGTCGGTTTTCATTTCCATTGTCGCTAATATTTGCTATGATAAATAATAATGTTTGACCAGTTCAGATGTAACTTCAATAGCATTTCTATTTTTGTTTCTCTGGCCGTGGGGGCCTTTTTATGTAACAACTTTTGGGTTACCAAAGAGTTGTAAATTTTATTATTAAACAGAGAAGGAACTCATCCAACTTTGTTTGCAGTAAAGACTGTTTATACACTAGAAACTAAACAAACGATTAACAAGATAGCAAGAGATCAATAGACCGAGCTAAAATATGTTTCGATTCCAATCAGAACTAAACTCATCTTAAGACAAAATACGAAGCACAATTCTTCAAATATACATTCAATTTTCATCAAAATGCATTCAATGAGGACCTTTTCCAGAGAAATTAGGTCTAGTGGTGGTAGAGGAATCGCAAAGCCCTAACTTTTTCTTCTAAGAATGACTTACTTGAGTCGCAAGCCTCCTGCTTTAAAGCAAACAAAGAAAAAAATGTGTATGGTATAAGAAGTAAACCATTTATGTGTGATTCAAATTGTATGCGAAGATTAAAGTACCAAAACGTGTATGGTGAAAGTTTTATGCTTGGTATAAAAATTAATATGCTAATTGGCCAATAATTTTAGTAAGTTTTTTCCGCCTGAACATGAAACCTCACTTTCAACAATGGGTAATTGTAGTGTATAACAAAAAAAAAAATTATAACTCATCCAATAGCACAATTTACTATGCTGCTCTATATTATGTATTAATGACAAAAATGCCCTAAATGACAAACTCAGTTTTTGGGTTTGGGTTAACTATTCCAAAATTAGGGTATAGTTTTAGGAGGTAGGGTTTGGGTTTGGGGTTTAGGGTTTAGTTTTGAATGTTAAATTTTTGGGTTTGGGTTAACTATTCCAAAATTAGGGTATAGTTTTAGGGGGTAGGGTTTGGGTTTGGGGTTTAGGGTTTAGTTTTAAATGTTAAATTTTTGGGTTTGGGTTAACTATTCCAAAATTAGGGTATAGTTTTAGGGGGTAGGGTTTGGGTTTGGAGTTTAGGGTATAGTTTTATTGGGTAGGATTCGGGTTTGGGGTTTATGTTATAGTTTTAAGGGTAGGATTTAGATTTGGGATTTAGGGCTTAAAATGTAAAAGCACCACCTCAAGTTTTTGTCCTATTGTTAATTTCCTTATTACAATTATTACATAGCTATTACATAAATTAAATTAACAAATTGCGTTACTTTGCAAAAACACCCTTCAACAATTGTGTACAAAAAGATTAAAATGAATTGTTGAAATAAATTTTTTTAGCATGTTATCTATATTTTGACGTGTGATTCAATTGTATTTGAAGAAATAGATAAACTACTAGTAAAAACATTCGTGTTAACTAGGGTTAGACTCGCCCGTTGGGCGAGTTTTGTTTCTTTTGATATTCTTATGTTATTTTCCTATGTTTGGAAACTATATCATATATAACGTGTACTGCAAATTATTTATTTTAGTATATATCTTTTACATTCATTAACATATTATAATATCATATGTTCAATCATTAATTTGAGTGTGAAATTTTGTTTTTGTTGAAATTCTTCCAATTTGGCATTTGATTTTAAATAAATAATTTTTAGTTTCTAGAAACAGATTATTTTATTTTTAGTTGCTTCTATATTAACCATATTTTAGTCATAATGGTGTAACATGCATAATAATATATTTACTTTTTCTTAAACACTTTAAAAGTATTTTTTCCTAGATTTTAGTATTAAAAGCATTGATTCAAATATTGAATTATCAAATAGGTAATTTTTTTGGATCATGGTGTATAACTGCGTACACATTTACATAAAAATCATATATCATGCTCCCTATATTTTGTTGTATAATTCATGAATAACGCGACCATTCATTTTTTAACTTTATATATATCAAAACTCAATTAGTTATTTATTTTAAATTATGGTATTGCAACATTTTCAATTTTTTCTTTTATACTTCCAAACACTCAATTATATTGAATAATTTTTTTTTTCTTTTGGACAAATCTTATATTCCAAATTTTTACTTTACTTTCTCCTGAATATTTTTGATATCCTTTAGTGAGATCATATATCCTATTTCTCATTAAACCTTCAGCCTCATAGCAATCGGCGGAAGCTCAATTATGATGCTTTAATAATTGAATCATTTAATCTATTTTTGTTTGATTATACCTCATGTCGCTTATTTACATTTTATTCATTGCTCTTATATGTAAACTCATAATGTTTTGATTATTTTCTAAAGAATTTTATTATAAATGATATACATTCACTATTGTATTTTTAGTTTAGAAAATAAAATACTCAAATAATCCTAAAACATCGTTCGCGTGATACATGAGTTTTATAATTTTATTAGCTTAGCGACAAAATTTTGATTTTACCATTTACATTGTATACCTCTTATCTTTTAAATAATGGTATTATAACACTTTCAAAGTTGTCTTTCATCCTTTCATAAAATTCAAATATAACATAATGAAAAAATTGTATATTCCAAATTATCATCTTATTATCTCATCTTTACTAAGATGGTTCAATAGCTTTTTAGTGAAATAATATATATTCTTTTTTTAGATTGACAACTCCTTAACAATTGTTTGACACTGAAATTATTTAGGTTTTTTTCTTTGATTCTTTGTTGTCGTTTATAATTTGATCCATTTGTTCTTATATGTATATTTATTTTACATATTTCCAACTTCTTAAACTGATTACATATATAAAAAACTTTTAAGCAAGAAGGTCAACTCGTTGTTTAGAATTTACCATTATATTTATTTTACTTGTTTAACCAATTTTTTACTTACTTGTTTAAACTCTAAATATATTTACTGATTTTCGTTTTTTAATTTAATTAAAAAGTGTAGTAGTTATTAGTAACAATAAATATACATAAACGACATCATCTTTAGTGAGAAGGTTCAAGTCCTTGTATTGAAACAATATATATTATTTCTCTTTAGATCAACAACATCTTAACAGTCGTTTGACATTCAAATTATTTAGATTTGTTTTATTTGATTCTTTGATGTTGTTTATATTTTTATTCATTTGTTCTTATATGTATATTTAATGTACATATTTCCAATTTTTGAAACTGAATATATAAACTTGTATTGTTATCATAAAATCCATTTATTGTTGAAATTATATTTACAACAATAAAATACTCAAATTAATTTTACATGTACTACTTTTAGCTATTCATTGACTTATTTTCGTATTTTATATTTAATTAGATTTTTTTTACCTATAAGTAACAATAAATGACAATTAAAACTAAAATTAATTTGTAAAAAAATGATTTGCCTATGTGGACACCTTAGATGAAGAGAGGAGTGTGCTATTATATATATGATTTGCTATTGGTTTAGACTAAACCATTGTAAATTAAGTTTAGTTGGTTTATGATAAACCGACGTTCTCTCTCTCATATAAAGAGTGAACTAATGTAACAGAAAACATTTAATGAGAATAACAACTTTTCTCCATTTTTTTTTCTTTTTTTCTTGTATGAGTGTTAAATTTATTCAAACCAAAAAACCGTTTTTTACAACTATTGCGACTTTTGTTGAATCTTTATTCTTTTACATCAAATGTTAACTCGATTGAAATGTCAACCAAGTCTCCATGCCCTTCTCATATCTTTGATCACCAATTTCCCGAATAGTTGATAGTTGGTTTCGTACTTGTTTATCGATGAACTGGATCAGTTGCGTTGCCATAAATGGGGCTGTTCCATGCCTTCAATTGTTCCATTCTCTCCATATTGTGTGGATCGTTGCTTGAAACACATGCCTTAGGAGAAAGAGATGGATGTGATCTCGTGAAAGGTCAACCAATATCTCCATTATGAGATTCCAATCCGTAGTATAGTTTTGCCCAAGGAGCTTACCCGTCAGGCCTTTCCATACCTTCGATGAGAAGACACAATCAAAGAAAAGGTGGTTTCTACTCTCAATATTGCCTCTGCATAATACGCAGCTGCCGTCAACACCAACATTCCATAGGATCATCCGATCACCTGTGCTTAATGGGTTCCGTGTAGCTAACCACGCATGGAAAGAGTATTTGGGAGTTGCGTGCAAGAATCATATCCCCTTCCACCATGAGGTGAGAGGATTAGCTTCACGTACAAGTTCCCAAGTTGCTTTAGAATTGAATTTTGGTTGGAAAATACCTTCTTTTTTCCTCCATAGTACTACGTCTTCCTCATGTGATGGAGTTTTGTTTCATTTCTCCTCTATTACCTATTCTATGGTGTTATATGCCTCTAGCCGGTGGTTTCTCCTGCGATGGTTGCGCACCGCATGTTCTACCGTCGTGTGGTAGGGTATTCCAAGATCGATACAACCTCGCATTCCCACTATATCGATTAAACATCCTTTGGATGACCAAATATCAAGCCAAAAAGAAGTGGTTACACCATTGTGAACCTCCATTCGTGTAAAGTTGTGTGCTAACTCCCTGTACTTTAGAGGTTCTTCCACATCCAAGAACACAAAGAAGATGTCTCCTTTACTGTCCAAAATGATCCTTTGCGGATTAAGTGCCGGCGTATCCAGTTAACCCACATAGAAGAGTGAGCCGATAGAATTCTCCATATAAGCTTTAAACAACTTACTTTGTTAGCCTCTACTAGTGGTGTCAAACCCAAGCCCCCTTCTGCCTTAGGTTTGCAAACTTCACTCCACGAGATTTTAGCCTTGTTTCCATTTAACTCCGGACCTGACCACAAGAATGCAGCGCAAAGTTTGTCGATTTCCTTCAAGCAAGCTTTGGCCAATCGAAAAGATGAGATCCAAAAGTTGGTAAGACTGTAGATGACAGAACCGATGAGTTGAAGACGTCCTGAGAAAGAGAGATATCTTGCTGTCCAAACACTTATTTTACCACGAATTTTTTCTAACAAGGGAGAATAATCATGGGCAGTCAGTCATACGCTTGGTCAATAATGGAAGCCCCAAGTACCTTACTGGCAGTAAACCTGAACCAAATGAGAACTGATCTAGGATGGTAGTTTGATTCTCCTCGGAAACCCCAACCATATAAAGTGTAGACTTCTCAATACTAATCAGTAACCCCGAGAACTTGGAGAATTCATTGAAAACTTGTAGAATTCCTTCAATAGATCGTTTAGTTCCATCAGAAAAAAATGAGCAAATCATCCGCAAAACACAAGTGCGTAAGTTTCACATTCTTGCAAGTCGGATGGTAACCAAATTTTTGAGCACAACCCGCCTTATCCAGCATTCGAGATAGCACGTTCATACAAATAACAAAGAGGTAAGGAGAGAGAGAACAACTTTGACGAAGACCACGTTCGCTCTTAAAGAAACCTGCCAACTCTCCATTTACTTGGACTAAGAATGATGTTGTAGTAACACATAATCTGATCCAATGTATGAATGTCTCCGGAATCTTTAGAGCTGAGAGAGTGGATAGCAAAAACGGCCAATGGATTGAATCGAAAGCTTTTGCAATGTCAATCTTAAGTGTACATCGAGGTGAAATTGTGACCTTGTGATAGTTCTTTACCAACTCAGAAGCTAATAGGACATTCTCCATTAACAATCTGTTTTTGACAAAAGCTGATTGGTTTGGTGCAATGAACTTTGGGAGAACCATCTTGAGTCGATTCGCTAGGATTTTTGAGATAATCTTGTACAAAACATTGCAGCAAGATATCGGTCTATAATTTTTCATTATTCGTGCTTCTTCTTTCTTTGGTATGAGTGCCAAAATCGTCGAGTTAACCCCTTTTGGAAGAAAGCCCTTATCAAAGAAGGATTGAATAGCAATCACTACATCTTTCCCTACAATTGACCAAGCTTCTCTAAAAAACTCTGTTGTATAACCATCTGGACTCGGTGCTTTGTTTCCCGGCATCGCAAAAACAATTTTCTTTATTTCCTCCTCTGTTACCACACCACTCAACATTGCAACATCCAAGTCACTACATTCAAATTGTAATAAGTCTCGAAGAGCATCCTCCGAGATCCCTTCATGTTGTTCTTGGTGGGTTAAGAAGTTCCTAAAGAAACTCTCTGCCTCCACTTTAATCTCTTCTTGTGTTATTGCAATCGTGCCATCACTTCTTTCCACTTCCCGAATCGAATTACGTGCTTCTTTTTTTTTCACCGCATTGTGAAAATATTTGTTATTGCCATCTCCCACTTTTAACCAATGTAGTTTGGACCTCTGTTTGAGAAACTTCTCTTCAAGCACCGATAAAGCTTTCCACTTCGAATACACTCGAGTTTCCTCTGACATTGCACCTTGGCTAGGGTTTGACAATGTACGTGATTGTAAGTCACATAAAATATCATAAGCCTGCTTAGTACGCTTTGAAAGATCCCCAAGATAATCTTTAATAAGTTTCCGCAGGTCTGGTTTTAGAGCTTTTAGCTTTTTTGAAAGCTGGAACATCGCTGAGGTTGAATAGAACAGGACATCAGTACTATCCCAGTAGGACTCCACCAATGGCAGAAACCCAGGGGATTTGGTGATAGCATTTGTAAACTTAAAAGGCCTCCGAGGTCGTAATGGTTGGTTTGTTATGTGAATTCGGCTCCGTAGGTGGTCTGAACATCCCCCTGCTTCAAAAACAGAGTATGATTGTGGATAATAATTTTGCCATGCCTCATTTATCAGAACTCTATCCAACTTCTTACATATCAATCCTCCGCTTCCCTCTTATTACACCATGTAAACTGCGGACCATGAAATGCCATATCAGCAAGTGAGTTATAACGAACCAAGTCTTGGAAATCTCTCATTCCCGTTAAAGGCGTTGAAGAATCCAAATATCCAGAGTGTTCTTCTACGTCTAGTGTCTCATTGAAATCCCCTAGAATCATCCATGGCTTATCTCTAAACAATGGAGAATCTTGGTGACTCCTCAAATCTGACCACAATTCTTTCCTCTCGTCCATAATACTAGAAGCATATACAAAAGAACAGAAGAACTCCTCACTTCTGCCTTCAAGTAATATCGAACAAGTAATAACCTGTCTACTCTTAAAAACCGGAGTAACTCGGACTGTAGGACTCCATACCACCCACATTCTACCAAGCCGATTGTACTCGTAGTTTGATAAAGAAGACCATCCTTGAAAAGTAACTTTAAAAATCCTCGTGGCTTTATTTTCTTTAACCCTCGTTTCCATGAGTGCACCGAATTGGAAAGAATTGTGTTGAATCCAATCTCGAACCACCAAATGTTTATTAGATTGATTAAAGCCTCTCATATTCCAGAAGAAACCTGACATTAATGTTTTTTCCGGGGTTTACGTGTGTTCAAACCACTAGGATTTGTAGCCGTAGGTTTTTGAGAAGTAGACTCCCCCAAAAATTTATGATTTACTTTAGATATCCGAGGGATATATTGCCTAGTAGGGGGATCCTTTACTTTTTGGTTTTCACCATTTGAGTGAGCCTCACCTTGTAGATTCTCTATACCATCTTCCTCTGTTTCTACTTCAATATCTCCATTTTCTCTCTTGCTTATGAACACTAATATGGTATACTTCCGTTTAACTCAATCTTGATCTTCATTTTCTTCGTTTGTTGACCTAGATCGATCGGTTCTCTTCTTCCGATCATCAATTTCTGAAAATCGTTCGGTAATTTCATTGATTTTGAGCTCGTTTTGAGGTTATTCCGCCACAATCTTGCTCTCATGGTTACTCTCAGACGTTCTTCTCGTCATGGTGGACGTACGACTTCTTCGGCTGCAAAGGGCACAAATCCGAGAAGATCTACGACTAATCACACTCCGACGACTGATTCTCCAATTCCGGTAACTAATCCTTCGATTCCGGTGACGAAGACGACTATTCCATCGTCTTTCACACCTCCGATATCGATGGGAGATGTTACACATACACATACAACCGCTCAGTTTGATTTTGATGGAATCCAATACTCTCCGTATTTCTTGACAAGTGGAGACAATCCAGGAACATCGATAATCTGTGAGGTACTTGATGGATCTAACTACAATACTTGGAATATAGCAATTACTATTGCTCTAGATGCGAAGAACAAGATAAGTTTTGTAGATGGATCTTTAGCTAGACCTGCTGAATCTCATCCGCACTATCGTATTTGGTCTCGCTGCAATAGTATGGTTATATCTTGGACCTTGAATTCAGTTACAAAACAAATCTATGGTAGTATTCTTCGATTAAATGATGCATCAACGATTTGGAAGGATTTAATGGCTAGATTTCGCATTACGAATCTGCCAAGATCATATCATCTTACTCAGCAAATCTGGTCTCTCCAACAAGGATCCACTGATTTGTCTACGTATTATACAAAATTAAAGACACTTTGGGATGATCTTGATGGAGCAGATTGCGTAAAGACTTGTCAACACTGTGATTGTTGCAAAGCTACTGCTACTAAGTCAGAACATACAAAGATTATCAAGTTCTTGGCTGGACTAAATGAGTAGTATAACAATGCAAGAAGTCAAATTATAATGAAGAAAAATATTCCTGATCTTGCTGAGGTATACAACTTACTAGACCAAGACTACAACCAAAGGAACATCAATCCAGTTGCAAATGCTACTGCATTCAATGTTTCCCTCTCTAATGGTTCACAAGCTGCAGTCAATGCTACACATGCAACATATGCTTCTCGTCCAAATAGACCTCTATTTTCACATTGTGGTTTTTCAGGACACACAATTGATAAATGCTATAAGGTCCATGGATATCCTCCTGGATTCAAACATAAGCTGAGATATTCTTCGGACAAAGGAGCTTCTTTTGATCGAAATTCTCAGAATACTAAACCTGTGGTAGGAAATCTTACTCTTCATGATTCCTCTACTAATGAATCAAACGGTGAAGGAATGTGGAATTCATTTCCTACTTCAATCAACTTAATACCTCTTCGAATCATGATCAAACAATGCTTCCTTCTACTTCTGGTGGTATTATATCTACATTACCTGGTATGGCTTTCTCATCCTCTACTCTCTGTTTTGTGGGGATCTTAAGAGCAACCAATAATGTTTTATCATCAGAATCATGGATTATAGATAGTGGGGCAACTCATCATGTATGCCATGATAAGAATTTGTTTTACACTCTATCTGAAACTATAAACAAATCTGTGAGTTTACCTACTGGATTGGGAGTGAAGATTGTTGGAGTTGGTCAGATTCGGATAAATGAATCTCTGGTGTTGAACAATGTGTTGTATATCCCAAATTTCAGGCTCAATCTCATGAGCATTAGTCAGTTGACAAAGGATTTGGGATATCGAGTTGTATTTGATAGTGTATCTTGTTTGATACAGGATCCTATCAAGGGGTTGATGATTGATCAGGGTGAAGAAATTTCAAATCTCTATATACTGGATGCAGCTTCTATTGGCAAGAACATTATGCTGAATTCTTTTCATGCAAATGTAGTTGTGGATTCAACATTGTGGCATAATAGACTAGGGCACCCTTCTATGCACAAAATAGATTCTATACGTGATGTACTTGATATCAAACACAAAAATGAAAGTCCTTTCCATTGCAATATTTGCCCACTTGCTAAACAGAAACATCTCTCCTTTAATTCTCATAATCATGTGTGTAGTGACGCATTTGAACTTTTACACATCGATACTTGGGGTCCATTCTCTGTGACATCAGTCGAAGGATACCATTATTTCCTTACGATTGTTGATGATCATACTAGAGTTACATGGATTTATCAAATGAGAACAAAGGATGAAGTACTTACAGTATTCCCTAAGTTCATACAGATGGTTGAAACACAACACAAGGCGGTGATTAGAGGTGTGCGCTCGGATAATGCGCCTGAATTGAAGTTTACAAAATTGTTCAAATCTAAAGGAATCAAATCCTTTCACTCTTGTCCAGAATCTCCAGAGCAGAACTCAGTAGTGAAGAGGAAACATCAACACATCCTGAATGTAGCTCGTGCTCTGATGTTTCAAGCAAAAGTTCCTTTAGAACATTGGTCAGACTGTGTACTCACTGCGGTGTTTCTAATCAATCGCCTACCATCTCCATTGCAACAAGATAAATCTCCTTATCATTTACTTCATGGAAAACAACCTGAGTACAAAGGTCTCAAGGTTTTTGGATGTTTATGTTATGTGTCTACATCATCTCAGAACAGACATAAATTCCAACCACGAGCCAAAGCATGTGTTTTCCGTGGTTATCCAGTTGGATACAAAGGTTACAAAGTCATGGATATGGAGACAAACACTATGACTATTTCAAGGAATGTAACCTTTTATGAAGACATTTTCCCTTTGTGGGTAAGGACCAGAGAGCTATCCTGACATATTTGTGGGTAAGGACTCTATTTTTGAAAAGCCTGTAGTTGTGAGTGGAGATACTCCTACAGTAGAGAAGCCCAATATTGAACCTGTAGTTGTGAGTGGTGATACTCCTACAGCTGAAGAATCTCATAGTGATCCTGTAGTGGTGAGTGAAGATACTCCTACAGCTGTCTCAAATATTCCTCATAAAAGACCTTCTAAACCTCCAGCATATCTTCAAGATTATCTCTGTGATATGACAGACACTGACATTCCTTATCCGCTTGTAGCTTACATGTCATATGACAAATTATCTGAAGAATATCACAATTACATTTGTGCTATGACTTTACATCCTGAACCTAAGACATTTCATCAAGCTAAGAAGTTTGAAGATTGGATAAAAGCCATGAATGAAGAATTGTTGGCTCTTGAGAATACCAACACTTGGCAAATTTGTAGTTTACCACCTGATAAACATGCCATCAGATGCAAATGGGTATATAAGGTGAAGTTATTAGCAGATGGAGAGTTGGAAAGATATAAAGCTCGCTTGGTTGCGAAGGGCTATACACAACAGGAGGGGATAGATTTTGTGGATACATTTAGTCCTGTTGCTAAAATGACAACAGTCAAGACATTATTAGCTGTTACAGCTGGCAAGGGATGGAGTCTGACTCAATTAGACATTTCTAATGCCTTTTTAAATGGCGACATGGACGAAGAGATTTATATGAGTTTGCCTCCAGGATATACTCCTAAAGAAGGTACTATTTTACCACCTAATCCAGTTTGCAAGTTGAATAAATCTCTATATGGTTTAAAACAGGCCTCAAGACAGTGGTTTATGAAGTTTAGTTCCACTCTGATGAGTCTTGGTTTTCAGAAATCCCATTCTGATCATACTCTTTTCACGAGAAATGTTAATGGAATTTATCTTGCAGTCTTGGTATATGTTGATGATATTATCATTTGTAGTAACAATGATCAGGCTGTTCAACAAGTGAAGGATGCTATGGCTAATTCTTTTAAACTACGAGACCTTGGTCCTTTGAGGTATTTTCTGGGATTGGAGATTGCCAGATCATGCAAAGGGATCTCTATTTGTCAACGCCGATACACACTAGAACTACTTGAAACCATTGGTTTATTGGCTTACAAACCATCGAGCATACCTATGGATCCAAGTTCGAAGTTATGTCAGGACAGTGATGAACCACTGTTACCAGATCCATCTCTCTATCGAAGGCTTGTGGGAAGAATGATGTATCTGACTATCACACGTCCTGATATAACATTTGCAGTGAACCGCTTATGTCAATTCTCTTATGCTCCAAAGACCTCGCACCTTCAAGCTGCCTATAAAGTACTATATTATCTCAAAGGCACTATTGGGAAAGGCTTATTTTACTCTGCAGACTCTGATATGACTCTAAAAGGCTTTGCAGATGCTGATTGGGGTTCATGTGGTGACACAAGGAAATCGACCTCTGGTTTTTGCATGTTTCTTGGTTCATCGCTTATCTCTTGGCGTTCCAAGAAACAGGACACATTATCTCATTCTACTGCTGAATCGGAATATCGAGCAATGGAATTTGCAGTTCGAGAAATTCGTTGGTTGGTGAATCTTCTTAAAGAATTTTTGATCCCTCACACCAAACCAATTTCGTTTTATTGTGATTCTACAGCTGCTATTAACATAGCCAACAATGCTGTGTTTCATGAACGAACAAAATGCCTTGAAATCGACTGTCATATTGTTCGAGAACAGATTCAACGAGGATTGATCAAAACTCTTCACGTTTCAACAGAGCATCAACTGGCTGACGTATTCACCAAAGCTCTGTATCCAGCTTCTTTTCATTCCTTAATTGGCAAGATGGCGTTAACCTCCTTATACCTGCCATCTTGAGGAGGGGTATTGGTTTAGACTAAACCATTGTAAATTACGTTTAGTTGGTTTATGATAAACCGACGTTCTCTCTCTCATATAAAGAGTGAACTAATGTAACAGAAAACATTTAATCAGAATAACAACTTTTCTCCATTTTCTAAGTCTTGCTTACGAACACTTCCATTTTCTAAGTCTTGCTTACGAACACTAATATTTGCCAACAGTTATGAGTGAATGGAAACCTCTCCTTCAACAGTTATGTACAAAAGGTTCATGGTTTGTGATCACACGTCCAAATATAGATAATGAAAGAAAATGTGTCAATTTCATGTTTGGTATAACAGTTTATATGCTAATTAGCCAATCTTAGTAAGCTTTTAAGCGTGAAGATGAAAAATCTCCCTTTCGAGTTTCAACAGTTAGATACAAATGAATAAAGTGAAAGTTTGTTATAGAAAAGTTAACGTCTTATCTATACATTTTGATGAATAGATTTGAAGACGTAAACTAGTAAAACGTGTAATGATGAAACAAATCTTTCAATTTGACGATTTGTATAGAAATTTAAATGCTAATTGGCAAACAATTTTAGTAAGTTTTTTTCCTTTTGGTTTTAGAGGTATATAAGCAAGAAACTAAATTAAAGATTTACGCGTTTATATGACTCAACAAGTTAAACTAAAGCACTTCCCACTCACAATGTTGTTGGTAACAAACTCTCGATAAATATCACATTTGTGTTCAAGTCTCAAACACAAAACACAAACACATAATATCATCAACTAGAAGAAAGAACAATGGAGAATACAAGCGTAACACTTCCTGAAGAACTGATAATAGAGATACTTTTACGGATGCCTCTGAAATCCTTGGTGAAATGCACCTGCGCTTCAAAGAATTTGGTAGATATAATCCGTAGAAAACATTTCATAGATGAATACTTGTTCCGATCGATGAAAATGCCTCGATTGTTGTTCGTCGACTATGGACTGTTGGAACGTGATGTCTTGTTTCACTCTGTTTATCAAGAGGAACCATTGCTGTTGTCTGGTCAACAGCAGATGCGTATTTCTCTAGACTTACAATGTAACATTTCTCATCCCATCCGAGGTTTGATTTGTCTTCAAGAAAAGAGTAATGTTAGAATTTGCAATCTCGGTGCAAGAAAGTTTGAGACTTTACCAAATATCCAAGCGAGTAAAGAAGCGGCCATAACAACCTTTTTCGGATACGATGAAGATGTATTCAAGGTTTTATGCATGACAAACTCAAAGTTGGATGACTCTAAGGAACATCAAGTTTTTACAGTGAGATCGGGTGAAGAATCTTGGAGACCGATAAGTTGTAAGTATCATCATTCTCCAGTTACACAAGGACTATGTAAAGAAGGAGTTTTGTTCTATGGAGCTCGGACCAAAAGTGGCAAATCTCTAGTAATGAGCTTCAATGTGAGTTCTGAAGAGTTTACTGTCATTGAATTACCGGAGGGAGTCAACATCCGCGAACCTCGTCGCAAACTGGTGAATTACAATGGGAACATTGCCTTAGTGGAAGACTATGACTTTGACTTTGGAATTGTGAATGAATTGAATGGCAATGGAGTTTTTGAAATGTGGGTTAGGGATCATGAAGGTAAAGGGACATGGTCGAGAAAAGACATTAAGATTCCTCGTTGGAAAGAAACTGTTGGAGATATGAAGCTTTATTTCAAAGGTACCATTGGAACCGGAAAACTTGTTTTCGCAACACACTCTGTGGATACGGGATCATTCTTTGTGTTGTATTATGATCATACAGTCGAAGGAGGTAATCTCAATAAAGTTAACATTGAAGGAGTGGCTTTAAGAGGTGAGCATCAAGAAGTTCAAACTTTCTTGGATCATGTAGATAGTCCTTGGTTTATATAGGGAACAGGAGTTGGTGCATTGACTCTCAACTAGACTTGTTATTGCTAAATAAATTATGCTAAATAATAACGAAATCCATATGCAAGTAGCAGTGGTACTAGTCGGTTTTCATTTCCATTGTCGCTAATATTTGCTATGTTAATAATAAATAACAGTAAAAATTTATCGTTATTGGATATTATAGTTTTTGCATTTTGTTCAAATTAATAATCAACTAGAATAGTATCCGCGTTACACGCAAAATAAAATATTTATAAAAAAAACTAATAGAATTTTAGTATAGATTTACTATACGAAATTTAAGATCAACTTTACATATTTAAATTTACGTTTTTGCTACACACAAAAAAAATTACGAATATATTTTGTAAAATGTATTCCACCCGTAAAATAGTTAAAACCAACAAAACATATTTTTCAAAGATACGGTATATGATTCAAAGATAAAAAAATCAAATATTGCATATATAATCAAAAACTTGTCACCGATTTCCGATCTTATAAATTAATGATTATTTTAATCGATATAGACTAAATCATATTTTTTTCTTTTAAGCTAATTAATCGATTTAAGTTTTGTGTTGTAATTGAATTATTAATTAAAAAAATATTTGGGTACATGGATTATGTTATGGTAGTGTGTTTGGAAAGGCGTATAGTAGTAACATAATAATAAAGTAGTAAATTAAATTAAAAAACTAAAAAAGAAAGAATAAGGAAATCTTAACTTAAATGTATGTTGGGTATAAGAATTATGTTATTGTAATGTATTTGGATATGAGTATAGAAATAAATAAAATAGAGTAACAAATTAAATAAAAAAATAGAAAAAAATTAGAGTATGACACATAAGCTCAAAATGCTTCTCCTTTAATATATATAGAAGATTATTTATTTTGAGATCCTTAAAAACAAATACATAAATGTAAAATCTTTAAATGTTAATTTTTTAACCAACTTTTGTTTGGAGAGATTTTATTACAAACTAGATTAGGACCCGCACAATATACGGATATTAGATATTAAAATTGATTATTTATATAGTTATGGTTCTTATAATTATATTCTACATTAAAACACATATAAGTATATTCTAAATTGAAACCCGTACAATCGTATTTTAAGTTGAAACCCGTATAATTATCAATTTATTTATCATAAATTGCATTTTGTTAACCGCAAGATAGAACATATAAATAAGTTCAAATCACCTCTCCTTTATATAATAATATTCGTTAATTTTTTCTATAATTTTTGTTTATTTATTTTTTATAATCTCTTTAGGTTAATGTTTTTACTAACTATTCGTTTTATACTTTCAGTATTTTTTGTCACTTATATATTTTCTCGATTTCTTTCTTAATTTTTTATATATGTAGTAAAAAACGATCCGACCCGTTTTTTTTGTTTTAACAATAAACCCTTGGTCTCGGACTAGCATTCCAATAAATGCTATCCTCAACAACCAACCAAACAACAACAAACAGACAACCAGCGGATAACATCAAATAACCAAATAATTTATTCCATAAAAATAACTAAACCAGTTCAACTCAAATTCCAATACAATAAACCAGCAACCTAGCGGAGTTCTAAAACAGAAATGGAAGCAATAAAACCACACAGCAACACCCAACACGAGACCCTAGATCATCTCCTTCTTCGTTGCCATGATTCCACGATCACAATTTGCCTTTACCTGCATCACATGGAAAAAAGCGATCCGTGAGTATTATCACAAATACCCAGTGAGACGGTCCTCCCATCTACGACTGCGCACTCAGACGCGATGGATCCGCTCAGGCAAACACGCATCAAACAATCACACAAAACACAACAACGGCTCAACCACAACCTAAACAGGCGGCCTGTCGATCGACACTACCACTAGGTGTCGATCGACACCCCTGTTCACACCTGTCGATCGACACACCCACGGTGCCTGTCGATCGACAGCTCCAAAGGACCCTGTCGATCGACACAACCTCTAGGTGTCGATCGACAGCTCCTCGATCACCTGTCGATCAACACAACCTCTAGGTGTCGATCGACAGCTCTCGTGTGACCCTGTCGATCGACACACACAAGTGCTGTCGATCGACAGGCCGTCGCAGATTCATAGGAAATCGATCAATATCCTCTCGGATCGATTCCTCCTCTGCGTTAACACGAAACCTGCATGAACAAACACAATCCAAACAATCCACACGCAATTCACAGACAGATTCAACACAAACAATATCAATCAACCAATTCGACCTACCACCAATCAACCCTAACGAATCCACCGGCCCACAAGCCATGGTCACGCACTCACCTTAGATTTTCGGATAGAATCTGATAGAATTGAGTCTAGACACGAATCCACGACAATCTCCACAAGAAATCTCCTCCAAAACTCTCAAGAAACGAAACCCTAATTCTCAAAAACTCACAGGAAACAGAAAACTCCTCTCAAACTCTGTTGGCTGCGTTTTTGGGACTTGGTTCGCTCAAATGCGGCCAAAAACCCTTATATATGACGCCCTAGGGTTTCCCCAAACCGGCCCGGTCCAATTGAACGACTTAAATCGAACCAGAAAACCAACCAATTCGGGCACCTGTCGATAGACATACTCTAGGTGTGTCGATCGACAGCCCCTAAGAGCCCTGTCGATCGACAGACACCAAGTGTGTCGATCGACAGCCCCTTCATTTTCCTCAAAAAATGGCTCACGGGCGTTATAATTCTCCCCCACTAAAACCGGATTCGTCCTCGAATCCTCTATCACTACCCACCAAGCTAACCCCTGGCCAACCCGCCAGTAAAACCGGAGACTACATCTCCCAGACCCTCTCGAGGTTCACATCCGTCCTATGCACATAGACCCGTCTCAGACATTGATTGCCCATAGCTCATAACCACCATCTAGCTTTCGGGATCGTCACCCCTCAGCTCTAGGTGTCTAGTATCAACCCACCTCAGTCCGCGCAGTCCTGACGGTGTTCGATACTCAATCATCTCCACACACCTCAATCCATCAAGACACACAGTCTATCAAGCCCTCGGTATGCAGAGATCTGCTAGAGGTCGCAACCTCCCAAACTATCCCCATACCCTCACGATCTCAGTCCGCGCAGTCCTGACGAACGATCGGTATGCGGGGAACCCACTGTCCCCCGGAGAGACGCATCTCTCAAGATCTGCCGGAGACTCATCTCCAAGAAAGAACAATGTCTGTCTCTGAGCTATGCAATCAATTCCTAACGTCTATAATGCACCTCTGACCGGAACTACCTCCTAAGGTCTCACATGATATTCCCCTCCCGGAATACCATCACAATCGTGATCATCACAGATCACCCTGACCATCCCTCACCTCGGATGTCCCTGCAGAGTCTCCCCGGAACTAGACAGTTCTAAGCACCGTAAAACTTCTATTCCGAGACTCTCTCTCACACACACACACAAACCGTTAGAGTCCCCATCGAAACTGGCAAGTTCTATCCGCAATAAAACTTCCATTTTGGGGTTCTCTAACCATAAACACATGACTCTCAAAGTCAAAACATAAGAAAAACAATTTCTTATTCACTGGAAAAATGTCATAATCATTACAACTTAATGAAAATACAAAAATCCACAACCAAAACCTCAGCACACACGGTGATCACAACACAAAAACCGAGGCTGAAACCCACAAAGAAAAACGAATTCACTCTTCTGCTTGCTTCTCGAACCACTTATTGAACTTCGTTTTCATCTTTGCCTCTGGTTCCCAAGTCTCCTCCTGAATACCGTCACAGTCCCACAATACTCTCAACAACGGCACTCTCTTCCGGCGCAGAACCTTGATACTTCTCTCTAGAATCCTAACCGGCCTCATCCCCACAGTCAGATTTGGCTGAAAATCCGCAGGAATCGTCACTGCTACCTCCTCAGAAGCATGCAAGCATCTCCTGAGTTTCGAAACATGAAACACATCATGGAATTTCTCCATAATCGGAGGCAGCTCCAACCGATAAGTAACTGGTCCCACACGTTCCACAACCCGGAACGGACCCATGTACCTCGTACTCAGCTTATCCTCGGATATGGACCTGTTCAGACCCCGCATCATAGCCATCTTGAGATACACTCGATCTCCGACTGCAAACTCCAACTCTTTCCTTCTCCTATCGGCATAACTCTTCTGCCGATCCTGGGCTTCTTTCATGTTCAGCTTCACAACACGGATCTTCTCCGTCGTCTCCTGAACAAAATTAGCCCCAAAGATGCTCCTCTCCCCCACTTGGGTAAAACATAGCGGAGTACGACATGGCCTCCCATACAACACCTCAAAAGGAGCCATTCCGATACTCGCCTGAAAACTGTTGTTATATGCGAACTCCACCAAACTCAAGTGATCCGCCCAATGACCACCCCAATCTAGCACGCACATCCTCAACAGATCTTCCAGTGTCTGAATCGTCCTTTCAGACTGCCCATCCGTCTGCGGATGATTAGCTGTACTCATGTGCACCTTAGTGCCCATCTCAGCCTGAAAAGCTCTCCAGAACACTGAAGCAATCCTCGGATCTCTATCCGACACAATACTTGCTGGCACTCCATGCAACCTCACAATCTCCTTCACATATTTCTTAGCCAAGACCTCAGCTCCAGCTGTCTTCTTTATGGCCATGAAATGTGCGGACTTAGTCAGTCGATCCACAATCACCCAAATCGCGTCATAGGTCCGAGAAACCGGCAACCCTACTACGAAATCCATGGTAATCATGTCCCACTTCCACTCTGGAATGGGTAGACTCTGCAAAAAGCTGCTAGGAACTTGGTACTCAGCCTTCACCAATTGACACACATTGCAAGCTGCAACCCAATCTGCCACATCTCTCTTCATACCGACCCAATGATAGTACCGTTTCAAATCCCGATACATCTTAGTCGCTCCCGGATGAATCGAAAACCTACTCGCATGAGCTTCTCTCAGAATTTCCTGCCTCAAGTCCTCATCCTTAGGAACACAGACTCGACCATGTACTAAGATAGTCCCGTTAGCAGAAACCTGATATTCGGAACCAGTAGCCTTGGAGAGATCTAACAACACCGGATCCTTCTCCTGAGCTACTCGAATCCTGCTCAATAGATCCGCTTGATCCGCCGCCGCTAAACCCAACGGTTCCTCTGAAATAACACACAACCTCAAAGTACTCAACTCACTCACAAGAGCCTCCACATCCCGCTCCTGAGATGAATCATACCTCATTCGACTAAGAGCATCAGCTAAAGTGTTAGCCTTACCCGGATGGTAGACAATGTCCAGGTCGTAATCAGCCAACAACTCCGACCATCGCCTCTGTCGTACATTTAAATTATGCTGAGTAAAAATGTACTTCAGATTATGATGATCAGTGAACACCTGAACTCTGCCGCCATACAAGTAAGACCTCCAGATTTTCAACGCGAAGATCACTGCCGCCAACTCTAAGTCATGAACATGATAATTGCCCTCTTGCTTCCTCAACTGTCTCGAAGCATAAGCAATCACCTTACCCTGCTGCATCAGCACACAACCCAAACCAACTCCCGAAGCATCTGTGTACACCACATAAGGCTCACCCGGTTCAGGTAACGCCAATACCGGTGTACTAGTCAACATCGTCTTCAGCTTCGCGAAACTCAGCTCACAATCAGCAGACCACACGAAAGGAACATCTTTCCCTGTCAGCTTCATCATAGACTGAGCCATACCCGCAAAACCTTTGACACTGCCACTAGGTGTCGATCGACACCCCTGTTCACACCTGTCGATCGACACACCCATGGTGCCTGTCGATCGACAGCTCCAAAGGACCCTGTCGATCGACACAACCTCTAGGTGTCGATCGACAGCTCCTCGATCACCTGTCGATCGACACAACCTCTAGGTGTCGATCGACAGCTCTCGTGTGACCCTGTCGATCGACACACACAAGTACTGTCGATCGACAGGCCGTCGCAGATTCATAGGAAATCGATCAATATCCTCTCGGATCGATTCCTCGTCTGCGTTAACACGAAACCTGCACGAACAAACACAATCCAAACAATCCACACGCAATTCACAAACAGATTCAACACAAACAATATCAATCAACCATTTCGACCTACCACCAATCAACCCTAACGAATCCACCAGCCCAGAAGCCATGGTCACGCACTCACCTAAGATTTTCGGATAGAATCTGATAGAATTGAGGCTAGACACGAATCCACGACAATCTCACAAGAAATCTCCTCCAAAACTCTCAAGAAACGAAACCCTAATTCTCAAAAACTCACAGGAAACAGAAAACTCCTCTCAAACTCTGTTCGCTGCGTTTTTGGGACTTGGTTCGCTCAAATGCGGCCAAAAACCCTTATATATGACGCCCTAGGGTTTCCCCAAACCGGCCCGGTCCAATTGAACGACTTAAATCGAACCAGAAAACCAACCAATTCGGGCACCTGTCGATCGACATACTCTAGGTGTGTCGATCGACAGCCCCTAAGAGCCCTGTCGATCGACAGACACCAAGTGTGTCGATCGACAGCCCCTTCATATTCCTCAAAAAATGGCTCACGGGCGTCACATGTAGTTTGGATTATATATTTTATTTTATTTCCTAATTATTTTAGACTATTATAAAAAAAAATCTAATTAGTTTGAACTATTATAATTTTCCTTTTAACTATTTAATTACTCATTTAACAATTTATTTTGTTAGTTTTCTAATTTTTTTTTTCTAATTAAGTTAAACTAATACAATGTTTGATTTTCACTATTTACTTAATTATTTAACAGTTTTTTTGTTAGTTTTCCGTTTTTATTTTTTTACACATGTCATCATCTCAATCGATATTAGACACGTGGTAAGATCTCGTGAGTTACAATTTTGACAAACTCTACTTTATATAATAAGAAGATCCATCAAGATCTAATTAAATTTTTATTTATAGTAGAAATGTCTTTTAAAAAGTTCCGATCGGATATATTTGATTCTTACCGCTTTTCAGGAGTCGAATCACGTTTGTTTCACCTTACCAGCAGTGGTTATTAGGCCCTTAGAATAGCCCATTGTAATACATTGACCTAGCACTACAATTAGGTTATGATGTAATATCTATATAAGGCTTAGTCCTAACAACTCAATGAATAACAACAACCTTTACACTACTAAGGTTTTGTGTCATGGTATCAGAGAGCCTAAAAAACCTAATCTCTTTTAGGTTTCTTTATCGATCCTTTTTCTTTTTTCTTTTTACCTAATTTCGTCACCGCATCTATCAACAAAACTTTATTCATGGTAATAGGGGATGACGAATCAGCAATGAACGTACTCTGATGAATATGCTTAATGAACGCAATACGTCCTCCAAGTCAAATACATCGGGTACGTTTTTTTTTCGAATTTTGGATTATTGATACAGGTGCTTCGAATCATATGACAGGGAGTCTAGATTATTTGGTTGATGTTTGTGATATGGCTCCAATGTTGATTAAACTTCCGGATGGTAGATTCACAACATCAAACAAACACGGCAAAGTACATATGGGATCATCTCTTATACTTCAGAATGTGTTTTTTGTTGATGGTTGACATTGTCATTTGATATCAGTCTCGCAATTGACTAGAGATAGAGGCTGCATGTTTCAGATATCTGATCGGCTTTGTGTTGTTCAGGAGCGCATCACACAGATGCTGATTAGGGCGGGTGAGCAGTTGAATGGATTGTATTTCTTTCGAGGAGTTGATGCAGTTTCGGCGGTCCAGAGTTCTAATAATACGTTGGAGTTATGGCACAATCGACTTGGACATCCGTCTTCGAAAGCTTTGGAGTTATTACATTTATCTAATTTGTCAGCTAGTGTTTTTGATTCTACAAGTTGTGACGTTTGTATTCGTGCTAAACAAACGCGAGACTCTTTTTCTCTAAGCATTAATAAAACAACTAAGGTTTTTGAGTTTTGTGACTTATGGGGACCATATCGCACTACATCCATATGTGGCTCTAAGTATTTTTTAACCATTGTCGATGACTACTCCCGTGCCGTCTGGATATATTTATTATCATCAAAGTGAGAGGCACCTTGTCATCTCAAAAATTTTGTTGCTCTCGTGGAAAGACAATTTGAAACACAAGTCAAATCCCTTCGCAACGATAATGGAAGTGAGTTCACTTGTCTCACTGATTTTTTTCATGAAAAAGGAATAATTCATGAAACATCTTGCGTTGACACTCCACAACAGAACGGAAGAGTAGAGAGAAAACATCGTCATATACTGAATATTGCTCGTGCACTTCGATTTCATGCTTCACTTCCTATAGAATTATGGAGTTATTGTGCACTTACAGCTGGTTATTTGATCAATCGAACTCCTTCAAAGCTGCTAAATGGTAAAACACCATACGAATTGTTATACAATAAAGCTCCTCCAACAAATCATTTGAGAGTTTTTGGTTGTTTGTGTTATGTTCATAACCAAAAACATGGCGGTGACAAGTTCAAAACAAGATCCAATAAATCTGTGTTTATTGGATATCCTTTTGGCAAAAAGGGATGACGTGTATACAACATCGAAACAAAGAAAATATCAGTTTCTAGAGATGTTATATTTTTTGAAACCAAGTTTCCTTTGACCGAGCCTACAACATCCAAGCTTGATCGTGAAATCACTCCTTCACACAATTGTGTTGATATCGAAGATGAAGATATTTGGGCCTCTCCTAGGCCCATACGAGAGCCCACACCATCCACTCCTCCTCTATACAACACGATCATCAATCCAATTATAAATGACTCGCCCACTACAAGAAAACAGATAATTTGTGACACCTTTATTCGTCACAAAAGAGTCACAAATTGGTCATTTGCGACTACTTAGTGACGAAAACAGGACGTCGCAAATATGTCGTCGCTAATTTCTGTAGTCGCAAAGTAGTCGCAGATTAGCCACTCAATTGTGACTATCGAATTTAGTCGCAAATTTATGACTACTTTGTGACGTAGTCATGTAGTGGCAAATTAGCGACTAATTAGTGACACCGTATATTTTGTGACTACTTAATGACTAACTATTGTAGTCATTATATTTTTTTTTGATAACGTTGTAGTCATTATATTGAGACTAATTTGTGACAATATATGTAGTCGCATATATGTGACACTTTTGAGACTACTTTGGCGGTAACTAATAATCTTATTTAGTCACAAATTAGTCTTTAAAACGTCACTAATTAGTGACTACAATTGTTTTGTCTTGTCACAAATTTGCAACTATATTGCTACTTACATACGAAATCACATGTATTTGTGTTATTTTTTTTTGCAAAACTAAATTAAAATTAAGTTAATAATACAATACTGAATGTTAAAACTACAAAGATAAGTTAATTATACATTACATGTCTTCAAGAGATTAGCTTGTTACACTACAAAAAGTTATGTTATTCAAAGATGTTAAAAAAGTTTTAGAACCAAAATACCAAATTGTTAAGTGTTGTTGGGTTAGGTTGGCTGGCAGGAGGTACTGAAGGTGGTGCATAAGGTTGCACGCTAGGTGAATTAGTCCCTAGTGACTGAATCCATGGCAGGGGATTGACTCATCGTATACGATGCGAGACATGAATCGTTTTTCTTCATAAACTCAACCATCTTCTCCAATTTAAAGATGAAACTGACTTTGCCGTTGCTCTTCATCACGTCTAGCATTTTCCTCATCAAGTCGAGCATTTTCTGCATCATGTGCAGCGCTCTTAAGACGAGCTGATTAAAGATCTTCCGGTTTAGAGATTTCCTTTAAGATGATATTGCTCTCCTCTGGAAACATGAGATCAATTATAACACCTATATTTATTATCAGCAACGCATTAGCTTTTGTGAATGGCAAGTATATCAGAATCAAAGCTACATCAAGTGGGAACCAAGTCAAATAGTGGGAACAGGTGAACCCAAACATATAAACTAAAACAAAATTGAGTAGATATAAACGGCAAAATTTCCAGAATTGTAAATGGGATCTTAAATCAGAACTATACTAATCTCAAGAAACTCCATGCCTAATGTCCTTAGCTTCTAAGGCTTGATCTAGAATTTATCCGGTCGTGACACTATAGAATCAGTGACACACATCCACACAATATCAGTATAACAGAGAACTCTAATGAAACTCACATAAAACACCTAAATTATTTTTAATGGAAAGTTGAATTCTCACATGTGGCCAATTACAAACCGAATAATACTCCCCTTCTCATCTTAAGTCTCCTCTTTTCCTTCACACAAAAACCAAAACAAAACTGAGAACACACATAGGAAAAAGACATTCACACAGATCAAAGAAAACGCATAAACCTTAACCTCATAACTTGATTTGTGGTCTGACCCATTTCTCTTAAATGAGATTAAATCTGGTGGAGTCTCACAGTAAACCAAATGGTGGAGTCTCACAGTAAACCAAATGCTTATCTTCGTCAAGCTTCTTAACAAACACACAAGTCCACCAGCCACCTCTCTGCTTCAACTCCACTATAGTATTTTCCTCAAGATCTTCGGTGGTGGTGAATAGAATCTCCGGCAGAATTGGCGAGCTAAATCTCCGGTAAACGGTTTCGGTACGAAGTTTCGCATCATCATCTTCCAAATCCTTCTAGACAACTTTCAACTTTTTCCTTGCAGATTTCATTGGTTTTTCTGTCATGAATGCTTTAAACCAAGCTCCTTCAAAACCATCTTCCTCAGAAGAAACCTCAATTTCACTCAACTTTAAACATAAATTTGAATAGAAAATTAAGCAAGCCTAGGGTTAATATAGATCTTCAGACTGAGATGGAATTGAGAGAAAGAGAGGAGAAGAGATGAAGAGATTCATACCCCAGAGAACTTTGAACATGCACTTTCTTATCTCTACAGTACTGAATGATATGGTGGACTGAGGTTGGGCAGACCAGGATGCAGAGTAAGAAGTTGCTGGAACACAGAAAAAAGTAACATTTTTGAAACAAACTCAAGATAAATGGTTAAGAAGCTATTAACGAACTAGAAACATAACATAAATTTATCGCCGTGGACTACAGTAGCTATCTCCATAGCTTGGGACTCAATAACAAAGCTATCCACATTTCTCTCAAGAATACAGTCAGGGATCTCAAGAACAACAAAGAGCATATACATCAGGCTACAGAAACTAGAGAATTCGAGCATGGTACTCACTCAAAGAAACAAATTAAAGTCCAATACAGTTCGAATTTTCAAGAAACGTAAGAACTCACCCATTTACGCGGCGGAGGACTCCAATCCATCCCCAATGGAAGCGGCGATGTTCCGTCATGCCTATGCTTCGGCGGACTCCGTCTCTGCATCATCTCCACCAAACTCTAAACTCGAATCTGAAAATTCCGATCAAAACCAATCGGAGAAGAGACGCGATCGAGCACTAATTTCCCGATCTGAGCATAAGATCGAAGACTAGGGTTTATCAGGATCGTGGGATCGAGAGAGATGGCGTCTCTACGGGTCTTCTCTTTCTCTGGTTGAAATTCCACAGACCACGGCGATAAACGGTGGTGTCGTCTACTATAGGCGTAAGGTACTTCTTTGCTTCTTCTTCCATCTAAACATAAATTTAAACTCAAAACCTTATAATAACAAAAGCCACACAGAAAACTGAAGCGAGCAATTCCAAAGTCCTTACCTTTCGTTTCCCAAGAGAGTTTCTCAGAGATGGTTAACTTAGTAGCTCTGAATTCAGAAAGAGGAGAAGTAGTGAAACAGAAACAAAGAAGGAGAAGCGGCGATTAGGGTTTCACAAAGGAAAAATCAGACATGTGTCTAAGGGAAGGTGGGCTTCGTATAAGTGAAAGTGAGCATGATCGATTTGGGCCAAATTTTTGATTTTTTTTTATTTAATTTGGTTGGGAGGGAAACCAAAATTTTGGTTCTAAAGTTTCTTTTTGGTTTCCCACCAAAACATTATTGAGGATTTAGTTTTATCTTCCCACTAAATCTCTAAGTATAATCTTTTTTGGAATTTAGGATATAGAATTGTTGTATAATATTTATTAATGAGATATATATAACTATAGTTTATGGTTAATTTTGGATTTGGAGACAATGTATATAAGTTAAATTGGTATCATTTTAATCAAGTTAAAACTTAAATACTTGATTTTGTTAAAACTAAGGTATATTTACATAATCCGTGTTAAACATTATCAAACCCCAAAATTAGGTAAGTACATTCATAAGGTAATACAAATGAAAACGGAAATCACTATTGATTTGTTTGTATTGATTTTTCTCAAACCCTTATTTCACCTTTTTGTAGGTTTGCTTCTTACTTCAAGGTACATGTGATTTCTCTAAGGAATTGTACATGTGGATGCAAAAAAATTGTAAGTTGAATGAAGTGTTTTCGCTAGTAAATTATATATGTCATCTATTATGTACACTATCAAGCCCTAAAATAAATAGTATATACATAGAAGATAATGTTTTATTTTACAATATTCTTAAGCGGCGTTGGTAAAGAGTCATAAATTAGTCACACTTTTTAATTGACGTCGCAAAGTAGTCGCGAAAACGTCACATATTTGTTACTATTTTGTGACTCTTTGTTGGATGTGACAAAACAAAACCCTAAACCCTAAACATCTATGACCAATATATTGAAGTTTTCTCTTTTCTATTAAATTTGTAATGTATTTCTTAACAATTTCATTGTTTGTGTATTCAAATACTACAAATGAATTGATTTTGAACAAACCAACCCTTTACCACAAATTACATTACACTTATAAGTTTCTTAGTAAAAATTTACAAACATCAATTGCAAAGTGAATTAAATTTGAAGTGCCACTAAATTAAAATTCCTAATATCTAATATAGTTGATTATAGTGTAATTACATGAAAATAATTTGTATATACTTAAATATGTTGTTTAGTTTCCAAACATTTTAAGAGGAGTTGCTAAAGAGTCGCAAATTAGTCACACTTTTCGATTGACGTCGCAAAGTAGTCACGAATGCGTCACTGATTTGTGACTATTTTGTTACCGTGTGTAGGCTGTGACAAAACAAAACCCTAAACCCTAAACATCTAGGACCAGTAGATTGAGGTTTTCTCCTTTCTATTAAACTTTAAATGTATTTCTTAACAATTCATTGCTTATGTACATTATAATACTACTAATGAAGTTGATTTTGAAAAAATCAAACACTTTACCAAAAATTACATTAAACCTATAAGTTTCTTAGTTTTGGAAATTATAAACATCAATTATAAATTGAATTTAAATTTGCAAACCCACTAAATTAAACTTCTTATGTCTAATGTAGGTTAGAACAATCTAATTACATATAATTAATTTTATATACTTAAAAAATGTTCTTTAATATATATAATATTGATGGAGTCACAAAAGCGTAGTAAATTAGTGATTACTTTGCCAATGATTCTGGTGACTGATTACGGTGTCACAAAATAGTCGCAATTTTGTGACTCTTTTACGACTACCGTTAACCTGTCAAATAATAGTCTCAAAGTAGTCACTAATTTGTGACGACTTTACCGCATAACATGTTAGTCGTAAATAAGTGCCTGATTTGCGACTAACATTACTGCAGTCGCTAAGTAGTAGCAAAGTAGTCTCCAATGAGTCGCTAAATTTTGTGACTGAAAAATCAGTCACAACACGTAGTCACTAATTATCTGTTTTCTTGTAGTGGTCCTCTGTTTCAACAATTGGAAAACAGAGCACGTTAGAACAAGAAACAAAGACTTTGATATCTGATGTTGGGGATACTACACCTACTCCACCGATCACACGTCAAATCTCTCCGGAACCAACCGTTTCTCCGATTTCTTCTCCTCCGAGTATACCATCATCATCACTGGAATTTGAAACTGAGCCTACAGCTGAACCAAAAGCTCTAGGTCGCGGATTTCGCCAAAAGAAACAACCAATAAAACTTGCTGATTATGTCACAACTCTACTTCATCAGCCTTATCCATCAGCCACTCCATATCCGATTGATAATTATCTCTCAAGCTCACAATTCTCTACAACATATCAGTCTTTCTTATTGGCTATCACAACTGGCATAGAACCAAAATCCTATAAAGAAGCCATTCAAGATGAGAATTGGGGGTTTGCGATTGACGACGAGATGCTTGCATTACAAGACTTAGGTACATGGACAACTGTGGATTTACCTCCAGGAAAGAAAGCCCTTGGATGCAAATGGGTGTTTCGACTTAAGTTTCACTCTGATGGAGAACTTGAGAGACATAAAGCAAGACTTGTTGTTTTGGGAAATTATCAAACTGAAGGCGAAGACTACAACGAAACTTTCACACCGGTTGCTAAAATGGTAACGATTCGAGCATTTCTTCAACAGGCTGCCTCCAATGATTGGGAAGTACATCAGATGGATGTGCATAACGCATTTTTTCACGGTGATCTAGATGAAGAAGTGTATATGCAATTCCCTCCAGGTTTCCGTACTGCAGATAAAACAAAGGTGTGTTTGCTTCACAAATCATTATATGGACTAAAACAGGCACCTCGTTGTTGGTTCGCTAAGCTTGCATCGGCCCTTACGAACTATGAATTTGAACAAAACTATTCGGACTATTCGCTTTTCACACTAGAAAAGTCGGGTATTAGACTTCATGTTCTTGTTTATGTTGACGACCTCATCATCACCGGTAGTACATTATCTGTCATTGAGAAATTCAAGAGCTATTTGAGCGAATGTTATCGCATGAAGGATTTGGGTGTTCTACGGTACTTCTTGGGTCTCGAAGTTGCTCGCAATCCAACAGGGATTTACCTATGCCAACGGAAATATGCTCTCGACATTATAACTGAAACAGGCATGCTTGGAGTTAAACCTGTGGCTTTTCCTTTGGAACATAATCATAAACTCGCTATAGCCGATGGTAATACTATGCAGAATCCCTCTCAATATCGTCGTCTGGTGGGTAGACTAATTTACCTCGGTACTACAAGGCCAGAAATGTCTTATACAATTCATATTCTTTCGCAATTCATGAGCGATCCAAAACAGGCACATTGGGATGCGGCCCTTCGAGTTGTGCGATATCTAAAACATAGTCCTGGTCAAGGTATACTTCTTCGTGCAAATACTCCTTTAACACTTTCGGCTTGGTGTGATTCCGACTATGCAGCGTGTCCCTTGACAAGCCGCTCTCTCACAGGATGGTTTATTCAACTGGGTGGCTCACCTTTATCATGGAAAACGAAAAAGCAGGATGCCGTCTCTCGTTCATCATGTGAAGCAGAATATAGAGCTATAGCTGATACGGTACAAGAACTTCTTTGGCTGTGTGAACTCCTCCCAACACTCGGTATTGAAGTTAATGAGCCTATTACAATACACTCAGATAGTCTGTCCGCCATTGGTCTTGCTAAGAATCCAGTATTTCATGCTAGAACGAAACATGTTCGCAAGGATTGTCATTTCATTCGCGATGAAATACTACGAGGTGTTATCATTCCTAAACATGTTTCAATGAATTCACAACTAGCAGACATCATGACAAAGGCATTAGGACGCAAAGAGTTTGAAGTTTTTCTTCACAAGCTGGGTGTTTATAACCTACACACTCCACCTCGAGGGGGGGTATTAGGCCCTTAGAATAGCCCATTATAATACATTGACCTAGCACTACAATTAGGTTATGATGTAATATCTATATAAGGCTTAGTCCTAACAACTCAATGAATAACAACAAACTTTACACTACTAAGGTTTTGTGTCAGTGGTGCCCCTCACGTCTACTGCATGCCTTTAGTCCCTTCTCGCGTTTCGATGTCACCAGGAAGCGAAGCAAGTCTGGTTAGACGACATCGATGTTACATTCTCGGTTGTTGCTCCGGCCTTCTCCTAATATACATCGGTGGCCTATTCGTCGCAAATCCTCTCACAAAGAGGTTTCGAATCCTGGATCACACTGGGTCAAAACTTGTTCCTCATGTAGTTGGTGGTGATAATATAATTTATAAAGATGGTAGTGACCCCGAGGGAAACGTTGCTCGTACGAAGAGAGCAATGTGCATTGGTTTCACGATAGGTTCAAGATCGTTTGCATACTAGAGATGCAAACAATGTACAGATTCGAAATCAGCGACGGGGATTCATGGAGGTTATCTAAAACTACCATCACAACAACTAGTTCAAAAAGTGATCTCACGTCGCGAATGAAACTTGTTTACTTGGACAACACTCTTCACTGGTTGAGAAACGACGGGAGCATCATAGCTTTCAATCCTAAGACAGAGCAAGCACGGTTGATTCCTTCCAGGTTCCATCGGAAACCGGACATGAAACTCTTGTTGGCGGCAGACGAAAAGATCAATCGCCTGACCTTAATATCGGGAACCAAAGAAACAATTGAAGTTTACACACTACTTGGAAACCTAAAGTGGGCCCTCTCTAGGCGGATCAAGAACGTATCTATGGAGCAAAAAGAACTTGTATGTTGGAACGTGGCTTTGTACGATGGTAAGTGTCTTATGGTAAGTGAGAAGGACGAATTATTGAGCGGTGTGGTTTATGTGTACAACATGGAAACTAACAAACGGGGAGTTTTAGGGTCAATTACATCTTGGGTCAATGGCGTCCGAGACTGCTATAAGTTTACACCATCTTTAGTCTTTGGCAAGGAGGATGAGCAAAAGAAGCTGAATGTATCTCCTAATGACCTACGCATCTCCTATCTAAAAATGGTCATGGGGCTCATCGATATAACCAAGTAAACAATCTTAATCTCATTGATTACTCGGTCAATAGGTGTTCTAATTTGTTGGATATTTTTTGTTACTCATATGCTTTTGTAATTGTGTAGACACTTAAACTAAATATGTTTCAATTCCAATAAGAACTAAACTCATCTTAAAACAAAATACGAGGCATAATTCATCAAAAATACATTCAATAAGGACCTTTTTCAGAGAAAGTAGGTCTAGTGGTGGTAGATGCAAACTGCAAAACCCTAACTTTCTCTTTTAAGAGTGACTTACTTGAGTCGCAAGCCTCCTGCTTTAAAACAAACAAAACAAAAACAAAAACAAATGGGCTCCGTTTTCTAAATATTAGTCTCTTTTAACGACCCAATGGGCTTTTCTGATTCTCAAGCTTGCTTAGTTGTTCCCAAAGTCAAAGCAGCAAATTGTGTCTCATAAACAACTACGATGTAACAATTGCTGTACTGAAGGTGAGTTGAATCCTTGGCCGTTTCAGGTTAAGTGCACGATTTAGTTACGGGTGTATTTGCTCGTATCCAAATGCCTTTCTGATTTCAGTTAGCATATCTGAATTCTCTACAATCTTAACTTTATCTACGGAGTCTTGTTTACCGGGGTAAACTGTCTTTGATCATACTCTTGTCTTTTAAATCATTTGTAAAACACGTAGCAGCTGAGGATTCAAGCTCAAATCCAGAAAGGTCCATCACAGTGGCTAAAGTATAGCCACTGGTGAAGGACTTTGGTAGCAGATGGAAAATGGACAAAGATATCAGGCTTTTGTGACCTCTAGTATGCTTTGTGGACATAAGAACTGCACTAATGTGGCTAGCATTAATTCAACAAAACCCTCTGGTTTCCCTACATTTGCAATTCGGTTGGAAAATGATAACAACTAGAATTCAGAGAGACTGATATTTCATAAATACTAAGCCAAAATAAGTTTGGAACATATCCATAAGTTGATATCAACATACTCATTCCCCAAAACAAGGGTCTACTCCGGAATTAACAAACATAAATAAGAAAGACTCCTAATTCAAAAGGACATACTAGCCAAAATAAGTTTGGAACATATCCAAAGTTTGTTAAAAGCAACAAATTCTACTCCGAAATTAACAAACAGTAACATGAGATAACATCATCAAACCGAAGGGATAAGGAGACGAACCACACCGTTCTTGGCAATGGTTTGATCCGACGGGTGGGAATGTCGATAGGAGTGGAGAACATAGCAACATCACCCGAGTACAACCGACCACCCGAATTGTGGCTAAGACCAGGAGCTTTACCAGTCACATTCACTCTCCCATTCGTGACAGAGACAATGAAATTCTCTTTAGGAACTCCAGGCATATCCACACGAACATAAAGCTTCCCGTTTCCTAGCTTCTTCGACTCATACGCCATTCTCGATCCCTCTAACACAACCGGATGTGGCTCCAACACCGGACCAATTAACTTCGGATCTGTTCCACATACATATCACAAACAAACACCCAATCTTTCACTACTAAAAATCTAAACTCAGTATAAGTTATATAAACCATATTAAGCTTAAGCTTGAAAAGGTTAATAATAGAATACCCTGAGGATTAGTGCCAGAAGCAAACATGTGGGGACCTCTCCACTACGATCTACACAAACATATAATCCAATAAACGTTGAAACAAGTGAACAATTTTGGGACTTTAGTAAATATGGAAACACAATAAAATATACCTTGTAGCTCTTGCCGAAGAAAGCTGTAAAACACACAAAAAAAAACATTACTTTATCTAATCCTAAATAAACAATTTATAATCCTTAAATTAAGAGATTTAAAAGAGAAGATTAACCAATGCAAGAAGGTCGTTGTGGGTCGATTCCAGTCTTAGATATGAGAAGTCTAAGAACACCATCAGAGACATGAGAAGTAAAGCTAGTGAACATTTGCAAACGAGTCCAGTCATAGTTATGTAGCTACGGTGAGAAGAATCATGTTCATGGACCTTTGGTGCGTAAGCTCTGATAACAACAGCTTTCTTGGATTCGTGAAGAGTAACACTCATGCCTTCTTCAGGTACACCTGGAAAATCAACTCTAACGAACATGTCTTGGTTCTCGAGCTGCTTAAACTCTTCATACCCTTTTGGTCCACTTAAGAGAAACTGATTGTTGATAGCGTAAAACCCATCTGCTTGGTTACAACAACAACAAGAACCAGAACAGAAATTAGTGAGATTAAGCTTTGTAAAAGGGAAATCCGAGAATGTGAGTGAGTTTTGAGGTTTGTACCTTTAGATGAAGGACGAGGAGGAACTGGAGAAGCCATGATTCAACAAAAGTTAGGGTTTTTACTTGCTTTACACCAAAATCTCTCTGCTTTACTCTCTCTGGGTTTTGATGTATATGTAGAGAGAGAGAGGAAAAGAACAATCTAGGAGTCAATGTCTCAAATGCTCCCCCCAGGTAAGTCAATGTCTCAAATGCACCCGTCATATTCAGATTATTTTAATCGGACGGTTTTGAGAGTAAATTACTCTTTAACCAGGCCAAAGTCACGTTAATTACGACCCAACCAGCGGTATCCGGTTCGATATTCGACCCATTCAGATCTCATTCGGATCTATCCGAATTCATGATAAAAATTCCAAATGCTTTTGAAATCCCTAACAAATCTCTCAGTTTGAAACTTTCGATCTCCCTCGTCATATCAAAACCGTTCAAAACTAAAGGATAACTCGGCTAACTGCGTTGAAGAGGGACAAAAATCAAGGTCTATACAATGGTGAAGACATCTATCGGACCGCCGAAGAAGATGAAGAAGAAGTCGAACAAATCGATTCCGACAGTCGATCCTCCTACAGTCTCACCGGAAACCAACCCACCGGTGGAAGATAAGGAAGAAGAAGAAGTTGAAATAGATGATGGTGGGTCTGACAAGGGAGAGGAAGACGATGGTGGGTCTGACGAGGGAGAAGAAGACGATGGAGAGGAAGAAGAAAAAGAAGATGGAGAGAAAGAACAAGAAGACGAAGAAGAAACTGAAGAAGAATCGTTGGAGGAAGAAGAAACCGAAGAAGAATCCTTTGAGGAAGACGATGGTGGGTCTGATAATGGAAAGGAAGAAGAAGAGGAAAACAATGGTGGGTCTGATAAGGAAGACGATGGTGGATCTGATAAGGGAGTAGTTGAAGGAACCGCGCATGAGTCGTAACCAACAACGGTTGCAATGGTATGTATTTCGGACATCTCCATGTACTTCAAAAATCTCAATGCTATTTCTCTTGTGTAAAATTGTATGTGGATATTGTGATTTGAATTGTAGGATACAGAGATAGTATATGAACCAATGCAGCCTTTGGAGATGTGTTTCCCTAATAGTGAGTATGGGAAGGCAGTCAAAATCGGGACCAAGTGTTATGTTGACAAGGCAATTGCGAATCTACAAAGCACGCTTGATCCAGAGGAGTTGGAATGGTTTGAAGAAAACCCACAGTTTTGTCATTTTTTTCACATGCCAAAGGACAAAAATCACATGACCATGGGAATGTGGATGCTTCTTCTCCGCAAGGCGAAGACAGATAAGAAAAGAGAAGCTTGGTTTGTGGTCAATGGGGTTCCAACCAGATACTCTATGAGAGAACATGGACTTTTGTCTGGTTTGAAGTGTCAATCATATCCATCAGGCTACAAAGCATTTGGAAATTTTAGGTTTGTTCAGAAGTATTTCAAGAAGGAAAAACCAACATATGGTGCTATTGAGAAGAAGTTTTTGTCAATGAAACGTTGTGGAGATAGATTAAAGATAACGGTATTGTACTTCTTATCGAGTATCATCATTGGCAATGCTAAGGTTGGAGATGGAGCACCTCCAGTAGAAGACATATTTAGAAGAGTTGTGACTGATTTAGAGTGGTGCAAGACCTTTCCATGGGGTCGACTGTCTTTTGATCACACTATGGAGAGGTTAATCCATATTGTGGATAGGTGTAATGGAGTCGCCAAAGCATATTGGACCTTTCCATTTTTTATAAATCCTTTGGAGGTATGTGGTTACGTAATTTAGTTTATGCGTTGTTCATTATGTGAGTATTTTCTTATGTTATTGTGTGGCTTTTTGATTGTGCGTAGCTCCTACCATTTGAGGCGATACATGTTTTAATGGAGAAGTTCAAAGAACCAGTTAAAGCAGTAACGAATGATTGCCCTAGGATGTGCAAGAGCAGATTCAAAACAACCAACATGAAAGGTTATCCATTGTCTTATCTAAATGAAGCACTTGGCAACTCAAAGGTTAGAGAAAACCTATTAGATTCTTCTTAGATTGTAGTATAAATGAGTATGGTTTGATGATTAATTACAAGAAATTGATTTGAACTTTTATCAGAGGATATCCATAGTATCATGGAACCTAGATTGGAAGAGATTCCTCTTATGGAGGATATCATGGATGCTCTGGACGATGATGATCATTATGATGCAATTGTTGATGGTTGGATGAAGATGCTTGATGAAAGAAAGAATATTTGGTTCGAAAAGATGTTCAATGATGATGTGGAAGGTAGGAAAGTTGAGACGAAGGCTGTTACCACGGTAAAAGAAAAAGGAAGGTGCAGGAGAGTGGTGGTGACTGCTTTAAGGTCCTCAAAGATCTTATGCTAGCTGGATTGAAGGAACTTGGTGGTAAGGTGACAAACCTAGAACTAGAGGTCTCAGAGAAGCTTGCGGACTTGGATAAAAAAGTGAAGTATTTCATGAAATTTGTACCACCGATGGAGAAGGTAGTGGAAAGTGGTGAACCCTCTAATGCGAAGGATAAGGAAGTGAGGACTGGTGTGGAGAAGGAATTGGAAGGTGGTGAGGAACTCGGTGGTGAGGAACTCGGTGATGAGGAACTCGGTGGTGAACCTTCTACTGTGAATGAGAAAAAGAAGAAGAAGAAGTTTAATGAGAAGAACAAGGGGAAGAAGAGGAGGATAAGCTACTCAAACCTTGTAAGTGGCCACTTTGAGAAGCCAAATACGCGTTCCCGCAAGAACCCATGAAGTTGAGTATAATATCTTCAAGCTTGTACTTCGTTTTTTTTATGTGTTTTCGATAACTGGAACTACTGGTGAAACAATTTGGATTCGGTTTTTTTTATGTGTTTTCGATAACTGGAACTACTGGTGAAACAATTTGGATTCGGTTTTTTGTTGTTGTTTTTATGAACTGGTACTACTGGTGACACAATTTGGAATGGTTATTTTGTTTTTGTTTTTGTGTGCAAAAGATAAAGGCATTTAACATAATATCATTACAAACAAAAGCAACATAATATATGATATCATTACAAACACAAACATGAAACACAAGTTCATTGAAATTGAAATTGAAATTAGAAAGCAACAAATTACAAATTACAACAACCAGCTGCACTCCCACCAGTGGGTGTCTTAACGTCGAGGTTCTTCAAGTTTTGCCTGAAGTTGAAGAACCTTAGACTGAAGAAAACCAACCACGTTCTTGAGGTCACTAACTTTGGTCTTCATAGCAGTAATCTCCTCGACGACTGCCTCGTCATAGAATTTCCAAATGTGTTCCTTTCCGTCCTAACCAAAAACCAAAAACCAAAAGCCAACAAGGCGAAATGATGAACACCGCAGTAAAGTAAATAACGATTATAGAGATGATGGTTCTTAGGACCTTGGATCATGGTTCTTACCTTCATATTTCTATGACATGTATAGACTTTTACCTCATTGTTGAGAACACCACGCGTGTGCAACACCATAGCCTTGGATCCACAATAACAATGGGTCAGAATACCTTTACCATCCCATGACACCGGAACCCTAAATTCTTCCAGTAAGGCTGCCATAAATGGGTTTTCGTGTTGGAGCCAATATCGAAATCATCAAAGATGGACACCATGTTCTCGGCCTAGGAGAATTCGATATAATGAGTTAGTGCATAATTTGACTAAATGCCCGAATTCCGTAAACCCCAAATTGATAAAACACAAAAACCCCAAATCCGATGAACCCTAGATGAACCCTAAAACCCCAAATCTTAGAAACCCCAAATTAGTTGAACCCTAAACCATAAATGGAAACAAATTACAACAGTACGAAATTGAAATCTAACCTTGGAGTGAGTCGGAGGAGGTCCGTCGAAGGAGTGTGAGCCGCCGCGGCGGCGTTGGAAGTGTGATACGAATCGCAGAAAAAAGGGAAAGTAAGTGAGAGAAAGGAGAGAGAGAGAACTGAAGAAGGAAGGAAAAACTCAAAAACAAAACACAACACGAACACGATTTATTTATTTATTGTTTCCCCCCGCGTTGTTGTTTTAGGAAAATAATAAGTTTTCCTAAAAATAAGTTTTTAAAATTAATAAAAACGTGTTATACATGTGTTATGTTATATGTAGTACCAGTTGGATCTAGTTTATGGTTGTACAAAACCATCAAACAGTTGTTCTTTTCCGGATTTTGACTTTTTTGTAGTTACACCAATGACAATTACGAAATTTTCAGTTGTTCACTCATTCGATCGCCATTATTTCATTGCTTCAACGTTTTCGTGGTGTCAAATGTTTGGAAACAAATCGTATACATATTTCGAATCATATGGTGGATAGTGAGCTTCAAAGTTGCAATAATACTATAAGGTTTTAAATGAGAAATGTTGGGAAATGTAAAACCAAATATGAACTCATGGTTTTTTTTGTTAAACAGTCACGATTAGTTGTTATATTAGTTTTTGTATATCATATGTCCTTCATTTAAACCATCTTTCAAATATCATTTATAAATAAATTGGCTTTTAGACCAAAAACAATTCATAATTAGACCAGTTTTTGTAGTTTGTCCAATCACAAATTTGAATACAACAAAATTCAACCAACACTAGGAAGTCCAATCCATTCACCCAAGCTTCTCCCTTTCACATACTTGTTGTTCGTCCTTCTCTTCTTCCTACGACGTTCTCCTGGATGAGTAAACCTGTTTTCTTGATATCTTCCCCTTCTATTTGGATATTGTGGAGCTAATGACACTTTTGAAAGTATGTCATCCGGACATGTCCAGTGACACTCATGTGGGACTGTATAAACAGTCTCACAATACGCCAATGCTCAAGTCTCTGACTTAAAATAATCCGAGCACAAATCATAGATATTTAAGTCAACTATTCTTTCTTCGAGCTTCCCGTACACAAGAACAGCGGCAATAGCATGAACACAAGGGTACTTGTCTATATCGAAACGTTTGCAGCTGCAGCTAAAGCTCCTCAAGTCCACCTCGTAGCTTAAACCATCCATGCCAATCACACTAAACTCCCTTAAAAAGGTGTTCAAAACTGTCACCTTTAATTTTGCCCCTATTTTACAGTTAGGGTGCAATTCATTCTCCACAAAGGGTACCATTTTGTGGCTCATTGGTATATTACCCGACACAACCCTGTGTTTGTTAAACCACTCTGAAATTTTACCAATAATCGCATCAAACATAGGCAGTAACGCGTACATTCTTGCTTTCTGAAAAACACTATTCATAGATTCAGACATGTTTGTCGTTTCGATGTCGTACCTTTCTCCTTTAGAATAACACCTTGCCCATTTGTCAAGGGTTACACTTTTATCCAAATAATCTCCTACTTTTGGAAACTTTCTCTTGAAATCAGCATACTCCTTATCGAATTCCATCTTCGTATAAATTCCCGCAATTTCTCTGAGTTTTTTCCCTACATACTCTTTACTTCCACTAGCAGCTTTTTCTCTCACATTTTGGGACAAATGAAACACACAATAACCATGGAAAGCCTTCTTGTACACCGCAACAACTGTCTTTATGAGGCTTGCATTCCTGTCCGAAACAAAAACCAAATCTTCTTTATCTGGTACAACTGTCAACAACTGCCTGAAAAACCAGTCCCAACTTGCATCATTCTCACCATCTAGGACACCAAATGCAATAGGATAATGGTGACGATTAGGATCTTGAGCCATGGCAAAAACTAGAACACCACCATACTTCATGAAGGTTGCATCCACACTAATAACTTTCCTCATCGCTGAAAACCCTTTCGTGCAAGCACCCAATGCAATGAATACGTACTTGAACCTATTGTCTTTATCCAACAACAAACTTGTTATAGTCCCAGCATTTCTCTTCTCTAACATGTACAAATAAGCAGGCAACTTCTTGTAACTATCTTCTGGACTACCACGTATAATTGATACAGCTAAGTGTTTCCCTCTCAAAGCGTTTTCGTATGAAACCTTCACTTCGGCTTTGGACCGAACCAAATCCACCAGAAGTTAGGAGATGGGATGTCGACTACCCCTGGAAATTCTTCATGTATAACATCTGCAACTAACTGTGGAGTGCCTTTCTTTGTAGTGCTGCTTGTACTCGCACTTGCACGAGAGCATGAATGCATCTTCCTGTATGTTTTAATCGTCCAAATGTCATTGGTTTTATATCGAGGCCTTGAGACCCGTAAATACCAATCACACCCTCCTACACTACATCTAACTACGTATCTGTAACTATCCGAGTTTAATACATCATAATCATAGCATTCCTTAAATGCAGCTTTCAACAATAAGTTTTGCACTTCTTCCTTTGCCACAAATTCCTGCCTTTCCTTAAAGCTTAAACCATCTTCCCATTCCTAAACATACTCATGTCCTTGCTGTCCTGCTTCATCAGGAAACTCAATATATCCAACATTCTCACCATGGTCCATATATCTCTCTGCTTCATCATTTCTCTCAGCCTCATCATTTCTCTCACCCTCATCGTCCTCATTTCTCTCACCCTCATCATCATTTCTCTCAGCCTCATCAATTCTCTCTGTAGCTTCTATCGGAATCACAGACCTCTCAGTTACTCTGCCATTTGAATTTGAATCCCCATAATTAACTCCAACTGCACTCCCTTCCGTTACAACTCGCTCCTTGCACACAATTACTTCCACATTCAAAGAACTTCTACATTGCTTTTTATCTGTAGTCCATACGTATCTATCGACATCATCATCATCCAAAATGTACACAATCCTTGGAGGTTTCAACAGCAATGGAATATAACTCAATTTCATTTTTTCCCGATCTTTATCTACCACAATCTTCCTGCTTAATCTATCCACTAACATTGCGTATGTTATATCTTTCTTAAACGTTAAACCATAGACCGTAGCTTCTTTTGAATCCCATCGTATCTTATCTCCTTTTCCGACGTATTTACCTCCATATTCTGCATATATGAGTGTTTTGTTCATTGTACTTGCATAAAACATAAAAACAAAACTATCCTCTATACTTCAATCAATTCAATGGAACTCCAATTCAATCCAATATCAATTGATTCAAGCTTAATTCATTCCTCTATACTTAAACAACAAACCGGACCTTAACAAATCCCAAATCTACTAAATCCAAATAAGAATTTCTCAAAACGGAAATACATAGAAATCATCAAATGCTCGATGAATAAATGAATAAATCAAATTCTAATTCAACCAATTCAAGCTCCTCGAGCTCTCACATCTACCAACTTACCTCAATTTTCAAGTTTCACGCTTCAATTACAAGCTCCAAGAACCACCAATGGCGACAAACTTGAACCGCGAATGTTGAGCTCAGTCAAGCCCAATTGCGAGCTCACAAATGGGAATGAGCTCACAAACCTCACAATCTGGATGAGTATTGTGCCATATGAATGAAGAAATTGAGTTCCGAATGAATTTCAAATTTTGATCGGGACGAGATCCTTTCGTCCGGACCAACCAAAGTCGAGAGAGAATGGAGAGAGGAGTGGAGGTGGTCTGGTCCGGTCCGTGAGAGAGGAGTGGTCCGGCACGAGTTCGATTCGGACGAATGTCTGATTTCGTGGAGTCGATTTCGTGAGTCAATGTCGAGTCAATGGAGTCAATGTCGTTCATTAAGGCCAATTTCGGGATTTCATATATAAGGAGTATTTTGGACAAAATGGGAGTACGATAAACAAGATTATGGCTTGATTGGAGCTTTTCAGACATTCGTCCACAATCTAGACTCTTTGAGCTGACGTGGCATCATGGTATGGTTTACTTTTGACTATTTGACTTGAGCTTTGAGAGAATCTGACGGTGTGTATTGGCTGATAGTAGAATATGAAATCACAGCCGTCTATCTATCTTATGTTTTCCAAGATCCAATTTTTTTTGTAATTTCTTCACATTTTATTTGGAATCATACGTAATTGGCAGAGTATTTGTATAATGTTGGTTTAATTGCATAGGGCTATATACTTGATGTTTGTACATACTTGGTTTTGTGTTGGTAGAATCATATGCTAGATTGTTTCAAATGTGATAGATATAAGAGGTTCAATTTTGGAGAAGCATTGTAATTGTTGGTTAGTTTTATTTATGTCTAGTATTTAGAGACCTGCAAGTCATATAGAACAATGTGGGTAAGTAAATTTTAAATTAATTCCAACATTTTAAGTATAGAACTTTGTTGGTGGCTAAGATAAAAAAAAAATTTAGTTAGAAGGAGAGTATATAATTGATCAATTATGGAGATTTTGAGAGCTGCATTGCCAAAAAATTTGTTCGATTACACATGACTTGCAGATTGCATCAAAAAGATAGATGGTGGATTCGTTATGAACAGAGATATTTTCTACATTATATCTATGTAGATTAAGATCAAGAAATACACCGATTTTCGAAATGTAACATATGTGGATGCTTGTGAAGAGTATGTAAGATATAAGTCGAATATTTCAAAAGTGAATCCAGAGCCAATATTATGGGGTTATAATAGTGTATCATTAAAACCATAACTGTTTCGTGTTCACTATGTGTTTTAAGCAATGCTCAATTTGCTACCTTTTTCGTAGCGTATCATGTCTCAACCGGAGAACTCATGCATATCTAGACAAGGTTTATAGCTACTTACCTTTGTTATTCTGTTGGACCTACTCTTATTTATATATGTTGCAGTTTAGTGGTTATATGTATAGTGGAGTCAAATAACCACTAAACTGTAAAACACATAGCAGCTGGATTCAAGCTCAAATCCAGAGAGGTAAAGTAGATTCGACTTTGGAAGCAGCTGGAAGAACTAATGACTTCCTTTAGTACTTCTTGTGTGGTATGGAGATCTTGAGAGCTGCATTGGCACAACTTTGACTCTATTATACTAGACTCACAGATTGCATCAAGAAGATACTGGGTGGATCCGCTCTCAACAGAGTTCTTATCACCATTACATCTAAGATCACGAAATACATGGTCTTTCGAAAGGTAACATATGTGGCTGCTTATGAAGAGTATGCAAGATAAGTTGAATCATTCAAAGGGTATCTAAAGCCGGTATTATGGGTTGTGGACCTTATGGTGTATCATTGAAACCAGTACGAGTTCCCATTTTAGTCTTGGTATTTTCTGAGCCTGAGTGTATTGGATATTTACTTGGAATATGTATACCGGACAATGAGCTCTCACTAGAATCCTATCCGGATACTTTGTTCAGTGTTATGTACTCTTCTGAATTTCCGTTGCATTTCAAGCTTCCATGTTACGATTTCAGTTTCATCATCTTCTCTTTTTATTCAGGCTTTTGTTTCTATAGCTTGACCATAAGACCTCTAATATTAGCTTTGTGGACATGAGAATTCCACTAATGTGGCTAGCATTAATTCAACAAAACCCTCTGTTTTCCCTTACATTTGCAATTCAGTATGATAACAATTTAGCCAAGACTCATACTTCATAGATACTAACCGAAATAAGTTTGGAACATATCCAAAGTTGATATAAACATACTTCCCCAAACAAGAAGGGTCCACTCCTAACTCATAAGTACTAGCCAAAATAAGTTTGAAACATATCCAAAGTTGATATGAGCATTTTCATCCCCCAAAACAAGGGTCCACTACGAAAGTTAACAAACCAGAAGCATGAGATCAAACAGGAGGGATAAGGAGGCGAATGACTCCGTTCTTCGCAATGGTTTTGATCCGACGTGTGGGAATGTCAACAGGACTCGAAAGCTTAGCAACGTCACCCGAGTAGAAGCGACCGCTCGTGTCGTGGCTAACTCCAGGAGCTACAGCAGTCACATTGACTATCCCCTTCTTGACAGAGACAATGAAGTTCTCTGATAGGCCCTTGAGAGCATATACAAGGAGCAAGAAAAGAGATAGTTCAAACAAAGGAGGTGTATTCGATCATTGATGGGCTGGGAAAGAAAAGGAAGAAGTTGTGCTTTCAAGGAAAAGGAAACAAAGGAAAAGGAAACAAAAGAAAAGGAAAGTCTTTATCAATTTAGTATAAATATGATTGCAATGTTTTAGGTTTTTGATTATGCATTGTTTTGATTATCAATCTGATCTTGACGACATGAGTCAATTCAGAAGATCGCTATGAGATCTTGAGTGTTCTAGTTATCTTGTTATCAATTGAGTTTTAATAAAGAAGGTTACGGTTAAGTTCTTAACAAATTGGTGCGTTTGTTGATACTGGATCGAACAGAAATCGCGGACTTGATAATTGGTGGTGAGCAATGGTGAATTCGGACGAGTACGGTCAAAGAATTACACAAATCGATGGTTCTTTGGGTGAATTACATGGTGAGGTAGAGGCACTTAAAGAAGGTTGCGAGCGTATGTCACTGTCCCAAACGGAGGCGACGCAGCGATTGGCAACGTTGGAGAAGCATATGACTACGATTTCTCAAACTCTTTCACGAATCGAAGCCAATTCGTTTTCAGATCGTGGACGAGACAAAGGAATTTCTTCTTCATCGTTCACTTTACCTCAAATACCTAGTGCTCTTCCTATGGAGGATCGAAATCAGCGAGGCTCTCGTGGAATATCTAGTGCTATTGAAAATCGAGAAAGTATGCTGAAAAAGATTGATATGCCCGTTTTTGATGGTCGCTTACCATATGGTTGGATCTCTAAAGTAGAGAGATATTTTCGATTGGGTCAATATGCAGAGGAAGAGAAGTTGGGACTAGTTTCTCTTTGCTTAGATGGACCAGTGTTGAATTGGTTCAACGGTGAGAGTGTTACAGCACCATTCTATGATTGGGAGCAGTTTAAACTGAGATTGTTGGCGAGATTTACTCCCGCAATTGACGACGAGCCTGGTAAGCGTTTGCTTTGTCTCCAACAAACCGGAGATATTGCTGATTATGTGAACGAGTTTGAAGAACTGTCAGCTCAAGTGACTGGAATGGATGAACAAAATTTGACTAATGCTTTTTACAATGGATTAAAACGAGAGATGAAAGAGGTTATTAAAATGAAGGATCCAAGAGGCTTAACCAACCATAAGACAGCGGTTATGAAGATGCAAACTTCTATGTTTTGTTCGGTAATGGGAGAGAGTAAACATCAAGTTTCCAAACCAAGTGGTTTTCGACCTTTCAAATCTACTTCGATATTTCCGCCACAACGATCCCTTCCCGGCTCGGAAAATCGTGAAGGAAACATGGTGAACCAGAACAAGTGGGCTACTAAGACGGTGGATACGCGTCAGACTAACTCCCCCGTTCCGTTACGACCACGACAAAAGTACACAGATGCAGAACTTGATGAAATGAGGAGATTAAAAATCTGTTTTAAATGTCACGGACCATACTATAAAGACCATCCTTGCACGAAGAAAGAATTCCAAGTTCTTACGGTCGTCAATGGTTTAACTATGGAAGTATTGGATCGAGACATGGATGAGATAGAAGATGAAGAGACAACACTCATTGGAGATTTCATGTCATTATCTCTTAACTCCTTTTTAGGTATTTCTTCTCCTACTACAACAAAAGTGAGAGGTACTATTGGGACGTTGTCGGTAGTGATAATGTTGGACAGTGGAGCTACGCATAACTTTATCGCTCCTTCTGTGGTAACACAACTAAAACTTAAGACCGCAACAAACACGAGCTTGGAAGTGTTGTTGGGAACCGGAGTTTCGGTCACAGGCTTGGGAATTTGCAGAAAAATACAATTTTGTATACAATCCTTGGCTTTCACAGCAGATCTCATCGCTTTGGAGTTGGGTAATGCAGACATTATATTGGGAATTCAATGGCTCCGAACTCTTGGAAAGTGTCAAATCGATTGGGAAGCTCATGAATTATCCTTTAACTATCATGGGAAATGGGTTACTATTCTTGGAGATCATACGTTGCATCAAGGGAAGCTTTCTTTGAAATCAATGCAACCAACATTGATGATACAAAAGAAGGGTACTGAAATTGGCTTTGATAAGACGCAGATGGCCAATCACCAAACCCACGATGTTTCTTCCGAGATTGATTCGAAGTTAGCGGAGTTCAAAATGGTCTTTGCAGAACCAACGGGTTTACCACCAGTGCGAGGACGAGAACATGCGATTAACTTGTTGCCTGGTAGTGGACCAATTAGTGTCCGCCCTTATCGATATCCACATGCTCAAAAAGAGGAAATGGAGAAGCAAGTGAGTTTGATGTTGGAGAGTGGAATCATAAGACCTAGTCACAGTCCATTCTCTAGTCCGTAACTATTAGTTAAGAAGAAAGACAAAAGTTGGAGGTTTTGTGTGGATTATAGGGCTTTAAACAGAGCCACGGTCTCCGACAAATTTCCTATTCCTATGATCGATCAGCTTCTTGACGAGTTGAATGGAGCTAAAAAAATTTCAAAGCTTGATTTATGTTCTGGATATCACCAAATCAGGATGCAAGAGCAAGACATTGAGAAAACAGCGTTCCGAACTCATGATGGCCACTATGAATTTCTCGTCATGCCATTTGGTTTGACAAATGCTCCGGCTACGTTTCAAGCGTTGATGAACGAAATTTTCAGGCCATTTTAAAGGAAGTTCGTGTTAGTGTTCTTTGATGATATCTTAATCTACAGTTCATCATTACAAGAACACTTACTACATTTACAATGTGTTCTAGAAGTTTTTGTGCAGCATCGTCTTTTTGCCAACAAGAAGAAATGTCTCTTTGGGCAAACCAAAGTAGAGTATTTGGGGCATGTGATTACACCTGACGGAGTCTCTACTGATCCAAGTAAGACAGAGGCAGTGAAGCAGTGGCAATTTCCTAAATCAGTGAAGGAGCTGAGGAGATTTTTAGGTCTGACTGGTTATTATAGACGATTTGTCAAGAATTATGGTTCAATTGCAAGACCTTTGACTGAATTCCTGAAAAAAGGAGCAATTTCAATGGACTCCACGTGCTCAATCTGCATTTGAAGCTCTAAAACAGGCCATGGTTTCAGCTCCCGTTTTATCCTTACCAGATTTTGATGAGCTTTTTATTGTAGAATTTGATGCTTCGGGGTTTGGCATTGGGGCTGTTTTAATGCAGAACATGAAGCCTATTGCATATTTTAGTAGGGGATTAACCTTGCGAGAGCAGTTGAAACCTATCTATGAGAGAGAGTTGATGGCGATTGTTATGGCCATTCTTAAATGGAAGCATTATCTGATGGGGAGAAGGTTTGTTGTTCGAACAGATCAAAAAAGTCTCAAGTACCTCTTGGAACAAAGAGAAGTTACTATGGATTACCAACGGTGGCTTTCTAAGTTACTTGGTTATGACTTTGAGATTGTGTATAAACCAGGCTTGGAAAATGCGGCGGCCGACGGGTTATCACGCAAAACCACTACATCCACAATGATTTTTGCATTGACAATTCCTACTTCTTTGCAAATTCACGACCTTTACAAAGAAATTGAAGAAGATCAGCATATTCAAGAGCTTAAGAAACATGTTTTGAACAATACTTGTAGTAACACTAACTATACTATCGTGGATGGTAGGCTGTTTTACAAGCGAAGACTCATGATTTCTAAACAGTCAAAGCATTTAGTGAGGATCATGGAAGAATGTCATTCTGGTTTATTGGGTGGACATTCCGGGTTATTGAAGACGGTTAAGCGCATTCAAGGCTCTTTTCACTGGTTTAATATGAAGAAAGATGTGCAAAAGTTTGTTGCTGAATGTTTCGTATGCCAAACCCATAAATACTCTACCTTATGTCCAGCGGGTTTATTACAACCCTTACCTGTACCAGACAGAATTTGGGACGACATTTCGATGGATTTTATTGAGGGACTTCCTACATCGCAAGGGTTTAATGTAATCTTGGTTGTAGTGGACAGGTTAAGTAAGTTTGGACATTTTGTGGGATTGAAGCATCCATTTACGGCTGAAGATGTGGCTCATCAGTTTATCAAGGAAATTGTTCGCCTACATGGATTTCCAAAGTCCATTGTATCAGATAGAGACAGGATTTTCTTGAGCAATTTTTGGCGTGAGTGCTTTCGTCTATCCACCACTAAATTAAAGTATAGCACTGCCTATCATCCTCAAACCGATGGGCAAACTGAGGTCTTAAATCGTTGCTTAGAAACTTATTTACGGTGTTTCACCTCTTCTCATCCACGTCAATGGTATAAATTTCTCTCTTGGGCTGAACTTTGGTACAATACAAGCTTTCATACAGCTATCCAATGCACTCCTTTCAAGCTAGTTTATGGTCGCGAACCACCGCAGTTGTTACCGTATGAGGCAGGGACAACTAGCAATTTTGTGTTGGAAAAGATGTTACAAGAGCGAGATACGATGTTGTTACACATTAAGGAGAATTTGTTGAGAGCTCAACAAACTATGAAGAATAATGCAGACAAAAAGCGAAGAGATTTACAGTTTGAAGTGGGAGCTTTTGTATTTCTTAAGCTGCGACCATATCGACAGAAATCAGTGACTAAACGCCTATGTCAGAAGTTAGCAGCTCGTTACTATGGCCCATATGAGGTGCTGGAAAAGATTGGGGCAGCTGCTTATCGTTTGAGATTACCTCCAGATTCTCGCATTCATCCTGTGTTCCATGTGTCTCAATTGAAACCGGTTTTGGGTCATGGTCACGTAGTGAATCCTTTACCAACTGTTTTCTCTGCAACTGATGAAATAATTGTGGAACCTGATAATGTGTTGGACTCAAGATACAATGATGATGGCCATTTGGAAGTTTTGCTCTCTTGGAAAGGTTTACCCGATCATGAAAAGACTTGGGTTTGTATGATTGACGCAAAACAGCAGTTTCCAGAGTCTAAGCTTGAGGACAAGCTGCGTCTTTGTTGCGGGGGTATTGATAGGCCCTTGAGAGCATATACAAGGAGCAAGAAAAGAGATAGTTCAAACAAAGGAGGTGTATTCGATCATTGATGGGCTGGGAAAGAAAAGGAAGAAGTTGTGCTTTCAAGGAAAAGGAAACAAAGGAAAAGGAAACAAAAGAAAAGGAAAGTCTTTATCAATTTAGTATAAATATGATTGCAATGTTTTAGGTTTTTGATTATGCATTGTTTTGATTATCAATCTGATCTTGACGACATGAGTCAATTCAGAAGATCGCTATGAGATCTTGAGTGTTCTAGTTATCTTGTTATCAATTGAGTTTTAATAAAGAAGGTTACGGTTAAGTTCTTAACATTCTCTTTCGGAACTCCAGGCATATCCACACGCACATAGAGCTTTCCATCTCCTAGCTGCTTTGATTCATACGCGTGATTCGATCCCTCTAGAACATTTGGATGTGGCTTCAACTCAGGACCGGTTAACTTGGGATCTGCACCACACAAACAACAACAACACAGTTACTCTCTTTTAGACACCATTCAATATCACTACTCCACAACAACAACAACAACACAATTACTCTCTCTATTAGACAACCAATCTCACTACTCAAAAACTAAATTTGGTATAAGTTGTATCATAACCAAAAGCTTGAAAAGGTGAATAGAATACCTTGAGGATCAGTGCCATGAGGAAACTTGATAGGACCTTTGCTATAACCACCTACAACCACAAAAAACAAACAAAACATATAAACAAGTAGTGAACAAGTCTTAGACTTTGTTGTGACACAAATACACAATAAAATATATACCTTCTGGTGGCTCTGGGCGAAGGAAAGCTGAAACACAAACAAAGAAAAAACATTAAATTAAAAATTGTATCTTTATCCTAAAAAGATCAAACTTTTACCGATGCAAGAAGGTCGATGAGGGTCAATTCCAGTCTTAGAGAGCATTAGTCTAAGAACACCATCAGAGACATGAGTAGTAAAGCTAGAGATTTCGCAACATTTACAAACGAGTCCAGTCATGGTTATGTAGCTACGATGAGAAGAATCGTGTTCGTGAACTTTAGGTGCGTAAGCTCTGATAACAACAGCTTTCTTGGATTCGTGAAGAGTAACACTCATGCCTTCTTCAGGTACACCTGGAAAATCCATCCTCACGAACAAGTCTAGGTTTTTCTCAAGCGTTTCGAATTCGTTAAACCCTTTTGGTCCGCTTAACAGAAACGGATTGTTGATCGCGTAAAACCCATCTGCAACACAAATCAAACTCTGTAAAACCCTTTTGCTGTTTGGTTACAACAATGAAAAATCAGAAATTGGAAATGTTTAAGGTTCGTAAATGGTGAAATGTGAGGTTTATACCTGTAGATGAAGGACGAGGAGGAAGTGCAACCGCCATGATCAACGAAAGTTAGGGTTTTTCTTGCTTTGCACCAACAAAGTTTCTAACTTCAGTTTTTATGTGTGAGTGAAGAGAAGAGGAAGAGAACAATCTAGAACTTGGGCTGACGTGACATGTTTTGTGTTGACCCTTTGACTTGTACGGAACTTGCTTAGTAATGTTGCTTCATTTCTCTATGTATAGTGTTGGTTTATTGCATAGGGCTACTTGATTTTGTGTTGTTAAATCATTGTAATTGTTGGTTAGTTTGGTGTCTATTAGTTAGAGACCTGTAAGTTATATTGAACAATGTGGGTAAGTAAAATTTTAAATTAGTTCTAACTTCTAACATTCTGAGTTTTTAATGACTTTGTATGTAGCTGAGAGATCCAATTTTGTTCCACCAAACTTGTAGTCATCAGAAGAAGAGTATATAATTGATCAAATATGGACATCTTGAGAGCTGCACTTGCACAACTTTTGTTCTATTACACGTACTCGCAGACTGCATCAAGTAGATGATCTTCGAAATTGAGATCAAGAAAATACATATGCGTATTTCTTCAGTAACAACATGTGCGTATTGATCAAGTAGATGATCTTTGAAATTAAGATCAAGTAAAAAGATGTCAAAAGATGTAAAGTAGATGATCAAGATGTAAAGTAGATGATCAACATGTGCGTATTTCTTCGTTAAAAGATCAAGTAGATGATCTTTGAAATTGGCACAACATGTGCGTATTTCTTCAGTAACAGAATGTCAATTTTCTAACCCTGTCCGAGGTTTGGTTTGTCTTGATGAAAATGGTAAACTTAGGCTTTGCAATCCCGGTGCGAAAAAGTTTGTGACTTTACCAGACATCCCAGGGGATAATGTGTGCCGATTAATCTTAAAAAGCTTTCTCGGATACGATGAAGTGCAAGATGTGTTCAAGGTTTTATGCATGGAAAGGATTTACGATCCGAGAGACTTTCAAGCTACGGAACATCGAGTTTTGACCGTGGGATCGGGTCAAAGTTCTTGGAGACCGATCATTTGTGAGCATCTTCATTGTCCAGTTCCCCTAGGCCGAGGACTATATGAAAAAGGAGTTTTGTACTATGTAGCTTCGTCTAATACTGGCACATTACAAGTTATGAGCTTTAATGTGAGTTCTGAAAAGTCTACTGTCATTGAATTACCCGATGGAGTCTTCACTCCTTTTAGTTGCGACTTGGTGAATTACAGTGGGAAACTTACCTTAGTGGATAACCGTGGCTTTGAGTGTAGGGTGAGTGATTCGAATGGTGATACATTCATTGAAATTTGGGTTAGGAATGAAACTGATGGAACCTGGCCGAAAATCCGCATTGATCTTCTTGGTTGGAAAGATATTGTTAAAACTACGAAGTTTATTTTCAAAGGTACCATTCGAACCGGAGAACTTGTTTTCGCATCAGACAAGAAAGGTATGAGATCATTGTCTGTGTTGTATTACAAGGTATGAGATTGAAGGAGTGGATGAAGGTGAGCGTCATATGTTTCAAACCTGGTTGGATCATATAGATAACCCATTGCTTATATAAGGAACAAGATTTGGTGCATGAGTGGTTGTTCAGTTTCTCTACTAGACCTATTGGGATCATTTCTATCGTCGTTAATCTTTCTTAAGCTAAAATTAATAATGTTGGAATAATTCAGATGTTAGTACTAGTAGTACTAGTCCTATTGGAATAATTCTATTGTCCTTAATCTTTCGTATTCTAAAATAATAATGTTAGATCAATTCAGGTGTAAGTAGTAGTAGTACCACTACTACTAGTCTCATTTATTATAGTTGGTTTTAATCTTTCTTTATTATTATGCTAAAATAATAATAATATTGGATCATTTCAGATATATCTTTAGTAACTCTGTTTCTCTGGCCTTTTGATGAAACAAAAGTTATTCAACTCAACCAAAGAGTTTTAACCAGAAGAGGAACTACTAACCCTGAGTTTACACTAAAGATACTTCAAAATAGACATTACTTAATGTTTATTGTAAAATGCAGAGTATTAGGAACAGAAACAGCGTATTAGGCAAGAGATGGAAAAGAAAAGTGAGTTTAACAACAAGAAAAACATCCGGTATTTGATTAGTGAAGGATTACATAAGCATTTGTGGCTTCTTATGAAGAGTATTATGGGTTATGGTCTTATGGACCTTATGGTGGTGTATCACTTAAGAGTTCCTCTATGGTGTTTTCTGAGCCTGAGTGTATTGGATATTTTCTAGGACTATGTATAGACAATGAGCTCTCTCTAGAATCCTATCCGGATACTTTGTTCAGTGATATGTACTCTTGTCGCACTCCAACAGTAAGGTTGGTCCTGCATCTTGCCACTATAATGAATTGGGAACTCAAGCAGCTCGATGTGAAGAACGCCTTTCTTCATGGTGACTTGAATGAAACAGTTTATATGAAGCAACTTGCATGGTTTGTAGACAAAACCAAGCCAACTCATGTTTGCCGTCTGCACAAAAGTCTTTGTGGTCTCAAACAATCTCCACAAGCATGGTATGACAAGTTCAGTACATTTCTCCTTGAATTTAGCTTTGTTTGTAGTCTTAAAGATCCTTCACTCTTCATCTATAAACCCAACAAGAACGTCATCATGCTCCTCTTGTATGTGGATGACATGGCTCTTACTGGTAACGACTTTGAGGTCATGACAAAGCTTCTCACTGAGTTAAAGAAGCAATTCAGAATAAAGGATTTGGGTTAGTTAGAATATTTCTTGGGGATTCAAGTCAAGCCTACATCCAAAGGTCTCTTTTTATCTCAAGAACAATACGCCTTGGATATTCTATATGTAGCTGCGATGTCTAATTGTGCTCCAGTCGCTACTCCTCTGCCTTTGGAGTTACACAAGATCCCAAACCAAGACCAACACTTCTCCGATCCAACATACTTTCGCAGTTTGGCCGGAAAGCTTCAATATCTGACGTTGACCAGGCCTGACATTCAGTTTGCAGTGAACTACGTCTGTCAAAAGATGCACTCTCCAGCTGTGTCTGATTTCAACAACCTCAAGCGCATTCTGCGATACATTAAAAGCACAATGTCACAACAACACCAATTGTACTCTTACCGCCTTCAGTGACAGTAATTGGGCAACTTGCCCGGATACAAACAGATCCAATGGCGGTTACTGTACTTTCCTCGGAACCAATCTCATCTCTTGGTCTTTGAAGAAACAAGAACAGTTGCCAAAAGCTCCACTGAAGCTGAATACCGTGCCTTGTTTGAAGCTGCATCTAAAGTTGCCTGGTTGTGTATGGTACTTCAAGAGTTAGGTGTCCCTATCAGACCAACACCTGAACTCTTTGGTGACAACACTTCCTCTATCCACCTTTCTGCTAATCCGGCATACCACAAAAGAACTGAACACTTTGCAAACCACTACCACTATGTTCGTGAGTGTGTTGCTCTTGGTGCCTTGGTGGTTACTCATGTCCCAGCTTATCATCAAACGGCTGACATCTTCACCAAGTCTTTAGGCTCTGAGGCATTCTCTAGACTCCGAGAAAAACTTGGCGTCTCTCTTCCTTCGACCCCAAGTTTGAGAGGGGATATTAACTCAAGCCTCAAACACAATCAAAACGACACAATTTTGAAAACTAAGCAAATGAGTAACAAGGCCCAAAGCGTGTGGAAGCCCAAAACGCAAACCACATCTCAGCCTCCACAACGGTCATCTCCTCCTCTTCAAATTAAACGAGAAGACAAAAACAGAAAAGCAGAGCAAGCTGTGTTGACTGGTACGGAAAAGGTGAAACCGATTCAAGTTCAAAATAGGTTTGATGCGTTGGCATCCTTATCACCTTAGTGCCAGCCAACTAAGTTTTTACCTACCTTAGTCCTTGTATAAATAGACAAGAGAGAAAATGTAAAACCTTAAGTCGAATGAAATAAAATCAAGCATTATTCATCTTCTTCGAAGTTTCTCTTTAGCTTTTACACACCAGGGGCTTTACCAGTCACATTAACTCTCCAATAGTACTAAGAAGTTAGTACTCACATTAACCAGACAATGAAATTGAGTACTAACTTCTTTTTGTAAAACCTTTTAACATTTAGAAAAACGCTACTAATATTTTTTGAAAGAGTTACTACAAAATTGTAGGAGTTCATCCTAACCTTTTGTTAACCTTTCCTAACATTTTAGAACATCAAATGTCGTTTTTCTATAGTACACAAATCGATTCTTATAATATCACTGCATCTTTTATGATAACTAGGTGAATACCCGCGCATACGCGCGGTTTTTTTTTATATAAGTTTGTAATATTAATTTAAGCATTAATATGATCATGGTTTGTAAGATATGAAATGATTTTAAAAAATGGTTCTTTGATCAATTGATCGTTTGTATATATGGTTTGAATCTTAAATTGATCGTTGATGTTATTGGGTACTTATTGTACATAAGTATTAGAAAAATTAATTGTTAAGAATGAAACTTGTAAATTATATTTTTCTTGTTTTGGTTTTATGCCCTTTCGTTCAACCTTCTCTTTTGATTATGTTGAGTATTGCCATTGTAATATTTGGTGAAAGTGTTGTCACTGAGACGTGGCAATTTCCTCTCGTTGCTTTGGGCCATGGATTATTTGATGTCGATTCCCTTGATGAGCATTTCCTTGGCTACTAATTGTATGGAGTTGATCTCATTGTTTCCGATCAAATAGAGTGACCGGTCTATGCATCTGACCTTGGAGATTTTCACTCGCTTAGAAACTTTAGTCATCATTTTAGAATAAAATTAATCTTGCATGTAAAAATTTGAGGTTTGTCTTGCATGTAAAAATTTGAGGTTTTCTCGTTTCCCATGTTAAAGAATGTCCATGTAGATAAAATTCAAAATTTACAGGAAGGGGAAAGAAAAAGTAGAGTATTTACAAGAAAAATTGTTTCCCATGGTTTTTGAGAAACTATTTACCAATTGTCCTTATTGAATAGGTTGAATGTGTTTTCAATAATTCAAAATTTAAATGAATAACTAACTTATTTTAAAATGATTAAAAAGAAAATCTTAAGGAGGTTTTAACTTCTTACGAGTGTTCTAAAATACGCTATACGCTAGACGTACGGTCGACTACCTGATATATCATGGTTTTTACCCATTTTCGACCATGATATAAGTCCTTTTATCAAGTCTTTTCGTTGTATTTCGAGTCTTTTTAGTATCTTAACAGGTTTTTGTACGTGTGGAGCTTAATTGATGATTATGGAACGTTTTGGAGCATTGTGGAAAGAGGAGCTGAAGTCGTTAGAACGGATTTTCAATTGCCGTCAGATTGGCGTGTCGATCGACAGCCCCAAGAAGGACGATCGATCGACAGCTACATTGAAGCCTGTCGATCGACAGACACATAGACGATCGATCGACAGGTGCTCGCAGAGACCGACCTAATCTGTTTTAAAGAAGGAAAATTGCTCCTTTTCGGGCCAGAAGTTACCAATAAACCGTCATAAAAGCCCACCACGAGTTTTACCTCTATAAATAGTTTATTTTAGGTTTTTAGATCAGGACTTTAGTTTTTACTTAACAAAGTTTAGAGAGAGATTTTTAGGGTTTTTAGGGAGACAAGTTTACTTCATTACTTTGAGATTCTTCGAACCCTATTGTTCTTATTCTTATTCTCTTTCTTTATACAGTATTATTCAGTTATGATTTGCTTTGCTGTTATGTCTGAGTAGTTTGCTTGTTAGGTTTAGGGTGATTCGAATGGAATGAAGATGAATTGTTAGGGTAAACTCACTTGTTAGGATTATCTGTTAGGTTCTTCACCTAGATTGCTTGAACTCTGGTTTAGGATTTGCGACCCTGAATTTGGATATCTTAGGTTGATAGATTGACACGAAAGTGTAATTGATTAGCCAGAACTAGATCTTAGGTGAGCAAAATTACTTATTCGCAAAGAAATTTGGTTTAGGGATTTTGTGAACAAATTGGACTTGAATTTAATGCTTGTTTAAATTGATTGAATTCGGAAAGAAATTTGGTTTTCTAGGGTTTAGACATAGTTAGTTTTCGCAACGACAGTTGGTTAATTATATTTTAGTGTTCCAAGTTCTAGAACGGTTCTTAATTAAATCATGATTCTGTTTAACCTGCAATTTTGATTCATCCTGAGAATTACCCAAAAGCCTAGCACTTTGTTTAATTGAATTTTAAATCAACAATCTTTCTCAGTTTCAATTTGCTTTTGTCTTTATTTTATATTATTTTACTTAGCCGAATTTGAAGTCAGTATTCCTATCGTTTGATTTGACTCCCAGTGATTCGACCCCTACTACAATTGATCTCTTAATTTGAGAGAGTAGCTCAGGGTAAATTTGAGCATATCAAATTTTGGCGCCGTTGCCGGGGAGTCAAAATCACCCATAGGATTTTGATTCTAGAATTTTTACTACGTATTTTTTTTTCATTTTTACGCGTTTTTTCTATTGTTTTTGTGTTTCAGGTACAAGCTAACATGGTGCGTCAGCTTGTAGTTGTTATTCCGAATGCTCAGGGTGAGCTGTTTGACAGAGAGGGAAACAGATACAACGAGCAGGGAGATAGGATTGATGAAGCTGGTAATACCATTATTGAGGCAGATGAGGTTGACGACACAATTGCAAGAGAACGAGCTGTGTTAGATCGTCAACGAGCTGAGTTAGAACGTCAACTAGCTGATCTAGAGCGTCAGGCTCAGGCAAATCGTCAAGCTCAGGAAGTTGTAGTGAACCGACGCACTTTGGGTGATTACAACCGACCTGAAGAGTACTATGCTAACAGGGCAGCGATCCGAGCCCCTGGATTCGCTAGGCAGGACTTTGAGCTGAAGCCTGCTTTCTTCTCACTAGTAGCTCAGCATCAATTCCATGGACATCCTACAGAACATCCCATGGATCATCTTGAGAGGTTCGAAGACCTCGCATCTAGCATCAAGGCAAATGGGGTGTCTCTCGATTACGTCTTCTGTAAGTTATTCCCACACTCTCTAGCTGGGGATGCAGCCTACTGGCTGAAGCAGTTGGAGCCGGGCTCACTGACCACTTGGAACGATATAAAGAACGTTTTCCTGGGCCATTTCTACGATGAATCGCGTTCAGATGAGATGAGAGCGAAGATCTCTTCTTTTGTTCAAGGACCAACTGAAGCATTCAAGGCTTCATGGGAACGTTTCAAGGGCTATCAGAGAGATTGTCCTCACCACGGTTTTACAGAGATTCAGCTGTTGGGCATCTTCTTCAGAAGTGTAGATTGGAGGCATCAGATGGCTTTAGATTCCACCAGTAATGGGAATTTCAAGACTAGATATCCAGCTGATGCTTTTGTATTGATTAAAAACGTGGCTTCGAGCAACAGCACGAAAAAGATTGATGAGGAGAGAAGAAAAGAAGCAGGTATGTCAGGTGGAGTAGAGATTGCTGAGGTGAAAGCCAAGATAGATTCTATGCATAGCCTTCTAGTGGGAAAGAAGGCAGTTCACTTTGCTCAAGAGGAGGAGGATAATCAAAAGGATGTTAACTACATCAATGGGAATGGTTTTCAGAATCAGAAGTTTGGAGGCTACAGTGGAAGCAACCAGAGAAATAACTACTCAAGGGACTACGAATCTTCATCTTATCAGCCAATACATGCTAGATCTTCAGACAATGACACGAAAGCTATTCTCGAGCAGATTCTTGAGGGTCAACAATCGATAACAGTGAATTTCAATACGAAGATTGACAGCCTCTACACTGATCTGAATGGGAAAAAAAAGGCCATCAACATTCACATGAAGAAGCTTGATACTCAGGTTGCTCAGACTGCTGAAAATGTGAAGAGACAAGAAGGTTATCTTCCAGGGAAAACGAACATGAATCCAAAGCACTTCTCCAATTCTATCACATTGAAGAGTGAAGAACAAGTGATTCCAACTATTGAGAAGTGTGAAGATGAAAGTTGGCTCGAGGTTCTTGAAGAAAACCTGAATTTTGAGATTGAAGAGGGCCTGTCGATCAACACACCTCGTGCTTGTCGATCGACAGGCCAGCAGAACAGGTCCGAATTTCGTTCTTTTCACAAATTTTCTGACTTTTTCTTTTCCTTTTCACCAATCTCAGATTTAATAACACTGGGGACAGAGTTGTTTAAGTCTGGGGGAGGTAGTTACTAACATTGTTTTCTATTTTGGAGTCAAAAATTTGTTTTTATTGAGTCAAAATGTAGGGAATAATGATCTTTCTTAGGAATAAAGCTTAGTTTTTGAAACTTTTAGCTGTTGCGATGAAGCCTTTGGATGGAACGAATTCGAAACCAGATGATAGTACAGGTTCCCCTTTTATCGCGATTTGCAGAACAAAGTAGATCAAACTCCAGACTAGCACACTTGATCTCCATTTCGCTATATTCTCTTTGATGATATCACGACAGTAAAACATTCAGGACTCCTTATTCTCTTTACCACTCTTTGTTGATCCTGAATGGCCAGCTCATTTTTAGTTGGTACCCAACCCCTAACCTTAACCTTTTGTTCAAACCTCATACAGTCTCTTTTCCTTAGTTTTATGTGCAGGCATGTGTATAAACTCCGGAGAGAAAGAGATCCGACGCAGTTTTTCATTCACAAAAATTGCACAGGAAAAGGATTTGGTAGGAGTACGTGAAAGAGAGCAGCAATGCTAAGCATTTCTTGGGATTTAATACCACATAATGGTAATTTTCGAGACTAACATCTTTGTAGAATCATTTCCCCCCTTCGAGTTAAAAAAAAAAAAAAAAAAAAAAAAATTAAAAAAAAAAAAAAAAATTTAAAGGAAAGGAAAATGATCATTTTAATAAGTCTCTAGCTTCAAAAGAAAATCCCAAGGAATGAGAAGGTTGGATGTGGAAAGTGGAACATGTTATGATATGGAGGGGTTTGGTTCCTGATAACGTTTTGGAGGAGGGAGTGCAATGTGAATGAGAAACTGTGGGCATCAACTGGATCCGACTCTCTCTTGTGATTATGCATAATGTCTGCATCCACCAAATAAAATCCGGTAACCCTAAACACTCTTTAGCTCCAGTTAAACACAAAAGCCTTTAACATTACACCTAGCCCTTTTACTTGGTTGGTATCATTGGAGAGAATTCCATCATCACTTCGATTAAGTGTGCGACAGTTAGGAGGATGTGAAACTGATGGGTTTGCAGGTTAAGATCTGAGACCCAACCTATGATGGTTGAGATTCGTGACCGTCAAAGGTACTTTGTTTATATGCAGCAAAAGAGTCAAGATAACGAAAGCAATGTTCCCAAAGATAAGTAAGTTCTCGCGATTTTCAAACCTCGACTTCATTCTTAGTCTCTAGTTTGCTTGAGGGCAAGCAAAAGCTAAGTCTGGGGGATTTGATATATCATGGTTTTTACCCATTTTCGACCATGATATAAGTCCTTTTATCAAGTCTTTTCGTTGTATTTCGAGTCTTTTTAGTATCTTAACAGGTTTTTGTACGTGTGGAGCTTAATTGATGATTATGGAACGTTTTGGAGCATTGTGGAAAGAGGAGCTGAAGTCGTTAGAACGGATTTTCAATTGCCGTCAGATTGGCGTGTCGATCGACAGCCCCAAGAAGGACGATCGATCGACAGCTACATTGAAGCCTGTCGATCGACAGACACATAGACGATCGATCGACAGGTGCTCGCAGAGACCGACCTAATCTGTTTTAAAGAAGGAAAATTGCTCCTTTTCGGGCCAGAAGTTACCAATAAACCGTCATAAAATCCCACCACGAGTTTTACCTCTATAAATAGTTTATTTTAGGTTTTTAGATCAGGACTTTAGTTTTTACTTAACAAAGTTTAGAGAGAGATTTTTAGGGTTTTTAGGGAGACAAGTTTACTTCATTACTTTGAGATTCTTCGAACCCTATTGTTCTTATTCTTATTCTCTTTCTTTATACAGTATTATTCAGTTATGATTTGCTTTGCTGTTATGTCTGAGTAGTTTGCTTGTTAGGTTTAGGGTGATTCGAATGGAATGAAGATGAATTGTTAGGGTAAACTCACTTGTTAAGATTATCTGTTAGGTTCTTCACCTAGATTGCTTGAACTCTGGTTTAGGATTCGCGACCCTGAATTTGGATATCTTAGGTTGATAGATTGACACGAAAGTGTAATTGATTAGCCAGAACTAGATCTTAGGTGAGCAAAATTACTTATTCGCAAAGAAATTTGGTTTAGAGATTTTGTGAACAAATTGGACTTGAATTTAATGCTTGTTTAAATTGATTGAATTCGCAAAGAAATTTGGTTTTCTAGGGTTTAGACATAGTTAGTTTTCGCAACGACAGTTGGTTAATTATATTTTAGTGTTCCAAGTTCTAGAACGGTTCTTAATTAAATCATGATTCTGTTTAACCTTCAATTTTGATTCATCCTGAGAATTACCCAAAAGCCTAGCACTTTTTTTAATTGAATTTTAAATCAACAATCTTTCTCAGTTTCAATTTGTTTTTGTCTTTATTTTATATTATTTTACTTTGCCGAATTTGAAGTCAGTATTCCTATCGTTTGATTTGACTCCCAGTGATTCGACCCCTACTACAATTGATCTCTTAATTTGAGAGAGTAGCTCAGGGTAAATTTGAGCATATCACTACCGTATAGCGTCTAAACGTATATACAGGCGTCGGAGTATATACGGTGAATATTTTTTGAAAATAAATATGTATAATATTATAAATATAATAAATATACAACTTATATTGTAAAATATAACTCATTAGTAATATATTAAACAGAACTCACATTTATAATTAATATAATTTATTTTGAAAAGTTATAATCATGAAAATATATTAGATATATAATTAAAAAATTATCTATAAGAAAATAATAACCATAGAACATCTCAAGTAGTTGAAATTAAACAAAAAAAAGAAATTTAAAATATCAGTTTTGTCAAAATATTTTTTTTTAAAAATACATAATGTTTATACGGCTTATATACGGCCGTATTATCGCTGTATAAACGGTTATATAGTTTACTCCGTATTTTTAACCGTATAGCAAAAAAACGGTATAGTCCTTCACTGTATAGCGTATATACGACGTATATACGGTCCAATACACCGTATTTTAGAACACTGCTTCTTAACAATGGAGGTTCTCTTAAGGTATCCGATTGGTTTTCTCTAGAAAAGAGTATTTTACCCTAAACTGAATGAAATGGTGTTTGATGTAAGGAAAAAAAAGCCTTTGTAAGTTGTAATCTCATAGAGAAAACTTCAAGAGCCTTTTCATCAGTGCATGCCATGCTTAACATTCGGCAGCTATTTCAGAGTCATTGGTGATCAATCAACTAACCTTAGAGGCATCAAGTAGTTTCTCGTACTCATCCTTGTTATTCGTAAACAGTTTCTTTATGTTTTGTCCCAACAAAATCTTCTTTTTCGTGGCTCTCATCTTTGAGATATAAGGTTCAGTATATTCACCTGTTGATTAAAAGAATCTAATTTTAAGGAACACAGAGAATCTGAGACTGCCACTTGCGAGATGGTAAACAACATTCTATTACAATGTGTAGTTGAGTTAGCTCTATAGTGCAAAAATATTATTGACCTTAATTAATGTACTATATCATGGCAATGGCATTCATAATTTAATTTTAAATATCAGGTTAGTTGTAGTGTATCTTAGTTATAAGTTCATCATCAATATTTCACTCACAAGGAACCAAGATGAAAATATGGAAATCATATCCTTACCTGAAAAAGGGATGTCTGTACTATATCCCATCTTCATCAAGAACTTCCATATGATGCCTCATATTTATCCTACCGAGTATACCACCATGTATGTTAAGTCTTGACACAACCATGCAAGCTTTGTTAAGAAAATTCATACAGAAAAAGGTACAGTTATAGGAAAGCAAAACAATTTTGGAACTTGAAAGACACATACTTGAAAGATTCAGACTTGATGGGCAAAGGTGTGATCCTTAATAGAAGTTCACCATATCTGAGAAATGAATAAACATCTCTACTTTAGTCACTCATAAACCAACCTTTTATACATCAGAAGCAGTTCAATTGTTAAAACAATGGCGTATGTATCTAACAATCCGATAACATAAATGATGAGTTCTATAAGACCAGTTAAGAACTGATACAGAGAAAAATATAGACTCATCAATACCTAACATCTCCAACCGTCAGGTCTATGCGGATCAATAATATTTATAGAATTTCCCGCATAAATTAAAAGACAGGAAAAAAACTCCTAAAGAAAATAAAACACAGTAACTTTGATCCCTTGAGAATGATGAAAATTTAATTACCTGATTGAGAGCTTTATATGAACAAGTTGGGCTTGGAAGCCTTGTAGGTAGTCTTGAGCATTCTGGTGGGAGGTATAACCTTCTTATAGATCAGAGGGAACTTGATCTTGCTCGTGTGAAACTGCTTTATCTCTTACAAAGCTTGGTGGGATTGTGCATGTCTTGATGATCTAGATGTAAGGGAAAAGTATGACAAACATCAAATTTATTTTAAATGCTATAATACAAACTTTTTTATGGCAATTGCAAATAACAATCACTATAAGAAAACACAGGATTTGCTACGCCCAAAAGAGTCACTAATCCGTCACAAAAACTGGATTTGTGACGATTTTGCGACAGAAATAGGTCGTCACTAAAGTATCGTCGCAAATTAAAGACGTCGCAAATGCGACGACTCTGTGACTATGTTTTTTGCGTCACATATTTTGTGACGAATTTGTAACGTCCTTAAGTAGTCGTAAATTTGTGACGAATCTGTAACGATGTGTAGTGGTCATAAATTAACGACGGAGTTGTGACGGTTTTGTTCGTGGTACTTTTGCAACCGATTTGTGACTAATACTGAGAGTCGTACCGTTGCAAATCCGTAACAAATTAGTCACAATTTTGTGACGAAAATACTCTACTTAAGTACATAATTTATGTTCTTATATAACAGCTTTTATTACTAATTATCAATTTTCTTTTGCTTCATGAAAACTAGAAACAATAAAATCAGTAATAAGATCATTAATAAACCGCAAGTTAATGTATTATACGAAAAAACTGCAAGTTAATGTATTATACAAGCAGAAAGTAAGAGACGAGCATCTCCAAGCTTGAGATCCAATTTCGAACTTATTGTTGCTCCTCATCACGTTATACATTTTCCAATTCTTGTTCTGCTTTTTTTACTTGTAAAGTAGATAAACTAAAACCTGTACATAATAAAATGAGAGGAAGTTACTGCAAATGTATAAGAGAAGTACATGTGTTCAACTAAACTTATCAAGGAAATAGCCCAAATTCTATCTTAAGACTTTTAAATGGTTTCATGCACATGCTAAAGTAAAAGATCAAATGCACAGAGAGAAATATGCAAGTAATTATCACAGATTTAAGCCTTACTAAGACTAACCTTTGCCACATACTTTCTATCATCTCTCGTCACTTGAACATGACGAAGAGTTATGTCATTAACCATTATCTTTTTTAGGCTATCTTTTTTTGCAGAAAATTCAATATATAAAATATCTCCATAGTAGACTCAATCCTCAACATACACTACAAGTCTCAATTGAAATATTAGCTAAAAATACAACACCAAGATCCACAAGTTCCCATACAGAGGCTGTTATCCCACTCAAGCACATGAACAACAATATCTGAAGAATATCTCAATAGCTAATGCACGAACCACAGGAAACAGCAACCATAAAGTACAATTATTGTCTCAAAAGTTTTAATCAGTTGGAACAAAGAAACCATGCAAATAGAAGAGAGTGGAAGCTTACGTGAAATATAGTGAAGCGAAAACAAGTTGATCCAGAATTGATCTCTACTTCTTCTTCCTGCACAATCTCACAACCACTTTGAGCTCCAATGATACACAACTGATCTGGTTCTTATGGCAAAACTCTAAATGGTGCTTTATTGTTGAAGACTTATGGCAACACAATTGCTGCAAATTAAGATCGTATAACCTGAAATTTGGGAAGATATCTTCTAGATCAAGAGGCAAACTAAAAGAAAGAAAAAAAGAATGTGTAAATACGATGGTGTGAGAATTTCATGGATTCACTATACATGCACTGAAACAAAAAGAAAATATATGTTAATACAAAGAAAAAACAAACTAAAAGAAAAAAAAAAGAATGTGCAAGAACACGTAAGGAGAGTTCTTACTTGCAAAAAACATGGTTGCACAAAAGTGTGACTGCAGAATTAAAATAGACTCAAGCTGCAAAATGAAAGCAATTGAAATCATAAAAAAAGGATATTAAACAATGCTTGAAATCCACTTATAATTCCATAAATTACATGCTTAAGAATAAGAAATCGTAAATTCTGAGATTAGAAAACAAAATGCTCAATTTGAAATCCAAACCAGATATTAAGGCAGCAAATTAATCTATTATAATGCAACACATATTTGAAGAATAAACTCTCCATCATGTACTGGTTCAATCTTTAAAGCTCTAATCAAAAAGCTGAGAACAATAGTAAAGCGATTTTCCATGGATATTCCCATCTTAAACATGGAATCAGAAAGTGCCTAAACATTTAGCTCATTCTTCGACTAGAGCTCAGTGTATCTTTCCTGCAACATAAAGGAAAGTTAAAAACAATCCATGACGAAGAATAGGAAGACCACAAGGACAAAGACTTAAACGTACAAGAGAACAAAGAGATCAACAGACTAACCATTGTTGTGAGACATTAGAAAGAAACACTAGAAAATCATCTGGAACAATCTCCAACACTACTTGGAGAAGTTAATGTTCTTTGGTTTTGGGTTCTGTGTTTTTTCGAATCACAAACCCAAACCTATAAAAAAAAAAAGACGAAGAAAACGTAATCTGTAAGAAGAATCCAGAAGCAAGTAAATGATTGGTACCAAGAAAGCGGCTCTTGGTTCCAATTCCAGTACATGAACTAAGGGCTCACCAACATCAACATCAGACGAGCCAGTAGAACAGAAGTCAGAAGAGAAGAATAAAGATGCAAATAAAGCAGAGAAGGATGAAGTTTCTGATGGTGAAGGTGCAACAGGGCAGATCTTGAAACCAAAAGCAAGGCAGGGGACCGAAAAGAGCAGCGGAGATCCAAAAGTTCGATATGGTGGTGGGTCTGGTACTAGTTCATCGCTAGAGGAGAATATTGTTCTTGGTGTTGCGTTGGATGGCTCAAAGCGTACACTCCCGATTGATGAAGAACTAGAGGCATCTGGCGTGTTAATGGAGTCTGAAGAACTTGGTATTGGATCGTAGTGAGTGGAAGGGGAAATAGTAGAAGAAATTTGTAGAAAGTAACAATTGCAAATGGAGAAATGAGCGCAACTCTGTTAAGTTTTTTAAAGGGTAGAGAGAAGAAGAATCCAGAAGCAAGTAAAACGTAATCAACTTATAATACACAGAGATGGTAGAGAGAAGAAGAAGACCTTACCAATCTGTGGGATTACAATTGACGATTATGTGGAGGAACCCTGATTTGAACCGGTAAGGGTCTACCGGTTCGAGAGCCACCGCAATTGTTGCAAGCCGCATGGCCCAAACTGGAACACCTGCTACAACCAACATCTCTGTCGGACCATCGAGAGCAGAAGCACGTGAGTCGTTCGTTGCCGTTGCAGGTCGGACACCGAGGGAACTGACAAGCCAGCTTATGGTCCATGACAGGTTTCACTAAGACCGGTGGCTAGCTGGGTGAGGACGATTGGAGCCATTTGGGTTTACCAATTTTGGGGATAACAGAAGAATCATCAAGTAATGAAAGAAGAGAGATGTCGACAAGAAGATCTTTAGTTCAAAGTCATAAAGCTATGAGAAATAAGAACTAATTTTAAGAAATAGGACGAGGAGAAGAGGAGCTTCAAAGTCTACCAGAGGGATCTGGGATTTAGGTTCAAGGTCGAGAGAGAAGAAGCTGAAACGATTTAGGGTTTTGTTTCTTTTATGATAATAAAAAATTAGCATCTTCTCTCATTTGGTTTCAGATTTAGGCGGAAAACGAAAATTTTTGGCTAAAAGTATTGCCGCTTTCTATGATTTTTTACTCACAGATCTAAAATCAGATCTTTAAATTTAGCAAAGTATAACCATTTTGTGACCCAATATTATGAGTCACAAATCTATACCCTAAACTCTAAATATTTAGAGGAAAAATAATTATAAATATGTATCTACAATCATTCTTTTTTATGTTTTAATTTTTTTTATACAATGTATTGACTATACTAATACTAATCAACTAAATTTTGAAAATTATTGAACCTGAACTAACTTTCTCTTATAAGCATATGTATATCTTCATAAACCATGTAAGGTGTGATGAACCAACATTAGTCAATCCATTTGAAATTGAAAATGTTCAGTATTATAGTCATTAAGTGTTTCAAATATGTATACACATATTTAGAAATAATACTTTTACAATTCTATGTTGTTAAATTTCCAAAAATTATTCAAAAGAATTGGTAAAAGGAAGCAAATCAGTCACAAAATAGTAGCAAATATGTGATGATAGAAAAGAGTAGTCATAAATTAGTGACTCTTTAGTGACACTAATTTGTTAATAACAAGTCTATACCCTATACCCTAAACTTTTAGACCACTAAAATTAATATACATGCTTAATCAATTATTCCGATTATATTTCTTAAATATAGGCTTCATTATATAATGTTAGATAATACTTATTAAGTAAAGTTTGAAATATTATATACTTCAACAATCATTAGACTGAAAAGATATATGTATGTAAGACGATGGAATACTAGATTAGATAAAAGTACATACATTTGTTGATAAAAATTTCATTGTTAGATAATATACCTTCCAAATATACATTTTTCTACTTAAAATAGGTTAATAATTTTTCCAAAATCAAATTAGGAGTTGCACATCCGTCACAAATTCATGACTAAAGAGTCACAAAATTGTGACCACTTTGCGACTAATTTAGTAGTCCCTACTCCAAACCCTAAACCCTAAATATTTTGGGGCTAAGTTGTATGACATAGACCTTACCAAGTTAAACTTCATATATTTCCAATCTTTTTGTTGTTTTTAAAAGAGTTATATGTAACTTTTAAAGTCTATTTTGAAAAAATTCAATCATTCTCATAGTTTATAATGTAATCACATACATTTTATGTTTAAAATTTAGGGTTTGGTACAAAATTTAATAAATGTTGAATTTTCAAAGTTGTGAGTGGTAATCGTAATGTACATAGTAATTTATAATAGTTTACATTAGAAAATACATCCTTGAACTTTTCATATGTTAATGATTTCAGAAAAATATTAGAGGGAGTTACAAATCCGTCACATAATTCGTCATATGGTCACAAATCCGTCACAACTTCGTCATAAACACTTTAGTGAAAAACACATGTTTCTACAAGTCGAATTAAACACGTTTCCACCTACTTTTTTGGTTGCTGGCCCTTTTAGCAACGCATGGCAAACATCACAAATCTGTTACAAATTAGTGACCACGTATATATGGTCGCAAAAGCGTCACAAATGTGTAACGATGGTGTGATGATTTGTTTTCGTCGTACATTTGCGACGATTTTGCAACTGTGTAACTTTCCGTCGCAAATGTGTAACAATTTCGAAGCAAAAGCGTCACAAATATATGTGACGGAAATATTCGTCACAAAGGGACGTCACAAATCCTGTGTTTTCTTGTAGTGAATGACCCATGAATTCGGTTGTCTATCTATGAAGAGATTAGAAATAGGCTACATGAAAGAGAAAAACTAAGAAACAAATATAGGAGATAACTTAGTGCAAATTCTATGAAGATATCATAACTTTGAAACTAACTAATTAACAAAGAGAGTCACAATGAAGAAAGACTTTACAAATATATTTGCAACACATAGAAGGCATTGATTATTGAATGAGAAAGACATTACACCATCAAACTAAAGTATTATGTGCTTAAACTTCAATACAAGAAAATATTAAAAATAGTGTGTCAAGAATATTGTTGGATGAATATATACGCTCAGGGGGTAGTCATTGATGAAAACAAACATGTTGATCTAAAATATTGCTAGAAAGTAAAGAGAGATGAATGGAGAGATCAAAGTCAAGCATGAGCAACGGAAATAATTTAATGTTTCTGAGAGCCTATCAACAATCTTGAGTTCAAACATTGTTAAGCCATTACTTTTCAGAAGACCTAATTGTAAAGCCATTACTTTTCAGAAGACCTAATTGAAATCGTACACCTCCAAGACAATTAAAGAACGCTAACACATATTGGGCACCAAATTTCCAATTGTACGGACCAAAAACCAATGAGAATAAAGAAGTACCTCATCGATGTAGTAATTGTCCATTGCTCTTCTTAACCTCCGCCAGCTTCTTGAAGAAGTACTTGAGTCTAAACACACACAACATATTTCTTCAAAAATCTATTTGAACTCATTAATCCGGCAATAAATATAGAATTTTTTTTTTTTACAAAACTACTAACCAGATGTTTATCATTATCCATTGAGATATCCTTCCGATAACATGGTACCGCCGTACCGGTGAATCTGCAATAAGAAACACATCACGTAAAATAGCACTTCCGATAAGATTCGTCCGAAACCAGAACCAAAAAACATCCAGAAGCTACCTCAGAGGCATAGACGCAAGAGCTCTGGATATATTTGACAGACTTTCTTTACCTTGAAAGCACCCATTTGCACCGTTAGATGAGAGGGCACCGGCCTAAAAATAATAGAATCAGATTTATGCGAAGAAAAATGTAGAAGAGATGAATGTGTTGAGATTTTCTTATCCCGTGGTGGGTGACATATGTGAGCAGCTATGCGAACAGCTGAAGAAGAGATTCGTTAGAAAGAGGGGTTTAAACATTGTCGAGTCTCTGACTCTCGTCGCTTTGGGAGAAGGTTTAAGGTTTTTTAGAAGGAGTTCAATAGGCAAGAAGAGAATAAACGTAAAGCTCCATGAAACCCTAACGCATATGAGAGAACAAACCATCATGAACTTATTCGCAGTTCATTGCAATTCCATAAAATACATTTCGTTAAGAGGTCAATCGTTTAAGGGATAAACATATTGATAAGCTAATGAATGAAACATAGAAACCCTAACTCATTACAAACTGCATAACACGCTTATACAAAGCGCGGAACAATAACATAGTTTGGAAATAGAAGCTAAATTAAGTTTACAAGAGAGAGTTTTGAAGGAACCTGAAGACTTCGTTGTTACTCTCGACTTCAGCGAAGAAGGATTTAGGGAGTCACCGTTTTTACCGACATCTCCCTTTCTCGACATCTATCAAGGTTGAATGACAAAAATACATGGGATCTTTCTAAGACTCTTTTGATGTTTTAACTTCTCTATTACGTTGCTAGACTTGGGAAACTGAAGGACCGAATAAGAATTGAATAGTGATATGCTCAAATTTACCCTGAGCTACTCTCTCAAATTAAGAGATTAATTGTAGTAAGGGTCGAATCACTGAGAGTCAAATCAAACGATAGGAATATTGACTTCAAATTCGACTAAGTAAAATAATATAAAATAAAGACAAAAGCAAATTGAAACAGAAAAGGATTGTTGATTTAAAATTCAATTAAACAAAGTGCTAGGTTTTTGGGTAATTCTCAGGATGAATCAAAATTGCAGGTTAAACAGAATCATGATTTAATTAAGAACCGTTCTAGAACTTGGAACACTAAAATATAATTAACCAACTGTCGTTGCGAAAACTAACTATGACTAAACCCTAGATAACCAAAAAAATTTGCGAATTCAATCAATTTAAACAAGCATTAAATTCAAGTCCAATTTGTTCACAAAATCCCTAAACCAAATTTCTTTGCGAATAAGTAATTTTGCTCACCTAAGATCTAGTTCTGGCTAATCTATTACACTTTCGTGTCAATCTATCAACCTAAGATAACTAATTTAGAGTGATCAATCCTAAATCAGAGTTAAGGCAATCTAGGTGAAGAACCTAACAGATAATCCTAACAAGTGAGTTTACCCTAACAATTCATCATCATTCCCTTCGAACTACCCTAAACCTAACAAGCAAACTACTCAGACATGGCAGCAAAGCAAATCATAGCTGAATAATAATGCATATAAAGAAAGAGTAAAAGAAGAATTACAATAGGGTTCGAAGAATCTCAAAGAACAAAGTAAACTTGTCTTCCTAAAAACCCTAAGAATCTCTCTCTAAACTTTGTGTTATAGAATCTAAAAGTTCTCATCTCAAAACCTAAAATAAACTATTTATAGAGGTAAAACTCGTGGTGGGCTTTTATGACGGTTTATTGGTAACTTCTGACCCGAAAAGGAACAATTTTCCTTCTTTAAAACGTATTAGGTCGGTCTCTGCCAGCACTTGTCGATCGATCGTCTATGTGTCTGTCAATCGAAAGGCTTCAATGTAGCTGTCGATCGATCGTCCTTTGTGCTGTCGACCGACAGGCTGCTTCATATCAACTTCTTTTCTTGCAAAATCCGGCTTCAACCTTGTTTACGTTCCAAAATGCACCGTATTCACCATATAAGCTCCTCACGTGCAATACCCTGTTAAGACACTAAAAAGACTCGAAATACAATGAAAAGACTCGATAAAAGGACTTATACCATGGTCGAAAACCGGTAAAAACCATGATATATCAACTCCCCCAGACTTAGCTTTTGCTTGCCCTCAAGCAAATTAGAGACTAAAAATGAAGTCGAGATTTGAAAATCGCGAGAACTTACTTATCTTTGGGAACATTGCTTTCGCTTTCTTGACTCTTTCGCTGTATGTAAACAAAGTACCTTTGGCGGTCACGAATCTCAACCATCATAGGTTGGGCCTCAAATCTTAACCTGCAAACCCATCAGTTTCACATCCTCCTAACTGTCGCACACTTAATCGAAGTGATGATGGAGTTCTCTCCAATGATATCAACCAAGTAAAAGGGCTAGGTGTGATGTTAAAGGCTTTTGTGTTTAAGTGGAGCTAAAGAGTGTTTAGGGTTACCGGATTTTATTTGGTGGATGCAGACATTATGCATAATCACAAGAGAGAGTCGGATCTAGTTGATGCCCACAGTTTCTCATTCACATTGCACTCCCTCCTCCAAAACGTTATCAGGAACCAAACACCTCCATATCATCATGTTCCACTTTCCACATCCAACCTTCTCATTCCTTGGGATTTTCTTTTGAAGCTAGAGACTTATTTAAATAATCATTTCCCTTTCTCTTACTTATTTTTCGAAATAAAAGATTTTTTTTTTTTTTTTTTTTCAAGACTCTAAGGGGGGAAATGATCGTACAAAAGTGCTAGTCTCGAAAATTACCATTATTATGCGTAAAGTCCCAAGGAATGCTTAACATTGCTGCTCTTTATCAAGTACTCCAACCAAATCCTCATCTTGCGCAATTTTTGTGAATGAAAAACTGCGTCGAACCTCTTTCTCTCCGGAGTTTATACACATGCCTGCACATAAAACTAAGGAAAAGAGACTGCATGAGGTTTGAACAAAAGGTTAAGGTTAGGGGTTGGGTACCAACTAAAAATGAGCTGGCCATTCAGGATCAACAAAGAGTGGTAAAGAGAATAAGGAGTCCTGAATGTTTTACTGTCGTGATATCATCAAAGAGAATATAGCGAAATGGAGATCAAGTGTGCTAGTCTGGAGTTTGATCTACTTCGTTCTGCAAATTGCGATAAGAGGGGAACCTGTACTATCATCTGGTTTCGAATACGTTCCATCCAAAGGCTTCATCGCAACAGCTAAAAGTTTCAAAAACTAAGCTTTATTCCTAAGAAAGATCATTATTCCCTACATTTTGACTCAATAAAAACAAATTTTTGACTCCAAAATAGAAAACAATGTTAGTAACTACCTCCCCCAGACTTAAACAACACTGTCCCCAGTGCTATTAAATCTGAGATTGGTGAAAAGAAAAAGTCGAAAAATTTGTGAAAAGAATGAAATTCGGATCTGTTCTGCTGGCCTGTCGATCGACAACCATCAGGTGTGTCGATCGACAGGGCTTCATGGGGATGTCGATCGACAACCACTAGGTCTGTCGATCGACAGTCTCTTCGAAATTCTGAAAATCTGGCTTTGACGACTTATGTTGTTGGAGAAATCTAAAGCAAAACTGAAGATCACTGAAACAAAATACCATCAAATACCACAGCAAAGAGTCGCAAACAACAATGTTCACAAATCCTAAAAATTAAAAGGAAACAAAGAACAAACTGACTCAAAGAAAGAAAAATGACTCAAAAGAAAAGAAAAACTTACAGGTGGGTTGCCTCCCACCAAGCGCTTGTTTTCATTCATTAGCTTGACTGCGGATGATGTTCAGGCTGGAGGTGAATCACTGAAATGTACTCCCCCAGACTTGCAAGGAACAATACCAGGAAAGAGTTTCATAGTATTGTCCAGCATTTCTTGGACAACTACCTCTCCCTTGTCCCTAAACTCCGAAGGAATGACAATTCTGAACTTGGAGAATGCTTTAGAGGTCTTTCTGCGCTTCCCCTTGGGTAACTCTTTGCACTTGAGATTTGCTGGAATGTTGATGTCATGACGTGGAGTGGGATGAGCCAACTTGAGAACGTTGTGAACCTTCTTCGTCTCATTTTCAAAACCCAGCGTATCTCCAACATTGACACTCATACAGGAAGCTGATGTGACAAGAACCGAAGGATAGAAGACATTCATGTTGATGTTCGAGAAGGAGATTCGCTTATTAGGAAAATCCACCATTGCTCCCACTGTTGCAAGGAACTGTGCACCAAGAACCAATGGTTTACAGATATCATCCTTTCTCTCAATGATGTAGAAGTCCGTAGGAACAAGACAATCTCCTATTTGAATTGACACGTCAGGAATGAAGCCTTTAGAAATTGTAAATGATCTATCTATGAGCTCGATATAAGTCCTTGAAGGTTGTAACTCCAAAATTCCTAGCTTCTTTGCAACAGCCTCACACATAACATTCACATTGGCTCCTGTGTCGCATAGAGAATCCTTCAATTCTACACCATTGATCGAACACGGAATCACAAACATCTCCGGATTCAACAACTTTGGCAGCTTCCTTAATGGTGTTGGAGCTTGTTCTCCTTTCTCTTTAGATGCCTTGTCACTGCCTTCGTTGGTCCATGAAGGGTACATACTCCTTGGGTACGGAACCTTGGGCTTGTAGACACGTTCAATGGCGGTTTCAGACTGACATTCAAAAATCTCTGCATTTCTCGGGGCTGTCGATCGACACTCATCAGGTGTGTCGATCGACAGGGCTGCTGAAATCGAGTTCGTACAGAAATTTCTTGTAGCTGTCGATCGACAACCACTGGGTCTGTCGATCGACAGGGCCTCTGCGAACTTAGAATTTAGGTTTTCTTCATGAACCGCTGTTCGATCACACTTCCCAATAGTTAGAATCACTTGTGTTTCACTCTTCAACGTGATAGAATTGGAGAAGTGTTTTGGATGCATGTCCGTTTTCCCTAGAAGACAACCTTCTTGTCTCCTTACATTTTCAGCAGTCTGAGCAACCTGAGTATCAAGCTTCTTCAAGTGAATGTTGATGGCTTCTATTTTTCCATTGAGATTAGTGTACAGCCCGTCAATCTTCTCATTGATACTTGCTGTTAGGGTTTGTTGCCCCTCAAGAAGTTGTTCGAACATACTCTTCAAGTCACTTTCTGAAGATTTAGCAGGAATCGGTTGATACGATGAAGATCCGTAGTTCCTCTGATTGTAATTGTTGTATCCCTTGTTCTCTGACTGATTCCCATACCGCTGATTCTGGTAGCCATTCTGGTTGATGTAATTAACATTTTCCTCAACAATCTCAGCTCCATTTGTTTGACCAGCTCCTCGTCTCCTTTCCTCGTCAATCTTCTTTGTACTATTGCTAGTAGACACGTTCTTAATGAGCTCAAGGCAGTCAGCGGGGAATCTGGTTTTGAAATTCCCATTACTCGAAGCGTCTAGAGTCATCTGATGTCTCCAATCCATTCCTCTGTAGAATATACCCAGCAACTGAACCTCTGTAAACCCATGATGAGGACAATCTCTCTGATATCCCTTGAACCTTTCCCATGCAGCTTTGAAAATTCTGTCAGATTCTGAACGAATGTTTGGATCTTAGCCCGTAGATCCTCTGAACGCGACTCATCGTAGAAGTGACTCAGGAAAGCATTCTTTGTATTTCTCCAAGTAGTCAGTGAGCCTGGCTCCAACTACTTCAGCCAAGAGGCTGCCTCTCCAGCAAGAGAAAATGGAAACAGCTTGCACATAATGTAATCTTCAGAGACGTCGTTAGCCTTGATGCTAGACGCAAGATCCTCGAACATCTCAAGATGATCCATGGGGTGCTCAGATGGGTGTCCATGGAACTGATGTTGAGCTACTAAAGAGAAGTACGCAGGCTTCAACTCAAAATCTCTTCGCTCGAATCGTGGAGGTCGAATCGCTGCCCTGTTGGCGTAATGTTCTTCAGGGCGGTAGTAGTCTCCCAAAGTGCGTTGGTTAACCACTGCCCCCTGAGGTCCGCGATTCGCCTGAGCCAGATGCTCAATCTCAGCGCGCCGGCGCTCTAACTCAACCCTTTGATGACCTAGCTCAGCACGCTCTGCTGCAACTGGATCCATAACCTCAATGATGTTACCAGCTTCATCAATGGGATCCCCCAGATCGTTGTACCGATTACCATGTCTATCAATATTCACCCCTTCAGCTTTCCGAAAAGTTACTACAGCTCGATTAGCCATCTTAGCTTACTGAAACACAAAAACAAAAGAGAACGCGAAAAAACGAACAAAAATAACTTAGTCAGAATTCTAGAATCAAAATCCTATGGAAGATTTTGACTCCCCGGCAACGGCGCCAAAATTTGATATGCTCAAATTTACCCTGAGCTACTCTCTCAAATTAAGAGATCAATTGTAGTAGGGGTCGAATCACTGAGAGTCAAATCAAACGATAGTAATATTGACTTCAAATTCGGCTAAGTAAAATAATATAAAATAAAGACAAAAGCAAATTGAAACAGAGAAGGATTGTTGATTTAAAATTCAATTAAACAAAGTGCTAGGTTTTTGGGTAATTCTCAGGATGAATCAAAATTGCAGGTTAAACAGAATCAGGATTTAATTAAGAACCGTTTTAGAACTTGGAACACTAAAATATAATTAACCAACTGTCGTTGCGAAAACTAACTATGACTAAACCCTAGATAACCAAAAAAATTTGCGAATTCAATCAATTTAAACAAGCATTAAATTCAAGTCCAATTTGTTCACAAAATCCCTAAACCAAATTTCTTTGCGAATAAGTAATTTTGCTCACCTAAGATCTAGTTCTGGCTAATCTATTACACTTTCGTGTCAATCTATCAACCTAAGATAACTAATTTAGAGTGATCAATCCTAAATCAGAGTTAAAGCAATCTAGGTGAAGAACCTAACAGATAATCCTAACAAGTGAGTTTACCCTAACAATTCATCATCATTCCCTTCGAACTACCCTAAACCTAACAAGCAAACTACTCAGACATGGCAGCAAAGCAAATCATAGCTGAATAATAATGCATATAAAGAAAGAGTAAAAGAAGAATTACAATAGGGTTCGAAGAATCTCAAAGAACAAAGTAAATTTGTCTTCCTAAAAACCCTAAGAATCTCTCTCTAAACTTTGTGTTATAGAATCTAAAAGTTCTCATCTCAAAACCTAAAATAAACTATTTATAGAGGTAAAACTCGTGGTGGGCTTTTATGACGGTTTATTGGTAACTTCTGACCCGAAAAGGAACAATTTTCCTTCTTTAAAACGTATTAGGTCGGTCTCTGCCAGCACTTGTCGATCGATCGTCTATGTGTCTGTCAATCGACAGGCTTCAATGTAGCTGTCGATCGATCGTCCTTTGTGCTGTCGATCGACAGGCTGCTTCATATCAACTTCTTTTCTTGCAAAATCCGGCTCCAACCTTGTTTACGTTCCAAAATGCACCGTATTCACCATATAAGCTCCTCACGTGCAATAACTTGTTAAGACACTAAAAAGACTCGAAATACAATGAAAAGACTCGATAAAAGGACTTATACCATGGTCGAAAACCGGTAAAAACCATGATATATCAAATAGGCGCATCGGACTTTAAAGTTTGAAGTTGAACTTTGAAACATAAAAAAAAAGAACTTTTGGAATTTTTAAGAGTCCACGTGGCCTTCTAACTTTTCTAACTTTTGCTGATGTGTCACTGCATGGAGAGTGGTTTTCCCCTTTCATATAGTAGATAAAAAACAATAGTATTTGATAGAAAAAATATTACAGTATTATGATTTGTGCTACCATTTGTCTAGTGTTTTATGCGTAGGTGAAACCTCCTTCATCAATTTTGTTAAAGTTCTCACTTTCTAACGTTTTCATCAATATTTTGACGCGTGATTCAGTTGTATTCGAATCAAAGAAGTAAACTACTAAAACGAGTATTATCAAAGAAAATCTAAAAAACTTTCGATGCTAATAGGTCAACAATTTTAGTAAGTTATTATGCGTGAAGGTGAAACCTCCCAATCAACAATTTTGTACAAAGGATTAAAGTGAGAACTTTTTTAGAAATTTTTCACACGTTATCTACTTATTTTGACGTATGCATTCGAAGAATTAGTATACTAAATGCTCTAAAATGAATGTAAATCTGTCAATTTCATGGTTGGTATACACAAATCTTTGTGCTAATTGGCAAACAATTTTAGTAAGTTGTTAAAGTGTGGAACTAAAGATGTACGCGTTACACGACTCAACATGTTAAACTAAAGTAATTCCCACTCACTATGTGGTTGGTAACAGCTCTGAAATTTCTCTATAAATATCACATTTGTGCATCAGTCTCAAACACAAAACACATAATATCATTAACTAGAGAAAGAAAGAAAAATGGAGAATACAAGCGTAACACTTCCTCAAGATCTCATAAGAATGATTCTGTTACGGATGCCTCTGAAATCCTTGGTGACATGGACCTGCGTCTCAAAGAATTTGGCATCTTTAATCCGCGACAAAAAGTTCACAGATGAATACTTGGTCCGATCGGTGGAAATGCCTCGGTTGTTGTTCATCGACTCTATAAGCAGCGAAGGTGGGGTCGTGTTTCACTCTGTTTATCAAGAGAAGGAACCATTGTTGTCTTCTGGTCAACAACATGTGCGTATTTCTGCGAAACCACCATGTCACTTTTCTAACCTTGTCCGAGGTTTGATTTGTCTTCAAGAAGAAAATAATTTTACGATTTACAATCCGGGTACGAAAAAGTTTATGACTTTACCAGGGATCGAAGGACCGGACCGATTCGCCTTATTCAGCTATCTCGGATATGATGAAGTGGAAGATGTATTCAAGGTTTTACGCATGGAAAGTACAGACGATCTACCATTAGAAGCCAAGGAACATCATGTTTTGACTGTGGGACCGGGTCAAAATTCTTGGAGACCGATCATTTGTGAGCATGAATATTTTCCAGTTGACCGTGGACTACTATATAAAAAAGGAGTTTTGTACTATGGAGCTTGGTCCACCACTGGAAAATACCAGGTAATGTGCTTCAATGTAAATTCTGAAGAGTTTGCGGTCATCGAAATACCTGTGGGACTCTACATCCCTCTTTGTTCCAACTTGGTGAATTACAATGGGAAACTTGCCTTAGTGGATGAACGTGACTTTGAGTCTAAGGTGAGTGATTCGAATGGTGATACATTCATTGAAATTTGGGTTAGGAATGAAACTGATGGAACCTGGCCGAAAATCCGCATTGATCTTTTTGGTTGGGAAGAAATAGTTGGAACAACGAGTTTTATTTTCAGAGGTACCATTCGAACTGGAGAACTCGTTTTCGCATCAGACTATGAAACTATGAGATCACTGTCTGTGTTGTATTACGATATGAACGAAAATAAGCTCACAAGATATGAGATTGAAGGAGTGGATGAAGGTAAGAATCATATGTTTCAAACTTGGTTGGATCATATAGATAACCCGTTGCTTACATAAGGAACAAGATTTGGTGCATGATTCGTTGTTCACTCTCTCTACTAGACCTATTGGGATCATCTCTATCGTTGTTACTATTTCTTAAGCTAAAATAATAATGTTGGAATAATTCAGATGTTAGTACTAGTCTTATTGGGATCATTTCTATTGTCCTTAATCTTTCTTATGCTAAAATAATAATGTTAGATCAATTCTGATGTAAGTAGTACACTACTACTACTAGTCTTATTGAGGTAGTTGGTTTTAATTTCCATTGTCGCTAATCTTTCTTTATTGTTATGCTATAAAAATAATAATGTTGGATCATTTGAAATATATCTTTGATTACTCTGTTTCTCTATACTCTGTGTTTCTATAGCCTTTAGATGAAACAAAAGTTATTCAACTCTTGTAACCAGAAGAGGAACTACTAACCCAACTTTTCACTAAAGACACTTCAACATAGACATTTACTTAACTGTTTATTGCTATTCATGATTCACATAGACAGAGATTAACAACAAATAACAAGATTCAACTAAATATGTTTCAAATCCAATGAAGGACTCATCTTAAACTTTAAAACAAAAACAACAAAGCTAAAAAAGGCCCAATGGGTTCCGTTACCCAAAACATTAGTCTCTTTAAAAGGCTCAAAGGACTTTTTTCTCCTGTGAGCGAACACATCAGCTAGTTCGATCGTTAAATCAGATTAGAGAAAGTAAAGCCCTAACTTTTTCTCCTGGCATAATTCATCAAAAATACATTCAATAAGGACCTTTTTCAGAGAAAGTAGGTCTAGTGGTGGTAGATGCAAACTGCAAAGCCCTAACTTTCTCTTTTAAGAGTGACTTACTTGAGTCGCAAGCCTCCTGCTTTAAAACAAACAAAATAAAAACAAATGGGCTCCGTTTTCTAAATATTAGTCTCTTTTAACGACCCAATGGGCTTTTCTGATTCTCAAGCTTGCTTAGTTGTTCCCAAAGTCAAAGCAGCAAATTGTGTCTCATAAACAACTACGATGTAACAATTGCTGTACTGAAGGTGAGTTGAATCCTTGGCCGTTTCAGGTTAAGTGCACGATTTAGTTACGGGTGTATTTGCTCGTATCCAAATGCCTTTCTGATTTTAGCATATCTGAATTCTCTACAATCTTAACTTTATCTACCGAGCCTTGTTTACCGGGGTAAACTGTCTTTGATCATACTCTTGTCTTTTAAATCCTTTGTAAAACACGTAGCGGCTGAGGATTCAAGCTCAAATCCAGAAAGGTCCATCACATTTGCTAAAGTATAGCCACTGGTGAAGGACTTTGGTAGCAGATGGAAAATGGACAAAGATATCAGGCTTTGTGACCTCTAGTATGCTTTATGGACATAAGAATTCCACTAATGTGGCTAGCATTAATTCAACAAAACCCTCTGGTTTCCCTACATGTGCAATTCAGAGAGACTGATATTTCATAAATACTAAGCCAAAATAAGTTTGGAACATATCCATAAGTTGATATCAACATACTCATTCCCCAAAACAAGGGTCTACTCCGGAATTAACAAACATAAATAAGAAAGACTCCTAATTCAAAAGGACATACTAGCCAAAATAAGTTTGGAACATATCCAAAGTTTGATATAAGCATCATATTCTACTCCGGAATTAACAAACAGAAACATGAGATAACATCATCAAACCGAAGGGATAAGGAGACGAATCACACCGTTCTTGGCAATGGTTTTGATCCGACGTGTGGGAATGTCGATAGGAGTGGAGAACATAGCAACATCACCCGAGTACAACCGACCACCCGAATCGTGGCTAACACCAGGAGCTTTACCAGTCACATTCACTCTCCCATTCGTGACAGAGACAATGAAATTCTCTTTAGGAACTCCAGGCATATCCACACGAACATAAAGCTTCCCGTTTCCTAGCTTCTTCGACTCATACGCCATTCCTGATCCCTCTAACACAACCGGATGTGGCTCCAACACCGGACCGGTTAACTTCGGATCTGTTCCACATACATATCACAAACAAACACCCAATCTTTCACTACTAAAAAGTTATATAAACCATATTAAGCTTAAGCTTGAAAACGTTAATAATAGAATACCCTGAGGATTAGTGCCAGAAGCAAACATGTGGGGACCTTCTCCACTACGATCTACACAAACATATAATCCAATAAACGTTGAAACAAGTGAACAATTTTGGGACTTTAGTAAATATGGAAACACAATAAAATATACCTTGTAGCTCTTGCCGAAGAAAAGCTGTAACACAAAAAAATAATAATTAATTTATCTAATCCTAAATAAACAATTTATAATCCTTAAATTAAGAGATTTTGATTAACCGATGCAAGAAGGTCGTTGAGGGTCGATTCCAGTCTTAGACATAAGGAGTCTAAGAACACCATCAGAGACATGAGAAGTAAAGCTAGTGAACATTTGCAAACGAGTCCAGTCATAGTTATGTAGCTACGGTGAGAAGAATCATGTTCATGGACCTTTGGTGCGTAAGCTCTGATAACAACAGCTTTCTTGGATTCGTGAAGAGTAACACTCATGCCTTCTTCAGGTACACCTGGAAAATCAACTCTAACGAACATGTCTTGGTTCTCGAGCTGCTTAAACTCTTCATACCCTTTTGGTCCACTTAAGAGAAACTGATTGTTGATAGCGTAAAACCCATCTGCTTGGTTACAACAACAACAAGAACCAGAACAGAAATTAGTGAGATTAAGCTTTGTAAAAGGGAAATCCGAGAATGTGAGTGAGTTTTGAGGTTTGTACCTTTAGATGAAGGACGAGGAGGAACTGGAGAAGCCATGATTCAACAAAAGTTAGGGTTTTTACTTGCTTTACACCAAAATCTCTCTGCTTTACTCTCTCTGGGTTTTGATGTATCTGCAGAGAGAGGGAGGAAGAGAACAATCTAGACTCTTTGAGCTGACGTGGCATCATGGTATGGTTTACTTTTGACTATTTGACTTGAGCTTTGAGAGAATCTGACGGTGTGTATTGGCTGATACTAGAATATGAAATCACAGCCGTCTATCTATCTTATGTTTTCCAAGATCCAATTTTTTTTGTAATTTCTTCACATTTTATTTGGAATCATACGTAATTGGCAGAGTATTTGTATAATGTTGGTTTAATTGCATAGGGCTATATACTTGATGTTTGTACATACTTGGTTTTGTGTTGGTAGAATCATATGCTAGATTGTTTCAAATGTGATAGATATAAGAGGTTCAATTTTGGAGAAGCATTGTAATTGTTGGTTAGTTTTATTTATGTCTAGTATTTAGAGACCTGCAAGTCATATAGAACAATGTGGGTAAGTAAATTTTAAATTAATTCCAACATTTTAAGTATAGAACTTTGTTGGTGGCTAAGATAAAAAAAAAATTTAGTTAGAAGGAGAGTATATAATTGATCAATTATGGAGATTTTGAGAGCTGCATTGCCAAAAAATTTGTTCGATTACACATGACTTGCAGATTGCATCAAAAAGATAGATGGTGGATTCGTTATGAACAGAGATATTTTCTACATTATATCTATGTAGATTAAGATCAAGAAATACACCGATTTTCGAAATGTAACATATGTGGATGCTTGTGAAGAGTATGTAAGATATAAGTCGAACATTTCAAAAGTGAATCCAGAGCCAATATTATGGGGTTATATAGAAACAGAGAAATCAAACTCAAGAGATGGAGAAAATGTTTCTGTATCTCTTTGGAAAATGATTACACATACATATGTAGTACAAGAACGTATCAAAAGTCTTAAATGCTAAATATTGTACCAATATACATTACTGATCTTCGGATATGATTTGGAGATACGATATCTCATTAGGTTATAATAGTGTATCATTAAAACCATAAGTGTTTCATGTTCACTATGTGTTTTAAGCAATGCTCAATTTGCTACCTTTTTCGTAGCGTATCATGTCTCAAGCCGGAGAACTCATGCATATCTAGACAAGGTTTATAGCTACTTACCTTTGTTATTCTGTTGGACCTACTCTTATTTATATATATGTTGCAGTTTAGTGGTTATATGTATAGTGGAGTCAAATAACCACTAAACTGTAAAACACATAGCAGCTGGATTCAAGCTCAAATCCAGAGAGGTAAAGTAGATTCGACTTTGGAAGCAGCTGGAAGAACTAATGACTTCCTTTAGTACTTCTTGTGTGGTATGGAGATCTTGAGAGCTGCATTGGCACAACTTTGACTCTATTATACTAGACTCACAGATTGCATCAAGAAGATACCGGGTGGATCCGCTCTCAACAGAGTTCTTATCACCATTACATCTAAGATCACGAAATACATGGTCTTTCGAAAGGTAACATATGTGGCTGCTTATGAAGAGTATGCAAGATAAGTTGAATCATTCAAAGGGTATCTAAAGCCGGTATTATGGGTTGTGGACCTTATGGTGTATCATTGAAACCAGTACGAGTTCCCATTTTAGTCTTGGTATTTTCTGAGCCTGAGTGTATTGGATATTTACTTGGAATATGTATACGGGACAATGAGCTCTCACTAGAATCCTATCCGGATACTTTGTTCAGTGTTATGTACTCTTCTGAATTTCCGTTGCATTTCAAGCTTCCATGTTACGATTTCAGTTTCATCATCTTCTCTTTTTATTCAGGCTTTTGTTTCTATAGCTTGACCATAAGACCTCTAATATTTGCTTTGTGGACATGAGAATTCCACTAATGTGGCTAGCATTAATTCAACAAAACCCTCTGTTTTCCCTTACATTTGCAATTCAGTATGATAACAATTTAGCCAAGACTCATACTTCATAGATACTAACCGAAATAAGTTTCGAACATATCCAAAGTTGATATAAACATACTTCCCCAAACAAGAAGGGTCCACTCCTAACTCATAAGTACTAGCCAAAATAAGTTTGAAACATATCCAAAGTTGATATGAGCATTTTCATCCCCCAAAACAAGGGTCCACTACGAAAGTTAACAAACCAGAAGCATGAGATCAAACAGGAGGGATAAGGAGGCGAATGACTCCGTTCTTCGCCATGGTTTTGATCCGACGTGTGGGAATGTCAACAGGACTCGAAAGCTTAGCAACGTCACCCGAGTAGAAGCGACCGCTCGTGTCGTGGCTAACTCCAGGAGCTACAGCAGTCACATTGACTATCCCCTTCTTGACAGAGACAATGAAGTTCTCTTTAGGAACTCCAGGCATATCCACACGCACATAGAGCTTTCCATCTCCTAGCTGCTTCGATTCATACGCGAGATTCGATCCCTCTAGAACATTTGGATGTGGCTTCAACTCAGGACCGGTTAACTTGGGATCTGCACCACACAAACAACAACACAGTTACTCTCTTTTAGACACCAATCAATCTCACTACTCCATAACAACAACAACACAATTACTCTCTTTTATACACCAATCAATCTCACTACTCCACAACAACACAATTACGCTCTTTCAATCATCCAATCTCTCACTACTCCACACAAACAACAACAACACAATCTCACTACTCAAAAACTAAATTTGGTATAAGTTGTATCATAACCATAAGATTGAAAAGGTGAATAGAATACCTTGAGGATCAGTGCCATGAGGAAACTTGATAGGACCTTTGCTATAACCACCTACAACCACAAACAACAAACAAAACATATAAACAAGTAGTAAACAAGTTTTCGACTTTGTTGCGACGCAAATACACAAATAAAATATATACCTACTGGTGGCTCTGGGCGAAGGAAAGCTGAAACACAAAGAAAGAAAAAACATTACTTTATACAATCCCTAAATTAAAAATTGTATCTTTATTCTAAAAATATCAAACTTTTACCGATGCAAGAAGGTCGATGTGGATCTATCCCAGTCTTAGAGAGCATTAGTCTAAGAACACCATCAGAGACATGAGTAGTAAAGCTAGTGATTTCACAACATTTACAAACGAGTCCAGTCATGGTTATGTAGCTACGATGAGAAGAATCGTGTTCGTGAACTTTAGGTGCGTAAGCTCTGATAACAACAGCTTTCTTGGATTCGTGAAGAGTAACACTCATGCCTTCTTCAGGTACACCTGGAAAATCCATTCTCACAAACAAGTCTAGGTTTTTCTCAAGCGTTTCGAATTCGTTAAACCCTTTTGGTCCGCTTAACAGAAACTGATTGTTGATCGCGTAAAACCCATCTGCAACAAAAATCAAACTCTGTAAAACCCTTTTGCTGTTTGGTTACAACAATGAAAAATCAGAAATTGGAAATGTTTAAGGTTCGTAAATGGTGAAATGTGAGGTTTATACCTGTAGATGAAGGACGAGGAGGAAGTGGAACCGCCATGATCAACGAAAGTTAGGGTTTTTCTTGCTTTGCACCAACAAAGTTTCTAACTTTAGTTTTTATGTGTGAGTGAAGAGAAGAGGAAGAGAACAATCTAGAACTTGGCATGTGTTGTGTTGACCCTTTGACTTGTACGGAACTTGCTTAGTAATGTTGTTTCATTTCTCTATGTATATATAGTGTAATGTTGTAAAGATCAATTACTTCTGCCAATCGAAATGTGTAATGTTGATTAAGAACAATCAACCAAGTGATTGATTTGAATATGCTTTATCGTTAACAATTTGAGTACTAACATCGTTTTGTAAAACCTTTTAACATTTAGGAAATGCTACTAAATTTTTTCAAAGAGTTACTAAAATATTTTAGGAGTTCATCCTAAACTTTTGTTAACCTTTCCTAACATTTACAAACAACAAATGTCTGAAAATATATTTTGAAGTGAATTGTTATATTGAATAAAATCGTTTTTCGATAGTTCAAAAATCGATTGTTATACACTTTCATTACATCTTTGATGATAAGAAAAACAATATTTAATATCTTAATATATCATTATGATTTGTGCTATACTTCGTGTAGTGTTTATGTGTAGGTGAAACTTCCCTTTCATCAATTTTGCTAAAACTTCCATTTCATCAATTTTGTTAAAGTGAAAACTTTTCTTAAAAAAAAAATTAACGTTTATCTATATTTTTTGAGGTGTGATTCAGTTGTATTCAACTAAGTAAACTACTATAACGAGTATGTTGAATGACAATCTGCCAATTCCGGTGACAATTTTAGCAAGTTTTTATGCGTGAAGGTTAAACCTCCCAATCAACAATTATGTACAAAGGATTAAAGTATAAACTTTTATGCGTTATCGATATTTTGACGTATGCATTTGTCTACAATGAATGTAAATATGTCAATTTCATGGTTGGTATACACAAATCTCCCTGCTAATTGGCAAACAATTTTAGTAAGTTCTTAACGTGTGGAACCAAATTTTTACGCGTTACACGACTCAAGAAGTTAAACTAAAGTAATAAATCCCACTCACAATGTTGGTAACAAACTCTGAGATTTCTCTATAAATATTCACATTTGTGTTTTAGTCTCAAACACAAAACACAAAACACATAATATCATTAACTAGAGAAAGAAAGAAAAATGGAGAATACAAGCGTAACACTTCCTCAAGATCTCATAAGAATGATTCTGTTACGGATGCCTCTGAAATCCTTGGTGACATGCACATGCGTTTCAAAGAATTTGGCATCTACAATCCGTGAGAGACAATTCAGAGATGAATACTTGGTCCGTTCGCTGGAAATGCCCCGGTTGTTGTTCATCGACGATGGAGTGTTGGGGCCTGATGTCTTGTTTCACTCTGTTTATCAGGAGAAACCATTGTTGTCTTCTGGTCAACAACATGTGCGTATTTCTTCAGTAACAGCATGTCAATTTTCTAACCCTGTCCGAGGTTTGGTTTGTCTTGATGAAAATGGTAAACTTAGGCTTTGCAATCCCGGTGCGAAAAAGTTTGCGACTTTACCAGACATCCCAGGGGATAATGTGTGCCGATTAATCTTAACAAGCTTTCTCGGATACGATGAAGTGAAAGATGTGTTCAAGGTTTTATGCATGAAAAGGATTTACGATCCGAGAGACTTTCATCTAGTAGTAGAAGCTACGGAACATCGAGTTTTGACCGTGGGATCGGGTCAAAGTTCTTGGAGACCGATCATTTGTGAGCATCTTCATTGTCCAGTTTCCCGGGGCCGAGGACTATATGAAAAAGGAGTTTTGTACTATGTAGCTTCGTCCAATACTGGCACATTACAAGTTATGAGCTTTAATGTGAGTTCTGAAAAGTCTACTATCATTGAATTACCCGAGGGAGTCTTCACTCCTTTTAGTTGCTACTTGGTGAATTACAGTGGGAAACTTGCCTTAGTGGATAACCGTGGCTTTGAGTCTAGGGTGAGTGATTCGAATGGTGATACATTCATTGAAATTTGGGTTAGGAATGAAACTGATGGAACCTGGCCGAAAATCCGCATTGATCTTCTTGGTTGGGAAGAAATTGTTGGAAATACCAAGTATATTTTCAGAGGTACCATTCGAACCGGAGAACTTGTTTTCGCACCAGAAAAGACATTTATGAGATCATTGTCTGTGTTGTATTACAATATTGAGACAAACAAGCCCACAAGGTATAAGATTGAAGGAGTGGATGAAGGTGAGCGTCATATTTTTCGAACTTGGTTGGATCATATAGATAACCCGTTGCTTATATAAGGAACAAGAGTTGGTGCATCATTTGGTTGTTCAGTCTCTCTACTAGACCTTTTGGGATCATTTCTATTGTCGTGTCTTAAGCTAAAATAAATAATAATGTTGGAATAATTCAGATGTTAGTACTAGTAGTACTAGTCTTATTGGGATAATTTCTATTGTCCTTAATCTTTCTTATTCTAAAATAATAATGTTAGATCAATTCAGATGTAAGTAGCAGTAGTACCACTACTACTAGTCTTATTTGTTATAGTTGGTTTTAATTTCCGTTGTCTAAACTAATAATAATATTGGATCATTTCAGATATGTCTTTAGTAACTCTGTTTCTCTATACTATGTTTCTCTGGCCTTTTGATGAAACAAAAGTTATTCAACTCAACCAAAGAGTTTTAACCAGAAGAGGAACTACTAACCCTGAGTGTACACTAAAGACACTTCAAAATAGACATTACTTAATGTTTATTGCAAAATGCAGAGTATTAAGAACCGAAACAGCATATTAGGCAAGAGATGGAAAAGAAAAGTGAGTTTAACAACAAGCAAAACATCCGGTATTTGATTAGTGAAGGATTACATAAGCATTTGTGGCTTCTTATGAAGAGTATTATGGGTTATGGACCTTATGGTGGTGTATCACTTAAGAGTTCCTCTATGGTGTTTTCTGAGCCTGAGTGTATTGGATCTTTTCAAGGATTATGTATAGACAATGGGCTCTCTCTAGAATCCTATCTGGATACTTTGTTCAGTGATATGTACTCTTGTGAAATTTCCGTTGCATTTCAAGCTTCAATGTTATGATTTCAGTTTCATCACCTTTTCTTTTTATTTAGCTTTTGTTTCTGTGGCTTGAGCATAGTAAGACCTCTAATTTTGCTTTGTGGATATAATATGGCTAGCATTAATTCAACAAAACCCTCTGGTTTTTCCCTACATTTGCAATGTGTTGTGTATACGCTGTATTTCCGGGATCGTGACGAACGGTGAACTTGGATAATGATTGAATCGTACTCGAGAGCACTTTCCTTAAAGAGTATTTCGACCCTTATCGATGCCTTGGGTTACACGAAATCTCTTGTAGGATAAGACAATCAAAGAATGCTCTTGTTCTAGGCAAAGATACAAGAGAGACAAAAAGAGTTTGTGTTTTGTTTTTGTGTTTTTAACCAAAGATAGAAAACCTTTGGTCTTGTGAATCTCTCTTTCTTCTCACGTTCTTCTCTTACTCTGTTTTTGGGCCAAAGAAACAGAGTTTTGTATGAGTTTAAAGGTTGTGATGATTCATCCGTACGTTTGCAACCGTACATATAAAATAACCATAAACCGAACAATTGCGATGGTTTATAAACGTAACCGTATTTAACACTTAAACTCCAACACAATGTAACAGAGAGCTTGGAAAATGATAACAATGTTCTAATGTAGCCAAGAGTCATAATTCATAGATACTAACCAACATAAGTTTGGAACATATCCAAAGTTGATATAAACATATTCATTCCCCCATACAAGAAGGGTCCATTTCTAAAGTTAACAAATGGAAACATGAGATAAGATGTTTTATATAATCAAACAGAAGGAATGAGGAGGCGAATCACACCGTTCTTGGCAATGGTTTTGATCCGGCTTGGAATGTCGACAGGAGTGGAGATTATAGCAACCTCCCCAGAGTACGAGCGACCACCCGAGTCATGGTGACCACACCAGGGGCTTTACCAGTCACATTAACTCTCCAATTCGTGAAAGAGACAATGAAATTGAGTACTAACTTCTTTTTGTAAAACCTTTTAAAATTTAGAAAAATGCTACTAATATTTTTTTGAAAGAGTTACTACAAAATTGTAGGAGTTCCTCCTAACCTTTTGTTAACCTTCCTAACATTTTAGAACATCAAATGTCGTTTTTCTATAGTACACAAATCGATTCTTATAATTTCACTGCATCTTTTATGATAACTAGGTTAATACCCGCAGATTTTTTTTATATAAGTTTGTAATATTAATTTAAGCATTAATATGATCATGGTTTGTAAGATATGAATGATTTTTAAAAATGGTTCTTTGATCAATTGATCGCTTGTATATATGGTTTGAATCTTAAATTGATCGTTGATGTTATTGGGTACTTATTGTACATAAGTATTAGAAAAATTAATTGTTAAGAATGAAACTTGTAAATTATATTTTTCTTGTTTTGGTTTTATGCCCTTTCGTTCAACTTTCTCTTTTGATTATGTTGAGTATTGCCATTGTAATATTTGGTGAAAGTGTTGTCACTGAGACGTGGCAATTTCTTCTCGTTGCTTTGGGCCATGGATTATTTGATGTCGATTCCCTTGATGAGCATTTCCTTGGCTACTAATTGTATGGAGTTGATCTCATTGTTTCCAATCAAACAGAGTGACCGGTCTATGCATCTGACCTTGGAGATTTTCACTCGCTTAGAAACTTTAGTCATCATTTTAGAATAAAATTAATCTTGCATGTAAAAATTTGAGGTTTGTTTTGCATGTAAAAATTTGAGGTTTTCTCGTTTCCCATGTTAAAGCATGCCCATGTAGATAAAATTCAAAATTTACAAGAAGGGGAGAGAAAGAGTAGAGTATTTACAAGAAAAATTGTTTCTCATGGTTTTTGAGAAACTATTTACCAATTGTCCTTATTGAATTGGTTGAATGTGTTTTAAATAATTCAAAATTTAAATGAATAACTAACTTATTTTAAAATGATTTAAAAGAAAATCTTAAGGAGGTTTTAACTTTTCACCAATGGAGGTTCTCACCAATGGAGATTCTCTTAAGGTATCCGATTGGTTGTCTCTAGGAAAGAGTATTTTACCACAAACTGAATGAAATGGTGTTTGATGTAAGGAAAAAAAAGCCTTTGTAAGTTGTAATCTCATAGAGAAAACTTCAAGAGCCTTTTCATCAATGCATGCCATGCTTAACATTCGGCAGCTATTCCAGAGTCATTGGTGATCAGTCAACTAACCTTAGAGGCATCAAGTAGTTTCTCGTACTCATCCTTGTTATTCGTAAACAGTTTCTTTATGTTTTGTCCCAACAAAATCTTCTTTTTCGTGGCTCTCATCTTTGAGATATAAGGTTCAGTATATTCACCTGTTGATTAAAAGAATCTAATTTTAAGGAACACAGAGAATCTGAGACTGCCACTTGCGAGAAGGTAAACAACATTCTATTACAATGTGTAGTTGAGTTAGCTCTATAGTGAAAAATATTATTGACCTTAATTAGTGTACTATATCATTGCAATGGCATTCATGATTTAATTTCAAATATCAGGTTAGTTGTAGTGTATCTTAGTTATAAGTTCATCATAAATATTTCACTCACAAGGAACCAAGATGAAAATATGGAAATCATATCCTTACCTGAAAAAGGGATGTCTGTACTATATCCCATCTTCATCAAGAACTTCCATATGATGCCTCATATTTATCCTACCGAGTATACCACCATGTATGTTAAGTCTTGACACAACCATGCAAGCTTTGTTAAGAAAATTCATACAGAAAAAAGGTACAGTTATAGGAAAGCAAAACAATTTTGGAACTTGAAAGACACATACTTGAAAGATTCAGACTTGATGGGCAAAGGTGTGATCCTTAAGAGAAGTTCACCATATCTGAGAAATGAATAAACATCTCTACTTTAGTCACTCATAAACCAACCTTTTATACATGAGAAGCAGTTCAATGGTTAAAACAATGGCGTATGTATCTAACAATCCGATAACATAAATGATGAGTTCTAGCTATAAGACCAGTTAAGAACTGATACAGAGAAAAATATAGACTCATCAATACCTAACATCTCCAACCGTCAGGTCTATGCGGATCAATAATATTTATAGATTTTCCCGCATAAATTAAAAGACAGGAAAAAAAAACTCCTCAAGAAAATAAAACACAGTAACTTTGATCCCTTGAGAATGATGAAAATTTAATTACCTGATTGAGAGCTTTATATGAACAAGTTGGGCTTGGAAGCCTTGTAGGTATAGTCTTGAGCATTCTGGTGGGAGGTATAAACTTCTTGTAGATAAGAGGGAACTTGATCTTGCTCGTGTGAAACTGCTTCATGCTTTATCTCTTACAAAGCTTGGTGGGATTGTGCATGTCTTGATGATCTAGATGTAAGGAAAAAGTATGACAAACATCAAATTTATTTTATGGCAATTGCAAATAACAATGACCCATGAATTCGGTTGTCTATCTATGCAGAGATTAGAAATAGGCTACATGAATGAGAAAAACTAAGAAACAAATATAGGAGATAACTTAGTGCAAATTCTATGAAGATATCAGAACTTTGAAACTAACTAACAAAGAGAGTCACAATGAAGAAAGACTTTACAAATATATTTGCAACACATAGAAGGCATTGATTACTGAATGAGAAAGACATTACACCATCAAACTAAAGTATTATGTGCTTAAACTTCAATACAAGAACATATTAAAAATAGTGTGTCAAGAATATTGTTGGATGAATATATACGCTCAGGGGGTAGTCACTGATGAAAACGAACATGTTGATCTAAAATATTGCTAGAAAGTAAAGAGAGATGAATGGAGAGATCAAAGTCAAGCATGAGCAACGGAAATAATTTAATGTTTCTGAGAGCCTATCAACAATCTTGAGTTCAAACATTGTTAAGCCATTACTTTTCAGAAGACCTAATTGAAATCGTACATCTCCAAGACAATTAAAGAACGCTAACATCATACTAGGCACCAATTTTCCAATTGTACGGACCAAAAACCAATGAGAATAAAGAAAATGAAGTACCTCATCGATGTAGCAATTGTCCATTGCTCTTCTTAACCTCCGTCAGCTTCTTGAAGAAGTACTTGAGTCTAAACACACACAACATATTTCTTCAAAAATCTATTTGAACTCATTAATCCTGCAATAAATATAGAATTTGTTTTTTTTTTACCAAACTACTAACTAGATGTTTATTATTATCTGTTGAGATATCCTTCCGATAACATGGTACCGTGAATCTGCAAGAAGAAACACATCACGTAAAATAGCACTTCCGATCAGATTCGTCCGAAACCAGAACCGAAAAACATCCAGAAGCTACCTCAGAGGCATAGACGCAAGAGCTCTGGATATATTTGACAGACTTTCTTTACCTTGAAAGCACCCATTTGCACCGTTAGATGAGAGGGCACCACCCAAAAATAATAGAATCAGATTTATGCGAAGAAAAATGTAGAAGAGATGAATGTGTTGATATTTTCTTATCCCTTGGTGGGTGACATATGTGAGCAGCTAGTTGAAGAAGAGATTCGTTAGAAAGAGAGGTTTAAACATTGCCGAGTCTCTGTCTCTCGTCGCTTTGGGAGAAGGTTTAAGGTTTTGTAGAGGAATTCAATAGGCAAGAGGATAATAAACGTAAAGCTCCATGAAACCCTAACGCATAGTGAGAGAACAAACCATCATGAACTTATTCGCAGTTCAGTTGCAATTCCATAAAATACATTTCGTTAAGAGGTCAATCGTTTGAGGGATAAACATATTGATAAGCTAATGAATGAAACATAGAAACCCTAACTCATTACAAACTGCATAACACGCTTATACAAAGCGTGGAACAATAACAGAGTTTGGAAATAGAAGCTAAATTAAGTTTACAAGAGAGGGTTTGTAAAGGTCTTTTAAGAACAGGTATTGTTCATCCATTCGTCAAAAGGAGAAAACTAATACCATCGTCGTATTGAAACCGATCCGATTCAAATCCGTTTACGACTTGGTTTGATGATTGTTTTATTTTTGACAACAATAAGAACACGTTTCTGTCTTACTTTTACGATTTTCCGGACTTGAGTATACGTATAATACTATAAGCGCATGACTTGCTTACATTATTAGTTTGCAAGTTAATTTCGTAAGCTTTAAGTGCTTTTGTCTAATTTACATTAGTATAATTTAACACTTATTTTCTGAATTTGATTTATTCTGAAATTTTTGTTTAATTCAATATTATTATAATATTATTGAATTTATGTGTTCGGTTTGATTAATATACTAATTTGGTTTGTTTTTGTGAAACAGATTCGATTTTTAGTATAACTAACGATAACCAATTTGGGATCAATGTTTAAGACAACGATATAACGATGGAGATAATCGTTGGCGGCGAAATTGGGTCAAGTGAGTCGACGCCTCAAATTAAGTTTGAGAGTGGTCCGCCACTTGTGAACCCATCGGTGCCTAGCGCTTTAAGCGTAGGACTAATGCCGAGAAAGACTTATAAGTCTATGGCGTAAATTTTAAGAAATTCGTATTAGCGAAGTTTCAAGAGAAGTCTTAAGTGACTTTGACCAAAAAGAACCTATGTGACGTGGTCTCTAAAGTCAATATTGTTGAGGACAACCTGATGAAATGGTGGTATACCATTACTTACATATGCATGGATTTGTTTAAGACATATCAAAGATGCAAGAGTGAGAAGCGGCGGTTAATGAGTAACGCCATATGAATTTTGGAAAAGTATAACAAGATTAAATATCTTGTGAATACACTATGTGTATTAGAGAAAGTAATCCAAAATCGAATAGAGCCAAGCCAAACCAGACTTGGTTTGAGACTAAATTTTGGTTTTGAATTTGGTCATTAAATTTATTTTTTGAACCAAATTCAAATCAAAATTATGATTAACGTTATAATTAAAATTATCATAAATCTCCACTATAATTTGATACTTCTAACGTATGCAAATTGATGGTGTGAGATAATGGGATTTGACTTTGATTTCTAAAATCAATGAAAAACAAAAAAAAAACGTTTGTGTCATCACAGACATAAGATAAATTGCTTCTTTGACTATTCTATAAGAGGAAAATATTCATAGATCAAAGAAACATATTGAGATAAAATCATCTCGGAAAAAACTATAAGAAATAGTTTGTAGTCTTAAAAAATGAAAATGCGTTGTTTGAGGAATCTGGGTTAGTACAGAAAATGTGGGGGAAACGTCGCTTACCACAAATTATATCCTCAATAGAATACCACACAAGGTCATTGGTAAAACACCGTATGGACTTTGGAAAGGTATTGTACTTTCGTACAAATACCTAAAAGTGTGGGGGGGGGGGGGTGCCTGGATTAAAGTCACAGTGCCACCTCCTAGAAAAGTCACAATTGGACTTAAATTAGTGGATCACTCAAACTATGCACTTGTTAAGTGGCAAGTTTGATATGAAGGACTTATTAATATGTATAATGGTAAATTTTGTCATATGAAAAAATGACATAAAACCATTAGACACTTGATCTCAAACTGAATAATCATGATGATTACATCAAGTCAGGTGACAACCTAGAGGATCCTTAAAGGTTGGTCTATAGATCATGTGGTAAAATCATCAAGAGGAATGGGTTTAAAGCCTATAACAGAACATGACGCTTAATGGATACCCTACTTATGTCACTGGAAATCCCATGACATAGGTTCAAAGGGACAACGAAATAAAGCTGAATAAGAGAAAAACATTGTGAGACAATGTATACACCCAGTTCCTAGGATGATAAAAAGTGTTACATGTGTGTGATAAGGTTAAGCATTGGCTTTTAATGATTCCATAGCTTTGAGATATCAATGAAGTAATACAGGATGCTTCTGTAAAACAAAGTTGATGGCAGATCACCTAGTGGGTGTGAAATGCGGCCGTTTCTAGGAGAATGAAAGTAAGGCTATATTCTCCAAGTTCACTCATGATTACCAGGAATGTTCAAGGCCAAAATGAACACAATAGAGAACCTAGTTCTGTGAGAGAATGAAGTTGTGATATAGTGTTGTCTCGGTTTACATCAAAGTTCGGGTGGTTTAAGACATCATGTTCACCTCTTGGTCGAGTAAACCCAACATCTATTGATAATGACTAGTTCAAGGCTGAAAGGCTACTAACCCAGATACAGTGGATTTTTCGCTCGTACTCTCAAAAGTCGTTTTTCGAGTCTTGTCGAGTCGGTCAAGTTTGTCGAGTCGTCCAGTGTTTAGAGTCATTTCTATTCATGTGGGGGATTATTGGAACTTGTTTTTTGACAATGGTGTCGCCAATATTCTGGTGGCCTTTTCGAACAATTTCGTTGTCGAAATGACCGGAACTTGGAATCGTTCGATTCATTGTAATAAGCACTATGAGATAGTGCATTCATTTGTCAAAAATGGCGTTCGTTTGAATGAGAAATGTTGAAAGCTTAGTAAGCATATTAAGTGGAGATCTCATAACAAGGTTTAAAATCTTGTGTACACTTTGGTGTATTCTAGAGAAGAGATATTCGGCTGGACTTTGATGATGAGTTTCGGAGTTGTGCAAATGGACCTAAGACCCAAAAGACTTAGTCTTTTTTTGTCTAGATTCCTTTTGATTAAAAATATTGACTAAGTCAATATAAATCTCTTCTAGTTAAATGAGTGTTAATGTTACAATTAAGCTAAAGAAAAATCAGTTTTGGTTTTGTCTCTGTAAAGCTTATTTGGTCAAATGTTATTATGTTGAGGACTTAATTCTCTTTGACTCCCTTTATTGCTCCAACCTTAGTAAAGGGTGAGGTGTTGTCTATATAATCAAGCCATGTTCTTTCTCATGAGATACTATTGGAAATAATATCAAACAAAGTTCTATAAACAATTCCATCATGATCTCTTCTTTTCTTGTGTCTGAGAGTACACGCAGAATTTTGGTTCGATAGGTTCTGTTCTTCGGTGATAGAAGACAAAAACAATGCAGTTGTATCCTGGAAATCTTATCGCTATGAAACCGTCACACTACGGGGCGTTTAAAGATTTAAGGAAAGAGATTCGTCTCGCCTCTGCAATTCTTTTTCCATCTTTGTAATTTGGTATTGTAATTCTGAATTTGTTCTTAAATTTATCTTATTATATATCAGTTGCCCAATTGTAAACATTCGGATTCTACACGTATTTCTGCAATACCAACATGTCAATTTTCTAACCCTGTCCGAGGTTTGGTTTGTCTTCAAGAAATAGGTAATCTTAGGCTTTGCAATCCGGGTACGATAAAGTTTGTGACTTTACCAGAGATCGAAGTAACGGGCCGATTGCCCACAATCTTTCTCGGGTACGATGAAGTGAAAGATGTATTCAAGGTTTTATGCATGAAAGGGACAGAACTTGATCTACCACTAGAATCTAAGTTTTGACTGTGGGACCAGGTCAAAATTCTTGGAGACCGATCATTTGTGAGCATCAACATTTTCCAGTTGATCTTAAGCCAATGACTATATAAAAAAGGAGTTTTGTACTATGGAGCTTGGTCCATCACTGAAAAATACCAGGTAATGTGCTTCAATGTGAATTCTGAAGAGTTTGGGGTCATCGAAATACCTGAGGGAGTCGACATTCCACGTTTTTGCTGCTTGGTGAATTACAATGGCAAACTTGCCTTAGTGGATAACCGTGACTTTGAGTCTAAGGTGAGTGATTCTAATGGTGATACATTCGTTGAAATTTGGGTTAGGAATGAAACTGATGGATCCTGGCCGAAAATCCGCATTGATCTTCTTGGTTGGGAAGAAATTGTTGGAACTACCAAGTTTATTTTCAAAGGTACCATTCGAACTGGAGAACTCGTTTTCGCATCAGACTATGAAACTATGAGATCGCTGCCTGTGTTGTATTACGATACGAACGAAAACAAGCTCACAAGATATGAGATTGAAGGAGTGGATGAAGGTAAGAATCATGTGTTTGAAACTTGGTTGGATCATATAGATAACCCGTTGCTTATATAAGGAACAAGATTTGGTGTATCATCTGGTTATTCAGTCTCTCTACTAGACGTATTGGGATCATTTCTATTGTCATTAGTCTTTCTTAAGCTAAAAATAATAATAATGTTGGATCAATTCAGATGTTAGTAGTAGTCTTATTGGGATCATTTCTGTTGTCCTTAATCTTTCTTATGCTAAAATAATAATGTTAGATCAATTCTGATGTAAGTAGTAGTAGTACACTACTACTACTAGTCTTATTGGGATAGTTGGTTTTAATTTCCATTGTCGCTAATCTTTCTTTATTATGATGCTAAAATAAATAATAATAATATTGGATCATTTCAGATATATCTCTAGTTACTCTGTTTCTCTATACTCTGTTTCTCTGGCCTTTTGATGAAACAAAAGTTATTCAACTAACCCAAGCACTAAAGACGCTTAAAACTACACGACCAAAAGTTAAGTTATTGAATTAGACTTTACTTAACCAAATATGTTTCAATTCCAAATTGACTCATCTAATACAAAAACAACAAAGCTAAGAGGCCCAATGGTTTCCGTTACCCATAACATTAGTCTCTTTAAAAGGCTCAATGGGCTTTTTTCTCCTGTGAGCGAACGCATCAGCTAGTTCGATCGTTGAATCAGATTAGAGAAGACGAATCTGGAAAGCTCTAAATCTATGGCGGACTCAAACTGATTCCATACTCTCGAAAGCTTGAGAGATCTCTCGTTTCACTACCAACATGTCCGAGATTTCCATTGACGCATTGGTAAGTTTTTTCTCTCTGAGTTCTTAGCCTTCCTGGATCATGTACGGTCTCTAATCGAAGCTTTGTGTATTGTATCTAACATCATAGGGCCAATCCATGGATGACTTTAGTAACTCTGAGAAACTTGGATTTGATTTAGGAGCATTTGTTGGAGACTTAGCTTTTGAAGAAGATTCAGGCAGGTAAACTTGGATTTGATTACGAACTGTGATGCTTCTGATTCTCTTTATTGTTCTGATTACAATGATCAAATGGACAGTGAGGATATATCATTGGAAGGGCTTCAACAAGAACTAGAAGAATGTGAAAGTGATGAGGTAAAGCTATTCACTGATCTGAGACCAAAACTTTGAAAGCTGAAAACTGAAGCATTTTGATTCATGTATTAACCATATGATTTTAGGTGCAAGGATATGATGTAACTCTGTATCTTGTTTGTGTGTCAGTTCAGGTTGTTGCAAATATACTATCCAGTGGTGATAAACTTAGAGAATATGCTAAAGGGGTTGAAAACAATCTAAGGAAGGTCGAATTGGATTCCATTCAGGTTGCTTATCTTTACCTGTGATACATTTTTGCACTGTTTATCTTCTATTTGTCCCGTAATATATTTATTTCATCTACAAGTTTGGGAATTTCTTTAGTCTGGTAAGTAGCTTCCTCTAATGTTTTACCCTCCATGAATACCTAGGAATACATAAAAGAAAGTGATAATTTAGTCTCACTCCACGATCAGATTCGGGACTGTGACGGCATTTTGTCACAAATGGAAACTCTCCTCAGTGGATTTCAGGTATTTGACAATTACCCATTTATATAATGTGTGTATGAGCTTCTTTTTCCTTGTTTTGAATTATGCATATTTAATGGGAGGAATGTGTTTACATTGAAATACCTAGCTATAGTTTCCTTGTAATCTAAGTGCTTTTTGCTTCTTCTTTTCTTCCAGGAAGAGATTGGTTCTATAAGTTCAGACATAAAGATTCTTCAAGAAAAATCAATGGACATGGGTTTGAGATTGAAAAATCGCAGGGTATAGCCAATCAGAAACCACTATTAATATTATCTTTTGCTTTTACCCTTGTGGGATTGTTTATGTGCGTTACTCATCCAAAGGAGCTCTTCTGTTTAAACAGGTGGCTGAATCAAAGCTTGCAAAATTTGTTGAAGACATTATAGTACCACCAAAGATGATAGATGTAATTGTTGATGGAGAGGTATTTTGAAAATTCCTGCTTTTTTTATGTAGCTTTTGTAGGGCGCCGGAATGTAGGATCTCTTCATGTTGCGTACATGTCCATTTTTTTCGTTTTGTTTCTGGTCAAGCTGAGTATATGTTGACACTATGTGCCATAGTAGCCCAGAATTTGGTAAATTATCTTCATTTGGACTTAACTTCATTTGGTTTTCTAAAACAATTGTTGGTGTTTCCCTCGAAATACGTGTTTTGTAAAGCTGTATGGGTGCATTTAGGCCTAGGATTAATTGCTAAGAATAGTTTTATGTTTAATCTGATAGTCATGCTATCTTACCTATTCAGGTAAATGAAGAGTATATGCAAACGCTTGAAATTCTGAGTAAGAAGCTGAAATTTGTAGAGGCAGATCCGGCGGTTAAAAGTTCCAAAGCATTAAAAGATGTAGAGCCTGAGCTCGAAAAGCTTCGACAAAAAGCTATTTCCAAGGTTATTAATCTACTTTCTGTGTTACCTGATACTGAACAATTATATATTTCTATGTTATACTTTTGACTTCTTCTATGATGTTGCTGAATGGAGTGTGATAGGTCCAAACAGTTGTGTATTTATTTGCTCAAAAAAGACTACATGCATGTTTCTTAAAGTTGTTCATAGTTGGATAACTATGAACAGGAAATGTTAAGTTCCTGACGGAACCGAGTTATTCTACCTCATTGAGATGAGATTAGCTATCTAAATAATTGTTTCTTCCCTCTCAAAGAGTTTATGGCCAGGAAAAAGTTGCCATCTAGCATCAGCTCAATGAATTTTAGTACTTTTTAAGCCCGAGTCATTTTTTCTTGTTCTCTTTTAATGCTGAAAGGGCTTACACGTGGACTGAGCATTCTAAATCTGTAGATTTCGTTCTGCAGGTGTATGATTTCATTGTCCAGAAGCTTATAGCACTGAGGAAGCCCAAAACAAACATCCAAATTCTTCAACAGAGTGTATTATTAAAATACAAGTAAGTAGTGTTCTCCCAAGTCCCTATCTTTTGTTGTACGTAGTGGAATTACCATTGGACAACATTTCTTGTTGACTTTTTTTCTGCAAAGATGTGTATGTGGTTGTCACCTTACAATCAATTTGGTTGGTTATTTTGCTTGCATGATGTTGGTGGAGTTGTTTTATGTACAAGTTACTGATATCCAACTTGATATTATTTTGCTTATACACTAAATATGTGTGGATCCATACTTCATTCACTAATTACAATTTAATGATAGGTATATTATCTCCTTCCTCAAAGAACATGGAAAAGAAGTGTTTATGGATGTTCGTGCTGCATACATTGATACCATGAACAAGGTGACATTCTTTATTTTGTTTGATTAGTTGCACAATTCAAGCAATTCTTCATTCAAGCCATTTGTCTCGCAAGAATTGAACTAAGTTAGTTTTTTTTTGTTGAGTGAGCCATGGTGTTTAAATTCTCAATGCGGGTTAGAAACAATAAAGCTATCTGTGAGCTTAGGCTTTCAATTCTTGTTACACCTAATGAATTGTGAGGTCTGGTTTCAGGTGTTGAGTGCACATTTCCGTGCTTATATTCAAGCGCTTGAGAAACTACAGTTAGATATAGCCACAGCATATGACTTGATTGGGGTAGAGACTAGAAGCACTGGCCTTTTCTCAAGAGCTAGGGAGCCACTAAAAAACCGTTCTGCCGTCTTTGCTTTGGGTGAGAGGATAAAAATTATAAAGGTATTCGTCACTCAGTGATTAGCATTGCTGATTGATTTTATTTCGATCATTGTTCATGCTCTGGCGAATTCGTTTTAGAAGATGAGTTACTTTCCTGGTTCTTCATTCAAAAGATGTTACTAGGTGTGGGTCTTTACAAAAACATTAGATGTTGTATTAACTTAATATACACCATTGGTCTTATTTAGGAGTGTTCACTTGGGTTTTTGGGTTTTTAAATCTAGGAATCAAAAATCATTTGGTTTAGTTCTGTACATTTCAGTTTTGGTTTTTTAACAATATCCTTAATGTGAAGGCTCCACTAGTAGATGTAAAATTCCGTTTGGTTTTTCTCGTTTTCAGTTTGGATTAATTTGGTTAAGTATCAATTTAGTTCTTTCTGGTATAGAAGAAGTAAATCCAAATGAAAATTTTGTTTGTTTAACTGTATTAGCTACCCCCTATGTTCACTTGACCTTCTTCTGTTGTCCTTATAGTTGAATTGAAGGTATCGTATTTTAAAAGTTTGTTAAAAAACTTAAGTTTCAGTATGTTCTGCTGTAGGAAATTGATCAACCCGCATTGATCCCACACATAGCCGAAGCCAGCTCTCTCAAATATCCTTATGAAGTGCTCTTCAGGAGTTTGCACAAGCTACTTATGGATACAGCTACTTCTGAGTTCTGTTGACTTTTCCCCTTTTCTATTTGTCTTATTGTTGCTTACAGCTCAATTCCCTGGATAATCTCTTATGTTCTCATTTTAACAGGTATATATTTTGTGATGACTTCTTTGGTGAAGACTCCATATTTTATGAAATTTTTGCGGGTAATTTCTTATATGTCTTCCTTCTTTCTAGCAATGATATATCAAACTTTGTGGATTTTTTATTTGATGTTTAAAAATACATCAGTATATCTTGCAGAACTCCCTCCAACATAGTTAGAAAAGTAGTTATAAATTTAATATGGTGACGAGGAGCATGAAAGAAACATCTTATCTGCTTACTGATACAAAATTGAACCTTTCCACTTGACAAATGATATGATGATAGTATCACTATGTTTTTTTTGGTAAATTCTGTATTCTCCATGATACAGGTCCGTTTTCTGTCCTCGATGAGCACTTTAATCCCGTACTTTCAAACTGTTTTGATGCAATCGGCCTAATGCTTATGATTCGAATCATACACCACCACCAGGTACTAACTAGATTTCAGCCTTTTGTTATTGTGCCCACTAAATTTGTGTAAGTAATTTTCAATTTGCCACTTTTTCACAGCTTATCATGTCTCGTCGAAGGATTCCATGCCTGGATTCATATCTGGACAAGGTTCATAACAACCTATCTCTTTTATTCTGTTTGATCTACTCTTAAATATTAATCTCGTTTGTAATTGATGCAAAATAATGTTAACCAGCTGGTTTCACTTGGTCAGTTTATGTTTTCAGAGGTCTTGCATAGATTTTAGATATAATCTCATAGATACGGTTATGGCTGGTTTCCGTAGGTTCCACATTCCTCTCTCAATGATTCTTTTGCATTTTGCAAATTGAACAGGTTAATATATCGTTGTGGCCTCGTTTCAAGATGGTGTTTGATTCACACCTCAGCAGTCTGCGAGATGCAAACATAAAAACATTATGGGAAGATGATGTTCATCCTCACTATGTAATGAGGCGTTATGCTGAATTCACGGCTTCGTTTATTCACCTGAATGTTGAATATGGAGATGGACAGGTTCGTTATAACCATTCGCTCTTTCTCTACTGATATATGTTACCTGGAGTTCGTCACTCAAAGCGCTTCACATTGTCTATGTAACTTTGCAGCTTGATATAAATCTGGAACGTTTAAGAATGGCTGTAGATGGCTTGATTCTGAAGCTTGCAAGTTTGTTCCCAAAACCAAAGCAGCAAATTGTGTTTCTCATAAACAACTATGATATGACAATTGCTGTACTAAAGGTATCGTGAATCATTGGCCATCTCATGTTAAGTGCACACATGTAGACCAGTCTTTGCTTGGTTTGAAATGCATTTCTGAATCATTCAGTACATCCACATTTTCATTCATATCTAATCCTTACCTACCAGAGGAAACTATGTTGATCATCTTCCTGCATCTTAATTCCAGGAAGCTGGACCAGAAGGTGGAAAAATTCAAATGCATTTTGAGGAAATGCTAAAGAGCAACACTTCTTTATTCGTGGTAAGGATCAATGTTGCAGTTTGAATTAAACTTCAATCAAGTCACGTTGCCTTAATAATTAGCTTCATGCTTAACTTAAGCATCGTCTACACCATAAATTTGATGTCAAGTCGCGCCAGTTTAGTTTTCAAATATGGTGATAGTTGTTCATCAAGATAATGAAAGACCATATGAGGGTTATTATGAGTTCATCTAATTTGTTTTATCTCGCAGGAAGAATTGTTGATGGAGCATTTCAGTGATTTAATCAAATTTGTGAAAAGTCGAGCTTGTAAGCATATTCTCTCTTTCTTGTCCTTGCACTCATCCTTTGTTAAGTCGAATAAACACTAAAACCATAAAATATGTTGCAGCTGAGGATTCGAGCTCAAATCCAGAGAGGTCCATAACAGTTGCTGAAGTAGAGCCATTGGTGAAAGACTTTGGAAGCAGATGGAAGACTGCGATAGAATTGATGGACAAAGATATAATGACTTCCTTCAGTAACTTCTTGTGCGGTATGGAGATCTTAAAAGCTGCATTGACACAACTTTTGCTCTATTACACAAGACTCACTGACTGCATCAAGAAGATACCTGGTGGATCCGCTCATAACAGGGATCTTGTTTCCATTCAGTCTATCATGTTCGAGATCAGGAAATACTCCAAGACTTTCTAAAAGATTAAGCATTTCTATCTCCTTATGAAGAGTTTGTAAGATATTCAAATTTTTCAAAGTGAATCTGAAGCTAGTAGTATGGGTTATGATGTGTATCCTTGAAACCATTGGAGTTCTTCTAATGTATTTTTCTACTGTTATCTCATACGTTTACTGGTTAAAATTGAGTTACAGATGTGCAACAAGAGGTTTCTTATATTTAAGAGTCTTATGAGGCTTATTTCATTAACCGATTTCAATCCTAAGGCCATTTCAATATCTGTAGATACAGAACCTTAGATACCAAAAACTTGGCTTCCTTGAGTTTTAACCTTCAATGACTACTACTACTAGGCTTCCTTAGATTCCAAAAACTTAGCTTCCTTGAGGTTTAACCTTCAATGACTACTACTACTAGGCAGTCAGAATACTACGCCATGGAAAACGAGCCTTTACAGAGAATCTTCGTGATAAAGATGAAGCCCTAATCCAAGTCTAGCACAGGCACGGCGAAATGCCATTGCTTCAGCTTTTTGCACAGCATCACCATAGCCTTTATCATCTACCGAAGTGGTCCCTGTTGATTCCCTGAATATCTACAAAACACAAACAATGATTCATCAGCAAATGATTCCACCTAACATGCAAAACAATTAATTAACACATAACATGCTCGTGAAGCAAACCCCAGCATTTGTTATCCACCAAAACAGGTGAATCCTTTGTTATTATCCTCTGTAAGGGTTTATGAGTGATAACAGAAACTATAACCCAAATTGGTGTTTCTGTGAGTTCGTAAACATACACCCTCTGAGCCGATATCATACATTCAAGATGTCACAAATGCACACAATCAAGAACGGACACTAAACTAGAACTCTACCAAAGACCTCTTAGGCTAAAGGCTAATCAAATCAAACCATAGTTTCTAAACAAGAGCGGTGAAATACCTCAGCATCAGTACCATAGAGAGTCACACGATAAGCCACAGTAACAGTGTTACCATCAGGAGAGTAAGTAACACTTCGAACTTCTCCAGACCATTCTAAAACAGAGAAACCATAAACCAAAATCAAAACCCATAAGAAAAAACTTATCAAATCAAATGATTTAACAGACCTGGAGCATGCAGATTCATAATCCGATTAACAATGTGCCTGAGAAGAATCAACACAAATGTATTAACTCAAAACCCATCAAGAACCCTAAAAACCCTACCCAGAGAGAGTGAGAGATACCAACCAGGGAATGTATTTGATGGAAAACCCATCTTCAACACGGGTTCGAATTACAGAATCTGGAACCTTTTTGTTAAGCTCCTTGAGAACCTCAGCGAGTGGTCTACTGATTCCTGAAGTTGGAACATCGTTTTCTGATTCGGAACTGAATCGACGAATTCCTTTCCCCATTTCACATGACCAACCCTTAGAAACAGTAGCTGCTCCGCTTCTCAAAGCCCATGTCGCTGACTTTAGCCGTAACCCTAAACTCGCCATTTCTTTCGCTGGTGAGAATATGCTTAAAGGCTCGTCCTTTTTGGGGGAAGCTCTGGTTTTTTTTAGTGTAGTAGGGTTTTAGTTGTCCCGCTTCATTTTTATACTCTCTCCGTTCCAAAAAAAATTATATATTTAAAGTTATGCACATTTATTAAGAAAATGCATTACGATTTACTTTTCAAATAAAGTTTAACCAATAGTATTTCAGTATTTATTTTAAAATTTGTAAAATTACATAGAAAACAGTACAAATTCTATCATTTTGAAACAAAATTTTTTTGTAAATTTTTTATCTTTTAACAACAGATGTAAGTAAGATTTTTCAGTTTAATTCGAAACGATGTCGTTTTTTTTATTGAAACACAAATTCTTCAAAATTAACAAAATCACAAAAATTTGATTTTAGCCCTAAAATCGATTCCTCTCCTTCGCTAAACTCCTCCGCCGGAATATTCCATTCTCCGGCGGCGACTCTGCTTTCACCAAGCTCTTGTGTGTTGACGACACAGACATAAATTATGAATTCAGATGGATGGAAAATCATACATATACCTGAAAAGCCAACATTACCACCTGAGCATCAGCCAACTGGTAAAGCTTGAATCTCTAGGACTTCTTGTTTTGGAATATGATAAATCAAAGGTTCTTTTTATTTTAAACTATCTGCTTGTGTGTTGTGTTGTGTTGTTCACAGTGAAGGTGTATGCGAGTGTAATCAAACCAAAATTTGCTAATACCATAGTGAGGTTTGTCATGTTGTTTCAACTTTTATTCAATAACTGAAATAATCTTATGTTCATTGACTAAAATAAGAGAGTTTGGCTTTGGTATTGTTATAATAGGCAATTATGTAAGATTGCTCCTATGGAAGATTTCCGTCATGTTAAAAGGGTGCGAAAGAAGGTTATTCCAGGTAATGGTATCCTCATTGTTAGTCTTTGTTAGCGCGGTGATACACCGAACATTATATTACGAGTTCTTGATTGCTAGCGTGTATTGGACAGGTGAAACTCAGTTGACTGTCATCTTATGTCTAGCACCTGAGAACAACGATCATTTGAACGATATGCCATCTGATGTGCAGAAACTCGTTGATCCCTATGAGTTGAGTCCTTTTATTACAGAAGTGGGTTGCTTTTTCTTTCATCTTACAACAATTTTCTTCAAGGCTTTTGTATTTAGATCCCGAGTTAAAGCTTTTTGCTCGTTGATTTATATTTTCAGTTGAGTCTCATCTTTGTAATATCACTATGGTAGGTAAGCAAATTTGCTGCGGTATCGAAAGAAGGGTGGGAAGAACAGTGTAAGATATGGCCAACTTCGTTTCATCCACCAACCTAGTAAGCTCCATGTCTTTTGTCAGATTCTGGTTTCTTGAATCAATTTTGTAACCAAAGGGTTGTACATTATTATTTCATCTAATCCCTACTCCTTATAGATTGATCCTACTTGATTATTTCTATTAGCGTGCTTCTCTGTGTTGTGATAGCAATAACATGTCTTCGTTTGCAATGCTGCACTCACTGACTATTTCCTTTTGCATTTGACAATTGATAGCAATATAGATGGCATTGGTGGATTCAGTGAGGAAGACACACAATCAATCTGCAAGTTCATGAGAGTTGCTATTGATCTGGCAGTATCTGGTCATCAACCAGTAAGTGTTTTGCTCCTTCCCATAATCTATACAGTTTTGATCTTAAGCTAGGCTCTCTGTACACAAGCTCCTCTATTCATCTGTTTTCACATACCATTTGCTTTTTTCATTGCCTCGATGCTCTTTTTGGTAACAAGCTTTTGGCGTGACTAATGCCGGGTTCATTACATAGAAAGAGATATTTACCCACCATATTTTCATAACTTGCTGGCCTTTTGATTGACTTTTCAGCTTGTAAATGCTGCAGTGATAGTTGATCCTTCAGTTAGGCGGATTATAGCTAGTGAAACTGATCAATTATATCCATCATCTGCTCCACGCGACATGACAATTCCCCTCAATGAAACAGGGGAATCTATTCACTGTCAGAGTATAGACGGAATAACTAACGCTAGCTCGGATATATGCTTAAACAGCATACGTGAAAAACTGAATGGTTCATTGTCTGCTGTTACTTGTTTGAATCCTTGGCAATGGAGTTTGCAACCAGATGATGACACTGAAAAGTGTAGCGAATGGCACCCTCTAAGGCATGCTTCTATAGTTGCCATTGAATCTTCTTCTGCAAGAGATAGATATCTGTTTCCCAATTCATCCGAGAGTTTTGGTCCGGATCATTCTCAGCTGTCAAATGCCGGTTCCCCAGCTAAAAAGCAGAAAACAAGCAGTCACAGTCCAGACGTAAGTTCATTCCAACCAAGATTTGAAATGTTCTCCAAGTGCTTTGACTAGTAAATCATTCTCTCTAACACTTTTGAGTCACTGATAGGTCCAAAATGACAGCAGAGAAGAAACTCTTGGAGAACTTTCGATGGAAAGGCCCTACCTTTGCACTGGTTATGACATTTTCTTGCTTTGGGAGCCTTGTACAATGTGAGTTCCTACATATACATTTTCTTCTAACATCAGCAAGTTTGGGAATCTGATAAAGCTGTGATTATGTTCTTGTGTATATAAGGTGTGCTATGGCCCTTGTGCATCAAAGAATAAAACGAATTTTCTATGCTTTTCCAAACCCCACGGCAGGCGGTCTCGGGAGTGTTCATAGACTTCAAGGAGAAAGGAGTTTAAACCACCATTACGCAGTGTTCAGAGTTTTGCTACCTGGAGATGCCCATAATGCACTCGACCAGAGTCTAAAACACATTGCTTCCGAGTCATAGTTGTGTTAGGAGGAAGCTGATTCTTTGTTCTTATTCTTTCCAAGAGTCTGAATCCTTTTATAGACCAAGATCTGACTTGTTTTACTGTGTATCAAGCGCTCAGTACTGTGTAATTGTCAGAAATTATGGTTCAGTGAAACCACATAAACATGAAAGATCTTTATCAGTAACCTGTCAGTTGGTACTACAACAATCTTTACGAATGCTGAGTTTGGCGTGTTAAAACTACTAAGCTGATCTCAAAATTTCTACTACTGTGTTTTAAAATGGAGCCTCAAGCACAAAGGTGATTCCAATATCAGATCACTATTGCTCGAACCAGAAAATTCTATGTACGTATTGAAACGCCTTCTTCAAGACACTCAGTTCTAAGATCTTCCATGAGACCCTGAAACATAGCTGGATTGCTTGTAACAACTGCATCCACGCCTAAGTGAAGCATCTTTTTCATTGGATCAGCATCATCTACAGTCCATGCATAAACCTCTTTGTTTCTCCTGTTCATCGTATTCGAACAAGGTTGTAAACAAATGGAAAATGTTGGGTGTGTGTGAAAACATTTGAATCTATTTGCTTACCGACGCAAAACTTTAACCAATTTTTCGTCGATCAAGGGATGATATACTCCCACAACCCCAGCTCCCTTCATTCTCAGCAGGCTATTTCTCACCCCAGTCAAGTGATCCACCATCACAATGTATCCCACCTGCCAAAAACACAAAGTGCAATCACAAGGAATGAGCACGAAACTAGACCCAATTTTCTCTATCCCATCCTCAAATGAAATCATCCATTTCTACTTACTGTCATATCTGGTGCTCGTTTGATTACGTCCCTAGCCAAACTGTCGCTTTTGGCCCATACGATGCAATTCTTACACTGCGTTCTCTTAATCTAATAACAGAGGAGTGAAGATTCAGCTAGGAGTAAAGGCAAAGCATCAACAATTATCCAAACTCTGTTTTCCAATTTTCGTTAAGCAGTTTTAGACCTATGTACAAAGATACATGAAGAGAAATGGTTCAACAAGCTCTTAAGGAATCAAAACCTCTTCATGATGAAAACATTGATAATGGGCTAAACTAGTTATTGTGCACTAAAGCTCCATAGGTATACACAGCTAATAAATGATAACTAAGTACTTACAACGGAAAGTATGTCTTGTGCAAGCCCCTTTTCATACATTGGCGGTCCAACTTTCGCATCAAGAACCACTCTCTGGACTGAACTCGATATCGACTACATAATTCAACATGAAAATTACATTCAACACACTTCTCACTAAGCAACAATGACAAAGAAAAGCACTAGTACATAGCAATAACAAGAGTTCCATTGTTGTGTCATTACCGCTAAAGCATCTTCAAGAGTAGGAATCCTACGATTTCCTAAAGTCCCTTTAACAATTTGTGACACATCAAGTTCCTTAATCTACAAAAAAAAAATCATCAAAGCTTCATGAAAAATGGATGCAAAAAGCATTATCCCAAAAGATGATACAATAGAGACGAAACCTGTTTCATACTCAGATCTCCAACTTGTACAGTAGAGTTACTAGCAATACGCTGCAGATCCCTGACTGTGCCGTGTGATCAATCGATGAATAACAACATCTCCAATGAGAATCCAAACACAGAAACCAAACGATAAACAAAAGATGAAAACGAAAGAGAGTCTGTAACCTATTGTGTAGAGCGAATAAAACACCATCGGAAGAACGAGAAACATCGACTTCAATGCAATCAACACGAGAACGAATAGCATAGCTATAAGCATCCATCTGCAGTAGAAAGTAAGGTTTTAGAAGAGTGTGAAGAAGATGGAAAGAGATCGAGAGAGTGTGTGTATACAGTGTTGGGGAAAGCGAGTGTAGAATCGCCGCCGTGAGCGCAGACAAGTGGAGGATGGTGAAGCCAATCGCATTTCTGAGCGATAATCTGACGAAATCGTCGGAGCTTGAAATGGAAGAAGAGAGGTGGGAATATAGCTAAGAAGATCACAGCGAAGAGAATCAATTTCTTGGAACTTCTGGAATAGAATGGACGGAAGAGACGACGGCGGCGAGTTCCTCCGCCGTCGAGTGGCCGTTTTCTCTGTCGCCAATCGAAGATCGCCATTTAAAGAAGTTAGGCAGCTAAGTGAAGACTGTTATATGAAATTGAAAATGAAATTTCACTAATCACTATCAAATACATTTGTCTTTTGATAATCTAATCTTTTGTAACAACTTATAATTTGGAAATTAATTAATGAACAAAGTAACATTATATAGAGTTTCAAGAATATAAAGATTTCAATACATTCAGTTTTTGTTGGTAATTTTCTCAAATATATTGCTCATGAATCTGTAATTTGCAAATCATTTTTATAAATAGTCGTTTTTAGCTTTTATGTTGTTAATCCGATTTTATTGAAGAATACTTGCGGTTTCTATTATTCGAATAAATGGTCTCCTCCTACCAAAAAAAGTATGCAAGATGAAATTATTGAATTTCAACACCACCAATCACAAGCCACTAAACTACATATATATCCATAAATGATTTGTGTTCCATTAATAAAATTAAATAAATAAAATTTTGTTCAAACTAAGCCAAGAAAATAAATTTAGAAGTTTAGAACACAAGGTAGAAAAAAGGTTTAGCAAATGAAATCATTTTCTACTAGTCTTATCAAGAACTTCAATGTATCTCTTTGGGACTCCATAGTGTTCAACCATATATCTCGCAACATCATCAATCACACCTCCCTGAATCAGAATCTCGTACCCTTTCTTACCTGAACACAACACAATCTCTCAGTAGTTTATTCACTTACATACAAAGAAACAAACAACAAAACGTACCTGGAAGTTCTGCAACTGAAGTACTACAAGCCATCTTCTTCTGAAGTTCCGAACCAAACGAGTCTGGATCGATCAAGAACGTCTCCATCCCTGAGACCTTGGTCACTTTTTTGTTACCTTGTCTTCGTTCCGTCATGATCTGAACCGGCTTTACAGCTCCTTTACGAACCACGGGCTCGCCGCCTCTAATCACTACATGATTAGGCTGCATCCTCGCTATAAACGTCGATGCAACATCCTTTTTGTGAATCTCTGACGGGTATGCTGATCCCTTTTTGATAGCTCCTTTGAACAACGCGTCGCATAATATCGGATCCAACACAACCATTGCCCTGTTTGTTGGCTTAACCAGATTTTCCTTCTCGATGTATCTGAACACGACATCAGAGGCTTCTGAAGCTGTGTATAGGTTTCCTTTGTCTTCCCCAACTGATGCGAATATTGCACTGTTGTGTATGCTTGGTTTGTAGACCTCTATGATTTCAAGCATTTTATCTGATTGAGCTTGTGTTGTGGAGCGGCCTGTAGAAGACTCAGCAATTTCCGCTTTCTTTTTCTCCGGCTTGAAGGATTTGTAATCTGGGTGGTTGCGGTTCACCTCAATCAACACAATCTCCTTCTTATGCTTGTCTTCTTTCACAGAAATCTGTGCATACGTTAAAACAATCAGAATGAGTGTATATACAATCTATACACCAAAGTAAAATATGGCTCACAATTATGAGTATACCAAGGTAAATGTAAAGGTACCAATGCGTATTTCCTGATCTACTGTAAAACAAGGGGAAGCAGTAAGATAACTAACCATTCCTGCGGACGCTTTCGTTTGCAGCCACTTTGCCAGCTTTTTATGGGAAGACTTCTTAATGTCAAGTATGAGCCCAGAAGGCCTACAAGGTAATACATGATTTGCCCTGCATCACTCACAGAAAAACATACGTAAGCATTGGAAAGGAGGAAAATGGGTAAAGGTGTCTTGCTTGTCATCAACAGAGTCAAGAGTAACACAAATACAAGAACAGAGGATAATAAAACAAAAAAAAATCATAATAAAGCCAGCAAAGTAAAGCGAGGCTGCACACATCAGGAGGTACCAAATTGGCTCTCAAAGTAACTCAAGTACTGAATGGCGTTATTACCATAGAGTGCTTCCTGGGATGGGAAGGTCCTTCTCCTTCAGTGTTGTATGCAATGCTTGCAAAAGGCATTGGTCAAGAAGGGCATCTACCTCCTCAGGGGAGAGAGTATTCTGCTTATCGGTATTAGTATCACTAGCAGAAACGTCATCTGCTAAGTTCAGCGCATCCATGCTCCCAACCATATGTTCCTCAGTATTATTCTTAGCATCCGTGGCTGAAGTTGAAGCTGTTCCCAGAGCAGATTCATCTTCTTCATTTCCTCCGCTCGTCTGCGGCCCAGCTGAAGGGTCTAAGGTATCTTCACCTGAGCCAAGAGCAAGGTGAGCAAGGTACGATGGGTCCTCCATGACCACATCTTCCATAAAACCAGCATTTGGAACATAGTGCCCTTCAGCTGATGCCCTGTCAATCACACCTAGAGCATGTAAGCAGCTGATTTCCTCCAAAGATAACAAAAAGAAACAAAAAAACCCAAAATGTAGCCAGAATCTCACGTACCAGAGGTAGTCACGGTAATAATGAGTGATCCGTAAGGCCTTCCCACGCAAACCTGCTTTAAGGGCATCTGCACTACTCATTGTAGTAAACCCAACCTTCAAAAACATACATAACCATCATGTAACTCAAGACGCAAACTTTACATTCGTTAAGAAGATTCCATCAGTCATCAATATATAAAGAGACTTACCGCTATAGGTGCCAGATTTCCAGGAACTTTCACAGACCATATCTCCCCGGCTGCGAAAGAAGGAAACCCTTCTGCAGGGATCAAAATACCAGGAAACATCAAATCCGCACCGCCTAATACATACCGTGAAACCTCGCCTCCTTTCAACATAAAGGAAGGTAACATCTCAGGAGCCTCCCAGAGAGCAAACACTGCAACATCATAAAATCTTGATCAAAACTCAACAATCTCACTCATCACTGTGCTTGAAAAATCAACAAACCTGTGGGTAAAATCTCATTCCCTCTTCCATCAATATCGAAAAACATAGGACATCCACCTTCAATACTATAAACAAGAACACGATTCTGAAACTTGGAAACAGTTATCTCGACCTAAACAAAGACATAGAAGCAACAGTGTACCGAATCAAAACCCGAATAGAGAATCAATTGAACAAAGGCCTAGTAATCCAAACCTTAGGAGGAAGAATAGTGTCGAGAAGATCATCGGTGAGAAGAATAAACTTATTTTGAACAGTACGACGGAGTTTCTTCCGATCGGCGCCGGAAAGTCGTTGGTGAGACTTAGCCTCCACCGCCTTCTTGAACATTCTGTTTCGCTTTAGCAACACGGGACTCGAACCAAAACCAGACCAGTGCTCGTCTCTATCTTAAACCCCTTTTTCTGTCTCGGTCTCTTTCTCAGGCTTCTCGCATCTAAGCTTCCCACGTGTCTCTTGCACAATAACCGGTTCACTAAAACGGTCCAAATATAAAACCGCCACGCCAGTCACGACTCACGAGATTCACGACCTTACGGTTTTCACTGGTTCCTAATTCAAATTGGTACAAAACCACCAAATCTGTAATTCGTTTCGATTGAACCGGAATGTTCGGCTACAAAGATTAGCTCATAACCAAGTTTGTAAAGACAGCTTATAATAGAACCACAAAATTGATCTTCAATTAAACCGGAATGTTGGGCACAACACAACAAAATTGATCTTCAACTGAACCGGAATGTTGGGCCCAACAAAATTGATTGTCAACTAAACCGGAATTTTGGGCATAAACAAACAAAAATCGATATTAACAATCATGGTCACTAAAAAGAAGTATTTTGGGCAAATTCCTCCTTTTAATATATATGATCCTAGAAATTGAATCATTTCGATAATAAAACAAGAGATTTGTTGATTGAAAAAAGGATCAGAGAGAGAGCTGAACATTGAGTTTCGTATTGATGAAAAAACTAAAAAGCATTTTGCATGTAGGTATTATTTTAGAAAGTTTCCTAACGGAGAGCTTCACGATAGAAATGGTTAATTTACTCCAAGCATGTGGACAAGGTGTATTGTTTTTGTTGTAAGCTGTTTAAATCGCATGGTAACGTAGGTAAACTAGCAAATGAAGGATTAAGAGATTGGAAACACATTATTGGTAGACTAGAATTTCATTAGAAAAGTGAAGAGCATATGGCTAACATGAAGACTTGGAATGAATTACAAGTACGATTTCAAAGTAATCTAACTATTGATAAAGAATTGCAGCTAGATATTACAAAAGAAAAAGAATGTTGGAGGCAAGTTTTATATAGAATAAGTGATGTTGTGAAATGTCTTGCGAAGAAAAAGTTAGAGTTTAGAGAATCAAATGAAAGCTTTATCAAGATAGCAATGGTAATTTTTTATGATTGATTGAGATGATTTCTGAATTTGATGTGATAAAGTAGGATCATATTAGACGCATTCAACCTCATGAGATACATCATCACTATCTTGGTCATAACATTCAAAATGAGCGGATTTCGCTTCTCGCTTATAAGGTTAGACTTTCTATCACAACTGTCATTAAAAAAGCAAAATATTTTTCTATTATCCTTGACTGTACACTAGATGTGATCAAGAACAAATGAGTATAATAGTACGATACGTGAATATGTCAAGTAAAACGATTAAAATAGAAGAGTACTTTTTAGAGTTTGTTAAGGTGGATGATACATCGGGATTAGGCCTCTTTAATGAACTATAAAATGCTTTTAAGTATCTTGATTTTGATATTGAGAATGTAAGGGGTCAAGGGTATGATAATAGTTCTATTATGAAAGGAAAACGCCAAGGAGTTCAAAAGCGGTTGCTTGAAATTAATCCGAAAGCATTATATATGTCATGTACTTGTCATAGTTTGAATCTTGTTGTTAGTGACATGGCACATTTTTGTGTGAAAGTTGTTTTTTTTTTAATTGTGCAACGTATATACACTATATTTTCGAGCTCTACCAAAAGATGTAATGTTTTACTTAAGCATGTTCATCTTTTACGGTAAAAAATCAGTCTAATACTCTCGATGGGAGAGTTGAATGAAAAGTGTTAAAGCTATAAGGTACCAATCTTCTCAATTAAGACTAGCTTTAATAGAAGTATATGATGTGTGCGATGATGCTATTTCAAAAAATGAAACTGAAAATTTGGTTGACGCGCTTGTATATTTTGAGTTTTTACTTGGTATTGTTATTTGGCATGATATTTTATTTGTTATTAACATGATAAGTAAGAAATTGCAAGCTAAATCCATTTGTATTGATAATGGTCTGAAGCAAATAGAGGGTGTGATGTCTTTCTTTGAGAACTATAGAAACGATGGATTTAGCTCAAGTATGGACATAGCTAAAAGCCTTGCTCATGATATGGATGTTGATGCTATATTTCCAAGTAAGCGTCGAAGTTTTAGGAAAAAACAGTTTGATGAAAATGATCATGATGAGGTATTTCTAACTGTTCAGAAAATGCTTTTAAAATTAGTTATTTTCTAGTTGTTGTGGATATGGCAATTAGTTCTTTAAATGATAGATTTGAGCAAATGAGAACATTTGAAGTTGTGTTTGGATTCTTGTTTAATCCGGTGAAGTTAAAGTCACTTGATGCTATTGAATTAAGAGAAGCTTGCACTAACTTTAATAAATCATTTTCTAACGGTGGGTCATCATATGTTGATTTGGATGAGCTTTTTTCTGAGTTGAAAGTATTACAGGTTACTTTATCCAATGAACCAATGACGTCTATAGAGGTTCTTGAGTTTGTTAAAGATGTGGATTGTTATCCAAATGTTGCTATTGCTTATCGAACTTTACTAACCACTCCTGTGACAGTGGCATGAGCTGAAAGGAGTTTCTATGAGTTAAAGTTGCTCAAAAACTATTTGAGATCAACAACGTCTCAAGAAAGGTTGAACGATTTAGCAAATTTATGCATTGAAAAAGAAGTTCTAGAGAGTATAGATTTTGAAACAATTATTAGTGATTTTGCATCAACTAAAGCTAGAAGAAGCGTTTCATGTGATCATTTCTCAATTTTTAAAAATAATTGATACTTTTTTTTGTTTGTTTCAGTTTTTGGTGAGCTTTTTGGAGAAACATAGAAGAATGTAGTTTGATGGACCATCGAAGTTTTATATTTAGATTAGTCTAGATGTAACAAACTAGCAAATTTTTTTGTTTTGGCTATTAGACAGACATTTGTTTTGATACAAAAGGGCCCAAATTTCATATTTTGTCATTGGTTTTCAATTTTTCTAAGACTGCACTGGTTGTATTCACTTACTAAAGTAATGTATATTCAGTTTTGGAGAAAGAAAATGCCAAGGTTATCAAGAGGCAATAGCTCGACTGATAAAGATCTCTAGGTAAAGCTTAGAGGTCGCTGGTTCGACTGACACTTGGGACGAGACTAATATTACATGTTATGTTGTTGTTTTAGACCTGGAGAGATTACGGGCTTTGGCCTAGAATCTCCTAGTAATTCATAAAAAAAATGACAAGGTTGAAAGGAAGTATCTTCAACCCACTATATTAGAGAAATTCAAGTTTGATATGAAGAATAATCCGAATTGGTTATCTGTTGTTGTATGTTATACTCCCTCCGTTCCTTAAAGATAGATGTTTAAGGTTATGCACACTTATTAAGATAATGCATTGATTTCTACGAAATACAGTTTTCAATAAAGTTTAACCAATAGTGTTTCAGTATTTGTCTTGAAGTTTGTAAAAATGCATAGAAAACTGTAAAAACTCTATCTTTTTGGAACAAATTTTTTTTGTAAAGTTTTTATCTTTTAAGAACAGAGAGAGTATTTATTAAAAATTTAGAATTTCTTTTTTTTTTCAATTAATTTTATATTGAATTTTGATGACTCAATTGACACGACAATCGACTCTTGATGAGTTAATGTATGAATTGGTACACTTTTTATACGAGTTGTCTAGTATATATACATCTAGATATTCCACGTTCATGTAAATGAAAATATTCCAACAGGTCACAACAACAAAATTTGGAACTGTAATCATGAACAAGACAGATATATACAAATGAATAATTTTCTTGGCTACAGGAGTTAGGGATAGATCCAAATAGTATCTTATTATGAGTTACGTTTCATATGAGGAAAAAATTATCTTGTAAAAAGGAGAGGCAAGTAGCTAAGCGAATAGGGCAGCTAGTGAAGTACACAAGTATTCACCATAAAAAAATCCAATGTTTCTCATAGTTTACTTCCGCTATTAACAATAACAACTGCTCTGTTAAAGAATTTTACAAGTACGACGACATATCAAGATTTGCATTTACTTATGAATCCATATAAATACTTCATTTGAATCCGACAAATATTCACATTTAAATCCTAGATCAAACTAGAAGTAACAACACCTCTGCACATGATAATTAGTAGAAAGTAATGAAACATGTGTTACGTAAGACTGATATAAATCATGTTTTTCTTTTTGTCATAATTCTATATTCTGCAGAATATAGAATTAAGTATGACATATCTTTCTCCTAGAATATAGAATTAAGACAAAAAGAGAAACATGTTTTATATTAGTAACACATGTTTCATTACTTCCTACTTATTCCTACTAACACATGATCAAGAAGGGCATCTACCTCCTCAGTGGAGAGAGTATTCTGCTTCTCAGAATTAGCTTCACTAGCAGAAACGTCATCTGCTAAGTTCATCTCATTCATACTCCCAACCATATGTTCTTCAGTATCCGTAGCTGAGGCTGAAGCTGCTCCCAGAGCAGATTCATCATCTTCATTTCCTGTGCTCGTCTGCGGCCCAGCTGAAGGGTCTGAGGCATCTTCACCTGAACCAAGAGCAAGGTACGAGGGATCCTCCATGACCACATCCTCCATAAAACCAGCATTTGGAACACAGTGCCCCTCAGCTGATGCCCTGTAAATCACACCTTAAGCATGTAAGCAGCTGATTTCCTCCAAAGATAACAAAAAGAAACGAAAAACGAAAAGATTCATCGGTTAACATATACAAAGAGACTTACCGCTATGGGTGCTAGATTTCCAGGAATTTTCACAGACCATATCTCCCAGGAAACATCAAATCCGCACCGCCTAATACATACATATTCTTAAACCTATTTTTCTAGTCTCGGTCTCTTTCTCAGGCTTCGCATCTAAGCATGGCACGTGTCTCTTGTACTACTCACGGTTCACCAAAACGGTCCAAATAAAAAACCACCAATCACGAGATTCACGAATCACATTCAAATTGGTATTAACAAAACCACCAAATCTGTAATTCGAACCGATTGAACCGATCCAAGTTGGTAAAGACAGCTGATCATACAAGCTGAAGTTGGTATAACGTAACCAAAAATTGCTCTTCAAATTGGGCACAATAAAATTGGTCTTCAACTGAACCGGAATGTTGGGCACAACAAGATTGATTGTCAACTAAACCGAAATTTTAGGAACAAACAAACAAGAATCGATATTAACAATCAAGTAATGATATTGGTTATTGTATATCTGAGAGCAAAATAAGCATACAGTGCATTATTTTTTTTTTTGAATTATTACAGTGCATTATTAAACAACACAAAGAACTTGATCAGATTCTAAACAAAAACAGAAATTCGAAAATGAGGTCCACAAGCCATTGCTTCATCTTGCTCCTCCACTTAGAGCTGGGCCTGGTTATGGTATATGTGAGAGCACAGTAAGCATATAGTGCATATTAATTACTAAACAAAACATAAACAGAAAGGATGTTGAACCTTATCAGATTTCACTTGAGGGATGGTAGATGTAGTTACTGAAGTTTCAGGGATAAAGTGAGCGAATTCATCAAACAAATCAGGATGGTCCCGAAAAAGGATAGCCACCTACAAGTTAAAACATATAAAACTAAGACAAGAATGAAGGGAAGCTAAAACAATAGAAAAACATAATACGGCAAGTTGGCTACAAACATACCTCCTGGTAGACCTTAGTAATCGACTTGTTTTCATTCCTATAGCTGTTCAACATGTCTAGAAATGATTTGTATGGACGATCATCTTTCGGAAACCTTGCCTTTATAAATGAAATAATGATACTTTAGAGGCAAGTAGGGAAGATTAAAAGGAGGATGTTAAATCGTTGCACCACACATCAAAATCTCTACCTTGACCGTGGTGATAAAACTAATAGCATCCACAAAATCTGTCGTCTGCCGTGGAGATTGGGCATCTTCAAGAGATATCCCGAAACCATTTGGCAAGAATGCATTGAAACCCAAAACCAAGTCTGGATGCCCCTCAAAGAGTTCTTTCACTCTTAATGTGACACCATCAGTATCAATTCTACGCAATCAATGAATACGCAATCAAGTTTAAACTAGTGAAATAGAAAGAAAAAAAATCATAATTTAACAGAGAAAAAAAACACACAAAAATACCTCTTAGCTTTCAAGTCCTTCAAAAGCTCAAGAAACTCATCATATATTTCACCATCTTCGAATGTATGCTTCACTCTCTTGAGGTAGTGAAGTGCCTCACTTGTGGTACGCTTTTCAGTAACCATGTTATGTATTTGCCTAGAGCATTTCATTAGAGAAACAGAAAAGAGGTAGACTTCATTAGCAGAAAAACATCGAGCGATCACTATTGTACAACACTAGAAAGTAGACATCAATGTAAATAAAGCAGATTTACCAATAAACAAAATAAAAAAATGAATCTATATATATTGAAAGAATCAAACTAGAAGTCATCATCGCAACTAGAAAACAAAAAAAGTAGATCTAGCAATTAAAGAACAATCATAGGAAAATTGAGAAAGGTGTTCGAAGATATCAACCACAAAATATCATTTTAACATAAACCTCTGATTATTATACGGTGGATAAAAGAAACATCCAATCGAAACAAATTTCAGAAGAAACAAGATAGAATAAAAAGAGAGAAGATGCAGCGTACAATTTAAGTTTCCTGGACACGATAAATATATTTTACAAACCAAGACACTAATATATATAAATCATTTGGGTCTTAGGTTATTTTTTTATGGATATATATATTTGGAAAAATAAAACTGAAAAAGTGAACGTAAACTTAAAATGTAAGCTACAAGATCATAGTCAAATATACATAAAAATGGATAATGGCAAATTTCTTAAATAATAATGTATTCAATAACCATAAAATATACTAGGTTCATCGATATTATCCTTTCAATATGTGCATATAGAAAGTAAATATTTTCTTAGTAATAAATATAAATATTTGTTGACCATATCTTTTAATATAAATGAGAGTTCTTCAAAATTGTAACTCACGAGATAATGACATATATATAATATCGATGGATATGATGACATTTTTCAAAATAGTATAATTATTTTAAACTAATAAAATAAAGACACATTAACATATTTCTAAAAGGCAAATCAAATTAATATATATATATATATATACCATTAAGTTAAACAACAAAAAAGGCACGTTAACATATTTTTAACTATTTTATTAACATATTTCTTAAAGCCAAACCAAAAACTATATATGCCAAAATGTAAATAATTAAAATATAAAAAGTGTAAATCAAAAGAAAAGTTAATACTTCAACAAAAAAGCACATTACATTATTTTTACCTTATTTCTGATTCGAAAAAAGAAAAATTATATAAAACTTTTCAAAAAAATTCAAAGGTTTATATAAACTATTTTTTGAAAGGTCTTTTTAAAAAAAACAAAAATCTTTACACATACTATTCAACATAATTATATAATATTTCAATTTAGGTACTTTCAATGTTTTTAAAAAGAAAATTGTATCAAATCTTATAATATAAAGTTATAAGCGTATAAAATTATAACTCACAAGATTACAATATGTGTCATTGTGAGTTTATATTGTGATATGTGTCAATAAAAAGGTTCATAATCTATATTATTTACTTTTAAAATCGAACTGTAGTCTAATTTAAAAACTAATAACAAATCCAAAGAGATTGTCAATACGAAAGGAAAACAAAAAAAATAAAGTCTAAAGAAACGGAACTAATAAAAAAGTAGTAACAACAAAAATAAGGGAAAAAAACAGCACAACAATTAGATAAAAGGTAGTCAATGCAATTGGAAAAAAGATATTAATTGTCGACAAAAAAAGTATAGTTGTCATCATGGTCGAATAAACTAAAAAAAAATGTTTTATACCAATTAAAAAAATTAGAAAATACAATAAAAAACAATTATGCTTAAGAATGGTATAATTGTCATTATGTTAAAAAAAAACAAAATATTGTTACTCAAATAAAAAGGTATACTATAAGTCTATAATATTTTCAATTAGCAAACCAAAATCTATAATTTTATATAATACATGAACACCGTTCCCAATTTTAATATGACATCAATTTATTTTATTCTCTTAATCAAGCGATTTATAAGTTCAAAGTAAAATGATACAATATGAAAGATTATTTATGCAATTAGAAAAAAGTTATATGATAACTATACAGATTTCAATTTATAATATAATTTACGGGTTTTAATTTATAATATAATTATACGGGTCATAATTACATAGATTATCAATTTTAATATCTAATACCTGCATATTATGCGGGTCCTAATCTAGTTATTATAGAAGTTGTATTCGAATAAAAAATTTCCATTTCCCAAAATTTCCAAGTGACGATTTCAGGCATGAAAAATATTCAAAGTTATTTATTATTATGAGTCATAATAATAGGTACTAGAATAGTATTTTCAAATTTTAGCGTCAAAGTAAATTTTGTTCGCTGCGGCGATGTTACAGACGTAATTTGAATTCACAATGGCTCGACTTACCGGAACTGCCTGGATCCGGTCCCGGCTAGGACAACTGGTATGAGTACCTCCCCGATCTGATTGGACCATTGACATTAGAGACCCTATGATCCAAAAAGGAAATAACATCTTATCAATCTCAAGTTTTTCGATAAATCTGTAATCTCAATCTCCTCACTTTACGGGATTTCAAATTAATCTTTGGAATAAATCAAGGGATTTGGAATTGGAATCTCTTACCGTGGATTTGACTTCCGTTTATGGCAATCCGATGACATCAAGCGGGATCTCTGGAGTAAATTGGAATCCTGCTTTTAAGAGGAAATCACAGAGGTCTGGGTTATATAACAATCCCAACATTTCGTTACCATCACACCACCTTTGCTTGCGAGCTCTGTTTTTAACTCCTTTGTCTCTTTGCTTTTACCCTCGATCAACCATGGCTTACCTGAGCAAATCGATTTCCTTGGACAAGGACCATAAGGATCTCAAGAGAGACAAACCTCTAAAATTACCTCCCATTGACAAAAACCAAATCCTGAAGAGGTTCGAACGCACCCTGGTGGGTCGTCCGTTGCTTCGTGAATTTCAGGAACAAATGCTTCCAGCTATGATTGGTTTCATTTTCGATATGGCGCTGTGAAGGTAGAGTGCAGGGCTTTGAAATGGGCGAAGGCAGAGTCCATTTTCGATTCCAAAATGAAGAGGATTTACTTCTGGTGATGGAGAACCGACCGTATCACTATGACGGCTCGATGATTGCCCTGGAAAGATGGGTCCCTACGGTGAGGAGAGACATTCCCAGCACCATCCCATTCTGGATTGTTATCCAGGGACTGCCGGATTACCGCCGTGAGGAAGAGACGGTGCGGAGTATCGGCGAGGATTTGGGGGAATAAGTGAAGGTCGACGTGTCTGACCCCATCCCCAAGGTTTGTGTGACCCTTGACTGTAGCTTACCCCTCATCAAACGCCGGGAAACAGACGACTTAGGCGAACTCTGTGTCTTGGATTTTGTGTATGAGAAAATCCATAAACACTGCTTAAGGTGTTTTCGGATGACTCACGAAGCACCAACTTGTCCGGATCGACCTCGGGAACATCAACAGACGTGGGACAACCGGAGGGAGGCACTCCGGAGACGTGACGAGAAAGAGGTTCGAGTCAGACCGAGGACCAGCCGTGAGGGTAGGGAAAGAGCAGTAGCTCCGCCGTGGACCTATAACCCAAGGCGAGATCAGGCGGCGAGTACGATGGCATTGTCCTCGAAGCCACGACCGGTGAGGCAAGACCTCCTTGCAGAACTGGAAGGCAACATCGAGAGACCTGACCCCGAGAAGCTAACCACCAAAGCTTGGGTCTCCAAGACCTTTGGACAAACGGCGAGGATAGTGGATGCATCACGGCGGAGACAGCTGGAATCTTATCTGGAATCGCAGCTGGAATCGCGTCTGTACAGAGAAGGTCCGCCAGGACAGGGGAAATCACCGTGGTATCAGAATTCGGTGGAGGAAGCGGCGGTGGCTAATGCGGAATGGGCTGCGGTGGGTCTCCCTCGGTCACCGACGCTCTCCCAGACGGAGATGAAGCAAGACGCTGACGATCCAGTCCGTCTCTCTATGTGTGCGTTTAGGGCTTCGAATGAGGGAGAGGAAGGAGAAGTGGACTTGGGCCAGCTGTTCTCTGAGGCCCATTAAGTGGAAAACAGCTTTGAGCTTTTGGACCCAGGCCAGTATTTTCTGGATTTGGGCCTGACAGCTACTTTCAGCCCAGAAGAATTAATCTCCCCACTTAAGGGCTTGGTGAATAAAGTATCTCTGGCATGGAGACTAACCGAACAGACTTCTAAGGCATTTCGCGTCAAAAAGAAAATTGCGCATAGTCCGTTTCAAGGTAACCGTATCCATCAACACATAGTTTTAGCTTGCTTGGAACTGCCTAAGGGACAAGTAGTTTTGGTTGATGTGTCCAACCCGTCTATCTTGAAGACGGGCCCCGACGAGGGGAAAACTTCGAAGGAATTCAAAGAACCGGTGGTTGATGAGGAACCACCGGCGGACGGATAATATGATTATGAGCTGGAACTGTCAAGGGGCGGGCGGTTTCTTGACAGTTCGACGATTACGTGAATTTCGTAAGAGGTTTTTCCCGGGGATTCTCTTTCTTATGGAAACAAAGCGTGATCACCAGTTTCTTCAGGATTTACAAGTTGAATTTGGTTATGACTTTCTTTTTACGGTTGACCCCTCTGGTCGTAGTGGCGAATTAGCCCTTTTGGCTAAAGATGAGTTTTGTATTCAAGTAATTTTTTCAAATAAAAATATCATTGATGTAATGGCTACTATTCAAGGAAATAAAGTGTTTCTGTCCTTTGTTTATGGTGACCCCGTTATTGCCAATAGAAGTGGTGTTTGGGAACGTCTCACTCGAATTAGTACAACCCGTTTCGCACCTTGGTTTATGACCGGCGATTTTAATGAGATAACCGGACATCATGAAAAAACGGGAGGCCGCAGGCGTCCGGATAATTCCTTTCTAGATTTTAATTAAATGCGGCAGAGCTGTGGGATGATCGATTTCCCGTATCTGGGTAACTGCTTATCCTGGTGTGGTCGCCGTGGCGCCAATGTTATCCGTTGTAGGCTAGACCGCTCCATGGGTAACGAGGATTGGTATGAGCTCTTCTCTCATACAAAGATGGAATATCTCCGCTTCATGGGGTCAGATCACCGACCTGTCCTGACACATCTCGAGGGCGTGAGAACGGGAGGTAAGAAATGCTTTAGGTTTGACAAGCGGTGGCTATCTAAACCCGACTTCGATGAGGTCGTCAAAGCCAGTTGGAAGAGTGGGCATGCTGGTATTGTGCCATCCGTGGGCGACCAAATTGCCAATTGTTGGAAAACCATAACTCGATGGAGGCGACAGGACCAAATAATCTCTAAGGAGGAAATTGAGACTTTGAAAGCTCGCCTAGAGGAAGCCCAAAGCAATGATGCGGCCACAAGTGAGGACATTGCGGCCATACAGGATCAGTTATGTACAGCCCTTCGAGCTGAGGAAATTTACTGGCAACAAAAGAGTAGGGTTACCTGGCATCAGGAAGGCGACCAAAATACAAAGTTCTACCAGGCCTCTACGAAACAACGGAGGGCTCGCAATAGGATTATTGGCATACTTACAGACTCGGGAGAGTGGACAGAGAAGGAGGAGGAGATTGAAAAAACAGCGACAGATTATTTTTCGGAAATGTTCACCTCGTCGTCCATTAGGGATCTGGAAGTGTCCTTATCCCATATTAGGAGTTCTGTTACTTCTAAAATGAATGCGTTTCTCACCCGGGAAGTCTCCGCTCAGGAAGTCAAATCAGTTGTGTTTGCCATTCACCCCGAAAAGGCACCGGGACCTCATTGAATGACAGCCCTGTTTTACCAAAAGTTCTGGGGCCCTCAAGTTGTGGAGATGGTACGGAACTTTATGCGTACAGGAATCTTAGAATATGAAAGCAATATGGTCAATATCTGTTTGATTCCAAAAACCGAACGACCATAGTCGATGAAGGAATTCCGCCCCATTAGTTTGTGTAATGTGAGCTATAAGAAAATTTCCAAGGGCCTTTGTCAGAGGATCCGACGGTTCCTACCTTCATTGGTATCAGAAACCCAATCCACTTTCGTGGCAGGTAGACAAATTACAGATAACATTCTTATAACTCAGGAGGTTTTCCATGCCTTAACAACCAATCCGGTGGGTAAAAAAGAATTTATGGCGATCAAGACGGATGAGTAAGGCCTATGATCGGGTGGAATTGGAGTTTCTGGCCGCACTGATGCACAAGATGGGTTTTTCAGAGAAGTGGATTATGTGGATTATGACCTGCGTTAACTCTGTATCTTACAATATGTTATTAAATGGAGAACCAAAAGGCTCTATAATACCTTACCGTGGACTACGACAGGGTGACCCCCTCTCTCCATACCTGTTCATCCTCTGTACAGAGGTGTTGATTGCCAATATGCATGCTGCTGAGGCAGCTGGGGGAATTTGTGGCGTACGAGTGGCTCCAACATCTCCCGTGCTCTCACACTTACAGTTTGCGGATGATAGCCTTTTCTTTTGCAAAGCAACGGGGGAGCAATGCGATAACCTTCTTAAGGTGCTCGATGAGTATGGGACTGCATCAGGACAACGAATAAATTTTGAAAACTCTGCAGTCACATTTGGAAAGGATGTGCCTGAGGAAAAAAGATCGGAACTTAAGACCAGGCTAAAGATTCCGACGGAATGAGGTTCTGGCAAATATCTTGGTATTCCTGAAAAGTTGCAGGGGTCGAAAGCGGAATTTTTTGCCTATGTACAAGACCATTAAACCATAGAATCAATGGCTGGTCGGCAAAATTCCTATCGAGAGGAGGGAAGGAGATCATGATTAAGTCGGTGGCGCAAGCCCTCTCAAATTATGTCATGTCCACTTTTCTTCTTCCTAAGAGTTTATTTCGTAAATTAGCGAGCGCGGTTTCAAATTTCTGGTGGAAATCTAAGGAACATTCGAAGGGGATGCATTGGATCGCTTAGAAAAGGATGTGTCGCCCAAAGAATGCAGGGGGTATGGGTTTTAAGTCTTACAAATAGTCCAACAAAGCTTTATTAGCCAGGCAGCTCTGGCGACTACACCGATATCCCAACTCCCTCGTGGCACAAGTACTGAAAGGAAAGTATTTTCGCTATTCGGGACCTTTGGATGCTAGGAAACATTACCGCCCCTCATATGGTTGGCGACGCTTACTCTTAGCACAACCCCTTTTAGCCAAAGGAATGAGACGTACTATCGGAGCAGGAGCCCAATCATGGTTTTGGACAGATAAATGGATACCTGATGAATATCCCAGAAGAGTACGCAGTCTAGTCAATCACCCTAATCCATATGAACGGGTATTAGACTTTATTGACCCTCGGTCGGGACAATGGAACTCGATAGGCTCCAGGCTTGCGTTCATCCAGAGGATATTCCTTTAATCCCAACGCTTAAACCCTCCCAGAGAGGTGGTCATGATGGGTTTTGTTGGCACTTCACCAATTCTGGAACGTAATCCGTGCGATCCGGATACGATATTGCCCGCCACACGCTCGATGCTGGTTTGCAATATGACCAACAATTACCATCCCTCAATCCTCTGAAAGAACAAGCTTGGAAATAGAGGACTTCTAACAAGATACGACATTTTCTTTGGCAAGCTCTGTCTGGGGCACTTGCGGTTAACGAAAGACTTGCATATCGCCATCTCCAGCAGAAGCGGCAATGTCCTCGCTGCGGAGATTCAGTCGAGACCATTAACCACGTCCTGTTTACATGCCCGCCTGCCAGACAAGTTTGAGCCATGTCGAATATCCCAAACCCTCCATCTCTTTTTCCCTCGGAGAACATATGGGGTAATATGGATTATTTGTTCTCACGGTTACCACCTTGTACGGATTTAGAGGAGCATATCCGGTGTTTCCCCTGGATCATCTGGTATCTCTGGAAGGCTAGGAATGCCAAAGTATTTAATAATGAGGATCGAACACCGCAAGCGATTTTGGAACTGGCCAAACATGAGGCAAAGGAATGGTTTTTGGCAAAGGAATCTCTGGGAATACCTTCGAATAATCCGCAGCGGAACCTAATAGCGGAAGTCTTTCATACGCAGGAGGTGTTTCGGTGTTTCGTTGATGGTTCGTGGAAAGCAGAAGATGATATGAGTGGGGTGGGATGGATATTACAGTTACATGATGGAACCTCTGACATTCTGGGATTACGAGGGATGCGTCGTGTATTATCACCACTACATGCGGAAGTGCATATCCTTCTCTGGGTTATGTCCTGTCTCAAGAAGAATCAACGTTATTGCTCAGTTTTTCTCACGGATTCCCAAGAGCTTGTGAATATGGTGATCGATCCGGAGAGTTGGCCCCATTTCCGCACGGAACTTGAAGAACTTTAGGAGTTACGTAATTCTTTCCCAGACTTTACGATGACGTATTGCCCTAGGGGAAAGGACGATAAAGCAGACTTTTTCGCGAAGAATGCTCGTACTCGTAACTTGGTGTTTTCCTATGTTAACACTTCCATTTCGCATTGGTTCAATGATGCTTCAGTATTCTTGTAATCAATAAGAACAGTGTGCTTGTGACAAAAAAAAAGGTACTAGAATAGTCCCTGCGTTTTACGCGGGATAAAATATCTATCAAGTAAAATTAATATAGTTTTAGTTAAATAATCAATTATAGTTACTGATAGATTTAATATATGAAATTTAAGAACAATTTTACATATTTAAAGTTGCGATTATTTTTTATAAAATATGTTCCATCCGTAAAATAACTGAAACTAACAAAATATATTTTTCAAATACGGTATATGACTTAAAGATACAAAAATGGTGATCATGTATATATCAAAAAACTTGTCTCTTATTTCCAATATTATAACTTTATTATTATTTTGGGGCGGTTTCTAAAATGACACAAAATTTGAAGTGAACTACAAAACTAAACCCCATTTTCTCTCACACAATTTTTTTCTTCAAATAAACCATAACATTCATCTTATTTACGGAAATGCCATTATATCTGATTTTTTTTTTTTTAAATCAGACATTTGATTTGACAAACAAACTCCCAAATATATCAACTTATTTACAAAAATGTCATCACCATCAAGTTTCGCAACCACCACGAACAACCAAATTGAAGCTCTTCAATGCTTCTCCATCTGATTTTCGTGTATAATACATCACAAATGAACTCATATATTTTTTAACTACCATATTATCTCCAATGTCATCCAAAACACTATGTAAATGAGCATTTGAAAAATTCTCTCACTCAAAATCTCTTGAATTTTAGTGGTTTTTGCGATATAATGTATGGGCTTCGAAGTTAACAGTTAGAGTAGGAATTTTGTGTGTTTAAACGAGCTAAAAACCGAGATCTACGGCGAAACGGAGCTAAAAATCGTATTTTCCGATTTGGTTCAGAAGAGTAGACTTCGTCGGACGTTTGCTGATCAACGAGAGGTTAGATTTGCAATTGACTTTTTTTAGATTTTTGAAGTAGACTTCTTATAGAAGTCTGCTTCTTCTCCTTTATTCTCCTTTGACAAAAAAAAATATGTAGACTGCACGGGAAGTCTACTTAAAAAATAGGTTGGTTTCCAATTTGACCAAAATGTCGACTTTTTTAGAGCAGACTCTGTAAGAGATGCTAAAAGCAGACTTCCATCAGAGTCTGCTCGACTATGTTTAGGTTATTTTTTTAAATTGACTTATTGTTGACTTTTTTAGTAGACGCTATTTAAAGTCTACTCTATACGGTGAGGTTAGTTTTGCGTTTGACCAACATTTCGAACATTGACCTTTTGAAAATATTTAGAGTAGACTTCTACAGAAGTCTGCTGAGAATTGAATTATTAGCAGACTTCTGTAGAAGTCTACTAGTTAATTAATTCGATATTAATTCGATATTTTATCAAACACAAAACTAACCTGTTTTTTAGGTAGACTTCTTTTAGCGTCTACTCAGAAAGTCAACAATAAGTCAATTGCAAATGTAACCTCTACTGTTTCAGTAGACTTCAACCGGCAGTCTACTAAGATGCGTAGACTTCCGTGGATGTCTGCTAGATATTTATGGTATTAAAAATCTACCGCAGAAGTCTACTGGAAAAGTCAAACATTGGTCAATTGCAAATATAATCTATTTTATAGGAGACTTCTGGAGAAGTCTACTATTAAAAGTCAACATTTTAGTCAAATGCAAAAGTAACCTCAGTAGACTTCAATTAGGGTCTACTTAGCCAGAAGACTTCTGTAGAAGTCTACTGGGTTTTGCCGTAATTGCAAAAACTAACCCATTAGATAGACTTCTGCGGAAGTCTTATAGTTAACGTCAAACGCAGTCTTCTGTGGAAGACTGCTGGTGAAGTCTGTATTTTTACTTTTTTATTAACGAATTTATAGCTTATTTATAATACATTTTTAAGATTTTCTTTCTCTCACATGTGTGTTTTCAAATATGTGATATTCTGTATGGATTTGAGATATTTAAATGCAATATTTATGGTGTAAATCAATTTTCTTGTTTGAGTAGTAATTAGCTTTTCATGGTAGACTTCTTCAAGAGTTTACTAGTAGACGGCGTGAGAAGTCTGTATTTATCTTTTTAGTAAAACATTATTTTAAAATTATGTATAACATAATTTTAAGATTTTATTGGTTTCAAATGTGTGTTATATTTTTGCTATTTTTATGTACTAGTTTGACATCTTCAGCTGCAATGAAACTAATGATGTTTGATTAATTAGTTTTTTCTCATTTTAGTAGACTACCGTTGATGTCTGTTAAGATTTTTGATTACTAATGCATTTCCTATTTGTTTTCACAGAGAATGGTTCAATTAGTTGATGCCTTTGGAGAATGGACTATGAAAGATTGGGTGTGGTAGTTTGTTGTTGATAATCTTAGAGGAGGAAGACTCTTCTTCTTACGTGATGGTTGTACCCATGGTGATCTCCTTGAGATGGTACAAGATGATTATGAGCTTGACAAAACAAAAGAGTTGGTGGAGATAACTTATTCACTCCCATAAACAATGATGCAACATATGGCACCGGATACAACTCCAGTGCATGTCACAAATTATTGACAAATTCAGAATTTGATCGAACTAAGTAGAGTGCATGTTATACGTCTTTGTGTCTCGAGTTAGTTCGAGATAGATGGTGGCAATGATGAGTGTGATGGAGTTTCAGTAGACTTCTAACCGGACTCTATTCGTAGACTTCGTTTGGAAGTCTATTCTAGTGAAATGTTTTTATCAGGTACAACACGAACAGAAAACAAAAACTAAAACATAAGAACAAAGAAAACATTGTCATTGTAAAACACCATATCCTCAAACGATCAAGACCACACAATAAAATGCATACATACTAATTAAACACACACATACGTTCAACCTACTAGTTTACTAAACTCAATCATGATCATACATCCGATGATTACAAGAATCATCATTTTCTTCATGTTACAAGATGACTCCATCAAGACAGCTTCGACCCTCTCAAATACCTCTTTCTCAAGCTTCATAAGCACCTTCTCAAACACCATATGCACAAACTCTTCTCTCTCTCTCTTAAAACCTCTTTCAGCTCCTTCCCAAATCTTAAATTTTTCACTTGCAAAGACTCAATCTCATCTAATAAAGCCACATCTACCCACTTAAATGTGTGCTCATCATTGATAAGCTACAAAATCACAACATTATAAATCCAATTCGAAACACAAATACAACCATATGTGACAATCATAAACATAGTCAGGATTGGTCGGATTATGTACCTTATGAGCTGCAGTGTATCCACATCGATAGAATCGACGGAAAGGATTTGGATCAGATTTAGAAATCAATGCCACAATCGAGCTTCCACACCAACATCTCATAGGTACTCCAAGAACTCTTCCTCTCATAAGACGAGTTGATGTTGAAGACGAAGACCCATAATTAGTCATTTCTCTAGGTGTTACAGTCGGAATTGTTAATCAATTTCATAAGTACTTCAATTTCGTGGATTTAGGGTTCTAAGAAGCGGATCGGGTTATGGTTTGGTCGAGATGCGGTTCGGTTCTTTTGATTTGGTTTGTTCCGGTTTACTGAAATAGATCATTTTTCCTAAAATTTTCAAAATAATTCAAGCAAATACAAATAGACCGTGGATTGGATTGATCTTGTTTGGTTAAACATAATTATACTTCGGTTTAGTAGACTACGTTTGCACACTTTTAACGTAGACTTTAATTGAACATAAGTAGACTTCATACTCAAATTTGGTTAAATATGAATCAACAGTTTCAACAATCCAATTAGTATATATAGTTATTTCAAAATTTGAGTAGACTTTATGAGAAGTCTACTTATTTAAGTAGACAACTAATGAAGTCTACTATACTTTCAACGAAACCCTAAACTTTGAGAAGACTCTATTAGAAATCTACTAATTTGAGTAGACTACTAATGAAGTCTACTATCTGAAAACGTAAATTTGAGGGTCACGAATTAGACATTACTGAAGTTAATATCAAGCTAAGCTAAGATCTCTTCAAGCAAATACAAACACAACCGATAACACATACAAGGATTAGACACACTACAATCACATTCTTGACCTCGCAGCTACCATAACGCTTCTCAATAATCATCTCCTTTAGGTGAGCCAACTCTCTTTCTGTTTTTTCCATATAACGCTGAACTGTTTCCATATGCGGTTGTTTATCAATAGCATCAAGAAAGGCCCGACTCTCATGATTTTGGAAGTACCGCATGAGCCGAGAATGTTCTTCCAGGACAGACCTTGTCTCTTCAAACTCGTCCATTATAGCCTCATCCCACCACCTGCGTATATGTCGCAAACCATCCTATACACAAACAAATTTGCCGACATCAAATTATATTTACACGACAATTGCTAAAACACCACCACAAAAATCATTACCGCATGGTTTTGACAACCAAAGAACATTCGACCCGGATTATCAGCTCCAGTCCATGTTTTCAAAACTGGCTCCAAACCGCAGTAACAAAGGTCGGGAAATCCTTTACTTCTATGGATTCGCCGAGTAGTTGAACTCACACTTCTGTGGGAACTCTCACTTCTGTGAGAAGTCAGGACGGTTGTGTGTAGCTGTATTGCCCCATCCTTGATCACCATATAACATTAACATATGTTAATATAGTGAAAAACAAATATTTAGAACATGTAGACTTCTCTGTCAGTCTCATATTTAATAAAATGTATTTTGAGATATCCAACAAACTTACTTGTAACGGAAGTCGATTTCAGATCTGTAGTAATAAGAATGAAAATATGTAAGTAAACGAGGACATGTGGAGATAATGGTGAGCAGATCGAAAAGCTTACATGTTCGTAAAGAGTAAAGATGAGGACGACGATGAGAGAAACAAATCTGCAACAATAAGAGACAAACCAATGTCAATAAACAGATGATGGGCAGTGAGAAGACATATGAGGAAGATGGCGGGTCAGATTTGAAAGCTTACCCGAGGGAGATGGTGGGTCAGATCAGATCTGCGGAGGCTGAGGAAAAGCATCTGCCGCCGTTAGAGAGAGTGAGATGGAGAGAGAGGCTGAGGGATTTTCAACTAAAAAATTAGGGCTTCCAAATGTAATTTTTGTTTATATAGGAAGATACTCAAATCCGGTTAGGTTAAAAATCCGGTTCGGTAGACTTCGTTTGCAGTCTGCTAAACCCTAAACTTTCCAAGAAACCCTAAACTTAAAGTAGACCCTATCAGAAGTCTACTTATTTGAGTAGACAACTAATGAAATCTACTATACTTTCAACGAAACCCTAAACTCACAATAGATTCTATCAGAAGTCTACTAGTTTGAGTAGACTACTAATGAAGTCTACTATCAGAAAACGTAAATTGATTCTTTTCAATGATTATTCAAAACCCTATATAAAAAATTATACAAAACATTCAAAAAGGTTAATATATTCACAAGTTAACACTTTTATGCAAATTTTACATTTTAAATATAAAAATGATAAACTCTAAATCTAACCCTAAGTGTAAAAACATGTTTGCAACCTATAAATGTCAAACTATTATCCATATTTCATACTCGTAACTCGGCCAATTATGTCAAATGATGTACATCAGTCAAAATTTACATCATCTTATAGTTAATTCAACTTAAAAAGTCAAACCCTACACTACGGTTTATAGAACGAACCCCTAAACTATTCAAACACTAAATCCTAAACCATAAATAATAATCTAATTCCTAAAGCTAAACCACTACAACCGTAAATAAACTCATAAAACCTATAAATATCAAACATTAAACTACCAACATATCACCACATCAATATTTAAACAAATGGTTATGAAGTACCTTGTTTGGTAACTCTTTGTTTAGTATAGTATGTATGTCATTCATAACCTAATTTGTCTTTGTAAGTTTAATTTGTGAAATTTTATGAAATTTTATTTATTATACTTCACAATTATTTATAATTTGGTCACCAACCAAATTTTTTTATCAAAATATTTTTTGTTAATTTATAAATTGAAATTTGAAATATAAAGTAGACTTCTAAGTAGACATAATTTGTATTTGTAGGTTTTATTTGTGAATTTTTATGCAATTTTATTTTTCATACTTCACAATTATTTAGAGTTTGATCATTAACCATAATTGTTTATCAAAATATTTTTTGTTAATTTAAAAATTTAAATTTGAAATATAATTATAGAGTAGACTTTCCAAAGAAGTCTACTGAACCACAAAGTAGACTTCACATAGAGTCTACGCGTTGGATTTCGTGTGGAAGTCTATGAGTAGACTTCGATATTACGTAGCAGACTTTTCTGGGGCTAAAACAGTCATTATGACCTGCGGGTTTTTTGGGTCATAAAGGTTGTAGTTGTAATTTCACTACCCCTTTGAATTAGTTTTCACAAATATGAGATATGTGGGTTATTCATGTAGTTAAAATCAAATTATGGGTCAAACCAAGCAAATTCCCCTATTATGTTAGTGTTTATTTAGTGATAATTCTTGTTTCAAAATTGTTTTGTAATATGTGTATTATAATAGCTAAGTTACTATTTTGTGTTCAAATAATATATTTTTTGGGGTCAAAATAGGAAATTGCATTAGGCCGGGATTAAACCGGTGTGGACCGAAGTCTGTGTTCAAATAATATTTAGGTAGTGATATTTTATATGTATAAATTTAATAATATTAAATACGTTAATTAAATGAGTAATTTTATTTAATTTTTATTTGAATATAAGAACTAAGTTATTTAGAGTGTTTAGATATGAATATAGTAGTAGTTAATAATAATTTTAGTTTGTTCAGGTATAAGGATTAAGTTATGTTGGAGTGTTTGGATATGAGTATAGGAGTTAGTGATTTAAATTAATTAAATAAAAAATATGAAAAAAATAGCTTGACATATAAACTCAAAATGTTTATTCTTTAATATATAGAAGATTGAGTAAAAAAAAATCAAGATGGAAAAAAGATTGGGTGGCTCGAACCACAACGTTATTTATTATTATGAGTCAACTATAATACAGTAAAACCTCTATAAATTATTAATGTTGGGACCGAGATAATTTATTAATTTAGAGAGAATATTATTTTATCGATAAATTAATAATTATTAATTTATACAGAGAAATCCATTTTAGGTAAGATTCTTCTTAATTTGTTTTTTCGAATAATGTTATATTATGAAATTTAATGAATCTATTTGCAAATTGATGAAATTTTGATTAAATTTTTTGATTATCGCAATAGAGTGGATGATATTATTATAATAGACGATCAAACTAAAATGGTATACTATGTATCGATGATGAATACATTTATAAAGCGTTATTATAAAGAATCAATTATTTTGCCTATAATTTTTACAAGTTTATGGTAAAGATCGAAAAAACAATTATAAAAGTTTTTGATGTAACACTTAAATTAAAAGATAAGGTCTAATGAGATTTTCATTTTTAAGTTAAAAAAAAATCACTAAAACCATGTTTAGTACATTATCATATATATATATATACATAATTATATATGATTATTAATTTATACTATTATTGGGACCATATTTTACATAGGAGTTTCAAAAAAATTATTATCTTATCATTTTATCAAATTGAGTTGATTTTTACATTGGCCCGACTCGGGACCGGGATAATTTATTAATTTATGGTGTTTATTAATTTATCGAATATTAATTTATCGAGGTTCTACTGTAATAGGTATTGAGTCAAGAATACTCAAGATGGAAAAAGTATTGGGTCGCTCGAACCACAACATGGCTCGCAATTGCATACATAACACATCCATCTCTATAATATCATCTTAATTTATAAAGAGGGAGAAATTGATTGAATTCCACAAGCAAATCTTGATGGTCTCTGAAAAGAATAGCCACCTGCAAAATAAGGATATCATCAAATCCTAACAGAAAAATAATGGATAAAAGTTCATACAAAAAGTAGGGAGGCACATATTATTATATATACCTCATGGTAGACTTCAGAAATGCCCATGTTTCCCATCTTGTACATGTTCAATACGTTTAAAAATGAGTTGTATGCACACCTATCCTCATGAAACCTTGTCTACAAATAAATGATATTTTAGAGAAAAGTTGCAAAATGAGAAAATAGGAATATAATTTCTAGTAGGGATAGGCCAAAAACCTAAAAAAACAAAAACAAAATTCGTTACTGAAATTTTTTAAGAGAACTAAATTGAAATGTCTACACCGTAACTACATTTTAAACCCCAAAGCTTCAGTTTTTTTAACAAAGATTCAACCTATGTTTTAGTTTATATTTTCTTTATATCCAATATAAACAAGCTTTTGTTTTAAAGCAGCGCCTAAACCTAATTTACATCAAACAGAGCCCAATGGTACATGATTCTAATTTATACATGATATTCGGTTTCAGTTTTCATAAGACTGATAAGTCAAAAAGTGAAAAAAAAATCAAAATCAAAATCAAACTCAAACAATAAACCCTATTTCCTAGCCTGGTTTTGAGCACCTACCTTGACCTTCTTGATAAAACTAAATGTATCGTCAAAGTCAACATTCTGTGGTAGAGTTCGGTCACTTTCGAGAGTTATCTCATAACCCTTTGGCAAGAATGTATTGAAACCCAATAGCAAGTCTTGGTGCCCCTTGAATAGTTCTTTCACTCTTAATATGACACCATTAGTATCAACTCTATACAATGAAAAGTACACAAATCAAATATAGTTTTCAATAAATCATGACTACAAATTGAAACTATTGAAATAAAAGAGCAAAACTAATCATTGATAGTGAGAACAAAAAAAAATACCTTTGAGCTTTGAAGTCCTTCATGAGCTCAAGAAACCGATCATATCTTTCACGATCATCTTGAAATTTATCCCTCACAGTCTTGAGATAGTTAAGTGCATCACATGTCGTTAGTTTAACCATTGTTTTGGAGCTTCATTACGGAGAGAAACAGAAAATTGATCAGAAAAATATAGATTCCTAACATAATGTTCATACCATTAAAAATCAATCGTAAGTCTTAATAAAAAAAAAATCAACATCTACTCAAATAACCAAACTCGAAACCATCCTAGATATAAATACGAGCAAACTCGAACACGAATTAAGCAAATAGAGAACAATGGATCATTTGCAATGGATCTCGAAGTACCATCAACTAGGATAAAAGTGAAGAGGAATACCGATCAAAGTTCACCGAGACACACGAACAAGTTTCGTTCTTACCTCACAACCCTTTAATAGCCTCATAAGAAACACACAAATACAAGCCTTTAACAAATTTCACAAATAAAGACAAAAATGGCTTTTGGTTTTTACATATTTTGTTTTTTCACGTAACGCTTATTATATTAATTACATTAAACACAAACTTTCGTCTTCTTTTGCGGTTTAAGTACAATCTTTTTGCTAGCATAACAATCTGATTTTCTCTCCTTTTCGGTTTTTTGTTTTCCTCTTTTCTGTGATATATCACTAATGTAAACTATTTGTTACCCATTCTTCACAAATACTATTCAATAACTAAATCTGCGATATATGTGCTATATTTTTTTTTCGATTCGGCTTCCCATATTTAATTCAAATTACTATTTTAAAATTTTATTTTAATGTAAAAATAATATTTAATCGTAATTTTTTTTATTGGGTGCCACAAAGTTCACAAACAAAAACAACGATATAATGCGGAGAAACCAACTATTTGGTCTACAAGCGACTAATGACTATCACTTCAAGAATCACGCCTTTTAACGTTGATTATAATTAGTTGTAACCGTCAGTTTTTAGTTGACTTGAATTAAATTGCATCGGTTTTCAAAAAAAATGACTTCATTTTAGTAAATGACGTGTGCACTAACATCAATTACTAACGTCGGTTACAACTAATGCTAACGACAATTTTTAATTGACTTCAAAGTCAAAATTTTGTTTAAGTCAATTTATGTAACTGATGTGTTCTTTTTTTAACCATTTTATACTTTAATAATTATTATTACTATTATTATTATTATATATATTATACACATCCAGATTAATGCAAATAAAATTTTAAATAACCAAATATTTTTTTTATTGTGTGCCACAAAGTTCACAAACAAAAAACAACAATATGATGCGGATATTGGTTTACAAGCGACTAATGACTATCACTACAAGAATCACGCCTTTTAACGTCGGTTATAACTAGTTGTAACGTCAGTTTTTAATTGACTTGAATTAAATTGCATCGGTTTTTAAAAAAAAATTGACGTCAGTTAAATGACGTGTACATTAACGTTAATTAGTAACGTCAGTTACAACTAATGCTAACGACAATTTTTAATAGACTTCAAAGTCAAACTTTTGTTTAAGTCAATTTATGTAACCGATGTGTTCTTTTTATTAATCATTTTATACTTTAATAATTATTATTACTATTATTATTATTTATATTATACACATTTGGATTAATGAAAATAAAATCGTGAAACTATCATGATGGCATTAAGACTAGCAAAAAAATCAAACTGCAAAATGAAATGATTCTATATCCTAGTTATGTGCATATAGGACAAACCTAACTAAGCTTCCATATTTTAGTACCACATAAACATATAAGAACAAACTATATGCAAAAGCTCAAAAGAGTATGAAATTTTTTCTGTATTCAAACATAAGTTGTTAGTACAATAGAAAAAAGCTTAATTTCACAAGAAAAGAAGTAAAATTTCAAATTTGAATACCTGAATCACTTTCCATGCCATCTCTTTCCTATAGTCAGGAACTTTCCTCCAATCAATATAGTTAATCGGCAAAATGTTAATATCGTTGCTCAAAGAACCTAACCATGAACCTAACAAACCTCCTGAATCTTTGATGGGTTGTCCCTTTCTATTGAAATCGATCATAACTCGGCGATTCTGCATACTCCAAACTTGCTTTCCACAATTACTTTTCCATCAACATCTCAAAATTATATCAACTATTAAACATTTCATACATACTGCAAAGAGTCAATAATTGTATCATCTTACCAACCTATAACATGAACTTTCCATTTTCCACTTGCTAATTCTGGTCCAAGTGGAGGTGGAGCAACAAGATGTTCATTCAACATATCTAAACCTGTAAAGATTATAAGTTAACAACTTCAGTTTAGTTCCATAGCTGTTATTTCTTTCATATTACTATCTTCAAATGTAAAGCACGAAAGACATGATAACTAAGGCAAATATGATGTATACAAGAGACACTAACGGTAAACATAGCATTACAAATAACAAGGATGTAATCAAAATTCATAAGTCATGAAGATTGTCATAAAAAGTAAGTAAAATGCCCAGAATAACAATCATAAAAAATTAGTAAAATACCTCCATAATATCATCCAAATCACATGCATGAGGACTGTCAAGACTATCTAGTTGTCTCACTAATTCAATATTTGGAACATTATCAGAAATCAGCATGGAACTTCGAATAAGATCATCTTCCATGATAACATCTTCAGGTCCATCATTTGGTGGAATATCAGAATCATCCATATCATAAAAGTCCCTTGGCTGAATTCGTACTACAACGCTCCATCCTTCTTCTTGTGGATCGTCCACATAATAAACCAGTCTTGCTTGAGAAGCCAATACATACGGCTCATCTTCTTCACCATCCCCAGTATGTATTAGACGGGAAAAATTTACTATATCATGACCAAAATCATCTATCTTACACCCTGAAGAATCAAGAGTATCATCCCACTTGCATTTGAACAATACAAGTCTAAAAGAGTTATAATAGTTCAAATTCAACAATTTCAACTAATTTACCATAATAAGCAACATCTCCGGCTCTTGGATTACGATCAATTGAACTAGCATAACTAATGGTTTCAGCTGAGACAAACACTCCACTATTCTGAGTTTTCAAGTCATGATCTCTTTCTATAGTTCTAAACTTCAGTCCATTAATGTTATATGCAGAAAACTTTAACACTTTACAGATGGACCTTGACCAAGACAACGAATATCATTAGATATATTGACTATATCATTTTTTTCTATTCTCTCTTTCAGCCATTTTCCAAAGTAGAGATTCACATGTCGATCTATATCTATAACATTAGCCCTTTTTCTACGTCTTGCTTGTGATCTTCTTAACTCTCTCTTAAATCTCCTATATAATATTCCAAAAAACACAGATTAAATGATGAAATATTTAAATGATGAAAATATATTAGACATTAGAACAAAACACTTACTCGCGATATTCATCCAAAAAGGGACAATTAAATAAGATATATCGATGTGCCTGCTGCCACTCTATATGACTAAGGGTTGCCATCCTAGAAGCACCAACACATCTTCCAATCGAAGGAAAAATTAAGGGAATCTGTGAATTTGAACCTAAACCATGCTCAACCATAGGATGATCATCCACTCTCCCAATACGATTAAACCATGTTTCTATTCCATCAAGATACATGGAGCAAAAAGTTAAACATTCTTCTGCAATATACTGTTGACATAGAGAACCTTCAGGTCTCGCTCGATTTCGTACATGTGATTTAAAATGTCCAAGTATCCTTTAAAGATTCAAAGCAGTATATATAAGTTGAGTACGATACTATATATTTACACTCAATAGTATATTAGTATTTTTAAAATAGAAAATTACCTTTCTACCGGATACATCCATCGTAATTGGACGGGTCCTCCTAATTTTACTTCTTCAACCAAATGACTTGTTAAATGCACCATTACAGTAAAAAAGGAAGGAGGAAATACCATCTCTAAATGACACAAAGTGAGAGAGATATGCTCCTGCAACGTTTCTAGATCATTGATGTCAAGTACTTTGGAACATATTGCCCGGAAAAAATGGGATAACTCAGTTACGACAAATGTTACCTCTCGAGGTAAAACATTGCATATTGCTATGGATAACAATTGACCCATTAAAATGTAGCAATCATGACTCTTTAAACCCACTACTTTTCGTTGATCCAAATCAACACAACTGGGAATATCCGAAGAATACCCATCTAGTAACTCTACACTCTTTAAGATATTAAGGAAAGTATCTTTTTCGTTGTTGGTCATTGTAAAACATGCTAGAAGATATCTATCATTTTCATCAAGCCACAACTCAGAGCGTATACCAAGTTCCTGAAGATTCTTCATCGCGCTAAGATTATCTTTGGATTTACTTTTGTCATTCTACACTCTTTAAGATTATCCTTGCGCTACCCATCTGGTAGCTCTACACTCTTTAAGATATTAAGAAAATGTTGTTTGTCTTTCCAAGATTTATGGTTATGAGGAAGAAAACGACGATGTCCCATAAAATAATATTTCTTTCCATGTCGTAGACGAAGCTCTATTGCATCATAATTACAAGAAGAACATGCTAAACGAGTATATATGTTCCAACCAGATAAATTTCCAAGTCCTGGAAAATCACTAATGGTCCATAGCAAGGCTGCCCGCATACAAAATGTGTCATTTTGCAAAGCATCAAATGTAGGCACGCCTTCTTACCACAAGTCTTTAAGTTCTCGAATAAGAGGTTGAAATCAATATCATTACGTGGCATCTGTTCGAAAGGATCACAAAAGCTTTCTTCATCGACATCCATCGAGGGAGGTTATAAGGAACTACCATCACATACCATATACTGTAGCTTAAATTCATTTTACCAAACAGGTTAAAACCATCATCTGCTAATCCTAACCTAACATTTCTTGGTTCAGAAGCAAACTCAGGAGACTGTTGGTTGAATGTCTTCATGCCTTTCCATCTCGAGGATGTCTTAGTTTACCATATTTCTCCTAAAAATCTGAATGCCACCTCATATGTTCAGCATGTTTAAATGACATAAATAGCCGTTGTAAACGTGGCTTAAGAGGAAAATACCTAAGGATTTTAACAGCTTGTTGCTTCTTTTTGCTTTTCTTTTTTTTCCAATGCATCACCAATTAGTTTTGATGGTTTCGATCTTGACTTTTCACAAACTTTGCATTTATCTCTATAGAAGAATGAATAAAAATCTAGATAACATATACACTAAATGCAAAATCAACATTGGCCACATCAATGCATAAAAAATCAGCATGATACTTTTTAGAACGAATATAGAGTTTTCAATACAAAAAAAATGATAAGAAAGATTCTGTATCATTCACATAAGCATCTCACTTATCTTCCAGCCTAACTAATTCCAATCAAACAATCATAGCTAAAAACTCATGAAGCACAAACTAGATTTTCAAATTCCAAACCAAAATCAAGTTAGGGAAGAGATACAATACCTGGTTAAAGAGATTTGTGATGAAATTTTCAATGCCAAGAAATCTGGTTGGACGAACCTTCGATGTGGAGATGTTACTGAAACCTTCGATTCTCTCCCAACCAGCACAAAGTTCCTTGAACCTGCGATGCCAATAAATTTCAGTTGTTAGATTCACAAAATTACATATTAAATTTCTCCAAATACTGGTGGAAGATGCTGTACGAACCTTTGATGTAGGAGCTATGGAGGAAACAAGCTACAAATAATCGATTAGATCGGTGTAAATCTCTTCGTATGCTTTTGAGATTGATTTCAAAGAACAACAACGAGAAGCTTTAGATCAGAAGCTTCTTCCCCATCATCGACGAGAATGGAACGTCGGAATGGAACAATTAATATTCTATGATACAAGCAAAACATAAGTCACCCCTAAAGTGACGTCGGTTTACTAATTGATGGTAAGTTCCTTCCTTTACCCAAATTTAACGTCGGTTTGATAATTAACTTTAATAAAGTGACATATTCTATCTTATTGCTTGTAGTGAAAGAAGAAACATTGAAAAACTAAACAAGAAGAAGCCATTGATGAAAAATACTTTAGTGAACATAATGGCAAGTAGGGACGTTGATTCCAAACAAAGTTGCATTCCTCTGAGTTTCATGATCGAACCGTAACGTGTATTCTATAAGAAGAGATTATATAATGTTTTTGTCTTATTCTTATTGAGAAGTATCGTACAATCCTTTATACAAAGATGAGAGGCTAACTTAAGGAAACTACTAATCAGAGGAGCCTAACTTAAGGAGAATTCTAATCACAGTAAATGTCTAATATATACTTTACATATTTATCTAATATGCCCTCTCAAGATGGAGGGTTCTTGAACACACCAATCTTGGAACATGCAAGATTAAATCGGGTGCGGGGAAGTGGTTTGGTGAGTGTGTCCGCAAGTTGATCATGAGTGGAGACATGTGAGACACGAAGCATACCGGACTGTATATGGTTTCGAACAAAGTGATAGTTGAGTGCAATATGTTTTATTCGCGAATGAAAAACTGGATTTGCACATAAGTATGTTGCACCAACATTATCACAATAAATGACCGGAGCATGTGGAAGATCAATTCAGAGTTCAGTGAGTAGAGAACATACCCATCGTACTTTGGCTGATGTATTTGCTACAGCCCGATACTCGGCTTCTGTCGATGATCGAGCTACGCCATTTTGTTTCTTCGAGGACCACATGATAGGGTTCTTACCAATGTACAAAATATAACCGTTGGTCGAAACAAAGTCATCGGTATCTCCAGCCCAATCGGCGTCAGAGAAAGCATGAAGATCAAGTGGAGAGTCCTTGTGTAACATTATACAGTGTGTTGGCGTTCCGGCTAAGTAACGTAAAACTCTCTTTGCGGCAGCCCAATGTGTGTCCGTTGGTCGATGTAGAAACTGTGAAAGACGGTTTACCGCATAAGCAAGATCTGGTCTAGTGAACGCAAGATACTGGAGGCTACCAACCAAAGATCGGTAAGGCTTTAGATCAACAAGTGGCTGCCCATCATGAAGAGATAACTTTGGTGTAGTTGGGAGCGGTGTAGTGACGGGTTTCGAATCAGTCATGTTGTATCGAGTTAAGAGATCAGCCACATACTTGCATTGCATTAGATGAATCCCCGTCGTCGTTCTAGTGACTTCGACCCCTAGATAATAATGAAGATCCGTTGGGGTCTTTGATCGAGAAACGGTCAGCCAATTGATGAAGAACATTCGAGATTGCATGATCATTGATGCCGGTAACAATGATATCATCAACGTAAACAAGTACATAAGTAATCGTCGTCCCCGTGACATTGATGAATAACGAGGTATCACACGCATAGTTCATCTTTCCGTTGGTTCCATATCTTCAATCCGCAAGAATCACTCGAGAACCGAACCTTATTTCACCTCTTTTCTTAATATCCTCCATAATTTCTTTCATAATCAGACCATCTATATCTCCTTTAGAAGCAATCGATGAAACATTAAGCATTTGAGCCCATTGTGGTATGAGATTGTAACTGATGGATGGAGGAGGAGTTAATCTTAATCATCTTTCCTATTAAAATCCAAGTAAAAAACAATGACTAAGCAAAAAAATGATGACATGTAATGATTAAAAATGTGACATGGCTTAATGCTCTTTATTCAAAGGTAATTAAATAATATGGATAATGAATAAAATTTTGATAATTATTCTATAAACGTATTTTTAACATTAAATTTCGGAAATTATTTAAGTAATGTATTTATAAACATATTCGAGATCTTTCTCCTATATTATCAAAGATTACGATTTGAAACTAATATTTTATCCAAAAAATATTCATGCTTTGAAACTAATCTTTCTCTGCAATTTTTTTTAAAGGAATATAAATCTTTCTCTGCAATTTTAAAAAGATTTATGACTAATTTCTTATTTTACATATGATAAATCGGTATATTAATAAAATGAACGTACCAATTCAAATATAAATGTGATTTTCTGTTTGCATATTCTTATAATAATTTCATGAACAATAAAGCTAAATAATAATTAGTGATAAGATTCAAATATTTTAAATTGAGAAAATCTTGGTGCACAAGAACATGTCGAGATTGTCTTTTGCATTTCAAAATTTTCTGTTTTAGGTTCAAACATTAATAATATTTTCTTTATTGAATTTGAATATATTGACACAATATACTAACGTGGTCATTAAAGAACAGTATTTTGTGAGGACAATGTTGTGTTCCTCACTAATGCAACACATGTATATTCGCTTTGGAGAAGGAAATATACAAGGTTGAAAAGCAAACATCTTCTACTCACTATGTTAGAAAATTCAAGTTTGACATGAAGAAAAATACGAATTGGTTACATGTTGTTGGTGTGTTATACTGTTAAGATTCTATAATTATTATTTTTTAAAATTGAATCTTGATGAATCAGTTACATGAAAACTAACTCTTAATGAGTTAATGTATGTTTTTGCCAAAATATATGAATTAGCTCACTTTCGTATAATATACAAACATTAGAAAAGACATATATATATAATAAGGTAAGGGGGAGGATTAACAATCACCCGAATTTTAATAGCTTTAACCGAAACAGATCCATCACAGTGTCGTGTTTAATATTAGAATCAATAACTTTAATATGAACTTGATCTTTAATAAGTAAACCGTAAGACACAGAGGTCACATAGAATATATAAATATTCTTACACGCCATGATTATCTAAATATATAAATATATAAATATCTATAAGTTTCATTTGTTCTGTATTTTCTTTTATCCAAAATCTTTCATGGTCTATGTCAGGATTTGATGAAATGTCTACTCCTTCTACAACTAATATAACGCCCAATAAGAAGACTGATGACTTACCACAACAACTACCGGCAAGAACGGAGAGGCAGCGGAGGTTAAAGGCTACAGAGGCCAAGCAGTGGCGGCCGTTTTAGAGAGAGAGAAAGAGAGAGTGACTTTTTTAACTATGAAATTAAGATTTTCTAATGTAATTTTGGTTTATATATGGAGGTGAAATAATCCGGTTAGGTTAAAATATCCGGTTTAGTAGACTTTGTTTGAAGTCTGCTAAACCCTACACGCTCAACGAAACCCTAAACACTCAACGAAACTCTAAACGTTAAGTACACTTCATCATAAATCTACTTGAATAAGTAAACTTCATCAGAAGTCTATTTTTTGAAAACTTAAATCGATTATTTTCAATGATTATTCAAAACTTTAAATAAAAAATTATATCAACCTTTCAAAACGTTAGATATTCATAATTTAACACTTTTATGCAAATTTGACATTTTAAAAATAAAATTGATAAACTCTAAATTCTACCCTAAATGTGAAAACATGTTTGCAACTAACAAATGTCTACCTACTACCCATATTTCCGACTCATAACGCGAACATATACACAAAATGACGTACGTAACTGAAAATTTTCACATCACCTTAAAGTTAATTCAACTTTATAAGTCAAACCCTACACTATAATTTTTAAAAGTAAATCCTAAACCATCCAATCCCTAAACCCTAAATCATAAATAAGAATATTCCCAAAACTAAACCATTACAACCATAAATAAACTCATGAAATTTACAAATATAACAAAATAATAACTATTAACATATGACCACATCAATCTCTAAACAAATGGTTATGAAATATCTTGGTATCTCATGTATTTGTTTAGTATAATAAGTATTTCATTAGTAATCTAATTTCTCTTTGTTGGTTTAATTTTTGAAATTTTGTGAAATTTTATTTTTTATACTTCACAAGTATTTATAGTTTGGTAATGAAAGTATATGTTTAATGATTGTCTAGTATATACATCCACATACTAGTGTCAATTATTATGATAAACTAGGGTTGGACTCGCGCGTTGCGCGAGTTTAGCTTCTTTTGATATTTTGTGTTATTTTCCTATGTTTTCTATCAGTATCATGTATAACATGAATTAGTAAGTATTTTATGTTAGTATATATATATTTTACATTTATTTACACATTACAATATCATATTTTCAATTATTAATTTGTTTTAATTCTTTTTTTGAAATTCTTTCGATTTGGTATTTGATTTTAAACAAATAGCTGTTTAGTTTTTGAGAACTTATTATTTTATCTATTATTGCAAAATAAATTCATCCAATCTTCAAACAAATTCTAAATATAACCAATATATTTATTTTTGTCATTTTTTCACAAAACACTAATATAATTATAGAAAGTTAATTCATACATAATGTTTTTTACGTTGTCTTAAACATTTCGAAAATAGTTTTTGTTTTTCTAGATTTTTAAAATCATTGATTCAAATATTGAATTACAGAACTACGTACATTTTTACATAAAGATCACAAATTATTCTCGGTATACTTTGTTGTACAATTTATGAATAATGTGACCATCATTTTATACGTTATATATATCAATTTAAGATTTATTTATTTATTTTAAATTACGATATTATAACGTTTTCAATTTTTTTCTTTTCTACTTCCAAAAATTGAAGATAACATTTTAAATAAAATATTATATTCTAAAGTTTCACCTTATTTTCATATTTTAGTGTAATCATTTAATATCCTTTAGTGAAATCATACATCCTCTTTTCTTTAAAGCCTTCAGTCTCTTAACAATTGGTTAAAACTCAATTACGGTACTTCAATAATTAACATCATTGAATCTATTTTTTCTTTGATTATTTTTTATTAACATTTCTATTCAGCACTTTTATATATAAATTCGTAATATTTTTATTATTTTCTAATGACCATATAAATAAAAGTAATTCATTATTGTAATTTTTAATTTGAAAATAAATACTCAAATAATCCTAAAATATGGTTCGTATGATGCATCTATTAAACTTAACGACAAAAATTTGATTTAACTATTAATTTACAATTTTATGTTACTTTGTTTACTTATTTTTAGTAGAACATAACTCAAGCAATGCGTGACTTTTTTTGTCTTACACCAATTTATACCTTATATCTTTAAAATAATAGTATTATAAAACTTTCATATTTTTCTTTCATACTTCCATAAAATTATAAATAAAATCGTATATCCTAAATTTTCATCTTATTATCTCATCTTTAATCAGATGGTTCAGTATCCTTTTAGTGAAATAATATATATTCTTTATCTTTAGATCAACAATCTCTTATATTAACACGTTCATCCCTCATTGTTCAAATATGCTCATGTATTTCTTTAACGAATAGGTGTAAGCGCATTCATGATAAAAAAAACCAATAGCCTCTTAACAATTTTCTGACACTCAAGATTCTTTTTCTTTGATTCTTTGATGTCACTAATATCTTTATTCACTTTTTCTTATATGTATATTCATTTTACATATTTCCAATTTTTGAAATTGAATATATAAATTTTTATCGTTATCATAAATTCATAGTAAATACTCAAATATTAATTTCTACTTTTAGTAATTTATTGACTTATTTTCGTTTTTTAATTTAATTAAAAAATTAATAGCTATAAGTAACAATAAATATACATAAACATGAACTAAATGAACTTAAAACTAAAATTAATTGTTAAAATTTTTTTTGTCTATGTGGACACTTTAGATGGAGAGAGGACTCCCTAATTATATATATGATTTTCTTGACTTTTGGAATTTCGGTATATTCATCTCTTTCAATGGTGAATATACATTAAAGAAAACAAAGAGAATGGTGTTATACTGGCAAAAGATTAGTATTTTCATATTTTGTAGTTTTTTTAGTCGAAGTATTTTGTTGTTTGAAACCTAGAAAATGGCAAAAATGTTTTTTTATTTGCCAAAGTCCAAACAAGTTAATATGATTATTTTTCGTATACGTCTCACCACCTACGAGCTCTTTTTTTTATATATATAAAAATTTGCAAAGAATTGTATATTCAACTAGGTAAAGGATCCGCATATATACGAGTTTATGAAAAAAATATTTTACAACCTTTGAAAAATCACATGAAATTTTTTTTATTCTTTTTTTTTTGGACAACAAACAACTTTCATTCCATTAAATCGATACGGTTACAATGGCATACGATGCCTTTTTGAGAGGGATTTAGCAACAAAGTTTGCTAATCTTTGAAAACAAACGATAGATGCAAGTCTTGTGGAAATATTTGAGAGACCATGAAAAACACCATGATGATTGAAGCCTAGTGAATAGACTCGCACCAAATGTAAGGAGTCGGATTTTATCGAACACTTCCTTATGACAACTTCGAATGCTTGTGACACCACCATTTCGGTTCTAGCTCGAGCTTTCAAAGCTAAAGACCCCAATCCGGTGGGTGCAACAAAAGTCATTACCATTTTACCAACTATACCGGATCCCAAATCCATTAAAGAGTAAACATGAGCCAAGGTTTGGGTCAGACCCACTTGACAGTGACAAACATGAAGACCACATAGCATCGTCGATCCGGTGGAAATTTCCGGCAAAGAGATGGGTGAGTGAGGCCGTGGAGAACCCAACGGCGGTGAGAGAGGCCGTGGAGAACCCAACGGCGGTGAAAGAGGTTGCGGTGATCGATTTGGTAAAGGTGACAATGAGCATAGACGTAATTTAATTAAACTAAATTAATACGTGTCAAAATTTTATCAACCGTTCACACGTGTCACGATCATGTTAATTATTATGTTTTATGCATCAAACTTTATATAATAAGATATATTTATGAAAAAATAGTATTTTAAGTATTTTTCACAATCGTATATCTTTAATATTGTGAAGTAATTGTTAAAACTTCCAGTTCTCATAACATTGGATTTTACTAATATAAGTTATCTAGCATAATCAATTTTTGAATACCGTAGCTTTTGAATGGAATTCATTAAAATTGTTAGAGTTTATCTTCTACAAATTAAACTCTATTCAGAAAACAAAATCTGGTTTTCTTTATTCTATAACACCAACAACACTCAAAATTAAGCTTATCTCCAAGAACAAATTAAACTCTATTCAGAAACAAAATCTGGTTTTCTTTATTCTATAACACCAACAACACTCAAAATTAAGCTTATTTCCAAGCTTACAAAAAAAAAAAACTTAACTAAACATAAGAAAAGCCAAACTAATAGAAAGAGATGCATTGTATATCACAAGTTTAAAATACTAAAAAGATTCTTTAGTAACTCTGTTTCTCTATACTTTGTTTCTCTGGCCTTTTGATGAAACAAAAGTTATTCAACTCAACTAAAGAGTTGTAACCAGAAGAGGAACTACTAACCCTGAGTGTACACTAAAGATACTTCAAAATAGACATTACTTAATGTTTATTGCAAAATGCAGAGTATTAAGAACCGAAACAGCATATTAGGCAAGAGATGGAAAAGAAAAGTGAGTTTAACAACAAGCAAAACATCCGGTATTTGATTAGTGAAGGATTACATAAGCATTTGTGGCTTCACTTATGAGTTCCTCTATGGTGTTTTCTGAGCCTGAGTGTATTGGATCTTTTCTAGGATTATGTATAGACAATGAGCTCTCTCTAGAATCCTATCTGGATACTTTGTTCAGTGATATGTACTCTTGTGAAATTTCCGTTGCATTTCAAGCTTCAATGTTATGATTTCAGTTTCATCACTTTTTCTTTTTATTCAGCTTTTGTTTCTGTGGCTTGAGCATAGTAAGACCTCTAATTTTGCTTTGTGGATATAATGTGGCGCATTAGTTCAACAAAACCCTCTGGTTTTTCCCTACATTTGCAATGTAACAGAGAGCTTGGAAAATGATAACAATGTTCTAATGTAGCCAAGAGTCATAATTCATAGATACTAACCAAAATAAGTTTGGAACATATCCAAAGTTGATATAAACATATTCATTCCCCCATACAAGAAGGGTCCATTACTAAAGTTAACAAAACGGAAACATTAAATAAGATGTTTTATATTATCAAACAGGAGGAGTGAGGAGGCGACTCGCACCGGTCTTGGCAATGGTTTTGATCCGGCTTGGAATGTCGACAGGAGTGGAGATTATAGCAACCTCCCCAGAGTACGAGCGACCACCCTAGTCATGGTGACCACACCAGGGGCTTTACCAGTCACATCAACTCTCCAATTCGTGAAAGAGACAATGAAATTGAGTACTAACTTCTTTTTGTGAAATCTTTTAACATTTAGAAAAATGCTATTAATTTTTTTTGAAAGAGTTACTAAAAATATGTAGGAGTTCATCCTAACCTTTTGTTAACCTTTCCTAACATTTTAGAAACATCAAATGTCGTTTTTATATAGTACAAAAATCGATTCTTATACTTTCATTGCATCTTTTATGATAAGTAAAATAATATTTAATATATTTGATAGAAAAATATTACAGTTTTATGATTTGTGCTACAATTTGTCTAGTGTTTTATGCGTAGGTGAAACCTCCTTCATCAATTTTGTTAAAGTTCTCACTTTCTTACGTTTTCATCAAGATTTTGACGCATGATTTAGTTGTATTCGAATCGAAGAAGTAAACTACTAAAACGAGTATATCAAAAGAAAATCTGTCAATTTCATACTTGGTAAAAAAAACTTTCGATGCTAATAGGTCAACAATTTTAGTAAGTTATAATGCGTGAAGGTGAACATTTGTGCATCGAAAAAAACTTTCGATGCTAATAGGTCAACAAACTCTGAAATTTCTCTATAAATATCACATTTGTGCATCAGTCTCAAACACAAAACACATAATATCATTAACTAGAGAAAGAAAGAAAAATGGAGAATACAAGCGTAACACTTCCTCAAGATCTCATAAGAATGATTCTGTTACGGATGCCTCTGAAATCCTTGGTGACATGCACATGCGTTTCAAAGAATTTGGCATCTACAATCCGTGAGAGACAATTCAGAGATGAATACTTGGTCCGTTCGCTGGAAATGCCCCGGTTGTTGTTCATCGACGATGGAGTGTTGGGGCCTGATGTCTTGTTTCACTCTGTTTATCAGGAGAAACCATTGTTGTCTTCTGGTCAACAACATGGTCAACAATTTGTATCTATTTTATTCTAACCCTGTCCGAGGTTTGATTTGTCTTCGAGAAAGAAGAAATCTTAGGATTTGCAATCCGGGTACGAAAAAGTTTGTGACTTTACCAGAGATCGAAGTAACGGGCCGATTGCCCTCATCAATCTTTCTCGGATACGATGAAGTGAAAGATGTATTCAAGGTTTTATGCATGAAAGGGACAGACCTTGATCTACCATCAAGTTTTGACGGTAGACCGATCATTTGTCAGCATCGTCATTGTCCAGTTGACCTAAGCCAAGGACTATATAAAAAAGGAGTTTTGTACTATGGAGCTTGGTCCATCACTGAAAAATACCAGGTAATGTGCTTCAATGTGAATTCTGAAGAGTTTGCGGTCATCGAAATACCTGTGGGAGTCTACATCCCTCTTTCTTTCAGCTTGGTGAATTACAAGCTCACAAGATATGAGATTGAAGGAGTGGATGAAGGTAATTACCATATGTTTCAAACTTGGTTGGATCATATAGATAACCCGTTGCTTATATAAGGAACAAGATTTGGTGCATGATTCGTTGTTCACTCTCTCTACTAGACCTATTGGGATCATCTCTATCGTTGTTACTATTTCTTAAGCTAAAATAATAATGTTGGAATAATTCAGATGTTAGTACTAGTCTTATTGGGACTTTAATCTGAAATACCCCCACCATCCAAATTTTATTCTCAAATGACCCTCTAATAAAACATAACTTATTTTCTATTTTTTTTTAAGTAAAAATCTGTGAAAAGACTGAAAAGGGTTTAATGAATCTCCTAAACTACAAACCCACCCGCAGATATCCACCCAAACCCAAACTAAGTTGGATCCTCCACAATAATAATTTTAAAAATAAAACAAAAAATTCTCAAAAATCCCTAAAAATCTTCATCTTCTTCACGCCTCTTCATCCTTTTCTTCTCTTTGTCTTCTCAATCTTCTTTTTCTCTTGCCAACATATTCCTCATCTTCAATAAAAAAACTTGTATCTTGTGCTTGTAAATCTCTTATCTCCTCTTACTTTCTCCAATTTTACGGTTTCAATTTCTTTTTCAATCACACCAAAGCTCTTCCTCTACAACAAACGTGGGGTGAGACACAAAATGCTACCTGCTTATGCTTATTGAGCTTGCTTATGCGCGTTTTGGACCCACGACGATGGCCATGAACTGGTCGTGCTCCACTTCCTCAAACGCATAAGACGCAAGGTGATTCAAAAGTGAAATTGGTGCATAAATCTAGTCTTTTTAGACTTGGGTGGGTCTTAGGTATGTTTACACGAGGAAGATTTTGGGAGATCTATTGACAAATGAACAAATTAGAGAGCTTGTTACTTCATGCTTAAAGACAACAAAGCAATTGAATATGGGTAAAGCTCAACACTTTTTGTTGAATTTGCTTGGTCATGTAAATATTATGATCGAATTTCTTGGACATTGTTGGTTAGATACGATTGAGGTGTTGATTGGCAAATTCGTAGAAACTAAGAGTAGAGAAATTCTTTTGTCAATGATCAATACTCTTGTTGAATTTAACAGCAAGTACAAATTTGCTTATAATGGTTTTGTCTCCAAAGTATTTAATAATACGTTCCTCTAGTGTTGGTCTCACATGATCGTTAGTTTAAAAATGCAGGTTTCTATTGTTGGTTTTACATGATCTTGCAGGTATTCTATTGTTAATGGTGGTTTTATGTAGAACATTATAATTGGTGATTGTCTAGAACTAGAAGAAGAACGTGAAGAGAAAGAAAGGCATGAGAAGAGAAAGAAAAAGAGACCGAACGAGAAGTAGAAGAAGAGAAAGAGAAACAACTCAAAATCAACCTTGGTTATTGTTGCTTGTTCATGAGAAATATCCAAAAAGAGTGACGACATTGTGAAGAAACAAAAGAAGTGATGGTGATGGTGATGGTTCTTTGTTTTACTTGTGAAAAAGTTTTATTTGAATGGTAAAGACTTTGAATTTGTGGTTTCTTTTTAGGTGCATAAGACAACGAAACGAAAATTTGGAATGTTATTTTAATGGAACTGTTTTTAGGTACTTTGTTGTTGTTTTGTAGGTGCTTGAAACAATTTGGAAGAAATCGTAATGATAAGCACTTATTTGCCAAAAGTTCTAAATTTGGTCATACTGGTCTAACTAACAAGTGAACATAAAATAGAAAACTGGTCATACTGGTATAACTAAGAAGTGAACATAAATATGTTAATTTTTTTTTTAAAATTATTATAAATAAGCATATTTAACACATGCGCCGTCAAACCTATTAAATAATATATAAAATTTAAACATAGTCATACTTAGTTTTCTAGTATGACCCCTTTACACATAATCATACTTTGGTGGTTTTCACGTATTATTAGTCATACTTAGGTGAAATCATATTTTTTCCAGTAGGACTACTCCAATGTAATCATTGAAACATATTTACTATCATTTCGTGTATTCAAATGTAAAATAACTTTATTTTTGCATATTTGACATAACAATGAGGTTTGTACTCGTACATTATCCCTACATCCCTCCTTATGTATGAGGTATATTTTAGGAAAAAATGTGTTTTTTTCTAATTTTGTTATTAAACTTTATATGTTTTATGTGGTCCCTAAGTATCAATTAGCTATATATATGGACTTAAGGATCATGAAGATTAATAAAAAAGAAAGAGGAAGAACAAACCTAAAACCATAAACCATAGTCATACTCATTCATACCAGTTATATATGGCAGAGAGCATTAGAAACCTAAAAACATAGTCATACCTACTATTACCAGTCGTATCTGGCAGAGACTCTTACCAAAATAAAATAATACATTCATACCTAGTCATACCTGGCAGAGACTCTGACCAAAATAAAATAACACATTCATACCTACTATTACCAGTCATATCTGGCAGAGACTCTGACCAAAATAAAATAACACATTCATACCTAGTCATACCAGTCATATCTGGCAGAGACTCTTACCAAAATAAAATAACAATTTCATACCTACTATTACCAGTCATACCTGGCAGAGAGATTTACCAACATAGTTTAAGTACATTTACCATCCAGCCCTTACCTCTTCCTCTTAATCTATGTTCTCCCATTGACGTGTGCCTTTTTTCTTGATTTCTTCCTTTCTTAACTTTGTGGGGCGGGGGAAAGAAGAAAGAAGATGGGCGACGATATGAGGAGGAGGAATCGAACGATTTAGAGGAGGAAGCTTACTCTGTTTTTCGTTGATATTCTTTACAACTAATTAAGAGAAAACAAAGGGAGAGAATGAAGACGAGATGAAACGACAAACACAAACGTACAAGGAAGAGAGGAAGAGCTGAATAATCGATTTTGGAGCTTCCGCTGTTTCCTCCGTTTCCTTAACCGTAACAGAGAGAAAGAGAAAGGAGGAAAAGGAAAGGTACGTGGAGAGTATAGATAGGTTAGGGTTAATTTTAGGTTGTTGGGTAATTAAATTCGAATTTAATTAGAGGAAGAGATGAAGAATTGGATTGAATTAATGTTTTGTTCTTGCTCTGTTTTGTTCTTAAACGCAGGCGAGAGAGAGAAAGAGGGAAGAAGAAGGCCACGTGTGAGCATTAGATAGGTTAGATAAGTTTTGGTTGTTAGGGTTATAAATTAGATATTTATTTAGATTTTGATTATTAGATTAATAGATATAAAAGGGGTAAAAATGAAAGAATAGTTTTTGAGGGTTAGTTAGGTTAAAGAGGGTTAGTTAGATTAAAAAAATGTGAGGAAAGTTATTTGAGATTAAAGTCCGTCTTATTGGGATCATTTCTATTGTCCTTAATCTTTCTTATGCTAAAATAATAATGTTAGATCAATTCAGATGTAAGTAGTAGTACACTACTACTACTAGTCTTATTGAGATAGTTGGTTTTAATTTCCATTCTCGCTAATCTTTCTTTATTGTTATGCTATAATAATATTAATGTTGGATTATTTGAAATATATCTTTGATAACTCTGTTTCTCTATACTCTGTGTTTCTATAGCCTTTAGATGAAACAAAAGTTATTCAACTCTTGTAACCAGAACAGGAACTACTAACCCAACTTTTTACTAAAGACACTTCAACATAGACATTTACTTAACTGTTTATTGCTATTCATGATTCATATAGACAGAGATTAACAACAAATAACAAGATTCAACTACATATGTTTCAAATCCAATAAAGGACTCATCTTAAACTTTAAAACAAAAACAACCAAGCTAAAAAAGGCTCGTAGAAGTTCTACCTGAATGAGTAAAACTACGTTTGCTTCCACGACCACTGTCTCTTCTTCCGCCACCAAAACCTCAACAGAAGCCACAAAAGCCAAGACCGTGACAACGGTAGGGATGACGCCAAGGACCTCCTCTGCCTCCTCTGCCTGAAGGACCAGAAGGGTAGGGATAAGGCCAATGACCTCCTCTTCCTGAACGACCACCAAGGTCACTTATCCGTGAAACCTTTTCAACTACAAGTTTCCATCCTTTCAAGTAACTTCCATTAAGTTTCAACGCCTTCTCTACTCCTTCTTTTAGCTCAATGTAAGCACATCCTATGACCGCACCGGTTTCAGTATCTGTTGGAACAACAACGCTTGTAATCTCTCCACATAAACTAAAATATTTATTCAGTTCGCTCTTGATATCACCTTCATGAAGTGAAGAGTCAAATCCTTTAACGATGATCGTTTGATCATCATTACCACCAATTCCGCTTTGTGGAGTGTATGCAGTTCTCTTGCCTCTTTTAGTACGCACTTCAAGATGATTCTTGGAACACACGAAAGAGATAGAACTTTCTGCCTGCACATCCTTAGAATCATCTTCTGATTCATCTTCAGAGGATGAAGAATCTGTAGCAGCTGTCTTGGCAGGTTCCTCATCATCATCTGAAGAAGATGGTTCATCCTCAGAGGATGAAGAATCTTTAGCAGCTGGCTTGGCACTTGTACCAGGTTCCTCATCAGAAGAAGATGATTCATTCTTGGCGTTGTCTGAGATCAAAGTCTCAATCTCGTCTTTCTTCTGTTTCTTTCTTTTGGTCTCCAAATCATCTTCTGGCTCTCTCTTACCTTCCTTCAAAGCCATCGTAGCTGATTTCTTGTTAGACTTGCCCATCGAGAACATAAGAGGACAAGAGCAGAGGGATTGTACTTCTATGAGACCAAAAAACCCTAAATTGTTAGAGTTTATAATCTAACTAGTATTATCGCCCGTGCATGCACGGGCTTTTGTTGTTTTAATACATATATTTAGTAAATTGAAAACTATATTTTGTCCCTATACTCAACAAAATATTGAAATATATAAAAAATTGTGGTAGTTTTTTTCTTGTGTGCGGTTACTGAACGAGTGGAAAGAGGAGTGACATTTTTTTTGTTCTGGTGATTCTAGTGAAACTGATCATTTAATTTGTTTTTCCATTTCTATTAATTTAGTTTAAAAAAAAAAAGTCACATGTCAACTTTTAATTGGTGAGGTAACTTGTGTTTTAGTAGTAAAAGATAATAACCTACCAATACCAAACCGGTTCAAGTTGGTAATGAATGACGATAGCTGCCTGATCATATAAGTTGGTATAACAGAACCAGAAAATTGATTTTCAATATTGAACCGGAATTTCAGGCACAACAAAACTGATCTTCAGTTGAACAAGAATGTTGTTGGACTACTACAACAAAACTCTTCTAGTATTTGAAACCCTTTAATGCACAGCAAAACTCATCTTCTAATCGATTTATTCTGTATAAAAGAAAACTCTACTACCTCTACAGTAAAAATGAAAGAACAAAACTGAGAACTCTTCTCATCAAAGAGACAAAACGAACATAACGAATGTAGAGCTTAGCAATAACAAAAGCCAAGCCAAACCGCCTGGCTTCTCTGCTCGACCTATCCCTTTACCAAGAACCACAGCTAAAACCGCGATAGCCCCAAACCCAACACAGATGGTGAACACAACCACACCTTTCTTCTCCATCCACTCCAGTCTTTCCAACACTTGCTCTAACCTCTTTCTCACTTTTTCCCTCTCATTTTCACTCTTCTCAAGCTCTGTTTCCACTTTTCTTCGCCATTCTCGCATCTCCATCGCCTCGTTTTGCATCTTCTCTTGGCTCTCATTCATTCTCTGTACCTCCAGTCTCATGTTCGCCACCTCCTTCTCTCTCTTGCTCGCCTCTTGATCCATCTCCTTGAATATTTTCCCGTATTTCGAGCTCAGTTCCTCCAAGTAACTCTCCAACACTGATAAGCTCAAGTCTAATGACCTTATCTTCTGCATCAGTATCTTCAACACTGTGTCCCCTGGCATTCTGCTTCCTGGTTGATGCTTTATCTCTTCTACCGGATCAGGTAGCTTTTTTCTTTCACTCGATGTTTCAGCTTTCACAACTGCAATCTCTGCTGAGGTTTCTTGCTCCTTCTCCTTCTGTTTACTCCCATCTTCATTGCTTTCAGATGACTCAATCGCCTGTACTGGCTTCTTCTCTTTCTGCTCAGTGTCACCTTCTTGAGGTTTCAATATGTTTTTGTCTTGGACATATATCAAATCCTCCAGCATTCGTTCCACAGCGTCAACTCCATAGACTTCTAGTAAACTCAAGGTGCAGTAGAATTCTGAACCGTAATGGCTTAAGAAATTTAGCTTTAGATATCTCACCCATTGGGGATCTATGAGTGTAAAGTTCTGCTCGTTCTTCATGTTTAACGCCGTTAAGTTCCCCAGATGAACCCAGGTATCAGTCGGATAGACCAAGGTGCCAAGAATCTCAAAATCCTTCAGATTGGAAGAGTAATGCTCGAAATTTGCAATCTTGATTGTGTTCACCAACGTTTCTTCTGAAAGCTCAATGACAACGAACTTTCCTTCAGTAGAACACGGGTTTCGGAGGTACTTGTCTTTGTCCCGGCTTATGATGCTTGTAGCTCCTTTCGCTTCCTTGTTAGAAGACAAGACCTTTGCACCTTTTGAAGCAGCTGCGTAATTGTACTCTTTCCCACCAGGCTCCATCCTATGAATCACCCCACTGACTTGCCCTGCCAAAGATTTGTCTCTAGAATTGGACACTCTGCTCTTGAATTCATCAAGGCCAAGCGGAACTGCACGAGATAGTTGATCAAGCTTTGGACCATTAGTCTCTGTATCATTCTCTGGACCTGTATTACTATCAATACTCTCACTTTGCTTCACAAACACATTGTCTTTCCTTTCTGTAACATTTCCTGCAACTGTGTTATCAGCTTCTATTTGCTTCGATATGATTTCTGCGTCTTCGATTTCTTCGGCAGCAGCTATTTCAACTTTTGGACTCAAATCATGAGTAAAACGAACAGAAGATGGTGCATCAACAGGTTTAGCTGTCTCATCTGCTCTAACATCATCTGTATCACCTTTTTCTAACGAATCTACGAAAGACCTCCCTGCAAATGGATCAAGACTAAACTTTTAATACACTTAAAGCAAGGGAAAAAAGAACAAGAGTAAGTATATATACACATTCATAATTGTCATTTCTCCAAATTAGGGACTTAAAGGTTACCTTTGTCACCATTTCCATGACTGATCCACAAGGTAGATAACAAGAGAAGCCCCCATATAAGAAAAACAAGAGACAATGAAACTTTGTAGAATCGATTCCTTCCATTATAACTACTCTCAGAAACTCTTCTTCTAACCAGAAGAGCTCTCCTTGATCTTTGCATTTCACATCCAATCAAAGTCCAGATCACCAAACAAACTCAATGGAAACTTCACACCTGTTATCAAAAATACACATCAGATACACAACACAAGTAAAACAAGCTCCATAACTATAGAAATACATAGATTCAAGCAAAGACAAAACCCAAATGATTCCACAAGCTAAATTGAATACACAGAACAACCCAGAAAATAAAAATCCAACCTTTACAAGAGAGAATTCTCAATTTTCCAGATCCAATTACGAATACAACAAAACAGAATTGACCGTAAAGTTAAGAAATTTACCTTCTTTGTAACGAACCCTTTTCAACGACGCCGTCTCCGATGAATGTCCGATCGTTTAAAATGAAATTCCGGCGATCTAGCTCGTCTCTGCATCACAATCGGCGAAACCCACCTCAATCGCTTCAGAGAATTTATACAAGTCGTACACTTTTTTTAACTGTTGTGAAAAGGAGAAGAGTCAAAAGAGAAGAGACTTTCAAAATGAAAAACCGCGGAATCTGTAGAGTCTAGACGAGCACTGATCCACGAAGAGAAAGGAGAAAGAGATTGTGAATAAGAAAATATTTTGGAGGAATGTATATAAAGATGGTACCGGTCCACGAATTTTGAATATAGTCATTTTACTTTAATTTGTTTCCTTAATATACTTACCTTGTAATCAAATCACATTATACATTATTTGCTTAGCTGTAAACAGAATATTTTTTTTGAAAAAAATAACGTACTTATCTTTACGGAGAAATGTATTGGTTTGTTCTCATAATCAAATCTTTGTTTAGATTTACTACCCCATGCATTAACATTTTTTGAAAAAAATTAGTGGTAAAAGTTTTTTTTTGGGATCTACCCCGATGTGAATTAACCATAAACTGTACTATGTAGATTCCCAATTTACCTTTAGATAACTTTTTATCGAGTTTAAATTATAAATGATCATTTGTTTTGCAAAACTTAAAAGCAAATCTTATTTAAATGAAACCATTTCTCTCAAATCTTGGGGCTCCAACCTTTATTTAATTGGGAGTCCAACTTTTGTTTTAGAAAACCAAAAACTTTACTTTAAGCATAGAAATCTGTCTAACGGTATGTGTAAAAAAAGTTGAAACTTTAAGCATAATCTTAATTTAATATATGGTTGACAAAAGAAAATGTCTAACACTTGAAATTGTTCACGATCATCACGCACGTTAAATACCATCAACTCAAACTAACATGCTCAATCATATGTTTAGACGTAGTTAGGCTCTTTAAACACTGTTATACCAACATTATCATTACAATCATACGTCGTATCTAAATATGCCTACCTCTCTATAGCAAGAATTAATTTCACCAACCAGTGTATAAATATCATCATTAAGTTTGGCCAATTCTATGCCACATGATAATTCAACCTAAGATTTCGGGTATGCAAAGAAAGATCTCATCTCTTAAATATCATCGTGTAATAGTATATAAGAAACAAAAAATTCGTACAGTGTAAAATTGATTGGTCTAAGTAAAAATTTCAAATCAAATAATTGTACTTCTATACAAAAATAGGAAAACTTGTGAACGGTAGAGAAACGAGAATGACGGTCGGAGTGAAGGAAATGGGTCCCATTTGATTGACTAATAGTGAGATATTACGTGGGCGCGTAACAGAGCCAGCTTGGATTGCTCCCTTCTCCTCGGACACCTGGCGATATTCTCTGCGTCGACCTCGCTTTGGCCGACTTAAAAAATTACTATAAATCTTTGTTGTTACGAAAGTCAAAGTTTTTTAAATACCACACCTTAATTTTTTTTTTCTTTCCAAAAATAATTAACTAACAAACTAGATTCTCCGTAATAAATTTTAAATCTACAAATAAGATCGTTAATTAAAAAAGACTAATAATTTCTAAAACAAATATTGTATTTTATATAATTATTTTAAAAAGACTAATGATTCTGTAGTCAAATATTAATAAAGTTATGTTCTTTAATTTTTTTACGTAAGGTTGAACTAATATCATGTGAAAATTCCGTTAAACCAATAGTTTGTTTGACAAATGGTTTATTAATATTTTTAGGCTACCGATATAGAATTCAAATTCCGAAAAAATATAAATTAGTTGAAACAAAATTTACATGAAAGAAAAAACCGTGCTGCCATACAAAAACTTTACCATCGCTGAAATTGCCAGGAAAGGATGGATCTGGAAATTAGATCTACTCCGGAACAAACTGTGTGAAATAGTTGAAGGGAGACATCTGTATTTCACTGTAATCAGTCGCCGTTGTTAAGCGAAATAGACACCGCATAAAAACTCTTACGACCAGTCGAGGCCGTCACACACGGAGGGTCCGACCCACTCATGACGAAAACACGCTTAAACAAGCAAATCTAAAAGGTTCAATCACCATATAACAAAGAGAACGGAGAGTAATCTTACATTTTAAAACTAAAATTGTCCGTCATATAATTATTCTCATTATTATTAACAATTTATAAATCTAAGTAATTTAAAAAAATGATATCATTGAGCTTTTTAGCTATTAATTAACGAACATGTTTTACATAAATTTGGGGTAAATGACGCAAAAAAAAATTATAATTCATGGACTAACACAAAATACTGTACTCTTCAAACATCTGTGTATAATGTGCATTTCAGACGAAAATACCCTTATTGCCAAAAGCTTTCTTGTTCCTAAAATCATTACTTCAACGAGATCTCCGATGTTAATTTCCTCCGATCCCAACTACCATGACACGAAAACGAATCAGTTGGGTTTATTCTGATTTGATTTTGTTTGTTAGTGAATCCCATTACCATACCTCACCTCTCCATCTCTTACCGCCGTGAAATCGGACATTAGAGATTAGAAGTGAAAGATGACGGCCTCCGACGACGATCATCAGAACACTCAACGATGTCGTTTCTGTCTCTCCTCCTTCCATATCCTCCTTCCTTCTCTCCTAACTCCTAAGCTCAAACCTTTCAATGGCTACGGAAAGTTCCATTGTTATCTCGTCCGAGCTTCTTCCGATGTTCCCGATTTCCTCTTTGACAATTGGTATGCCCTAATTGCTCTTCTTTCCAAATTAATTAGCTTTTGATTTCATCAATTGGTTATGGAGTTTCTTTGTTCATGAGTATAGTAGGAGACACATGTCCATACTATGTTGGTATGAGATAATATAGTATACTGTATACTGTATACTATTATGTGTTGGTCTATACATACTATGCATTTGTCATCAGAGAAACATGAATGTATGAACTATTTTTGGTAGACACACAACTATTTGACCATAATGTACATATCTTCTCCAGGTAGAGGTCAAGTATTTGTTGAGTGAGGGGAATGGAATTGGAAGGCTAAGATGGGTCTTTCTTGATGAGATGGATGATGATTCAGTTGATGAATTTGTCGAACTGATTCGGGATTAAGGGATTAAACAGAGCGTGTGGTGAAGTGGTGTAAAGGATGTGGATGTCTCTGAAAAAAAACAGAGAAAGTAATTTGTCTCTAAACTGGAGGAAGAAGACGCTAAACCCTTGACATGAAGAAAGTGTAGCTGCTGGTCATGTCTCTGAGCACAAGAAATAATACCCTAACTCTGGCCATGAAGAATTGTAGTTGTTGGTCCTGGTCCTAGGGAAGAGAGCCTTGAACGTGAAGCTCATTTTAGTTTCTATATTATTTGACATACTTAAGTATAGCAAAACCATGTGAGTGAGTTTGAATGGCAGATCGAGCGGTACTGTCTACAGAGTGATGTTATGAGCACGAAGACGTAAAACCTCTCGCACATTTGCCCCTAATTCAGAGAACGACATCCCTGAATATAGCTGGATATACGCATCTCCTTCAACTATTTCAGGCTCAAAGTTCCACTGTGTGTTGCCTACAGAACCCAATTCCCGAGAACCACCAACACCTCGTCTTGTTTTGTCATGTACAAAAGAACCATAAAAACATGATAGGCATTTCAGCAAATACTCCATATGCGTTTTTTACCACCAAGTTGAACATCTAAAAATCAGATATATGAATTCTGTTTTGGTCTATCTTTAAAGACACAAGTCCATTTGCCAACGAAAACGGAACCAAGAAGCTAAATCTCTGTTATGTCTACATAGTTCAACATCAACAAAGTTAGAGAATAACATTTTATGTTGTTATTTACTGCCTCTAGTTAACATTACTTCCATTAACGAACCTACAAATTTTGTTTGTTTGCATTTACTTGTCCTCTGGTTCTATTTACAGTCAGATCTCTCTTTGGTTTTATTGTGTTATCTATGTGGCCTACTCTCTGAACCACACTCTCTTTTTGAATTGAGAAACCATATATTTTGCCACATGCTCCGTTAGTTTTCATGTGTGAAGGAGGAAAAAGTAAAATCACATATACCATGTGTTACTCTCTTCATTAATATTATTACATAGCTATTACACTAATTATTATTCAAATTTGTGTTATATAGCTAATTGACCCTACTATAAAAGTTAAAAACACATAAAAATGACCCTTTTGGTCATACATAAAGATGATTTTCATTTTTCAAGACCACAAGGAACATTTCTTCCGGGTCCATTAATAATGGATCTTAGCCCATTAATACTTTTACATTATAATTACTTGTCCCTTTCTTTGCCTTGGGCCCAACGGATCTAACTAACACCATTTCCCAAAACACAGAAAATAATCATAAGGAAACTACACATCGGAGAAAGTGACGGCGATTTCAAACGTTCACCGATTTTCCTACGCCTCCGGCGAAGTAAGCCAAAGGTCCAACGAAAGCAGCGTTAATGTAAGTAGACGGTTCCGCATGACTATAATCATCTCTCTGATCTGGATACCCATCGTTCTGATTCGGACCTCCAACGATTGCTCCGGTGAGAATATTAGGGTTAGGGTTTTGACCAGAGAAGAATTGAAATCCGCCGTTACAACCTAAGGGTTGAGAGTTAACTGAGTGAGAAGGTAGAGACGATGCTCTGTGATGGATTCTTTTGGGGAAATTAGATCCGAATCCAACCATGTAAGACATTTTGATTGGGTTTTCTCCGAGTATGTAATTTACTTGCTTCTTCGATACGCTAATCAAGTCTTTAGGGACGATAACTGTGTTTCCGCAGGTGAATGTATGTTTCGTTGCTTTCATGTATTTGGCGTATGTAGTGAGCAAGAATGTTATTGAAGTCACGTATTGTAGATTGCTATGAGGTAACTTGAACATTAATCCTCCTGTAGTTGTGGTAAACAAGAAGAGATGTTAGAAATGTTATATCGAATTCGTATTCGGGTTCGATACAGTGCGGAAATTAGGTTACCTTGAGTGTATTGTGTAGAGGAGGAAGGAGAGTTTGGGATGATTTTGCAAATGAAAGTCTCAGCGCATTGCTTGTATTGTTCAAAGTTGGTGTCTTTGTTAAGTAATGCTTGCTGTCAAAAAGTGAATTAGTGAGTCTAATAGTGAGATTCTAAGCTAAGCTAAGCTTTATGGTTTTTTTTTACACACCCGTGACAGAAGAACATAGGCACCAGCATACTTATTATCCCAGCTGAAAATGTCAGGCTGATCTCCACCTCCTAAAGAATTTATGAAGTTTGCGTAAAACTTGTCTTTGGTTGCTCTCAATAACCACGCCGCACCCCACATCAGCTCGTCCTGTTAACACAAATTCACATTCAAAACAATTATCCGATGTAGCGGTAATATAGTTGCTATCGAGCATAAGAAATCAGACCTTGTAACCAGAGTAGGAGCAGTAGAAAGGGCAGACTGATGAAGAAAGGGAATCACTGTAAGCTCCCCTGTACTGAATGGCAAATTGCATCACATCTTTAGCTGTTGCCAGCAACAAACGCGCATACTTTGGATCAACTTTTCTGAAAACCATAGAAGCTGCAGCCAGAGCTGCTGCTGTTTCAGCCGCGACATCAGAACCGGGGTTAGAAGCGGATACAGAGTAGACTGTACGAGGGGTGTCCATGTCTTCAGGACGTTCCCAGCATTTATGATCACCGTTAGGATCTCCTACTCCGACATAAAGCTTTCCCGGAGTTGCTCTAGCACATTTCAGAAGATAATCAGTGGCCCAACGGATGTTTACACGTGCGTTTTCCAGCTCAGGCCCCATCCGCTTACCATACTCAAGAGCACTCCATGCAAGCATTGTGGTGGTATATGCCATTGGTAAATTGAACTTGACATTGTCTCCTGCGTCGTAGTACCCACCGGTTAAGTCCACCTGCAATTAATATCATTCTCCTGGTTAGTTAGTTCTCAAGTCACCGAAAAAAACTATTGGCTATAACAGGTTTAATGGTTTTAAGGATGTACATGAGCTTCGGAGCCATCAGAGAGGCCAGAATGAGACCTCCAGGAAACTTGTTGGTCTTTAGGAAGGTGACCGGATCTTTGACCGTGGAAGAAGAGCAATGACTTGGTGAGAGCTTCTTTGTAATTTGGGAAGGTAGCATCAACATTTCTCATGAGAAGAGAAGAGAAAAGAAAGGTAAAGAAGAAAGGAGAAGCCATTTTCGAAGTTGATTAACTTTTGAGGTACGAATCTATGTTATATAGAGAGATTAGAGATAGGAGAGAGAATGATCCGGCGCTGATGGAAGCGATAAATATGGCTTTTTGGAACTTATTAGACTGTTCCTAAACAAAGTAACCTTAATTTGTTTTGGTTAATTTTTAGGTACCTTAATTTATCCGACCAAATTCCCTTTTTTCGTTTATGTCTACTGTTAATCGTTTACCTTTATTTATCCCATTCAAATTCCTCTTTTTGTTATTTTTCGGTTAGTTTGTTAAATCTTTTCATAGAGTATTGAAAAAAGAAGACTATTTTGCGACTAGTGAGCATTGGGAAGCAAGAAAGTGTTAATGGTCTCCTATTTCCTAAGAAGCAAGTAGTATTTGTCAAAAAGTGGGCACATGCATGACCGAAATATAAACGCACGCAAGTAGTTTGCGTCTGCCTAAAAAATACACTGTGATGGTCAAAATCCAAATGCAAAAGTGGGATCTTTTATTTAAGGATGAAGTTATATTTTTGTGAGATTTGTGATATAACGCATTCACAAGTTCAGGACTGCACAAGTTGCTTGATACTATATGAATTTGCATTTTCCTGAGAGCAAAGCAAATCTTATTGTAGGGAAAATAATATACTCCAAAATTGATATCTCCGTTATATTTAACACTGATTACAATATTTTTCATTTATTATAAAAACAAATTCAGAAAAAGACTGAAGTCTTACTTCATTTATTTATGCGGTGAGCTATTTCCAAACAAAGGTTGAATGTTCACTCTGAATGCTCTTCTTTGGCAGAGTTTCCTACTGCGATTTCAATTATCTTTGACCATCCATATACGTACGTTTTTAGAGGCTAATCTTTTTTAATCTCTATGAACTTCGAAGGTTAGTCTGGGTTTTGGCATGATATTTCTTCGGTTTTCCCGGTTAACCAACCAAAAAAAATTACTTACTGAGAAATCATTACATCACATTGACATGTTTTGCATTTGTTTTGATATTTACTTGCTGCTTAATAAATTTTATATGGTTAGTTTGAGTTTCCATTATAATTGGATATAGTTAGTAATGTTTTCATATGTTACTTTATGGTATGGTTAGGTCGTTTATAGTTAAATTAGGTTAATAATGTTTAAGGGGATTGTGAATTTAAAAAAGAGGAGACAAAAGACAAGAGGGAAGCGTGAATGGCGCCAAGATAACGGCGCCGAGTCTTTGAACTTAATCAAAAAAGTGTTTTATGTTTAGTGTAATGGAGACGAAATTGATGCCTTAATTAATCCCTTTTACTAAATACTATAATATGCCTCCCTTTTATGCATGTTAATTAAATTATGCCTCTTTATTTGCTTTTTATCTTGGACATTCTTATTAGTTTGTGTGATAACAAAAGCGAATCAAAAGAGGACAACGTGTCTGCTCGATGTCACTTTTGATCCGATGATACTAAATTAACGGAAATGATTAAAGTATTAACCAAGGTTTAAGCAGACGCGTCATGAAAGGTTAAGACTGTTATAATTAAGTTATTAGTAATTGTTGTAATCATTCGATGTTATAGTATTATGATATTTCCCCCGTAAAGATATAAATATGGTTTGCATGAGAATAGTGGAAGATGAGATTTCAAAATTAAGCAACAGTTTTTCTCTCTTTCTCTCACACATGCTCGGTCTTTACCACTGTACCCTACCCAGTGATAATACTACTCGAAGAAGTTTCGTTTGTTTTGGGAAGTCAATATAACCATATTGTCATATTCTACAAAAATAAGAGTTGGGGAAGATGTTATAATTAAGTTTCAAACCCATCAAAAATATGCAAAGGATAAATTCTTCTTGGATGGTGATTCCACGAGTGAAATCGGAAATTGATCCTAATGAATCGATGGATTTACATTATAACTGATTAGTGATTAACCATTTGAAACCAAAACACCAACTAATTTTAGATGCATGAAATTTTAGGATGGGTTTTCGACTAAAAATGGCTAAAAATAAAGTAAATTTAAAATTTTAACGACTGAATTTATATATGGGCCATTCGTAGTAATGGGCTTTCCCAAGCTACCAATTTGGAAAACAAACGTGAGGTCTCGTCTCGTCTCGTCTCTCTTGTGAGACAATTTACGATTCTCCGACGATCATCTTCTCCGACAGCTCATCAATGCGGAAAGCAGTGTCGGTAGCGTTGCCGGAGTTGTTACCTTATAGCTTATGGGTTTGTCTCTCGGAGATTAAAAGGTAAAGCTAATCTCTAAATTTTTTTTTGTTTGTCAAACCGTGTTTCTAGTTGGTCTAGGGATCTGTGAAGAATCAAGAACGTTGATATATTTCGATTTAGGATTAGAAATTAGCTATGAAAAATTGTGATTCATAGTTTACTTTGACTCTATGGTGCATTTATTTGAATGTTTGAAAGAAAAATGAAGTTGATCATTTTTTTTTTTTGTTCCAACCAAATTTTTCATTAAAAACATAAGCAAAACTACATAATAATTACATAATAGGGGCTGAGTGATCAAAGATTGCGAGTCCGAGGAAACGTATAGTTCTCTGAACTCTGAAACTCTAGCTGCATGAATTACGGCTTTGAGAGCCAAGGTTTCGGCTACCAGGAGTGACGGCACAAACTGGTACGGAGAAGAGCCTTGGAGCAGAGTGTTATTCCTCTGCAATGTGAAGATCCAATCTGCACCACTATTTAACAAAGCTGGCAAAGAAATCTTCCTTACGGTCTTAAGGGTCAGAATTTCTGCAAAGAGCAAAACAAACTCCAACACCTTTATCCGCACAATACAATCCCACACAACAAGAGAGAAGGATTGGGTGTAAACAACCTCCATGAAGGAGTAATCAGAGCAAAATGTGTCCACAATACCAAGAGTATATGGAGCAAAAACAATGAAGAGAGCTCTTTTTTCAACAATCCCAAGAGAGGCGATTGTTAGGGTCAAGGAGAGCCCCGATGACAACCTGCATACTACAGTAGAGTATCGCAAAAAAGAAACCAAAGCGCAAAGACAAAACCTGACCATATCACAATAGTGTAAATGAAAGCTAAAAGATAGCCACAAAGCCTCATACTGAGGTAATTGAATTGATTGGATCCTTAAGCTCAGGAATAATCGTCCAAACCTAAGGTAAAATCTAGCCAAATTCAAGATGTTGGAGATCCAGGAGATCACAGAGACCGTACCTGTCCTAAACACACTGCAAAGATCGACAAAGACTAACCGTATTGTTGAGCCAACTTTGACAAACATTCCCATGCGTGTGAAGCCATTACCCAAATCCAACTTGAAACCCCAGCCTATTTCCATCCACTTGAATGAGAACAAGAATGAGGAGCCGTCGTAGGTAGGTTTTGCCGACACCGGAGCATCATATAGGAAGCTTCCAAGGCGTGAACAGGTGGACGGTGAAGACGGTGGCCAGAACCAGAGAACCACACAAACACCTCCGACACGCTTTATATCCGAAACCAGAGACAAAGCTTTTCCAAGAGTCTTCGTCTTTAAGCCACTACAAAGGAGAGTAGAGGAAGAGACCCGAGCTAGAACTAACCGAAAGAGAAACCAGCGGCGAAGGCCACAACAAGCAAGACAAAAATCCAGATCTGAAACAAGTAACATCAAAACACCCAAAACTAAGTAGCTTACGAAGGAGATAAGGCAGAGATGGTCCTATTTCCGGCGGCGGTGACAGACACCGCACGTCGGAAAAGGAGATCGGAGGCAAGGCGGCGCGGCTGCTAGGGTTGAGTCTTGAGAGAAAAATCGCCTTTCAAAGGCTTTTAATTTTTTTGTTAACCTTAAATAATGAAGTTGATCATTTTATCTGTCCCTTTGGCTGATCATTTGTAAATGTTTGATGTTTCTTTTATGTGAAATGGGTTTTATGAATAAATACGGTAGCAGCTCTGCTCTTGATTCCTCAGAGGAATTGTGTAATACAGTTCATCATACTTTTTTTTTATAATAGTTATCCATATAATGTAGCTAGACCAACTATACTCGCTAGTTTAAAATAAAGAAAAAAGATGTAGAACTTAAATTATACATTAAGAGAATTCTTGAGAGGATTGAATGAGTTAATAATGGTTTGTGTGGATAATTTTGAGTCAAGTGTCAATTCATTGACCGATTCCGATGAGTTTGACCGCAAGACTTAGACAAATCAACCGAAACAGACGAGTTGACGCAAGACTTAGAATTGCTAAGTCACAGCCCCACTAAGAGTTTCTTCTTCTTCTTAAAGTGAGCACACTTAAATCCATTACTTACAACACAAACTCAAGAAAGAGAGATGATGAATCGAAGCCATTGTTATTACTTTTCTGGTATTATTACCATCTTTTTCTCCCTCCTATTAGTACACATTCTTGCTTCTCCTTCTCCCCACTTTTGCCGCCATGACCAGAGGGATGCTCTTTTGGAACTCATGCATGATTTTCCGACTTACTCAGGCTATGATAGATGGAATAAGAGTAGCGATTGCTGTTTTTGGATAGGTGTCACATGCGATGATAAATCTGGCCAGGTGATATCACTCGACCTTGGTTATTACAGTTTTCTCACCATCCCTTTGGAAAGTAACAGTAGCCTTTTCAGACTCCAATCTCTTTGTCACCTACGCCTTAGCGATAACTTTCTCTATGGAGAGATTCCATCTTCGATCGGAAACCTCTCTCGTCTAACACCTCTTGACCTTTCTTATAATAATTTGGCAGGTGAGATTCCTTCTTCAGTAGGAATCCTCTCTCGTCTCACACTTCTCGACCTATCTTATAATAATTTGGTAGGTAAGATTCCAGCTTCAATAGGCAATCTAAACCAGCTCAGAAACCTTAGCTTTCGGAGTAACCATCTCATAGGAGAGATTCCTTCTTCACTAGGAAACCTTTCTCGTCTCACATCTGTTGACCTTTCTTATAATAATTTGGTAGGTCAGATTCCAGATTTAATAGCCAATCTAAACGAGCTAGACCAATTAAGATACCTTAGCCTTGGGGGTGAAAGTGAGCTTAAAATGAAAGAGATTGAAGCTCAAGAACACAAGAAAATGACATTGAAACTGAATAACTTTGTATTGATTTTGCTTAAAGAAGAAGATTACAACTCTACTCTATTTATAAACGAGTAGTCTAAACCTAGTGTCTCTGACACATGTCATCATCTTAGCTTTTGACAGACATCGACGGTGTACAATTGGCCGGAATAGTGCCAAATTGTACCGTAGTCAACAACGGTAATGTTGCAGCTGTCTCTACTTTGATCTTATCTTCTTGCAGGGTTGGTGAAGAAGAAGAGCCGTTAGTGGGCTTCATGGCTTCTGAAGTGAGAAGGCTCTTCTTGGGCTTCGAGGTCTCAATCAGAGTCTTGTTGACTTGATTTCTGATTGTATATGAACCCTCTGATTGAGTCATAGTGTTTGCTACACTTAGTTTCTTCTCCTGTTTATCAACATTCCCCCTCAAACTTGATGTGGGTGGTGGATGCACACCAAGTTTGAATCTCAAAGAGGTAAAAGATCCAGCTGGAAGAGATTTCGTGAATATATCTGCAAGCTGTTCTTTACCTGAGATGTGCTTAACCACCAATGTTCCAAGTGCCACTCTTTCCCTAACAAAGTGATAGTCAGCTTCAAAGTGCTTGGAACGTGGATGCATAACTGGATTTGCAGTCAAGCGAACAAAAGAGAGGTTGTCCCCATACAGTATTGTTGGTTTAGGTTGAGGAACACCAATGTCTCTGAGAATGTTGTTCAGCCAAACTAGTTCACAGGCTGTATCAGACAGTGCTCTATACTCTGCTTCTGTAGAACTTCGTGATACAGATTGTTGTTTCTTGGCAGACCAGGAAATGATATTGTTTCCAAGAAACGTACAGAACCCTCCAGTAGATCTTCTGGTAGTAGGACAACCTGCCCAATCACTGTCGCTATAAGCTGCAAGAGTAAAGTCTGTATGGTTAGAGAAGGAAATCCCATATTCTGTAGTTCCTCTCACATATTGCAGGACCCTCTTGAGCATATTGTAATCTGAGATTGTTGGTGCATGCATCTTCTGGCACACAAAATTCACAGCATATTGCAAGTCAGGACGAGTAAGAGTTAGGTACTGAAGCTTACCTGCCAGGCTGCGAAAATACTTAGGATCAGTGAATAGAACATCTTGACCAGTGATGTTTTTTAGTTGAAGAGGCAGAGGTGTTGTTATGGGAACACAGTCACTCATCCCAGCCACAGCCATTAGATCTTCTGCATACCTTTGTTGAGACAGAAATAACCCATCTTCTTGAAAAGTAGCTTGTATTCTGAGAAAATAATGTAATCTCCCCATGTCTTTCATTCAAAATTCTCCTTTCAAAACTTCTAGAAACTGATCCAACAAGGTTGTGTTATTACCTGTTAAGACCATATCATCCACATACATAAGTAGCATCATAACATCCTTTTTGTTATGATACACAAACAAAGAAGGGTCATGTTTACTACAGTTGAATCCAAACTCTAGAAGATAATTACTGAATTTATCAAACCATGCCCTTGGAGCTTGTTTCAATCCATAAATTGCTTTGTGTAGCTTGCAAACATGATCTGGTTTGGTTTTATCCACAAAACCTGTAGGCTGTTTCATATAAACTGTTTCTTGCAAGTCCCCATGAAGAAACGCATTCTTGACATCAAGTTGCTTGATTATCCACTGCATAACAGTAGCAGTATGTAAGACTGTTCTAACTGTAGCAGTTCTCACCACTGGACTGTAAGTCTCAAGATAATCGATTCCTTCTTCCTGGTTATACCCTTTAGCTACTAACCGAGCTCGTAGTCTTTCCAAACTCCCGTCTGCCTTGAGTTTAGTAGTGAAGATCCACCTATTTCCAAGAATGTGCATATCTGGTGTCTTAGGGACCAATGACCAAGTATGAGTTTCTTCACAGGTTCCTATTTCCTCCCCCATAGCTTCAGTCCAACCTTCATCTTTCAGAGCTGCAGCTATAGTTTTGGGTAAGGGATATGCAATTTTCCTGGCAAGTAAGGCATATTTGGGGTTTGGTTTGACAATACCCACTTGTGATCTTGTCACCATCCTTTGTTGCGGTTGAGAACAGACTGGAGTGGAACTCCTGCTTCTCTCTGTAGAAGTAGTCAATGGAGAGATGCCAATAGCACAGGTTTCAATACCTGACGTACACACAGATCCATTTCCTCTTTCTACAGAATTCACAGGACTTGGTGGTTCAGGCTGCTGTCTCTCTTGATCATCCCCATCTTCTGCAGACAGATCCGGATTCCCTTGTAAGGGAGCAAAAGAATTAGTGAATGGGACTGCAGGGGCATTTGGAAGTATAGAACACGACTGAAACACAGGAGCTTGAGACTGTGGAGCCGTTGGAACCTTTGTGGGAATAAATGTTTTATGCCATGCCTTGATCAATGGAGTAGTAGCTTGTGGCTGCAAAGACAAATAGAGACCAACAAAAGGATAGACATCTTCATCAAAAATAACATGTCTACTAATGTAAATCCGACCTGTAGGTGGGAAAAAACATCTATACCCTTTATATTTGGCATTGTAACCAAGAAAGACACACTACAAGGACTTAGGATCAAATTTGTTTGCAGAATAATCTCGTAGTGTTGGAAAACATGCACAACCAAAAACTCTCAAGGCACTATACTCAGGTGGTTTCCCATAGATCATCTGAAATGGAATAACCTCTGTAGATAAAACAGTTGTAGGCAGCAAATTACTCAGGTAATTGGCAGTAAAGAATGCTTCCACCCAAAATTTCTGAGGAACTTTGCTTTCAAACAACATTGACATACCCAGTTCAGTAAGATGTCTATGTTTCCTTTCTGCTAAACCATTCTGCTGGGGTGTATGAGGACACAAAATGAGTTGTTGTATCCCTGAAATCTGCAACAATGTAAGGAAGTCCCTACTGATAAACTCTCCTCCACCATCACACTGAAAGGATTGAATCTTACTAGTAAACTGATTCTCAACCAGCTTCTGAAATGTTGTAAAGATAGAACTGAAATCTGATTTATTCTTCATTGGATAAAACCAACTATAACGAGACCAATGGTCAACAAAAATTACATAGAAACGAAAACCTTGATTAGATACAACTGGTGAAGGTCCCCACAAATCACAGTGTATCCTCTCTAGTATTCTAGTTGCAGAAAATTGAGAATCAGAGAAAGGCAGCCTACTGCTTTTACCAAGTTTACAAGCATCACACAAAGTCTTGGCTCTCTTACTTATTGTAATAGCATTACTTGCAGAAAGTCGAAATAAAACTTGCTCATTTGGATGACCAAGCCTTCTGTGCCAGACCGCTTCACTAGCTGACTGTTGCCTTGAAGAGAAGTGGACCTGAACAGGAGGAGGTTCCAGCAAATACAACCCTTCAAGATTTCTTCCCAGAGTTAACACCTTCTTTGTTTCCTTGTCCTTAACAATTACCCCATCACAATCAAACTCAAACGAACATGGATAATCTTTTGTGATTTTGGAAACTGAAAGTAATGACATAGCTATGTCAGGACATACTAGCACATCAGTTAAGGGAAGTGTACCTGATGTAGAAGGAAGAAGAGCAGACCCTGTGTGAGTGATTGGCAAGAAATTACCATCTCCAATCATGACTGAGTCAGAACCATGATATGGTTGAGACTGATTCAGGTTGAGAGGAGAGTTAGTAACATGAGCTCTAGCACCAGTATCTGGATACCATTCCTGACCAGTGTGATCTGAAATATCTGTGATCCTTAGAGCAACTAGCGCAGAGGGTAGATGGTCGAACTGATAGCTGTTATCAAACCTATACCAACAGTTGAGAGCGTGATGACCTACTTTACCACATATCTGACAAGTTGGCCTCTGTTCAGTCTCTGCAGAACCATACGACGAACCACCTGAAGACACTGACCCAGATGAGCTAGAGATTTGTTGATGAAAACCTCTTCCCCTGGTTGAGTAAGAGGAGCGACCTCTGTTTCCCTGTTGGCTCCTCTTCCTCTATTGTTGTAGTATTCTTGTCTTGTCTGTGAGTCAGCAAACGCCAGATGTGGACTAATATGACCCATTATAGGCGAGTCTGTGTATTTACTCAGCCTTTGTTCATAGCCAAGAATTCTAGCCACAACCGTTTCATAAGACAAACTAGGTGAATCCTCCATAGTACTATCTAACGCAGTGATAAGAGGTTCTTACTCTCTTCCTAAACCATGAATAACAACAAAGACTTTACTTTGTTCATTAACAAGATGTCCTATAGATGCTAGTTGATCATAAATAGTCTTAACCTCTCTAAGGTAATCAACAAGAGACTTATCTTTCTTTGAGATGGAGTGAAGACTTCGCTGAAGCTCATAGAGTCTGTGAGAGGATACTTTGTTGTAGTAGCTAGCTAGAGACATCCAGACTTCTCTCGACGAGTCACAACCAACCACAGAGCTGAGGATATCTTCAGAAAGTGACCCTAGGAGCAAAACTTTAACCAGTTGATCAGAACGAAGCCAAGCAAGGTAGTCAGGATTGATGACATCAGTTGAAGTGCCATCCTGACGAGGAACATGTATGGTCCGAACTGGCTGCGGAAGAGACCCATCAACAAAACCAAGCAGAGACTGGCTAACGAGGACCGATTCAACCTGAAGTTTCCACACTATGTAGTTCTTATCAGTGAGTTTCACAGTAACACAGTTTGAGATGTTAAGAGATGGATATGCATAGAGATCCATGGCATTTGGGATCGCCATGGCTGCTGATACCATGAAAGTGAGCTTAAAATGAAAGAGATTGAAGCTCAAGAACACAAGAAAGTGACATTGAAACTGAATAACTTTGTATTGATTTTGCTTAAAGAAGAAGATTACAACTCTACTCTATTTATAAACGAGTAGTCTAAACCTAGTGTCTCTGACACATGTCATCATCTTAGCTTTTGACAGACATCGACGGTGTACAATTGGCCGGAATAGTGCCAAATTGTACCGTAGTCAACAACGGTAATGTTGCAGCTGTCTCTACTTTGATCTTATCTTCTTGCAGGGTTGGTGAAGAAGAAGAGCCGTTAGTGGGCTTCATGGCTTCTGAAGTGAGAAGGCTCTTCTTGGGCTTCGAGGTCTCAATCAGAGTCTTGTTGACTTGATTTCTGATTGTATCTGAACCCTCTGATTGAGTCATAGTGTTTGCTACACTCAGTTTCTTCTCCTGTTTATCAACAGGGGGAAACGATATCATAGGGGAAATTCCAGCTTCAGTCGGCAATTTAAACCAACTAAGATATCTTAGCCTTGGGCATACCAGTCTCACAGGAGAAATTCCTTTTTCACTAGGAAACCTCTCTCGTCTCACATTTCTTGACCTCTCGAATAATAAATTGGTTGGCGTAATTCCAACTTCAATAGGCAATCTAAACCAGCTACGGAACCTTAGCCTTGAGGGTAATGGTCTCATAGGAGAGATTCCTTCTTCACTAGGAAACCTTTCTCGTCTCTTAGAACTTAAACTTGCGAGTAACCATTTGGTAGGTAAAGTTCATGCGTCCATCGGAAACCTAAACGAGCTTAGAGTCATTTCACTTGGCTCTAATAACTTAAGTGGCAAAATTCCTATTTCCTTTGCCAATTTAACCAAGCTTTCCTCTTTTAGTATCACCTCTAATAACTTCACTTCATCCATGCTTCCATCTTACATGAGTGGATTCCACAACTTGGAGTATTTTGATGTTAGTGAAAACTCTTTTCTGGGGCCTTTCCCTGAATCCTTGTTCTCCATTCCTTCTTTACAGAAGGTTTCTTTAGGAGGAAATCAATTCACAGGACCTTTAGAGTTTCCGAATACATCTTCTTCATCATCTTCTAAGCTTCAGTATATATCTATCCCTTGAACGTAACATATCTGACGGCCCAATTCCAGAATCCTTATCTGGATTTCTCAACCTCAAAGAGTTACATCTTAGCCACAACAATTTCAGTGGGACAATCCCTAGATCTATGTCAAAGTTAATGTACCTCAATGATCTTGATCTTTCGAACAACATGTTGGAAGGTGAAGTACCAGGTTGCTTATGGAGAGTGGCTACGGTGTCGCTTTCTCACAATTCATTCAGCAGTGTTGGAAAATATTCACAAGAAGCCTTGATCAAAGAGTTGTATTTGAGTTCAAATTCTTTTCGAGGACCATTTCCCCTTTGTATCTGCAAGCTTAACCGGTTACGATTGTTAGATTTGTCCAACAATCTCTTCAACGGCTCGGTTCCTACATGTTTAAGGAATTCCATTTTTTCTTTTACAGACCTGAATCTGCGAAACAACTGTTTCAGTGGAATTATTCCGGATATATTTGCCAGTGCTACATATTTAGAATCATTCGACGTTAGTGGTAATCAGCTGGAGGGAAATCTTCCAAAGTCTTTGATCAGCTGCAAAGGTCTGGAACTTGTGAACGTGGAAAGCAACAGACTCAAGGACAAGTTTCCATCTTGGTTGGGATCTCTGCCATCATTACATGTTCTTATCCTCAAATCAAACAAGTTCTATGGGCCATTGTATCATCGCGACGTGTCCATTGGGTTTCAGAGTTTAAGAGTCATTGATATTTCTCACAATGACTTCAGTGGAACTCTCCCTCTTGATAATTTTTCCACCTGGCGTGAAATGACCTTAGTCACACTAAATGACGCATTTGGCGATAGAGTTCACGAATGGTTCTGATCTCCATTACCACTCGATGGAAATGATGAATAAAGGAGTAGATTTGAGGTTTGAGCGGATCCGAAATGACTTCAGAGCCATTGATTTTTCTGGAAATAAATTTTACGGCAAAATCCCTGAGTCCGTTGGCTTTTTGAAGGAATTGCGTCTTCTCAACTTGTCAGGTAACGTTTTCACAAGCAATATCCCACGACGCTTGGCAAATTTGACAAAGCTCGAGTCACTAGACCTGTCCCATAATAAGCTACCAGGTCAAATCCCACAAGATCTTGGTAAACTCACCTTTCTATCATACATGAACTTCTCCCATAACCTTCTCCAAGGTCCAGTGCCACGGGGTACACAATTTCAAAGGCAGAAATGTTCTTCATTCTCGGACAATCCTCGACTTTATGGTCTTGAAGAAATTTATGGAGAAACCCATGTTACAAATCCTACAATATCACAACATGAGGATTTGTCAGAGCCGGAGGAACAAATATTCAACTGGATAGCAGCTGCAATAGCCTATGGACCTGGTGTATTCTGCGGATTGGTGATCGGATATATCTTCACTTCACACAATCATGCGTGGTTCACAGAAAAGTTTGGTCGAAAAAAACTCAGAGTCACCACAAGAGCTCGTTAAGCCCATCATTTGCAGTCTCTCTAATAAGCATAAGTTGTCCAACATCTTGTTCGTGTTTGTACTGAAATCAGGTGTTATCTCCAAAAGACTCGTTTGTGTATGTTTGTAAATTTCATTTGATTGTTTTGTAATAAACGTATTTGGTGGAATTGATTTTATCTTGGCCTGAAAATGTAAAAGGGAACTTCCTCCTACTCAAATCTTCAACTTGTGTTTCACAGCCTGTTTTCTTTTTTTCTTCTCACACTTCTCGTCCACTATTGTGTTTTGCAGTTCTCACAAGAATGTGCTAAATATGTTGATGACATATACTAATTTCAAGCAGAGCTACAAGAAGCATGCAAAAAGACGTACAGTCGTGGGATCCAATTTATGTGGATTGAGCTCTAGACAGTAAGCTATTCCAAGTGCTCTTTGTGTTGAGCTGCCAGTTCAAACATTGGAACGAGTTAGGTTAAAAATAATTTCTTGTGGGGTGAAATCCTCACATTTTAGATGGTCGGAGAGGGATCACATTCAGAAAGTTCTTGTGATCCACTTATGCATCTGCAAAAACAGAGCAGATACCTTTAAGAATAATGAGGATAAAAACCAGGAAGACGCCTTTAAGAATGGGTTTTTGACTTCATAAAATTTGGAGTAAATCTGAATTTTACAAATGAGCTATCAATTTGGAAACAAATGGAGTTTCTCCAGACTAAGCTCTGCAGACTTCTAACAGAGTCTATGTGTTTTATTATCCATCTAATTTCAACAACAAAAAAAGACTGAGATACAACAATAAGAGGAGGATCGAATGGGTAAATGGTTTATGTGGGGAAGTTTGAAACAATTGGCACAATCCATTGACCGAATCCGACGAGTTGACACAAGACTTAGACAAATCAACCGAATACGACCAGTTGACTTAGACTTGCTAAGTCACAGCTCCACTAAGGAGTTTCTTCTTCTTAAAGTGAGCACACACATAAAGGTACATCCATTACTTACAAGTTACATCACAAACTCAAGAAACAAATATGATGAATCAAAGAAATTGTTATTTTTTTTATGGTGTTATTATTACCATCTTTTTCTCCCTCCTCTTCCACACTCTTGCTTCTCCTTCACTCCACTTTTGCCGCCACGACCAGAGGGATGCTCTTTTGGAATTCAGAGACGAGTTTCCGATCGATGCGTCTGACCCAAGTCCGTGGAATAAAAGCAGCGACTGCTGTTTTTGGAAGGGTGTCACATGCGATGATAAATCTGGCCAGGTGATATCACTCGACCTTGGTTTTTACACTCTTCTCAACAACTCTTTGAAAAGTAACAGTAGCCTTTTTAGACTCCAATATCTTCGTCACCTAGACCTTTACAGTTGCAATCTCCAAGGAGAGATTCCTTCTTCACTAGGAAACCTTTCTAGGCTCACATTTCTTGACTTTTCTTACAATAGTTTGGTAGGTGAGATTCCGGCTTCAATAGGCAATCTATACCAGCTAAAACACCTTAGCCTTGGAAATAACGGTCTCATAGGAGAGGTTCCTTCTTCAATAGGAAACCTTTCTCATCTCTTAGAACTTGAACTTGGGTACAATCATTTGGTAGGTGAAGTTCCCGCTTCCATTGGACACCTAAAGGAGCTAAGATTCATGTTGCTTGGCTATAACAGCTTAAGTGGCAATATTCCTATTTCCTTTGCCAATTTAACCAAGCTTTCCCAGTTTAGCATCAGGTCTAATAATTTAACATCATCATCCATGTTTCTATCTGACATGAGTGGATTCCATAACTTGGTGGAGGTTGAGGTTAGTGGAAATTCCTTCTTCGGGCCTTTCCCTAAATCCTTGTTCTCGATTCCTTCGTTACAACTGGTTGATTTGGGAGGAAACCAATTCACCGGACCTATAGAGTTTCCAAATACATCTTCATCATCTAAGCTTCAAGATCTATCCCTTGCTAGTAATAGATTCCATGACCTAATCCCAGAATCCATATTTGAACTTCTCAACCTCACACGGTTAGATCTTAGCTGCAACAATTTCGCTGGGACAATCCCTAGATCTATATCAAAGCTAGTCAAACTCTCTTCTCTTGATCTTTCCAACAACAATTTGGAAGGTGAAGTACCAAGTTGGTTAGGGACATTGGGGAAGGTGAAGCTTTCTTACAATTCTTTCAACAGTTTTGAGAAATCTTCACAAGAAACATGGGTTTCTCCACAAATATATTTCCAAGAATTGCATCTGAATTCTAATTCATTCCGAGGACCATTTCCCCATTGGATATGCAAGCTTACAGGGTTAAGCTTGTTAGATATGTCCAACAATCTCTTCAACGGCTCAATTCCTCCATGTTTAAGGAATCTCACTGTTTCTATTACAGAACTAATTCTACAGAACAACAGCTTTAGTGGAATTCTTCCAGATATATTTGCTAATGCTACCGAGTTAAAACCATTCGAGGTTAGTCACAACCATCTGGAGGGAAATCTTCCTAAGTCATTGATCAATTGCAAATCTCTGGAACTTGTTAATTTGGAAAGCAACAAAATCAAGGACAAGTTTCCATCTTGGTTGGGATCTCTACCATCATTACAAGTTCTCATCCTCAAATCAAACAAGTTCTATGGGCAGTTGTATCATCGCCACATGTCCATTGGGTTTGAGAGTTTAAGTCATTGATATATCACACAATGACTTTACTGGAACTCTCCCACCTCATTATTTTTCCACTTGGAGCGCAATGACCACAATAAATGAAGGAAGTAGGGAGTACATGTTAGAGTCCATGAACGCTTCTCAAATCTATTATCGGTCTATGGAAATGGTGAATAAAGGAGTCGATATGAGATTTGAGCGAATCCGACAAGACTTCAGAGCCATTGATTTTTCTGTGAACAAAATTTATGGCAAAATCCCTGAATCCATTGGTTTCTTGAAGGAATTGCGTCTTCTTAACATGTCAGGTAACGCGTTCACAAGCGATATCCCACGAGTCTTGACAAATTTGACAAAGCTCGAGTCATTAGATCTATCATGTAACAAGCTTTCAGGTCAAATCCCTCAAGGTCTTGGTAAACTCTCCTTTCTGTCATATATGAATTTTTCCCAAAACCTTCTCCAAGGTCCAGTGCCACGGGGCACACAGTTTCAAAGGCAGAAATGTTCTTCCTTCTCGGATAATCCAAGACTCCACGGTCTCGAAGATATATGTGGAAAAAGCCATGTTCTGCATTCTACAACATCACGACTACCCAAGGAACTGTCACAGCCGGAAGAACAAATGTTCAGTTGGGTAGCAGCTGCAATGGCCTATGGACCTGGTGTATTCAGCGGATTGGTGATCGGACATATCTTCACTTCACACCATCATGAATGGTTCATCGAAAAATTTGGTCGAAGAAAACACAGAGTCGCCACAAGTGCTCGTTAAGCTCATCTCTTGCTGTCTCTTTAATAAGCATTTGTGATTGTAACGTCTTGTTCGTATTTGTACTGAATTGGCCACGTGTTTGTAATTTTCTACTTACAATTGCTTTGTAACAACCGTCTTTCGTGGTATTGATATATCTTGGCTTGAAAATGTGTACGTTGTTTTGCTATAAAATATAGATTCTCTGATTTCTTAAGAGTTACGATCATGGCTATACAAATAGTGACAGTCATGATTCATGACATATATTAATTTTTAGGGTAACATGTCCATATGTAAATGGAAACTCTATAGATCAAAGACCATTGCTAAAGAAACTTCCAATTTTTGTATAAAGTGACATGTTGAGAATCTTATTATATAAAGTAGAGTTTGTCAAAATTGTAACTCACGGGATTGTGACATGTGTCTATTATCGATCGAGATGATGACATACGTTAAAATACATTATTTAAAATTAAGCAATTAGAAAAATCAAAATATAATTATGTTACACAAATAAAATAAAGACAGATTAACATTTTTCTTATTGTTTCATTAACATATTTTTAAAAGCCAAACCAAATTTTATATAAGTAGTTAAAAAAAAAGCAAAATATAAATACCATTATGTTAAACAAAAAAAATGTTACATCACAAAATGAAACTTTATATATAAAAGCAAAATAAATGTTAAACCATAAATTATTTTAAAAAGAAAAGTAAACATACGTTCAACTTTCCAAAAATATTATTACTTTAGAAAAGGAAAATTCAAAAACTATATACAGTAAAAACTCTATAAAGTAATAAATTTTGGTGGTATAGATAAATAATGTTTATATATAAAGTATTAAATTTTGTTATTACTTTATAAATAATTTTTAAAATAAATTAAAAAATAATTAATTCATAAATTCATAAGAAAACACAACTTAACCAATAATAAAATAAACTACTAAATATAAATGGTTAAAAAAACAAAAAAATAAATTAATTCTACTAAAAATTGAAAATATAATATATTTTGAAACAATTTGTTTATTGTAAAACATCACTTACTATAAAATGAAAAACATATATGACAGTTATTATTTTATGATATTAATGGGACCATATATTTGTATAAAAGTTTTGAAAAAATTATTATCTTATCATCTTATCAATTTGTGTTAAATTTTACACCGACCCGACTCGGGACCGGCAAAATTTATTATTTTATCGAGTTTATTACTTTATCGAGTATTACTTTATAGAGTTTTTACTGTAATAACACACACTTCCCACAATTTAACGTACACCCTAAATCCTTAGTTTTCTTTGCAACTCATGAATACCATCGTCCCACAAATCAGTCAAAACTATTTAATTTTCGAAATTGTGATTAATGTCGAACTATTTTATGAATTCTTCGAAAGTGGGATGTTAGAAATTATTTTCATAATATTTTGTTAATGTATGTAATTGTATTTTCTGAAATTCATGTTATAATGTAAAAATTAGAGTTTAAATTTTTCCTAACTGTATCTTTATTTAAAAATTACAAATTTGTAAGGAAATTCATTTATAGAATAAATTTAAAAAAAAAAATTGATGTTTATTTATAAAATAGATTCAGTTTCAAAGTATATAAGATTTCGAATATTATTTAAAACCTAATCATTCATTTAATTTTTTGAAGATTTAAACTCATTATTGATTATCTTACTCACGGTTAACAAAATAATTTATTACTATATTAACGGGGTTTTAATTTAGAATATAATTATACATGTATAACTATACAAATGATCAATTTTAATATTTAATACCCGCATAATATGCGGTTCCTAATCTAGTCATATCAATAAAAGAGAAGTCAAAAATCCTATGTGTCATCCTCTCCTTAATTTTAGGAATAATTTTTTTAAATTTAATTCCCATTTGATTTATAGCAAATGTAATTAATTTGAACTTATAATCCGTCCGGCCTGTTATTTAATCCATTAGGCTCACTCGTAAAACCCTAGGTCATCTTATGGTTTTCCTATAAATAGTTTAATCCTAGGTTGTATGTTTAATCCAAAGTTAGTTGTCGCTCTATTTTTAATAATTTTTAGGGTTCTTATCATTCTTATATTGTAATCTAATTGTTTTCTCTTTTGAAGGTTTGATAATCCTAATCCGTATTTGAGGTTAGTTTTATCATCTCATTGATTTTGTTTGTGTATTCCTTTGTTGGTATTGTTCTTATATTGTACCATAATTGTTAAAGTTAATAACGTTCCCACACTGTTTTTCATCTCCTTGATTTCATTTTTTTTTATCGTTTTAATGTATTCCTTTATATATCATATTATTTGTTTCTTCTTCCTATTTTTTGTAGGTTTTCTTATTCTGTGTTTTCTTAGTAACTAGATTAGGACCCGCATAATATGCGGGTATTAGATATTGAAATTGATTATCTATATAGATTTTAATAGTTATATTCTAAATTAAAACCCGTATAAGTACATTCTAAATTGAAACCCGCATAAATTGTATTTTAAACTGAAACCTTTATAATTATTAGTTTATTTATCAATATATTACATTTTGTTAACCACAAGATAGAAAATAAAAATTAATTCAAATCACCCATAAAAATGCGTTTGATACACAATGTTCACACATGGGCCCGCGTTATATATGACTGGCATATTCTAAATATATCTATGCATGCTTCTTCTAAATATAAATATATATAATTTAGTAACTTATTTGACAATTTAGTTACCTATTTGTCTTTTTCAATTGCATAAATCATTTTTAATGAATTTTCTAGTTGCATAAATTTTTTTTTTTTCAAAAATGGTTATTTTTACAATTTTCAATTGCATAAATAATTTATAAAGTGACATTTTTCTTATTTATCTTTTCTTTTGACTTTTTATTTTTCTTTTAAACTATATTATAAATTAATTTGAAAAGTAAATCATGTAGATAAGGAAAATTTATATTTTGCATTTGACTATTTCTTCTTACCTTTTTGTTTATTAGTTTCCATTTTTTTAAACCAATATTTTTTTCTTTTAATATAGGAAATTTTATATTAGTTATATTAGCACATGTCATGATCGCTTGATTATAAATTACACGTGGCAAGATCTCGTGAGTTACAATTTTACAAACTCTCGTTTATATAATAAGATGATTATTAATGGTTTCTTTGTTGTTCGTTTTATGCAGATTTATAGGTGTATTGAAACGACCCGACCCGTTTTTTTTTTTAAACACATTAACCCTTGGTCTCGGACTAGCATTCCCATAAATGCTATCCTCAACAACCAAGCAACAACAAACAGACAACCAGCGGATAACAATAATAAACCAAGCATTTCATTCCATTAATCTAAACCAGTTCAACATAAATTCCACGAAAACCAACAACCTAACCAGGTTCTAAAACAGAAATGGAAAAACATCAACAACACACAGCACAAAACCGAGACCCTAGATCATCTCCCTCTTCGTTGCCATGATTCCACGATCACAATTTGCCTTTACCTGCATCACATGGAGAAAAGAGATGCGTGAGTATTATCACAAATACCCAGTGAGACGGTCCTCCCATCTACGACTGCGCACACAGACGCGATGGATCCGCTCAGGCAAACACGCATCAAACAATCACACAAAACACAACAACGGCTCAACCACAGCCCAAACAAGCGGCCTGTCGATCGACACTACCACTAGGTGTCGATCGACAGCCCTGTTCACACCTGTCGATCGACACACCCTCGGTCGACAGCTCCACAGGACTCTGTCGATCGACACAACCACTAGGTGTCGATCGACAGCTCCACAGGACCCTGTCGATCGACACAACCACTAGGTGTCGATCGACAGCTCCTTGATTCACCTGTCGATCGACATAACCTCTAGGTGTCGATCGACAGCTCTCGTGTGACCCTGTCGATCGACACACCCAAGGGCTGTCGATCGACAGGTCGTCGCAGATTCATGGGAAATCGATCATTATCCTCTCGGATCGATTCCTCCTCTGCGTTAACACGAAACCTGCACGCATAAACACAATCCAAACAATCCACACGCAATCCACAGACAGATTCAACACAAACAAGTTCAAATCACAAGTTTTAACCTACCACCAAACAACCCTAACGAATCCACCGGCCCAGAAGCCATGGTCACGCACTCACCTTAGATTTTCGGATAGAATTTGTTGGATACTGAGGCTAGAAACGAATCCACGACAATCTCCACAAGAAACTACTCCAAATCTCTCAAGAACGAAACCCTAATTCTCAAAAACTCACAGGAAACAGAGAACTCATCTCAAACTCTGTCTGCTGCGTTTTTGGGACTTAATTCGCTCAAATGCGGCAAAAAAGCCTTAAATACGAAGCCCTAAGGTTTACCCAAACCGGCCCGGTCCAATTGAACGACTTAAATCGAACCAGAAAACCAGCCAATTCGAGCACATGTCGATCGACAATCACTAGGTATGTCGATCGACAGCCCTTAAGAGCCCTGTCGATCGACAGACCCCAAGTGTGTCGATCGACAGCCCCTCCATTTTACCAAAAAAATGGTTTACGGGCGTCACAATTCTCCCCCACCAAAACTGGATTCGTCCTCGAATCCTCTAACACTACTCAACAATCTACCCTGGCCTAACCCGCCAGCAACACCGGAGACTACATCTCCCAGACCCTCTCGAGGTTCACATCCGTCCTATGCACATAGACCCGTCTCAGACATTGATTGCCCATAGCTCATAACTCATAGCCACCATCTAGCCTTCGGGATCGTCACCCCTCAGCTCTAGGTGTCTAGTATCAACCCACCTCAGTCCGCGCAGTCCTGACGGTGTTCGATACTCAATCATCTCCACACACCTCAATCCATCAAGACACACAGTCTATCAAGCTCTCGGCATGCAGAGATCTGCCAGAGGTCGCAACCTCCCAAACTATCCCCATACCCTCACGATCTCAGTCCGCGCAGTCCTGACGAACGATCGGTATGCGGGGAACCCACTGTCCCCCGGAGAGACGCATCTCTCAAGATCTGCCGGAGACTAATCTCCAAGAAAGACCGATGTCTAACTCTGAGCTATGCAATCAATTCCTAACGTCTATAATGCACCTCTGACCGGAACTACCTCCTAAGGTCTCACATGATATTCCCCTCCCGGAATACCATCACAACTGTGATCAGCACAGATCACCCGGACCATCCCTCACCTCGGATGTCCCCGCAGAGTCTCCCCGGAACTAGACAGTTCTAACTACCGTAAAACTTCTATTCCGAGACTCTCACACACACACACACACAAACCGTTAGAGTCCCCACCGAAACTGGCAAGTTCTATCCGCAATAAAACTTCCATTCCGAGGTTCTCTAACCACAAACACATGACTCTCAAGTCAAACACATAAGAACAACACTTTCTTATTCACTGGAAAAAAGTCATAATCATTACAACTTAATGAAAATACAAAAATCCACAACCAAAAACTTCACCACACACGGTGATCACAACACACAAGCTGAAACTGGAAACCACAAAGAAAACGAATTCACTCCTCCGCTTGTTCTCGAACCACTTCTTGAACTTCGTTTTCATCTTTGCCTCTGGTACCCAAGTCTCCTCCTGAATACCGCTACAGTCCCACAAGACTCTCAGCAACGGCACTCTCTTCCGGCGTAGAACCTTGATACTTCTCTCAAGAATCCTAACCGGCCTCATCCCAACAGTCAGATTTGGCTGAAGATCTGCAGGAATCGTCACTGCTACCTCCTCAGAAGCATGCAAGCATCTCCTGAGTTTCGAAACGTGAAACACATCATGGAATTTCTCCATAATCGGAGGCAGCTCCAACCGATAAGCAACTGGTCCCACACGTTCCACAACCCGGAACGGACCCATGTACCTCGTACTCAGCTTATCCTCGGATATGGACCTGTTTAGACCCCGCATCATCGCCATCTTGAGATACACTCGATCTCCGATTGCAACCTCCAACTCTTTCCTTCTCCTATCGGCATAACTCTTCTGCCGATCCTGAGCTTCTTTCATGTTCAGCTTCACAACTCGGATCTTCTCCGTCGTCTCCTGAACAAAATCAGCCCCAAAGATGCTCCCCTCCCCCACTTAGGTAAAACATAGCGGAGTACGACATGGCCTCCCATACAACGCCTCAAAAGGAGCCATTCCAATACTCGCCTGAAAACTGTTGTTATATGCGAACTCCACCAATCTCAAGTGATCCGCCCAACGACCACCCCAATCTAGCACACACATCCTCAACAGATCTTCCAGTGTCTGAATCGCCCTTTCGGACTGCCCATCCGTCTGCGGATGATTAGCAGTACCCATGTGCACCTTAGTGCCCATCTCAGCCTGACACGCTCTCCAGAACACTGAAGCAAACCTCAGATCTCTATCCGACACAATACTTGCTGGCACTCCATGCAACTTCACAATCTCCTTCACATACTTCTTAGCCAAGACCTCAGCTCCGTCTGTCTTCTTTAAGGCCAGAAAATGTGCGGACTTAGTCAGTCGATCCACAATCACCCAAATCGCATCATAGGTCCGAGAAACCGGCAACCCTACCACGAAATCCATAGTGATCATGTCCCACTTCCACTCTGGAATAGGTAAACTCTGTACTAAGCCACTAGGAACCTGATGCTCAGCCTTCACCAGCTGACACACATTGCAAGCTGCAACCCAATCTTCCACATCTCTCTTCATCCCGACCCAAAGATAATACCGTTTCAGATCCCGATACATCTTAGTCGCTCCTGGATGAATCGAAAACTTACTCGCATGAGCTTCTCTCAGAATTTCCTGCCTCAAGTCCTCATCCTTAGGAACACAGACTCGTCCATGCACTAAGATAGTCCCATTGGCAGAAACCTGATATTCGGAACCAGTAGCCTTGGAGAGATCGAACAACACCGGATCCTTCTCCTGAGCTACTCGGATCCTGCTCAATAGATCCGCTTGATCCGCCGCCGCTAAACCCAACGGTTCCTCTGAAGTAACACACAACTTCAGAGTACTAAGCATGCTCACCAAATTCTCCACATCCCGCTCCTGAGGTGAATCATACCTCCTCCGCCTAAGAGCATCCGCCCCTAGCTAAGTTCACCGCGACGGTAAACTAAAGGAAAACTCAATCCGCTACAACTTCTCCCATCACTTCCGCCTCCTAAACCAAAGACCACCGAAAAGGAACCTACTCCCCTAACCACTTGGTCATGGAATGAGCAGTACTCTTAAGGCCTTTTGATGCAACACCTGAAATAACCTGCCAACCTGAGAACTACTACACTTAGTCTCATTCTTTGGTCTAGGCAAAATCTCAGCTCGATTGCATCTTAACTGGATCCACAGAAACTCCTCTGCAGAAACAGTAAGACCCTGAAAACCCATTCCCACTTGTCAGAAACCACACTTGCTCAACTTCGCAAACAGCTTCTGTTCCCGCAACTTCTCCAGAACCCTCCTCAAATACACCTCATGTTCCTCCAGACTCTTCGAATACACCAAGATGACATCGATAAAGTTAATCACGAACTCATTCAGATACCACTGAAAGGCTTCGCTCATCAACCTCATAAATGCAGCTGGTGCACTCGTCAACCCGACAAGCACCTTTACTAACTCCACCCTACTCATGACTCGTCAAGAAAGCCGTTTTCCTGACAACCACCTCATCAATAGAATCTGGTGTTAACCGGATGCCAAGTCATCCTTGAAGAACCAAGTAGCCCCTCACAATTGATCCAACAACTTATCAATTCTCGGAAGACGAAATTGTTCCTCATAATGACTCGGTTAAGTCCTCGATAATCGAAGCACAACCGGAAACTACCACAATTCCTCATCACCAACATCACCGATTCTTCTAACTCTGCTGGAGCCATCCTGTAAGGTGCCTTAGATAACGGCGTCGTCCCAAGCTCTAACTCAATTGTGCGAGATTCCGACCGCGATGACGGCAATCCCCGCAGCGACCGAAAGACATCCTCACGTTCCTGGACAACCCGAATATCCCTCACTGCAACCTCACCTACAGACTCCGCCAGCAAAATAGTCTCCGAGTAAGTCTCGCAACCTCTCAGTCATAGCCTCAGCCTGCACCCAAGAGATCCCGAGACTCTCAGAAGTTGGTTTCACTCCCTGACAAACCAACCTTCTCCTACTACGCTCAAACACAACACGACTCCGGTGACACTCCAGATGAACTTGTACTGATCAAGCCAATCCATACACAGGATGCAATCATACAGTTCAACTAGACTGTACACCAAGTCCGCTGTCATCCACTTACCAGTCACTAGAAACTCCATGCCTCTCGCCCGACCATGAGTAACTAGAAACTTCCCTTCCGCAACCATTACCGGTCCAACCCGCTCACCAGCGCCACTCCGAAGAGATGAAGCAATCATGCTCCAGAATCGAACATCCAGTGGAATTCACCACTGCCCACTACAAAGGTCTCCACACAATTCCCATGTGCTAAGAAACCTAACAAGCTCGCCAACTATGACCCATGCTTCCACACCCGAAGCATCCTCGACCACTCCAACTCCACCCGGAAGTATCCTCCCACTTCCCTTATATCCCTGCGCAAGCTTGCCGCCATGCCAGGTATCACCTGCTGAGGCTTAACAGACTGAACAGCTGGGCTAACTACCACAGCCTGCTCTCTCGAGTCTCGACAATGCCTCCAGCAGTCTTAAACAACTATGCTCTCACAACATACTTAGACACTCTGCACCGTGTCCTCCTTAAATCGAGGTCTTCTCAAGAACCTCTTATCCCGGGCCTCCTCGCCCTCCATGCTCCTACCAGCATGAACCAGCCCCAAACCATGAGCCGATAAACTCCAAAACATACTCACGAACTGATCTTCCTCACAGATCGAGTTCCAAACACCTCGTCTCTAAACGATCCGCAGCCTCTCGAGGAAAGAACTTGGCATCACACTCTGCCCACAAGTCCGCCCAGGCCAACACTGCCTGAACCTTCCTAGCTGCAACACACCACTCGCAAAGAATCCTATACCAATCCTCTGCACATGTTCCCTTATCCGCAGATAAGACGGAACCCTACCAACAACCGCAGCCCTCCGCCGCACCTCTGCCACTCGTGGCATCACCGGAGCCTAGCTGGCACCGCACTCGGTAACCGCTCCCACAACTGCTGAAGCCAATCCACCAGACGATCATCTTGACCCTGAGCCCACCCGCGGGTGCACCCGCACTACCAACCTCACGAGGACCCACACCGGCCCCCGGCAGCCAACCTAGGACCACACTGCCCCCACCAGCCCTCACACTGGCGCTCACACTTGGCTGCACGATGGCAGCCTAAATGGCGCTCAAGCCGTCATGAAGCGTCTACGGATCACTCTCAGCCACTTGCGCAACACTCTGAGCCGCCCTCCTGGCCAACTCCCTCACTAGTGCCCGCCACAACACCTACTGCAACAGATCTGTCAGCCGATCAACTCGTCACCTAGACTCCTCCTGCGGGCGCACCCGAACAGCGAGCGAATCCAGCACTAGCTCAAGTACCAGCCCTGGCCCAACAGCCCTCACACCGGCTCTCACACAGGCACTCCCACTGGCACTCGCACTAATACTCAGACCCTCTTGATACGTCTACGGATCTGTCACAGTCTCAACGTGGAACCCTGAGCCGCATCCCAGCCGACTCACTCACTGGTCCCCGACCACAATCCTGACCTCCACAGCTACCCTGGCCCCCACGACCACATTCTCTAGTACCTCTAGCTAACACCATGCACTACTACAGTACAGAAGCTAAGCACTAAAGAATAACAATAAAACACACTTACCGTGGAATCTCTTTGAAGGCTCGAAGGAAGATGATCTAGAACCCCCAAACTCACAGAATTGTCAATTTAACCAAATTACAATCCTAGCAGTTCTAGCCCGTCCTAAAACCCTAAGGGCTCTGATACCAAACTGAAACGACCCGACCCGTTTTTTTTTTTAAACACATTAACCCTTGGTCTCGGACTAGCATTCCCATAAATGCTATCCTCAACAACCAAGCAACAACAAACAGACAACCAGCGGATAACAATAATAAACCAAGCATTTCATTCCATTAATCTAAACCAGTTCAACACAAATTCCACGAAAACCAACAACCTAACCAGGTTCTAAAACAGAAATGGAAAAACATCAACAACACACAGCACAAAACCGAGACCCTAGATCATCTCCCTCTTCGTTGCCATGATTCCACGATCACAATTTGCCTTTACCTGCATCACATGGAGAAAAGAGATGCGTGAGTATTATCACAAATACCCAGTGAGACGGTCCTCCCATCTACGACTGCGCACACAGACGCGATGGATCCGCTCAGGCAAACACGCATCAAACAATCACACAAAACACAACAACGGCTCAACCACAGCCCAAACAAGCGGCCTGTCGATCGACACTACCACTAGGTGTCGATCGACAGCCCTGTTCACACCTGTCGATCGACACACCCTCGGTCGACAGCTCCACAGGACTCTGTCGATCGACACAACCACTAGGTGTCGATCGACAGCTCCACAGGACCCTGTCGATCGACACAACCACTAGGTGTCGATCGACAGCTCCTTGATTCACCTGTCGATCGACACAACCTCTAGGTGTCGATCGACAGCTCTCGTGTGACCCTGTCGATCGACACACCCAAGGGCTGTCGATCGACAGGTCGTCGCAGATTCATGGGAAATCGATCATTATCCTCTCGGATCGATTCCTCCTCTGCGTTAACACGAAACCTGCACGCATAAACACAATCCAAACAATCCACACGCAATCCACAGACAGATTCAACACAAACAAGTTCAAATCACAAGTTTTAACCTACCACCAAACAACCCTAACGAATCCACCGGCCCAGAAGCCATGGTCACGCACTCACCTTAGATTTTCGGATAGAATTTGTTGGATACTGAGGCTAGAAACGAATCCACGACAATCTCCACAAGAAACTACTCAAAATCTCTCAGGAACGAAACCCTAATTCTCAAAAACTCACAGGAAACAGAGAACTCCTCTCAAACTCTGTCTGCTGCGTTTTTGGGACTTGGTTCGCTCAAATGCGGCCAAAAAGCCTTAAATACGAAGCCCTAAGGTTTACCCAAACCGACCCGGTCCAATTGAACGACTTAAATCGAACCAGAAAACCAGCCAATTCGAGCACATGTCGATCGACAATCACTAGGTATGTCGATCGACAGCCCTTAAGAGCCCTGTCGATCGACAGACCACAAGTGTGTCGATCGACAGCCCCTCCATTTTACCAAAAAAATGGTTTACGGGCGTCACATGTATAGTTTAGATGGTTTGAAATTAGGTATATTTCTTACCTGTTTTTCTAATATGATGTGCTTCCTTTTCATTAAGTTAGATATTTTGATGTTTTCTGATCTATATTATATTCTAATCCCATCGGTGTTTTTATTTTTTGTATGTTTTCTTATTCTTTGTGTGTTGCTTACTAACGATTGTTAGTGGTTTCTACAGGTTTATAGGTATATAATTTAGAGTTGCTCTTGCTTTAAACTTTTTTAATATCCTTAATTTTCGTCTTCATTGTTTATGATTGTTATTCCTATTTTTATTATTGTGATCTACATGGTAATGTTAATCTTCTTTTCTTTCTTCTGTTTTAGTTTCTTTATTTTCGTATTCTTTTTGTTATATATCGACTAATCTATTATGTTTCTTCCTCTTTATAAGCGAAAACAAAAACAACAAGAGTTGTAGAGTTATTTTCTTTTGTTAGAATTAATAGTGTAAAGTTATTATCTTTTGTCCAAGAGAATATGATCCCTTTGTTAAATATTGCTTTCTTGATTTGTCTCTTCGAGGGACATGTTGGTTCACTAAATGGTTCATATCTTCTATATACATCGCAAATTTTATTATCTATTATTATCTCCATTTTAACTTTCGTTTCTCTTGCCTTAGCATGTCACTTCCGCTTGATATCTTCTTTTTTACTGCATGTATGTCTATTTGGTCTTTGTTATCATACAGATCCATGTGTTGGTTTGATTTCATTTAGTTATCATATTTTTCTTATAACTATTTTCTTCTTTGTGTTTTGATTCAAGTAGGAGTTCTTCTCAAGGTTCTTTGGAGATGTTATGCACTATTCCGGAATCACCGCTGATGATATTTTCTGTCCCCAAGGAGTACATCTAGCACATGCTTTAACACGGGATTTTGATATGCACTACTATTTTTTTTTTTTTAACGTGGCTAATCATTTTGTGATTGACCTCATATAATGATGCTTTATACTGGATGGAGATTAAATGAACCGTGGTATAGCCATGAAGCTTTCCACGTTGTCAAAGTGAATTGGGTACATGATATTGGTTGTGTTCCAAGTATATAGACTCTTTTCTCTTGGTAATGACGTATTTCTTCACTGTATCTAGATGTATTTTTTTATATATGGATTTGTCTAATGTGATTGTTATCTCATGTGTAGATTTTCCTTGTGAGGATGTGTATGTTGTCACAACAATGAATGTTGGGGATGAATCTCTTTGATAAATGTAAACTGGTGATGAAACTCTTCGATTTATCACCCAGGGCGTTTGGAACTTTGGATTTATGTCATGGGAGTCGTTGGTTGCATTAGATGTATTTGATCGTTGGAGTCTTTGGAGAGCTAATTTTTTAGAGAGCTATTTAATGTTTAGATTGGTATAAAGTTTGAGTTTACATTAGTTTAAATTTTGGTCACCTTATAATATATTTTATGTTTAGTGGGTGGTTTTATTGTACACGTTTTTATGATCGTTTTGTCTAGGGGAATTGCAATACTGTCACTTTTGAATTACCAGTTTGCAAGTTTGCCACGTCCAAAAGTGGTTTCACAAGAGTGCCACAATTTTTTGTTTAAAGGACAAAAATACCCTTAAAAACAAAAGGTCCTTCTAAACAAGTTGTTTTCTGTTTTTTTTTTCTTTCTCCCTCTCTCTTATCTTTATTTCTCTCTCTCTCTCTTTTCTTTCTTCTGTCTCTCCAACAATGAATATTCTTTCTCTTCAACAATGAATATCTTTTTTTTTTCTTCTATGAAACTCAAAAAGGCAAAACAAATTCGAAATCTCTCTCTCTCTCTCAAATAGATCTAGATCTAGATCCAACTTTGTTGAAAATTTGGTTCTATTTGATTTGTGTCTCTTTCTCAATGAGGTTGAAAAAGGCAAAATAATCCAGATCTACATCCGATTTTGTAACTTTTTGTTGTAAATATGAGTTTATTTGATTTATATCTCTTTCTCTATGAGGTTGAAGAAGATAAAACAAATATGAATATATCTCTCTCTCATTAGATCCAGATCTAGATCTGGATTTTGTCATTTTTGTTGTAAATTTGGTTTTATTTGATTTGTGTTGAAAATCTGCGTTTTTGATTCGATTTTGGTAGAAATTAGGGTTCTAAATCTGATTTTTTAATTATTTCTGGGTTTTTACATTTTTTTTTGTCACTGGTCCTTATAAATTATTATAAGGTTTATAAACCTATTTGTATGGTTATAAACATTTTGTATGGTTTATAAGCATTTTGTAAGGTTTATAGACGTTTTGTACAGTTTATAAGGTTTATAAACCTAGCACATTAGATCCAAATCTAGATCCGGATTTTGTGACTTTTTGTTGTAAATTTGGTTTGATTTAATTTGTGTTGAAAATCTGCGTTTTTGATTCGATTTTGGTAAAAATTAGGATTATAGATTTGATTTTTGATTATTTCTAGGTTTTTACGTTTTTTTTGTCACTGGTGATTATAAGCATTTTGTATGGTTTATAAGCTTTATAAACATGCTAGGTTTATAAACCTATTTGTATGGTTTATAAACGTTTTGTACAGTTTATAAGGTTTATAAACATGCTAGGTTTATAAGCATATTTGTATGGTTTATAAGCATTTTGTCTGGTTTATAAGCATTTTCTAAGGTTTATAAACGCTTTGTACAGTTTATAAGCGTTTTAAAAGAAATCTGTAATATGGTTTTAAAAGTTTTACAATGTCAATAAAAACCCTAAACTCTAATCCTACCCCAAAAACTATACCCTAAGTTAAAATAGCTAACCCAACCCAAAGTATCTAAAAACGTTTTTGTGTTTGCGTTTGGATTTGCATATGTACTTTTTTTTTTAAATATTCTTTTTTTCTTTTCAAATCCAGGAGATAAAAAAGAAGTCTACAAGATCCAATTTCATATTCATGTTTTTTTACCATCAATTTATTCGAGAATTTTCATAAAGAGGAAGATGAAATTTGGTTTAGTATGAGAGAGCAAGAGAAAATAAATCTGATAGAAAGAGGAAAGAGAAAAAAAATTCATATGGAGAGAGAAAGAGAAAGAAAAAAGAAATATGGTAGAAAGAGAGAGGAAAGAGAAAGGAAAAAAAAAGGAAAAAAAAAATGACACATAAGAGAGAGCAAAGAAAGGAATAAGAAAAAAGAAAATCTGACACGTGGAAAGAGAAATAGAGAAAAAAACAAAAATCTGACCGAATAATCATTAAGGGTATTTTGGGAACATTAAAAAAAGGTTGTGGCATTCTGTGAAAGTGCTTTCACCCGTGGCATTTTTGCTATGTGGCATGTTGAAAGTGGCAATTCTCAAAATTTCTCTTTTGTCTATCGAATATTATGTATTTTATGCTTTGTTGTTGCTGGATTATTATGATATGTAATCAAATATTTATATGATCGTTTCGTCTACACATCAAATCTTTCTTATATTACTCTTAAGATTTATGTGATGTCGATCTCACTAAATAAAAATATTTAGATTGAGTAATCTTTTGTCTACCACCCACTTAATTGTGTTAAGATTTCCAAGTAATAATATGATATTCAGTGGATTTTGATTATTCCTAAATTATCGCATATCTTATTATATAAAGTAGAGTTTGTCAAAATTGTAACTCACGAGATCTTGCCACGTGTCTAATATCGATCGAGATGATGACATGTGTTAAAAGAAAAAAAACGGAAAACTAACAAAAAAGACTGTTAAATAATTAAGTAAATAGTAAAAAGAAAAAATTGTAATAGTTTAACTTAATTAGAAAAAAGAAAATAGAAAACTAACAAATAAATTGTTAAGTGACTAACTAAATAATGAAAAGGAAAATTCTAATAGTTCACACAAATTAGAATTCTTTTTACAATAGTCTAAAATAATTAGGAAATAAAATATCTTATTATATAAAGTAGAGTTTGTCAAAATTGTAACTCACGAGATCTTGCCACGTGTCTAATATCGATCGAGATGATGACATGTGTTAAAAGAACAAAAACGGAAAACTAACAAAAAAGACTGTTAAATAATTAAGTAAATAGTAAAAAGAAAAAATTGTAATAGTTTAACTTAATTAGAAAAAAGAAAATAGAAAACTAACAAATAAATTGTTAAGTGACTAACTAAATAATGAAAAGGAAAATTCTAATAGTTCACACAAATTAGAATTCTTTTTACAATAGTCTAAAATAATTAGGAAATAAAATAAAATTTATAATCCAAACTACATGTATAAAAAATTAAGAAAGAAATCGAGAAGATATATAAGTGGCAAAAAAAAATGAAAGTATAAAACGAATAGTTGGTAAAAACATTAACCTAAAAAGATTATAAGAAATAAATAACAAAAATTATAGAGAAAATAAAAAATCTTATTATATAAAGGAGATGTGATTTGAACTAATTTATATTTTCTATCTTGCGGTTAACAAATTCAATTTATGATAAATAAATTGATAATTATACGGAGTTCAACTTAAAATACGATTATACGGGTTTCAATTTAGAATTTACTTATATGTGTTTTGATGTAGAATATGATTAAAAGAATCATAACTATATAAATAATCAAATTTAATATCTAATACCCGCATATTATGCGGGTCCTAATCTAGTATGATATATATACTTAAGAATTTAATCTTCTTAATGTATTATGTTATATAATAACATCACTAACAAATCTTATTTTTTTTATGGTTTGTGTTATGTGTAGGAGTTCACTTCTTCAACAAGATTTGGTCATGTTATACAATGTTGGATTACTGTATTACTTTGGGCTGTATCCCGTCTCATATCAAAGTTTTTTTTAAAACAATGCATCTCATGTCAATGTTGGATTACTGTATTACTATGAGCCGTATCCCATCTCATGTCGAAGTTTTTTTTTAAAAAATGCATCTCATTTCAAAGTTTACCATCCAACTAGGTTTTTCATTTATTTGTTTGATGATAGTGTTTTGCCACTTTTTGTTATTGGTCATGCGAGTTAACAGTTTACGGAGACTCTACCCTTTCCAAAGTGTTTGTTTTTGATTCGTAGTGTTTCTAGAATCTGAATAATCATTGGATCTCTTTTTTTGAGTTTTGTTTTTACGTTTGTAGAAGAAACATAATTTTTTTGGCTAAGATGTGAATATTATTTTGATGGGTTTGGTTTTGGTATGTTTTGGTTTTGTTTGTGTCTATACATTTACTTATGAAGTGGTGAATCAATGCACAACGATTTTGTTTTTCTTTTAACGTGGCTAATCATTTTGTGATTGACATCAAATAATGATGCTTTATATGGGATGTAGATTAAATGAACCGTGGTATAGCCATGAAGCTTTCCACGTTGTCATAGTGAATTGGAGTTAGAAATTTGCAACATTAGTCTAGCACTATAAATTATAACATTCGCAGCTAGCTCGATTGTTGCGACTTGCGAAGTTTAAAGTTTTCAACAATAGTTAGCGCACGCTTCAGAGACAAACTATGCACCTTCTTCCAAACGAAAATAAAAAGTTCTACTTACTCAACCACGTCATTTGAATAGTCAATTTTTTTTTTAGAAATTGAATTTAAACTTGGTAGGTGAACTTTCATGTTTCCTTTCAACTATTTTAGACTCTTGGAAAAGTATATTATTTATTTTATTAAAAAACTTTTAGAATATTTTGTTGAATTCGGAAGGATGGCTCTGGTGAGGTTTTAACACTTTCACAGTTCCATTCATAGTCTCCAGAAACTCTCTCTCTCTCTTGTGGTTTTTATGGTACTAGCTGATGAAGAAGAATCACGTTGATATGATTTAGAGCAATCGATCGACCAAGATGAAACAATACAAGTTGGTCTAGCAAATGGTTAAGTTCCAATGGCACACAAGAACACTCTACTTCGTTAGAAAGAAGCGGCCACCATACTTTGGAAGTTTAAAAAAAAGTTAAAAAAGAAAGTGATTTACAAGGAAATATTGTTTAGCAAAAAAAAAATGCAAGTAAATATGCTCTTTTCTATAAATCCAGAGCCAGCGGCGTTTTGTCACACATGAGACTGAATTGATGTTCTATGTTTCCTTCTGGATAATCAGGTGGAGAGACAAATAAATCTTAGTTTATGGAAGATAACTTGCATTGAAAAAATATTCAAAGATGTCTTCAATAAAAACCAAACAAAATACATGGACTTTAAATTGTAAAAAGGACATGTTTTTCCACTTAAAAAAAAAACTTTTTTAGGCATCCACCAAATTTAACTGTCAGTCATTTCTTTCTCTTCAAAAGAGACATCTTCGTCTTTGTCAAGAACACCTTTTCTCCAACTAGTATGTCTTGAAACTCTTGCACTATTGAATACCAAAAAGTTTCTATGTAATACACTTTAAGCTCATTAATATGAGGAAAGTTGAATTCTTTTTCATGGTTTATAGAGGGGTTGAAAAACACTTTTGAGTGATTTATATATCCCTATGATACACACGACCATCTATTTTGCATGTCCGTTTGCTTTCATAATTTGGTCTAAAACTGGCTCTTCTCTCATACATTTTTTTTCCTTTTGGTATCAGAAAAATATGTCACTAATAAAAAAACCCAATCAACTAACTATATAACACTTATAAAATACTCCTATAGTTTTGTATTTAAGATTTACTCGAAAGCAAAATGGGGAGATAGAGTATGAATAACCCAGCAAACCAATTTTTGAAAAATATTTCTTGGTTTGTGAATGAATTTTATTAATCCGTTTATTGAAGGCCGGTTTTGAAAGTGGAAAGATCGAAGAAGGCAAATGGGAGAAAGATGGTAAGCATAAGCCTTAGGTTACTAACTCAATTATAAATGTTTCTTCTAATTAATATTTTTTAGACACTAGAGAGAGATAACAAGGTTACGATGAGGATGAGGATGAGGATGAGAAAAATGTGAAAATTTGATTTTTGGAATGGGAACCAATCGAAGGGAGATATTGAACAAAGTCAACTCAAATTTATTAAATTTTTAGAGCATTAACTTGGAAGACAAGAAACCAAGATTAAACCTATCTATAGTAGAATAAAATGAACATGCTGATTATTTTCGAGTAAGAGCCAATGGTGAAATTGAAGGTTATTGATTTCATGTTTACGAGTAGACATTTTAACTTGGATTACACATATGCTTACTTGTGCTCTGTAAGGAGGAAGTGGATGAGGATGAAGAGTACGTTAAAGGAGAACATGAAAAGTTCGGTATTGCGATTCAATGGTGGGAAAAAGTCTACGATTAAATTAAAGCACCACAATTCTCCAATTTTGAGATCTTTTTTTTACTATATTGGAGAATCATGTGCTTTAATTTAAACAAAAAATATGATTTTTATTTCGAATAATCAATGATCGATTTCATGCTGATGTGTTAGATTTGGGAAAATGTTGGTTTCTTACATTTTGGCTGTGTTTGTGTGTCAGTAGAAGTGTAAAATACGAATTACTTGTGGATTATCTATACTATTGTATGAGAAGTTGAAAACATGGCGACTAATCTATCAGCTAATTGTGTCAATTACCATAAGAAATTTTTGCTAATTGTGTCAACTACAGTAAGAAAATAAAAATTGTTACTTTTATATACTTACAAAAAATATTTGCGTTTACGGGGATCTACAAAATATGGCATTGTGGGAGAGATCAATTGATTTTGCTGATTATATTCATGCAATTAAAACTTGCAACGTGAAATTCAAATTTAAAAGCAATGTGGAAGGCTGAAAACTGTGACGATGTGTCCATTAGAGAAACATATATCGGCAATAAAGTTTGCAAGCTTATAAGGTCCAACATGATCTCATGGGAAGTGTTCTGCATCTAAGTCAACCTAATGGTATAGAAGGTAATGTCATGATTAAAGTGGTTTTAAGGTCGGCTTTTGTTTTGTTATTTGATTGTTTGTTTTGTGATAATCTTTAGAACAAAACTGTTTGGAGGAAAAACCATTGTTCGATAATTGTAGAGAAACACGTTCGGAGACAAAGAATGTCTGGAGATATTAAAAATATTGGCAGTGGTATAGTGTGAGAACAATAGAAGAATGATGAGGACTATGAAGAAGAATAAAGAAGACGGAAACGAAAAAGACAAAGATAAAAAGATGTAAGAGCAAGATTTGCAAACAAGGGTGTCATAAATTTTGATCATCCGTAATTCTAAAAAAGATACAATAATATGGCTAATAACTCTCAAGACGGTTGGAAAACTACAGAAGGTCATGGTGATCGAGAATAGTAAGATTGCCGTCCACTTTATGCATAATATAAACCCGCTTATAAAGTTTAGTTGCATAAATGAATACCGTTTACCAATTAAATAATATTTGTTTTTCTTATCCAATTTAACATGAGAATAGAACATTTATTGAATTCTAATTGTGCAAATTTACGTGGTATAAAAAGTGATATACTAAATTCTCAAAATGTTCTAAATAGTATAAAAATCTATATTTTTTCTAACCATAGCTTGCGATTAAAAATTAGTAGACCAGTCATGTTGTTCAAGAACATTAATTTTAAATGCGGTTTAGTGCTCCACCGAAAAAAGATAAAACATTATTTTATTTTATTTTAAAATTATTATTTAAATTTAGTAGATTAATATTTTTAAAATATTCTATGTACATTCAAAAATAGGAAAAAAATAAATAGAAACTCATCAATCATATTGTTCCACAAAATTACATTATGTGGAGGAGATTTTATTACTAGCATAGGAAAGTGAGCAGTTTATTTTGTGATGAATGTAAATATTTAATTTACCATCCTAAATTACTAATTTTATGATTTATGACAGAAAAAGAAAACGACGGAACTCTTTTTTTTTCTTTTCCTCTCTAGAGCTGAAGTAGTTAGTGTCAATATATTTTTTTTTCTAATTTTCTTTAATTTAAATTTTTTTTCTCAAAAAGAATATTAATGAAAGTATAAATATATAAAATGTTTTTGGTAATTAATGATAATAGATTAGAATATTGGAAAAATAGGGTAACTAAAGTATCATAAAATGGAATTGGTTAGATTCAATACAAACTCTTCTTCTTCTTCTTCTTCTTCAAATATGTGTGGTTCAGTTCTCGCAAATGCATGTAAAATATTGAATTTTTTTTATATTTTAACAAATTAAGGAATAAAATATGTTAGTATAATCTCTCACAATACATAGACTTTAAACCCTAGAATCCTAGCAAACATGTAAAATATGATTACGTTTAGGATTCCATATAACAACTTGCGCGGGACATCTAGGCATCTTTGTACTATAATTTATTTTATGAAAATTATGTTTTTCCCTATTTTAATAAATCCATACCACTTTCGTGTTGAAACAAAAAAACTCCATCAGACATATTTTTCATCGTACTGAAAAAAAGTTACCAAAAATTATTAGTTATAGATTTATTATCATCTAGATATTTGGTTTTGTTGAGTTATGCAAATTAAATGACTTATATTTATTTCAATATATTCATCACTAGGCATCATCTTCATTTATATTTGGTTTTTAACAATGTTCAATAATAGAAATTATGTTAAATGTAGAGGTTTTAAATAATAATAAAACAGTTTTTTTTGTTAATCATATCCCGCGCAGTTGCGCGGGTAGATACCTAGTAACTTAATAAACAACAAACACCATTTGTTACAACTAACTTAATTTAGGGAGTACTTGTGAACTAGTTTATTTAAAAACCACTTGTATCTATAAAATCAACAATAATCTAGAGAGAAAAAACACATGAGACTCTGATTTCTCCGAATTTGAAATTACCTGAGATTGTGGTAGTATAGTTAGAACCATTGGCAAGATCATCGGTTGCAATACCAAATTCCTAAGTTCAGCACAAAGAGGCGGAATTTAAGCATCACACATTTTTCCATCAAATCTAAGGTAGCATTCTTTGCAAATCACATACCAAGTCGGAGGAGCAAGATTCATTGGTTATATAGTTTTTTTGTTTTTGTTTTGTTTTAAGTCAAACATCTTATATAATATTTTAAGGTTCCCAAAATTTCAAGTTATGAGAGGTTGTCATGTGTCACCTATTCTTTTCACATTTGACTTTCCAATTTCTCTATTGAAAAATTATTTTTAAAAAAACCACTTTAACAATTAATTCAAACAATTTAATAGATAAATCAATGTTAATTAATTCCAACAAGTTACTATACATATTAGCCATTATCTTTTTTTTTCTTTTGAAACCCACAAAAAGTTATGATTCTAAATTAAATGTATTATTGCGAACTTTTATTTTTTTGGAAAATAAATATTTTATTTATTAAATCCATCTTCTTATATAATATAATAAGATTTTTCTAAACTTAGGTCATGAGAGACTGTCATGCATCATCTCTTCTTTTGATATTTGTCTTTTTTTATTTATTCATTGAAGAAAAAGAAATATGAAGTGTTTTTTATAACTCTAAAATTAATTCCAACAATTTAATAGTTAATTTTAATGTAAATTAGTTTCAACAAGTTACAATATTTAGCCGTTTTTTTTTTACTTTCTTTGATATCAATAAAAAATTATGATTCCAAATTAGACGTGTTCTTCTAAATTTTTAACGATTTGAAAAATAAATATTCTATTTATTAAACGCAAAAATATAATGTACAAGACAAATGTTTAAAACTGTGTCTTCATATAGATAGTAGTGATTTTAAAATAAAAAGTTAACAAAAAAACTTTAATAAAAAGAAGTAACATGAACAAAAACAAAAGGTTGCGAGAAAATTATGAAATGATTTAAGAACTTTTAAAACTTTAGAATGCTAATGTCTAATTAGAAAAATGTATATTTGTTTTTTCTTTAGAAGTCCTCAAAGCTTTTAACCCCAATTTGCCAATACAATTAAAATAATTTGTGGTGGACAAAGTAACGCTTTTAACCAATATTCTCTGGAAAAACTTTACTCCACCACAAATTATAAATCCAGAAAACAGAGTCATTTCAACACTGAATCGATGCTAAAGACAAAAATCACAACAAATTAATAAAGAAAGTGAGACAAAAAATACAATCAAGCTAGAATTATTCTCTTAGTACAATTCAAAGTTCTCATGAAACAATTACAAAGATGCATTCTATTTTTTTTTAGATCATATGTCTCACTAAGAAAAGCATACTATACTTTATCTAATCAATATTTTTTTTTACCGATGTGTTTGATGCAAGAAAAAAAGACGACTAATCATTTTTTAAGGAACCGTACTGAATATTGATAAAGACATACAAGTTAGGGATTTGTACCCAAAAAATTGTCTTCCATATGCTATAATTTTATTAATGAATGACTTTTTTTTTCATATGACATTATATATGTCCATTAATTTTCTACAAATGCTTAGTCTTCTAACGTATATAATTATTCACGATTATCATCAAATTTATGCAACACTAAATTATAAATTATTGTCTAATTTACAATGAATTTTTAAACCCACGCAACTCATGGGCATATCCCTAGTTGGTTATATAGTTTAACATGAGATTTCAAGGACAAAATTGGGTTTTGTTTGTATTGGCAGTCAATATATTTTGGATTAGGTCTGGGCAAACGGGTATTCGGGTCGGGTCCTATCGGGTACAGGTTCTATCGGGTCTATAAATTTTATACCCATACAGGTATCTATAAAGTTTCGGGTCGGGAACAGGTTCGAGTACAGGTTCGGGTTGTCCTTAATCTTTTAGTTCAATTGTGTTTTAAATTCTTTTTTTCTCGAAATCTACAAAAAAATAACATGTAATATGAAAAAATATTTGAACCAAAAACAACACAAAACATTTGAAATACCAAATCTAAATTTCAAACTTCTTAAAAATGTGACAAAAGATATATAGTCATAGGATAACGGGTACATGTTTGGGTTTGGGTCGGGTCCTTTCGGGTACAGGTTCTATCGGGTCTATAAATGTTATATCCATATAGATACTTATAAAGTTTTGGGTCGGATACAAGTTCGGGTTTTTCAAGCCGGGTACAGGTTTAGGTATTCGGGTGCGATTTTTATGCCCATGCCTATTTCGGATTATTAATGGGTCAATAATAATTTAAAATGAGTTGGGTTATAATGGATTAGTAGTGTTAACCATTATAAAAAGTTAACATCTCTATAATCGGCTTATGAGTTATGACTATAAAATCATGTAAATGGCTATCAATTTGGTGGGGAACGCGCAATGTGTCGTCTTTCTTGTGAGACAAGTTACGATAAGCGGAAACCAGTGTCCGTTGCCGGGGAAATTGCTCAAATGGCCTCCCCATTTGAATTTAAATCTAACTAGCCCTTACTAAATCTAAGTGGCCCTCTCTTTTTACAAACACAAATTTTCATACATTTACCCCTTTTTTACCCAATTTTCAATTAAATATTTCAATTAAATTTGTCAACAACCAGTCAATAAATTAACCCAACAACAACCAATCATATGTTTCCACATCACCCCCTCTTCTTTCTTCTTCTTATACGCTTGCTCACGGAAACGAAACAAAAAACCTAAAATAGAGAGCAATTTGTTTCCTTCTTCTTCATGAGTTTGACGTTCTCTTCTTCTATATAAGTGTTCACAACGAGATTTTAAGGTAAGATCTTCTTTAAGAGTCTTTACCCCTCTTTTAAATAGTTATTCTCAAATTAGAGGTTTGATTGTAGATATGAAATTTGTTATTTTTGTATGATAATATGGATAATAAACTTATTTTGTAAGTCTCTTAGGGTTATGACATGATTTTGGTGGTAAAATACTAGCTGAATCGTTGCGAATCAGATGTAAATCGAAATTGCAGAGGTATAACTTATACAACTAGTACTAGTAAGACATATCGGTATTACTAATATAAATGGTACTAGTAAGACTAACTAGTATTACTAAGTAAGCTAGTATTACTAACATAACTAGTATTACTGAGTAATATATAATTATTTAATAACAATATTTGTTTGTTATTCTTTTTCAGTGTACCATGTATAAAACTTGTTGCACAATCATATCTTTTAATTAATGAGAATCTTATTCAAGGGAATGTGATTACAAAAGATGGAGCTCTAGAGAAGATGAAATTCACACTTTATCCATGCGGACAACACCGAAAGAGGTGACGGATTCGGTGTTGGTTGATGGAATCATCACGAAGATGATGATAGATGAAGCTACAACGCAACTTAAGCTCAGTTACTTTTCGTTGCTATGGGATGGTACGGTACCATCATATAACTCAAATGATGATGGGATTTTTAGTTATTTAATGGAAGTGAATAGAGATGGTATAGGTGATGGTTTGATAACTCTATACACCAACGAAAATACAGAGTCCTGTGAGTTGGTAAAACATATATCATGTATCCCATAAGTGAGCTTAGATTATACCTTACTATATACGAGATTCGATTGGCTTGCCTCCGCCACACGAAAAACCGAATAGAAGAAGAGGTCAATAAAGGTACCCATCAAAGAGAGAATCTAGAGGAAGAAGACGAGGACGAGGAAGAGGATAAGCAAAGGGACTGGGATGATATATAAGTATCTTTTGAGCGGGAGCGACACCTATGGGGACGAGGAGTAGGTATTTCCGTTGTAATTATGTGACACAATTTAGAGTGTTCTTTCTGTTCGGAATAACTAGGTATGATTGGTTTAACTGCGTAACACATTTTGTGTGTTCTCCTTCTTTTACTATGTGTATAATTTTTGATTAATTTATGTAATTTATGCTTATTTATAGATGTTGGAGTACTTTATACTAGGGCACCAATGGGTACTCATGAGTATAAATAATGTATGTATACAAATATCATTTTTTCTACTAAAAGTACTTTATGTATATGGGTTATGTGTGAATACAAACCTTATTGTTACATCAAAACACCAAACATGGTGTTTTCAAACATTTATATATATAAATCTAAGTGAAATGTATTCAAATGGAATAATTTGATTAATACTACTACAAAAACATAATTTTAATACGGTATTACTAATTATACGTGAAAACAATAAAAAATATAACTATGAGCATATCAGTACTACTGAATATTAAGTATGACTATGAGGAAAATTTTAATAGTTTTAAATTTATGACGGCGCATGTGTTTAGTGTGATATAATTTTATATTTACTTTGAAAAACTAACATTACAAACAATCAGCATTACCTGAAAACGTCAATTCAACATCCAAATACCTAAAAACAACATTTTAACATCCAAGTACCTAAAAACATTCTTCTAATACTTAAAAACATTCGAAAGTCTTATAATACTTAAAGCAACAACAAAAACAATCCAGACATTCCAACCCTCACTTCATTGCCTTTTTATTGAGCTTTTTCTCATGTGCTACATTAGTTTGTCGTGTGTTATTTCTGGTCGTTTCTTCGGAGCCGGGATGACAGCTCCTCCTTCCTTCTTGTTCTGCCCCTTCCCATCAGACGTAAACGGATGTGTCTTGAACTTTGATGGTTTGCTATTCCTCTTCACCCTTGGAGTACGATTCTTATGATTTTCTTTCCTACTAACAACCTTAGATCCTTCTCATTTTCCTTTCTTATCCACATGTTCTTCCGTTTCTTCTTCTTGATCACTCTTCTTCTTCTTCTTGTTCACTACCTTCTTCTTATTCTGTCTAAGATCCTTCTCCTTTTTCTTTAGTTCAGTCACCATCTTTCAGACCATTTATACTAAGAATACCAATTATTATAAGAATACCATTTAGTTTAAGTACTAACAGTTAGACTAAGAGTACCGGTTAACATACCTTTGATGGTGAAGGAAAAGCCTCATTGCCGGACTATGGCCCCTTTCCAGACTCCTTCACTGACTTGCACACTTCATTTCTTTGCAATGCATTACTAGACGCTTCTGAAGTCCGTTTTGAAGAGTTTTTCTTCGAATTGTTCTTCGAGTTGTTCTTCTTATGTCGGCATTTTTACAATCTTACATAACCAAAACACAAGATACTCATTCAATTTCAGATTACAACACAAATCCCTAATTATTAATCAAACCCTACGTAGCCCAACAAACCCTAATCGAATGATTTCACTTTAAACTCTAGTTTCAAACGGACACTATCTAATTCATAACACATCTCCATTTGAAATCAAAATTTTAGTGCAAATCGAAACCGTATCATCTCTCAAAACCGAAACGCTTTGGAAATCAAACTCCTTTTCTGAAATTGAAAAGACATGGAGAGATTGAGTGACACTTACCTAGACGAGACGAAGATAGAGACGAATACGACATTGGCAATGATGACTACGACTCCCAACATCGGCATCCGCAGAGACAAAAACGAAATCACCTTCAGGAAGAGGAAGAGAATGAACGTTTCGGTTTCCCCAGGGGAAAAAAGAAAATATTGTTTTTGATTTTTTAGATTTAGGATTTAATGAGTATCCGAGTTCAAACTCGGATCTTGGTGGGTCGGGGTGGGTCTGATCCGTTTCATTAAGGTTGTTTTGGTCATTAAACACGTTTTCCTTTTCAAAATAAATAAAAACAATCTTTTTTGGTCAACAAGGCCAAATCAGATTATATATTGGTCAACAAGGCCAAATCAGAAAATTGACGGAGTTGTTCATTTATAGTTTCTTCCACGAAATTAAAAGGTAGGGTTATATTGATGCATGATTCTTTTGACATAGTTTAGGGATCTGTGAAGAACGATGACATATTTGGTTCAGGAATATAAAATTGGCTAAGCTTTATGGTAAAAATTGATGGTTTGATAAAGAAAAGTTTGTGATTCATAGTTTGTTTGAATCTTGATGGCGCATTTGTTGAGTTTCTTTTCAATGGTTTACATGAGTACAAACTGTTTGTTTAAATGTCTGAAAGAAACTGAAGATGATCCTTTCTATAAAATATACACTATATCATATGTGACATATTAGTTGTTTTGTCCGTAAATGTTATCCTAATTAACTTTTTAGTAGTGTGATTAAGAATGCATTTTTGTTGTCGGTACGATACTAGTTGTATTTCAGAAAAGCATATGGTACCAAACTGAAAGAGATATTTTTGGTGAGGATTGAATGAGTCCACTTGTATTTTTTGAGGCAAGTGACACAATTCATTTATGATACAAGAAGAGCAAAACCAACCGAATTCAATGAGTTGACGCAAGACGTAGTAAGTCACAGCCCTACTCACTAAGGAGTTTCTTCTTCTTTTTAAAGATAGCCAATGAAGCATCCAACATAAACCATTACTTACAACACAAACTAAAAAAAAGAGAGAACTGATGACTCTAAGCCAGTGTTATTGCTTTTCACTTATTATTACCATCTATTTCTCCCTTCTATTCCACACTCTTGCTTCTCCTACGCAACACTTTTGTCGTCCCAACCAGCGGGATGCTCTTTTGGAATTCATAGACGAGTTTCCGACCGATGCGTCTAACCCAAGCCCATGGGATAAGAGCAGTGAGTGCTGTCTTTGGGAGGGTGTCACGTGCCATGATAAATCTAGCAAGGTGATATCACTCGACCTTAGTTACACCTTTCTCAACAGCACTTTGAAAATTAATAGTAGCCTTTTTAGACTCTCATATCTTCGTCACCTAAACCTTAATGGTTGCAATCTCCAAGGGGAGATTCCTTCTTCACTAGGAAACCTTTCTCGTCTCACACTTCTTGACCTTGCTTCTAATCAATTGGTAGGTGAGATTCCTTCTTCATTAGGCAATCTAAAGCGGCTAAGATACCTTAACCTTGGGGCTAATACTCTCACAGGAGAAATTCCAGCTTCAGTCGGCAATTTAAACCAGTTAAAATACCTTATCCTTGCGGCTAATGAGCTCAGAGGAGAGATTCCTTCTTCACTAGGAAACCTTTCTTGTCTTTTAGAGCTTAGCCTTTCGGCTAATCATTTGGTAGGTGAAATTCCGGCTTCCATCGGAAACCTTAACGAACTAAGAGCCATGTCCCTTGGCCAAAACATCTTAAGTGGCAATCTTCCTATTTCATTTGCCAATTTAACCAAGCTTAATCATGTTAGCCTCCGCTCTAATAACTTCACATCCATTCTTCCATCCAACATGAGTGGATTCCACAACTTAGAGCATTTTGATGTTGGTGCAAACTCATTTCTCGGGTCTTTTCCTAAATCCTTGTTCACGATTCCCTCGTTACAAGTGGTTTATTTGGAAGAAAATCAATTCATGGGACCTATAGAGTTTGTGGATACAACTTCATTATCGCCTAAGCTAGAACTTCTATACCTTGCTCATAACAACTTCGATGGCCCAATCCCGGAATCTATATCTAAATTTCTCAACCTCGGAGAGTTACATCTTAGCCACAACAATGTCATTGGGACAATCCCTAGATCTATATCAAAGTTAGTCAACCTCTATTATCTTGATCTTTCCAACAACAAGTTGGAAGGCAAAATACCCGGTTTCTTATGGAGATTGACGACGATGACGCTTTCTCACAATTTTTTCAGTAGTTTTGAAATATCTTCTCAAGAAACATTGATCCAAGCCTTGGATCTGAATTCAAATTCATTTGGAGGACCATTTCCCCGTTGGATCTGCAAGCTTAAAGGGTTAAGCTTCTTAGATTTGTCCAATAATCTCTTCAATGGCTCGATTCCTCCATGTTTAAGGAATCTCACTGATTCTTTAACAGACATGATTCTGCGTAACAACAGTTTGAGTGGAGTTCTTCCAGATATATTTGCCAGTGCTACCGAATTACGATCATTCGACGTTAGTCGCAACAAGCTGGAGGGGAAGTTTCCAAAGTCATTGATCAATTGCAAAGCTCTTGAATTTTTGAATGTGGAAAGCAACATAATCAAGGACAAGTTCCCATATTGGTTGGGATCTCTGCCATCATTACATGTTCTCAGCCTTCGGTCGAACGAGTTCTATGGGCCGCTGTATCATCGCCACAAGTCCCTTGGATTTCAGAGTTTAAGAGTCATTGATATTTCACACAATGACTTCAATGGAACTCTTCCATCTTACTATTTTTCCACCTGGCTTGAAATGACCACATTACCCGATGAAGATGATCGGTACATGGCAGATATCGTGAATCCTTTCCTTTTCTATCGTAACTCGATGGAAATGGTGAATAAAGGAGTAGAGATGAGCTTTGAGCGAATTCGTCAAGACTTCAGAGCCATTGATTTTTCTGGAAATAGAATTTATGGCAGAATCCCTGAATCTATTGGCTTCTTGAAGGAATTACGTCTTCTCAACTTGTCAGATAACACATTCATAGGCGATATCCCACGCTTTTTGGCAAATTTGACAAAGCTCGAGACATTAGACCTATCGTGTAATAAGTTTTCAGGTCAAATCCCTCAAGATCTTGATAAACTCACATTTGTGTCATACATGAACTTCTCCCATAACCTTCTTCATGGTCCAGTACCACGAGGCACACAATTTCAAAGGCAGAAATGTTCTTCATTCATGGACAACACTAAACTCTACGGTCTCGAAGAAATATGTGGAGAGATACCTAGTCCAAATCCTACAACATCACAACAACCGGAGGAATTGTCAGACTCGGAGGAACAAATGTTCAACTGGGTAGCAGCAACAATAGCCTATGGACCAGGTGTGTTATGTGGATTGGTGATCGGACATATATTCACTTCACACAATCATGAGTGGTTCACAGAAAAGGTTGGGGGAAGAAAACTCAGAGTCACCACAAGAGCTCATTAAGTTCAACTCTTGCAGTCTCTATAATAAGTAAATATGACGTCGAAAGTATTGTTTGTGTTAGTACTGAAATTTTCAGGTGTGTTTTGTTTGTAATTTTGAATTTTCTATGTAATAGTTTTGTAATAAACGTCTATGGTAGTATTTGATATGTATCTTGGCTTGAAAATGTATACGGGAACGTCCTCCTACCCAAATCTTCAACTTGTCCTGTGAAAAGTATTCGTCTGATCTTAAATATAGAACTTACAATCGACTTTACATTAACTTTCCGGAGATTTATGGAGAGATTCTGATATTTGAACGATCCAAAAAATATCCAGAAATATTAAACTCGTATAGTACATTAAAACCTGAAGCAATTAAGCAATTAGTGCGCAAGAAACATCTCCAATGGGGAAGTTCTAAAACGCAACAGGCTCAAAAGACTATCGATGCTCGTTGTACTTAAATTAGATGCACTGAGCGCACCAATAAATCAGAATCTTTACTGAGGTCTCTCATCTTGTCGTGCCTTGCCTTCCTCTGCTGGTGATTAGACATCATCTTTCTCTATCATTAACTCTGTTTCTCTGTTCTGAGTATAAAAGTTTTTGAATTTGCATTTCAAAAGATAATAAATTAGGATGTTTCCTAATGTCTCCTGAAAAGAAAAACTCAATAACCAAAATGATAACACAAATTTGGTATCATATTCGTAATCAACAAGAGTTTTGATAAATATATCCAAAGACATTATTTTCCACTACCTAGTTTAATTAAATGAAGTTACATGTTCACAAACATGACTTTTAAGCTTAACTAGCTAATCTCCTTAACTCTTGTTGCTCCAAAAGCCTATGTTTCCTTCTCCTTTCTCCAACTGGTCAACAATACAATGATATTATACATACTAACATAAATGATCTTAACAAATTGGTCAACAATAAAATTAAGTTACCTTAAATGATCTTGTTGCTCTCTCTTTTTGCCACTGCTAACTTCTCATTTCTCCTACTGGTCAATAAAACATTTTATCTTATGTAGACTACAAACGTAAATGTATATATGGGAACGTTTCTTCTTTATAATTGCAATTCGTATAAAACAAGCATAAATCTTTTCACTGAACAGAACTTTAAGACCCGCCAAACACTGGTTTAGTACTACAATTCAGTCTTTATAATTTGCGGAAGTGTACATGTTACTAGGGACATTGACAAAAGTCAATGATTACACTGACTTTTTTCCCCCTAGATGTATATGCTTTTAATGAGATCCTAAGAACAGATGTTGAATTCAGAACGGTTTATTATACCTTAGATAAGTGAATCAAACGGAGACGGCTAGACAATGAAAGAAATAAGATGATGTGGGGATGGAATGCACAACATCAATCCACTCAACATTTCCCCAAACCTCGTCTCCATCGCGCTTTTCCGTCACGATTTCAGCGCACCAAATCTTCTTTAGATCATCCTTCATATACTCTTGCCAAATACTCCCTCCGTTTTTTATTGTTTGATGTTTTAGAGTTTTCACACATATTAAGAAAACATATTAATATTTGGTTATAATTGTCTTGGTTTTTGCACTAAACAAATTTTTATAATTTCAAACCAATAGTAATTCAATAAAACCAATTAATATGTTTTGAAGTTTACAATTCACCATTATTACTTCATAGAAACTAGAGAAAATCAATCTTTTAAAAACAATTTTTTTTTCTAAAACATCAAACAATAAAAAACGGAGGGAGTAAATAAGAGTTTCCCACTGCAGCTAACTATTTTAGTAACTTTAGTCGCGAAGCCTTTAGTACTCATGTACTTGTCTCGTAGTGACTCTAATCCTTGAACCTCTTTCCAAATTCTACCCCTGATGTCATACCACTCGACCATGCATCCATTGTAGATATTAAAGGTATCACAGCAGTACCATACATTCTCCATCACAATTGATGGCATAAGCACTGCACTCTCATTTTCCCAGCATTCCCATTTATCTTGTTTAATGTCTTAAGCATACATAATGGATGCATAATGGATGCAGTCTGAAAGTAAATCTTTCCTTGTATCTCAGTCATTATGTAAAACCATAACTTACGCATCTCACTAAACATATCCGAGAGGAGTTCCCAAGTCTGAGTCTTTGTGTCGAATACCTCAGCCCATGGTTCATCATCTTTGCATCCTCCCATTACATATATTTTCCCATCGTACACAAATGAGTATACAAAACCCACACGGGCTACATTCATGCTAGGTGCATCTCGCCAAAGTGTGACTTCGGCAATCGAGGATTTGCACGGCGGAGGACGGTGCTTTGTCGATTTGGCCACCGATCAGATAAATTTCAGAACCAACAACAGCTACGGTGGAATATGATATACAAGGAGAATTCGAAGAGGGAATGGGAACTAACAACGGACTCATTGAGTTGGGTAGGGTTCGATTAGGGTTAACCAAGAGTGCATACCATTGAGTAGATTCCAAGTTGTAATCATACAAACGGAAATAGAGACAAAGTTCGCTGGTTCCGAGGTGAGATCGAGCTGCGTAGAGCTCCGTGGAAGAGAGAAACGACTTGAAGCTTTTGGAAACCATCGAGAGTTTTTGGTAGTATGACCTAGAGATCAGGGCTAAGCAACTCACGGTAGTTTCCTCTGGAAGTGAAGAAAACGACGGTGGCTGAGACGAATTCTTCATCTCCGATGGTTTTACTTGGACGCTCATGGCGGCCGTGATTTTGTGTGTGTGTAAACTACGTCGGATGAGAAAAGCTTTATAATAAAATTACATAAATCATATAAAGACCCTTTTTGGTTTATTTTAATAGCAAACCAATCCCCTAATTTATATTAGTTGTTAAAAAGACCCTGAAATATCATAAAAAAAAAACTGTTCTAAAACTTCTTAGGCGCTAATTGGGCGGTCCACCTGGGCCGAAAGCCGAATGAAAAAATCGAAAAAATAAACGGAGATTAATTGGAGTCTAGTTTTGTGGTGGTTTCTAAAATAACACAAAATTTAAAATAACACAAAATTTGAAGTCAATTACAAATTTATACCCCATTTTCTCTCTCATCAAATTTTTTTCAAAAAAACCAAAACATTCAACTTATTTACGGAAATACCATTATATCTGAATTTTTTTTTTTTTTGAAAATCAGATATTTGATTTCACAAACAAACACTCAATTATATCAACTTATTTACGAAAATGTCATCGCCATCAAGTTTCACAACCACCATGAACAACCAAATTGAAGCTCTTCAATGCATCTCCATCTGATTTTCGTGCATAAATACATCACAAACCAACTCATAACTTCCTCAACTACCATTTCATCTTCAATTTCATCCAAAACACTATGTAAATGAGCATTTGAAAAATTCTCTCACTCACAATCTCTTGAATTTTCGTGGTTTTTGCTAGATAATGTCTGGGCTTCGTAGTAAACAGTTAGAGTAGGGATTTTGTGTGTTTAAACGAGCTAAAAACAGGGATCTACGGCAAAACGGAGCTAAAAACCGTATTTTCCGATCTGGTTCAGAAGAGTAGACTTCGTCGGACGTCTGCTGGTCAACGAGAGGTTAGATTTACAATTGACTTTTTCAGATTTTTTACATAGACTTCTCATAGAAGTCTGCTTGTGCTCCTTTATTCTCCTTTGACAAAAAAAAAATATCAGTAGACTGCACGGGAAGTCTACTAATAAAATGGGTTAGTTTCGCATTTGACCAAAATGTTAACTTTTTTTAGCAGACTCTGTACGCGATTCTACTAGCAGACTTCCCTCAGAGTCTGCTCGACTACGTTTAGGTTATTTTTTGCAATTGACTTTTTTGGGTAGACGCTATTTAAAGTCTACTCTATACGGTGAGGTTAGTTTTGCGATTGACCAAAATTTCGAACATTGACTTTTTGAAAATATTTAGAGTAGACTTCCCCAGAAGTCTGTTGCAAATTGAATTTTCAGCAGACTTCTGGGGAAGTCTACTCGTTAATTAATTCGATATTTGGTCAAACACAAAACTAACCTGTTTTTTAAGTAGACTTCTTTTAGAGTCTACTCAAAAAGTCAAAAATAAGTCAATTGCAAATGTAACCTCTACTGTTCCAGTAGACTTCAACCGGCAGTCTACTAAGGTGCGTAGACTTCCGTTGGATGTCTGCTAGATATTTATGGTATTAGAAGTCTACCGCGGAAGTCTACTGAAAAAGTCAAATTGCAAATATAACCTATTTTACAGCAGACTTCTGGAGAAGTCTACTACTAAAAGTCAACATTTTAGTCAAATGCAAAAATAACCTCGGTAGACTTCAATTAGGGTCTACTACGCAAGAAGACTTCCGTTAGAAGTCTACTGGGTTTTGCCGTAATTGCAAAAACTAACCCATTCGATAGATTTCTACGGAAGTCTACTAGTGAACGTTAAACGCAGTCTTCTGACGCAGACTGCTGGTGAAGTCTGCGTTTTTACGTTTTTTAAAAACGAATTTATAGCTTATATATAATACATTTTCAAGATTTTCTTGCTCTCACATGTGTGTTTTCTAATATGTGATCTTCTGTATGGTTTGAGATATTTAAATGCAATATTTATGGTGTAAATCAATTTTCTTGTTTGAGTAGTAATTAGCTTTTCACGGTAGACTTCTTCAAGAGTGTACTAGTAGACGGCATGGGAAGTCTGTATTTATGTTTTTAGTAAAACATTATTTTAAAATTATGTATAACGAAATTTTAAGATTTTATTGGTTTCAAATGTGTGTTATATTATTGCTGTTTTTATGTACTAGTTTGACATCTTCAGCTGTAATGAAACCATTTATTTATGATTAATTAGTTTTTTCACAGTTTAGTAGACTACCGTTGAAGTCTATGAGTAGACTGCGTATGAAGTCTGTATTTTTAAGTTTTTTAGAAATCTATTTAAAACTTATTTATAATAAATTTTTGAGATTTTCTTGTCCTCACTGGTAGGGGTGTCAAAATGGATGATCCAACCCAACCCAACCCATAACTCATAAGGGTTGAATGTTAATGGTTTATGGGTTAACTCAATCCATTTAGCAATTGGGTTGGATCAACCCATGAACCCATTAAAAATAAATGAGTTGGATTGACTTTAACCCAACCCATTTAATTTTATGGATAAAAAGAATATATATATTTATAAATGAATTGTAAATCATGTTTTACAAATTATATTTTTATTTAAATTACAAAAACATATTTCAATTAATAAAAATAATACGAAATGTTATTTTAGGCGCAAAATTTTCCGAATCGCGTTTTTTGGCGGAATTTTTTAAATGAATTGTGTTTTGGGCGCAATATTTTCGCAAAATCTCGTTTTTGGCGGGAAATTTATCATTCTCGATTTTGGGAAAAACGTTTTGTGTGTTCACATTTTTGGCATAAATTTTTTTGCAGGATCATATTTTTGACGAGAAATTTTATGAATCTCGTTTTAACCGAAATTGTTTTGTGAGATCACGTTTTAGGCGGGAAAATTTTACGAGATCATATTTTTGGCGGGAAATTTTATAAATATCGTTTTTGGCGGGAAAATTTTGCGGGATCATATTTTTGGCGGGAAATTTTATAAATCTCGTTTTTGGCGGGAAAACTTTGCGGGATCATATTTTTGGCGATAAATTTTATAAATCTCGTTTTTGGCGGGAAAACTTTGCGGGATCATATTTTTGGCGGGAAATTTTATAAATCTCGTTTTTGGCGGGAAAACTTTGCGGGATCATATTTTTGGCGGGAAATTTTATAAATCTCGTTTTTGGCGGGAAAACTTTGCGGGATCATATTTTTGGCGATAAATTTTATAAATCTCGTTTTTGGCGGGAAAACTTTGCGGGATCATATTTTTGGCGGGAAATTTTATAAATCTCGTTTTTGGCGGGAAAACTTTGCGGGATCATATTTTTGGCGGGAAATTTTATAAATCTCGTTTTTGGCGGGAAAACTTTGCGGGATCATATTTTTGGCGGGAAAATTTTTGCGGGATCATATTTTCGACGAGAAATTTTATTTATCTCGTTTTTAGCGAAATTGTTTTGTGAGATCACGTTTTTGGCGGGAAAAATTTTACGGGATCATATTTTTGGCGGGAAATTTTATAAATCTCGTTTTTGGCGGGAAAGTTTTTGCGGATCATATTTAGGCGGGAAATTTTATGAATCTCGATTTTGACGAAAATATTTTGTGAGATCACGTTTTTGGCGGGAAAACTTTGTGGGATCATATTTTTGGCGGAAATTTTTTTCGGTATTATATTTTGGCGGAAAGTTTTATGAATCTCGATTTTGGCGAAAATAGTTTGAGAGATCACGTTTTGCGAGAAAAAAATTTCGGATCATATTTTGGCGGGAAATTGTATGAATCTCGTTTTTGGCGGAAAATGGTTTACTAGATTGTGTTTTTGTGTAATTTAATTTTTGGCGGGAAAATTGGTGTAATAGTGTTTTTGGTAACAAAATAAAAAAAATTGTGAAATCATGTCTTTTAGTTATGAATGGGTTGATGGGTTATCCATTTTTAACCCATTAACCCATTTTAACTCAACCCATTTGACTCATCAAACCACTTAACTCATTAACCCATTCAAACCAAATATTCAATCCATTAGGGTTAATGGGTTGGATTGGGTTGGATAAACCCATAAGTTTTGACCCATTTTGACACCCCTACCTTCTGTACCAGTTGGACATATTTAAATGCAATATTTATGACAAATATCAATTTTCTTGTTTGACTACTACTTAGCTTATATTATTAGATTTCAGATAGAAGTCTATGAATAGACGGTAGGTGAAGTCTACTCGTAATTTTTTTTAATACAAATGCATTTTAAAATAATATATATTGATATTTTATTTATGTTTTTACAATTACATGTCTAAATCTTAACATCTAATTTCTATAATTATATTCAACTAATTTCTATAATTCTAACGACCTAATTTTTTCTAAGTATGGGTTTTGATAAAAGGTTTTAGGAAAATTTTATGCATTTTAGAAGTTAGATTTGTTAAGTAGAGTGCATGGTATATGTGTTATGTGTTGTTGATTAACGTACTCTTTTCTTGTTATATTTGTGGTCTTTCATATAACAAGTGACAAAGTCTAAAAATTTCGGATATCTTTTTGGTCTAATATTTCCACACTTCTATGTTCCTTGTTAGAACCTTGTTACCAAGGTCAAATTTAAGAGAAATCCATTCTTTTTACCTCTATAACTAGTCTCTTTGCCGACTGATAGCTTTTTGTTTTGTTTACATGATCCTGACATATTTGGTCGGACATCATATCTATATCATTTTCCCATTCAAACCATATACATAATTCAAAGGGAAATCAAATGTATGATTCAAGGGTTTGATAAAAAACAGAGATTACATAAGACAACAATCTTAGAACTAAAATAGTTGCGTTAAGCTTCTTGTTAAATTGTTGAGCATATGTATGCGTCTTGAAACACATCCTTTTTCATGGGAACTGAAAAGGGTTCTTGCAGCTAGAAGACAACCCCTTGGAGAAAGAGCAGTCACACCAGATTTCCTTGCTCCAACCACATACACTCCCTGCAAAAATTCAATCACATATCCCATCTTTCTTTTACTCTTTTCAATTGAAGGTCCTCTCGGATCATGTAAACCTTTAGTCTTTGAATGAAAATCACTTGTTGCCAAAAAAAAAAGAGAAGAAAGAAACACAGAAGGAGAATTCGTCAAGTTTCATGAAGGAAATCCAGCTAAAAGATCAATTTAACTAACCATCGCAACAAACAAAAATCAAAATAACCAGTAAAAGACAGTGTTCAACGAATAGAGATACCATAAAGAACTTTGTTGAGATGTGAGAGAGCGTCAAGTTTTTAGTAGAATCTTAAAGTTGCTTAAATACCTCATATTTTTGCTTGTTCAGACCTTGAGTAACTTCCATGTAGCCTTATATGCATCTGGATTCTGCAAAGAGGAATAAAGGAACAATGTGAAGGAGTAGAAAGGAAGAATGAGTTTCCTTAAAGGACAGGAAGTATCATATTTGCTTTCTTCCACAATCCGCCATAAGAAAAGATAACCATTAAATCAATTCAAAACTATCTTAAGAACGCATGAAAAGGATCGTTTTTTGTTGGATATCTACTTGATTTTTTCTGTTAAATACCTATGCCTATCTGCTGTGGAAACTAAATGAAATCTCCAGTTTCTTCCATGTCTTTCAAGAACATTTGTAAGATATCCTCTTACTCAAGAAAACTCCCTAATAAAACAACAAAAGAATAAGAGAAAATGAACAAAGTTATTAGAACATGAAGAATTCCTTTATCAAATTTTGGAAATGAAGCACAATTGTTACAGAAACGATCCGTATCACTCTAGAATCTTAGAAGCATTTGCATTTGAGTATAATTCAGCTTAGAAGAATGACATACCAACATTTGAATATTTGGGATAAACTTGAGGCACTCCTTGTTCTTCTAACCTCGGAAGAAGATCCTCAATCTGTTACAAAAATCGAAACATATAATTCACAAAGATGATGAAATTGCAAGACTTGATAAGAGGAAAATGTGAAAAAGACAAAATAAAAAGGCAATCTCATTGTTTAGTTGCCTCCAAAACAAGGTTTCTTTTAAATAGCACAACACAACTCTGAGACTTAAAAAAAAAGGAGCAACAAACCTGCTAATGTTATCCATAGTACATGTTCTCCAATGCTCAACCTACCTCGCTTCTGTCCATTTTGAAAAATGATCTAGGACAAACAAAAACGAGATGTTAAAACACAACTCCAAAACACCAAGTCCCTTGAGTCTCCAAAGGTTACTATTAGTTACCAAATCTAAGAACTCATACCGTAATTTCAATCTAACCGCAATCTTATATGTTTAATTTTACAAAACAATTAGATGAATACATAACACAAATAGGTGATGAAACCTCTCAAACACTAAACCCCAATCGATTCAGCAATGACTAGATCCCAACAAGAAGATTGAATCAAAACGATGAAACACAAAATCTTAGAACCAAGACACAATCGACCTCCGGAAATCAATCAATAAAGAGGAGAAACGGACCTTGTTTGTGACCCGCACTTTTGTGAATGGTGTGACACTGAGCAAAAAGGCAAGATGCAAGGTCCCATATTACCTTAGGATGAGGGAACAAAACCCTCACAGAGCAGCTCAGATCCACCATATGACAAGCAGAGAAGATGAACCCTAAAAGGTGAACAAACCAAAAAGAAGCTTTTAGTATCTCCCTGATTATGTAGAAGACAATCGAGATCAAACGATGAAACACGAATTAACCTCATTTTCTTGGTTCTAGTGAGAAAGTTGGTGTACTCTGTATTGGCTTTCACTTCTGATATACATCGAGCCTGAAAACTTATAGAAATTGCCGCATTTAAAGAACAATAAGGAAATTGATGAATATATGAACACGAAGAAGAAGATGAATTACCATAACCCGGATCCGAATAAGTAACTGATTCATAGACGAGAAACCCGTAAACAAATGAAACCAATCCGAAAAAGAGATTGGTCGTGTGCAGATCTGAAAAAAGAAAAGTAGATCTGAATGAGAGAAGAAGAGCGCCGTTTTTAGAGAGAGAGAGATTATGATTTTTGTTTAACGAAATTAGGTTAATTCTCTAAGTTTCCTTTATATATGGGGTACAAAAAATCCGGTTAGGTTAAAAATCCGGGTAGGTTAAAGATCCGGTTAGGTTAAAAATCTGGTTCGGTAGACTTCTTTTGCAGTCTGCTAAACCCTAAACTTTCCACGAAACCCTAAACTTAAAGTAGACTCTATCAGAAGTCTACTTATTTGAGTAGACAACTAATGAAGTCTACTATAATTTCAACGAAATCCTAAACTCGAAGTAAACTCTATCAGAAGTCTACTAGTTTGAGTAGACTACTAATGAAGTCTACTATCCGATAACGTAAATTGACTATTTTCAATGATTATTCAAAAGTCCAAATAAAAACTTATACAAAACGGTCAAAAAGTTTAATATATTCACAAGTTAACACTTTTATGCAAATTTGATATTTTAAAGATAAAAATGATAAACCCTAAATCTAACCCTAAGTGTAAAAACATGTTTGCAACCTATAAATGCCACATTGTTACCCATATTTCATACTCGTAACTCGGCCAATTATGCCAAATGATGAAAACCTTGTCAAAATTTTACATCATCTTATAGTTAATTCAACTTAAAAAGTCAAACCCTACACTACGGTTTATAAAACGAAACCCTAAACCATTCAAACACTAAACCCTAAACCCTAAACCCTAAACCATAAATAATAATCTAATTCCTCAAACTAAACAACTACAACCGTAAATAAACTCATAAAACCTATAAATATCAAACATTAAACTACCAACATATCACCACATCAATATTTAAACAAATGGTTATGAAGTACCTTGTTTGGTAACTCTTTGTGTAGTAACTCTTTGTTTAGTATAGTATGTATTCATTCATAACCTAATTTGTCTTTGTAAGTTTAATTTGTGAAATTTTATGAAATTTTATTTTTCATACTTCAAAATTATTTATAGTTTGGTCATCAACCAAAATTTTTTATCAAAATATTTTTTGTTAATTTATAAATTTAAATTTGAAATATAATTATATTGTAGGTTTAATTTGTGAATTTTTATGCAATTTTATTTTTCATACTTCACAATTATTTATAGTTTGGTCATCAACAAGAATTGTTTATCAAAATATTTTTTGTTAATTTATAAATTTAAATTTGAAATATAATTATAGAGTAGACTTTCCAAGGAAGTCTACTGAACTACAAAGTAGACTTTATATAGAGTCTACGCATTGGATTTCGTGTGGAAGTCTACGAGTAGACTTCTACACTACGTAGCAGACTTCTCTAGGGTTAAAACAGTCATTATGACATGCGTTTTTTTTTTGTCATAAAGGTTGTAGTTGTAATTTCACTACCCCTTTGGGTTAGTTTTCACAAACATGAGATATGTGGGTTACCCATGTAGTTAAAATCAAATTATGGGTCAAACCAAGCAATTCCCCCTCTAGTTTTTGGTAATCTTGACATTTATAATGATTTATATATTAAATTTGATACCTATTTCACATTGTTCAGTGTAATCCAGTGGCAATAAGGCACATCAAATTTTACTTTGAGCACAGGCTCTAAGTTTGAGCACACTTGGATGCGTTTTACACCATTTTTTTACAATTTCGCTTTAATTACATGTAAAACGACGATTTTACCCCATCTTCTTCATTGAGTCTGTAAAACCTTAGTCGCTGCATCCATGATTTCTTCACTTTTTTTTCTTTTCTGCTTGCTTTTTCTGTTGTTTTATTACTAAATATGATAGATCTATTAACTAAGAATCAAACTTAAATCGAATAAAAGCTTGAAGATTTTTTGAACTTCCGATTTTTACGGCGAATTGGGTATAGTGGCGGCGGTGGAGAGCCGCTGAGCGAGTAGTCACCACGAAATCAGGGGTAGGCGGTGCGTTTTAGAACAGCGCAAAAAACTCCAAGATTTTTGTAATGGTATAAATAGAAGGGAATATTTTTGAAAATGTCATTTTCTATACATACTTTTAAAATCTGCCATAAATCAATTAGCCTTTTCAAATATGCTATGCGGCTGATTCAAAAATTTTAATTTGGCAAAGATAAAAGACAAATTTAGTCTTAACCAAGAGAGGGTTTTCAACTTGTCCACCACCACAACTTGTCCACCATCGTTGTCCGTACACAACCACCGTCTCGTCACCGTTTTCGATTATGTCAATGGCCGTCTTTGTTTACCGTCGACCACCATCTCCGATTTTGTCCACCGTTCAAAGTCTCCGTTTTTGTCCATTGTTCACAGTCAACCACCATCTCGTCCACCGTCGTCTCCGTTCACCGTCGACCACCGTCTCCGTTTACCGTCGACCACCGTCTGCATTTTTTTCTACCGTTCAAAGTCTCTGTTTTTGACCATCGTTCACAATCAACTACCGTATTGTCTATCGACTCCGACTATGTCCACCGCCATCTCTGTTCACCGAAGATCACTGTCTCTATTACCGTCTATGTTTTCATCCACCTTTCACAGTCAAACCGCTTGGTCACTGTCGACTATCGTTGCCGTCGACAACCACCATCATCCACCATTTTCTGATCAAATAGAGAAAAAGAAAGAAGAAGAAAGAGGAAGAGAGAAAAAAGAAGAAATAGAGAGAAAGAATGTGTAGAAGAGAAAGAAGGGTAAATCCTCATTTTACCCCTCAATAAAAAAACAAAAATGGTAGATTTTATAATAAAATTAGACAAATGACATATTCTTTAGAATTTGAAATAAAATGGCAGATTTTATAATTTTCTCTAAACAAAAACCCAATTGTTTCTTTTGTCGATTTTGTTCGATGACATATTAAAATATGGGAGTTTTGCTAAAATGACCCCAATTGAAAGGCACTTTGTCCCACTAACCTAAGACCTTTTTGTACCAAAAATTCCTCAAATTACCCTTCACTAAACATTGAAAATTTAAAATAAATAGGTTTTATAATTTTTAAAAATATGGAAAATACAAAAAAGTCATGTAGAAGATATATAGATTCATGTTAAAAGTTTTTTTTTATAAAAAAAAGTGATAGAAAAATAATGTTTTTTCCGTCTACCAAGGTCAAATCGGTCCGCAGATTGCACTTTCTACCAAACAACACAAATCTGCGACGGCTAGAAACCTACATACTGCCAATTGTTATATTTCTACGCAATGCAGAAAGCAAGTTCCACGATTTGGCTTGTTGCTGCCAAATGTAGAAACTAGTTTCTGCCATTCGCTTGTCTTCTACGCCATGTAGCAGATGCATTCTATCGCTTGCATCTACATCTTACCTATATTCTACGGTTGGTAGAAGGTAGTTTCTACCAAAATTAGTTTTATTTCCTTAAATCTAGGATCATATAAACCGTGATTAACTACTTTCCTTAAGTAAAATATTTAAAAAATATTTCCTAAATCTAATATTCTTTTTGTGTTTCTCCCGTGATCGTGCTCTTTCTTTTTTTTTAGTGTTTTTGAAACCTCCTACAACCTAAATTCCTTTGATTGTTCTTTGTGTCACTTACAATGTCTCACATCTATGTAAGTTGTGGTCAATGGATACCTTCAGCCGAAAATCGATGGACCTTTGTTGTTGATGAAGAAAAACGAGCTAGGTTACTTGCTTTAGAATCGACAACAACTCTTGAAGACATAAAGACTATGGTTTCAGAGGATTATGATATTGAGCGACGTGATGTTAAGATTGAGTGTAGTTTCCTACCGGTTAAAATGCTAAATATGTTAGCAACTCCACCAGTATTCATCTCAAATGATCGTCAAGTAAGAAATTTTATTGGTTACGTGAAGAAAAATCCGTCGATACAATTGTGTGTTACATTTACAACTGAGACTCTTTAGCCCATTTGAATACATGACTGATGGATCCGTCAGTTGAGGCTGTGCAGCGGTAAAATTCACGACCAGGATTTTTCTCTGTGGTTGATTTGAAAATTGTAGTACGTTCTCCACAGTCTCGGAATACCCCTAACATAGGAACCACGACGACTAGAGCCAGATGATATGATGCTCATTCCTACGCAACAATGGAAAGTGTATATGAAGATCAAACCTGAAACACAAAGTTTAAGACTATTGGATAACAATCAAACACTTACTAGGTCAAATCGATTGCGTCTCTTGAGAATTCCCCAAAATGGAAGAGAATTAAGATAGCTAGGGTTTGTTTTCGATCCAGAATTCCCCCAATTCTACTGAGATATTTAGTCGACTGAGGAGGAGAAAGTCTATCTGAAAAACGGAGTACAGTTACTATATATTTTAAATTTTCTAATACTAAACAAGTTCCCACCCATAGATCAACTGGTTACACATAACACAATGTACATATGAGGTCACGTGTTCGATTGTAAACGGCTTCACTTTTTTGAAATTAAATCTACGGGCAAACAGTTAATATAATAATTTTGGACCTAACAAACAAGTTAACACCCATAGATCAACTGGTTACACATAGCACAATGTACATATGAGGTCATGTGTTCGATGTGCCAAGGTTACATATTTTTTTAATTTTGTTTGCTTTTACGTAAGTTCACTTGATTTTTTTTTAAAAACATATTTTTTAAATTTTTGGAATCTATCACATGTTTTGGCAAGTTTAGGGTATGAATTAGTGTTTTTTTCATCTTATTCGATTTTTTACAAAAATACAATCTTTTTCTAATCAAACATATTTTTGGCCTCTATCACATGTTTTAGCAAGTTTAGGGTATGGATTAGTGTTTTTTTCATCTTATTTGATTTTTTACAAAAATACAATATTTTTTAAAAAACATATTTTTGGCCTCTATCACATGTTTTGGCAAGTTTAGGGTATGGATAAGTGTTTTTTCATCTTATTTTATTTTTTACAAAAATACAATCTTTTTTTAAAAAACATATTTTTGGCCTCTATCACATGTTTTGGCAAGTTTACGGTATAGATTAGTGTTTTTTCATCTTATTTGATTTTTTACAAAAATACAATCTTTTTTAAAAAAACATATTTTTGGCCTCTATCACATGTTTTGGCAAGTTTAGGGTATGGATAAGTGTTTTTCTCATCTTATTTGATTTTTTACAAAAATACAATATTTTTTAAAAAAACATATTTCTAACCTCTATCACATGTCTTGGCATCTTATTTGGTATGTTTACGAATTTTTGTAAAAAACATATTTCTAAGCCATTTTTTTTATTTTAAAAATAGATATAAAAAGTTTTGTCATATTGGATAAAAGATTTCAACAGACGGATGAAAAATACATAATATTTCCTACATAATGTCTACAACCTCGAGGTCAACATGCGCTTTAGGAGGTTCGTACTTAGACATACGCTCAATCAACTCCGGATCATGCGCCGCTTCGAAAATATCACAAGCCAGCTTAAAACGAGTTTCGTAGTGTCCAGCTGCTTACACAGGAAGCTGTGTATCAATTTGCCTGAGTAGTGCAAACCGTTTTCATGGATCGCCAATATATGCACGAAGACCAGGTCTCGCTTCACTTCCTCGTACTCACTTGGCATCTTCGCCTTCATTTTGGCGATGAGAGACGTTCTGCAACTATTGTTGACCTTCTCAACTTCTGGTTCTACACCTTCCTTAAAAATCTTCTTTGGTAAATTCAAATCCATAGCTACAAACAATAAAAAAACAAATGTTCAATCGAAACCATCAGATTAAACACAAACAAACAAACAAATTAGACACACATGATTACAATAGCAAAGCTGCAACATATTTCATTCAATTTGTAATACATTAGCAGACTAATTTCCCTCTAGTACTATAACAACATTCAAAGACTAAATGCAGCCTCATATATGAAATACAGGATCTTCAGAAGGTAACCAACATCATAATGGAAGCACGAATCTGGGAAACTTGAAAAAAAAAACCAAAGAGATCAAAAAAACACAATCGTTCACAAAATCGAGTAATGGTAAACACAAATAAACCAGAAAGATAGTTTCACCAAATCGTCCAAAATCGCACAAGGTAAAACCTGAACAGAAACTTGAAGCTAACTTGAACGAAAACAAAACCCTAGGCTAGAATCAACTCGAAACTTCAAGCGAGTGAAGCCATTGAAACCACAACAAAAAACAAACAAGTACAGCACACAAGACATAGCAACCTTGTTCATACACAAACCCATTGAAACTATGTTTAGAATCGGAAAAAAAACGTCGAGATTAAAAGCAAATAAGAGCGTAATCGATCATTATATCATCAAAATTAAGTTATAACAAATCAATTGAAGACAATTCGAACACATCTAAACGAAAATCAAGTTTGCATGAAGTTTTACCTTTGAAAGAAACTTCCCAAAACGAGGACGACGGAGAAAACAAGATGGTGTTCAATGAATCTGCGACAGAAATAAGATGATTATGAAAACTTATTTTCACCGATTTTCATCACAAAAACAGAAAAAAGGAGAGAGAAGTTGGTTGAAGAAGGAGGTGAAAAAGGAGGTTGTCGATAGAATCTAGGTGAGGGTTTTTTTTTTTTTTTTTCATTTATGTTTTATGTTTTTTTGTATTAAATTGGGTTTAATAAGGAAAGATAATTTTTAGAAATTAGGAAATAAAAGATATTAATCTGATTTTTGAGTTTCTGAAAATCAGAAAATAAATAATTTCATTTTTTATATTTAATTCCAAGGGCAAAATTGAATTACACAAATTGCTTGGATAATGGGACAAAAACACTTTCATATTAAGTTAGTGGGACAAAGTGTCTTTCAATTGGGGTCAATTTAGCAAAAATCTCTTAAAATATTATATAAAAAACCTTATATAGAAGGGATTGAATATAAATGACGAAGATTTATATGGTGTCTTGATCCGTTAATATGGGATCCGGGTATAACAAATTTAGGGAAAATCAAAAAATCAATGCAAGACAAAATATTGAGTATCATCAATAATATTATACTGATGTGGGATTCATCCAAAAGATGTTAACCGAGAACGACGATCTCATCAATTTGGGATTAATTCTAGAGAAGAAAAAGCTGGTTTTATAATATGTTGGTGAGTAAGCTTCGATATCGAAAGCATAGTAAAAATTCAGTTTTTCATCATTCTTTCTAATGATTAGTTATGTATTTGTGCATGTGTATTTGAATTTATTTATTATAAATGTACTATGGATGTATCAACTCTTGTATGAAAAAAAATCAATACAAATGAATGATGTTTTAAAAAAAGATTGTTGGTTACTAACAAAAAGAGAAAATTATTTTAAAATAATTTATGATATTGTTGTAACCTAAAACAAATATTATAGAAGCAAACTGGAGAATAAACGAAAAAATAAGAAAATAATCCATTTAAAAAAAAATAGACTACATCTTTTGTAATTGAAAAAGATAATTATTTTCAAAAAATGCTACTAGATGTCTATTTTTAAAAGTACCTTAAACTAAATGAAAAAACAAATTCTTAAACCTTAAAATTGTAAGCTTTAGAAGGATAAATACGATTTGCTGTCACTTTGCAACTTTGGGTCATACCTTAATGGTGTATATTAAGGTTGGAATCTGGAACATAACACGATATTGAATCCAAATCTATCAAAAACAAATTTAAGATAGTTTCAAGATTTTTACAAACTCCAACACAGCAAAAGAAAACCGGTAAGAATCAATTACATGTTGTACAACGCATGAATACACTGGAATCAATATTCCTCGAAATTTTTCTTCGTCGGAATTTTCGAAATTTATAGAAGAACCAATTAAAGATGATAAATTCGAATCCAGAAAAGTCGTCATGGTTAGAAAGGAAGAAGACAAGTTAAAAATCATACCATGAAAACTCACGGGAATTACGTTGCCGAAATCACCTTCTCTTTGTCGTCGAGATCAAACGGAGAAGACGAGGAGGCACGGTTTGTAGAAAGTGAATGTTAAAACTGTTTTTCTTTCTTTCGAACAAGTTTTTTTTACTTAAGAATAATGACAATTTTGTAATTTTGTTATTAAAGCTTTTTACAAAAAATTAAACGTGTTTTGACAACTTTTGAAAATTGTTTTTTAACCTCAAAATTCCCGAAGTCTGTTGAGTTCATAACTTCTAAAGTTGTTTGAGATAATAATTAGAGAAAATAGGCCAATATGGCACTTATTCATAGATGCATTTGTGTTTATGGCACTTTGTATACAGTGGTGTTTTCTGTACACTTTTTCACCATATTCGGACTACTTTATCCTTCATGCGTGTGTGGATGAGGTTTAAATCGATTAAACGAAGTGTACGGTGACAACATGTGTACATACATAATTTAATTAATTATTTATTTATTTATTTATTTACTGTTTTATTTTTCCACTTGTGGTTTGTTTTCTATTTAATTGATTTTCTATTATTAAAAAATGTTTGATTTCATTAATTTAAATACTTATTTTTTGTTCTTCATCTTTTGATATCCATATTACTATATATATTAAACATGTAAATTATTTTAAATTTGTATTTATTTATCTTGTAAAAAATATAGGTATACATCCAGATACACATACATATTATATATACGTACACATAACAAAATATATCTACACATGTACACATACACATATAAAAAGATATGTACACATACAAATATAAGTACATGTATATATAGGAATGTGCACATGCGTACACCACATCACACTAATTATAAATATTATTCATAGTATATGCGTACATACGTATTTGTATCCATATAAATGTGTTTATACGTACACCACATCACACTAATTATAAATGTGTATGCATGTTGTATGTGTACATTCGTACATATATCTGTATGAATGTGTACATGTACATGTGTACACCACATCGCACTAATTATATATGTGTATGCATATTGTATGCGTACATTCGTACATGTATCTATATGAATGTGTACATGCGTACACCACATCACACTAATTATATATATTATTCATATTGTATGCGTACATGCGTATTTGTATCCATATGAATGTGTATATACGTACACCACATCACACTAATTATATATATGTATGCATATTATATGCGTACATCGTACATTTATCTATATGAATGTGTACATGTGTACACTACATCACACTAATTATATATGTGTATGCATATTGTATGCGTACATTCGTACATGTATCTATATGAATGTGTACATGTGTACACCACATCACACTAATTATATATATTATTCATATTATATGTGTGTATGCGTACATACATGCATATGAATGTGTACATGCAAATACCACATCATACTAATTATATATACTATTCATATTATATGCGTACATGCGTACATGTATCCATATGTATACCACATCACACTAATTATATATATTATTTATATTATATGCATAATGACGTACATGTATACTTAGTTATCCATGTGTACAACATAAGATATGTGCATGTACACATATTTTTTACAAGCTAAATAATTATAAATTTTAAAATAATTTACATTTTTAATATATATAGTAATATGGATTTCAAAAGATGAAGAACAAAAAATACTTATGTAAATCGGTGAATTCGGTAATTTTTGGATCACAGAAAATTAATTAAATAGAAAACAAAGCAAATGTGGAAAAATAAATCAAAAAATTAATAATTATATAATCAAACTAAAAATCGAAATGTACTGGTACACTACCAAGAAATCACAGTACACGACTTTGTTCACATGCCACAAAAATCATTGTACACAGCGCGCGTGAGGGTAATTCGGACATTTATGTGTGGAAAGTGTTAAATGCAAAGTGTTAAATGCAGCAAAGAATTTCAAAAATTGTTATAAACACATGGGCTTCATTTGTAGAGTGTTATATAGCCCAATTGTTCTTAATAATTATCCAAAATTGTTTAACCTTATTTTTAGAAGTTGTCTTAGTAATATCTCAGATAATAATTATATTTTAAATTTTTAAATAAAGAAAACGTAAATGAAACGTTAGGAAAATATTATAATTGTAGGAAATTTATGTGGAGAGTTTTGAGACACTTGGCACAATTGATTGACCAAGACTTTGAAAAATCAACTGAATCCGACGAGTTGACGCGAGACTTGCCAAGTCTCAGTCCCACTTAGTAACCAAGGAGTTTCGTCTTCTTCTTTAAGATAGCCAATGAAGCATACATAACCCATTACCTACAACACAAACTCAAAAAATAAAATATGATGAATCGAATCCATTGCTATTACTTTTCTAGTATTATTGCCATATTTTTCTCCCTCTTATTACATACTCTTGCTTCTCCTACGCTCCACTTTTGCAACCAAGACCAGAGGGATGCTCTTTTGGAATTCAAAGACGAGTTTCCAATCGATGGTTCTTATCCAAGTTCGTGGAATAAGAGTAGTGATTGCTGTTCTTGGGAAGGTGTCATTTGCGATGATACATCTGGCCAGGTGATATCACTCAACCTTCATAACACCTTTCTAAACAGCTCTTTGATAAGTAATAGTAGCCTTTTTAGACTTCGATATCTTCGTCAATTAAACCTTAGGAATTGCAATCTCCAAGGAGAGATTCCTTCTTCATTAGGAAACCTATCTCGTCTCACATTTCTTGACCTTTCTTTTAATAGGTTGGTAGGTGAGATTCCGGGTTCAATAGGCAATCTAAACCAGCTTAGAAACCTTAGCTTTTGGGTTAACAATCTCATAGGAGGAATTCCTTCTTCACTCGGAAATCTTTCTCATCTCTTAGAACTTAAACTTGGGTATAATCAGTTAGAAGGTGAAGTTCCTGCTTCCATCGGAAACCTAAAGGAGCTAAGAACCCTCATATTTGGCTATAACAACTTAAGTGGCAATATTCCTATTTTATTTGCCAATTTAACCAAGCTTTCCACTGTTAGCCTCCGCTCTAATAAGTTCACATCCATGCTTCCATCTGACATGAGTGGATTCCACAACTTGGAGTATTTTGAGGTTATTGATAACTCATTTTTTGGACCTTTCCCTAAATCCTTGTTCTCCATTCCTTCGTTACAAGGACTTTTCTTGGAAGGAAACCATTTCACGGGACCTATAGAGTTTGCCAATACATCTTTTTCATCATCATCTAAGCTTAAGTTTCTATACCTTGGTCGTAATAGATTCGATGGCCCGATCCCGAAATCCATATCTAATTTTCTCAACCTTGAACTGTTACATCTTGAAAACAATAATTTCAGTGGGCCAATCCCTAGGTCTATATCAAAGCTAGACAACCTTAGAGAGTTACATCTTAGCAAAAACAATTTCACTGGACCAATACTTAGATCTCTATCAAAGCTAGCCCACCTCAAAGAGTTACATCTTAACGACAACCATTTCACCGGGACAATCCCTAGATCTATATCACAGTTAGTCAACCTCACTTTTCTTGATCTTTCCAACAATATGTTAGTAGGGGAAGTACCAAGTTTCTTATGGAGATTGAATACGGTGTGGCTTTCACAAAATTCTTTCAGCAGTTTTGAAAAATCTTCACAAGAAACACTGATCCAACAGTTGGATCTGAAAACGAATTCATTCCAGGGACCATTTCCTCCTTGGATATGCAATCTTAAAGGGTTACACTTGTTAGATTTGTCAAATAATCTATTCAACGGCTCTGTTCCTCCATGTTTAAGGATTTCTAATTTGACAGTGCTAAGTTTGAGGAACAACAGCTTTAGTGGAACTCTTCCAGATATATTTGCCAATGCTACCGAGTTACGATCATTCGACGTTAGTCTCAACCAACTAGAGGGAAAGTTTCCAAAGTCATTGATCAACTGCAAAGCTCTGCAACTTGTGAATGTGGAAAGCAACAAATTCAGAGACAAGTTTCCATCATGGTTGGGATCGCTGCCATCATTACATGTCCTCAGCCTCCGATCAAACGAGTTCTACGGACCATTATATCATCGCAACATGTCCATTGGGTTTCAAAGTTTAAGAGTCATTGATATTTCTCACAATGACTTCAATGGAACTCTTCCATCTAATTATTTTTCCAAATGGCGTGAAATGACCACTTTAACCGAAGAAAATGACGAGTACATGAAAGATGTCCTGAGTAATTTTACTTTCCATTATCAGTCGGTGGAATTGGTGAATAAAGGAGTAAAGATGACCTTTGAGATGATCCGACACGACTTCAGAGCTATTGACTTTTCTGGAAACAGAATTTACGGCAAAATCCCTGAATCTATTGGCTTTTTGAGGGGATTGCGTCTTCTCAACTTGTCTGGAAACATATTCACTAGCGATATCCCACGAGTCTTGGCAAACTTGACAAATCTCGAGACATTAGACCTCTCCCATAATAAGTTGTCAGGTCGAATCCCTCAAGATCTTGGTAACCTCTCATTTCTGTCATACATGAACTTCTCCCATAACCTTCTCCAAGGTTCAGTGCCACGAGGCACACAATTTCAAAGGCAGAAATGTTCTTCATTCTCGGACAATCCTCGACTTTATGGTCTTGAAGAAATTTGTGGAGAAATCCATGTTCCGAATCCTACAACATCACAACAACATGAAGACTTGATAGAGTCAGAGGATCAAATGTTCAACTGGATATCAGCTGCAATAGCCTATGGACCTGGTGTATTCTGCGGATTGGTGATCGGACATATCTTCACTTCACACAATCAAGAGTGGTTCACAGAAAAGTTTGGTCGAAGAAAACACAGAGTCACCACAAGTGCTCGTTGAGCTCATCTCCATGCAGTCTCTCTAATAAGTATTTGCAAGGCAGATGTTGTCCAAAGTCTTGTTCGTGTTTGTAGTAAATTTGGTCAGGTGTATTCTTCAAAAGACTCGTTTGTGTTTGTTTGTAATTTTCTATGTAAGGTTTTGTAATAAACTTATTTGGTTGTTTTCTATGTATCTTGGCTTGAAAATGTATATGGGAACTTCCTCCTAATCAAATCTTAAGCATGTTTTCTTCTCTTCTTCACACTTTTCGAACACCCTTGTGTTTGGCTATAAAATATACATCCTCTGGTTGTTAGAGGAGCTTACGATCATGACAGTCATTGTTTATGACATTAAATTTTAGGGTCACAGAAGTTACTCGAGAGATTTCTAAAAAACAAATGGAGAGGTTTCAAAATTTAAAAGATAAAACTTTATATTTATTAAGGATCCAAATACCTTAAAACAATGAAGCAATGGTGAAAGTAAGACACCTTAGAATGGATGTTTTTGAAGTTGTAGCTGTTCTGATGTTGTAGCATTCTGAAGTTGTTCCTTGTGGTAGTACGGTCTGAACATTGAAGCTGGAGCAGATTGGACAAATCTTAATGGGCTTGGGCTGTGAACATTAGAGCACGTGACTTGGAGATATTATGTAGAGAAGATTTGCTGCTTGGAGAGAAATAAGGAGTAAGAAGATTTGATCGTATCTTGTAGAAGATTAAGGAAAGGTTGTTATTGAAGAAGATTTGGAGATCTTCTGAAACTTGAAGAGAAAGGCTAGGTCAGCCGTGCACTTCTATAGAGTATATATAGGAGGTGTAACGTTGTGGAAAAACAACACAATAGGAGAATATTTCAGTTTTTACTTCCGAAAATCAAGTAAATTTAAAATTAACAAATGAGCTTAGGTAGGAGACTTGGGACTTACGGGAAACAAATGAGTTTTCTACATAAATACGGTAGAATAAGCTCTCCAACTGATTCATCAGAGGGGTGTAACAGAGTCGATTTATTGTATATTATATAATTTCAACAAACAAGAAAAGAGACTGAGATTAAACAAGATAAGAGATATTTTGGAGAGGATTGGATGGGCTAATGGGTTTATGTGGGAAAGTTTGAAACAATTGGCACAATTCATTGACTTTATTCGACAAGTTGACACAAGACTTGGACAAATTAACCGAAACCGACGAGTTGACTCAAGAGACACAGCCCCACTCATTAAAGAATTTCTTTTTCTTAAAGAGAACTAGTGAAGCACACTGTAATCCATTACTTATATACAACACAATAAAAAAACAGAAAAGAGAGATGATGAATCGAGGCCATTGTTATTGCTTTTATGGTATTATTACCATCTTTTTCTCCCTCCTATTACACACTCTTGCTTCTCCTTCACTCAACGTTTGCCGCCACGACCAGAGGGATGCTCTTTTGGAATTCAGAGACGAGTTTCCGATCGTTGCGTCTTATCCAAACCCGTGGAATAATAGCAGTGATTGCTGTCTTTGGGAGGGTGTCACCTGCGATGATAAAGCTGGCCAGGTGATATCACTCGACCTTAGTTACATTTCCCTCAACAGCTCTTTGAAAACTAATAGTAGCCTTTTTAGACTCTCATATCTTCGTGACCTAAACCTTTACTATTGCGATATCCAAGGAGAAATTCCTTCTTCCTTAGGAAACCTCTCTCGTCTCACACTTCTTGACCTTTCACATAATATGTTGGTAGGTAAGATTCCAGCTTCAATAGGCTATCTAAACCAGTTAAGAAACCTTAGCCTCTATGATAACGGTCTCATTGGAGAGATTCCTTCTTCCCTAGGAAACCTTTCTCATCTCTTAGAACTTAAACTTGACTTTAATCATTTGGTGGGTGAAGTTCCGGCTTCCATCGGAAACCTAAGCGAGCTAAGATTCATGTCACTTGGCTATAACAACTTAACTGGCAAAATTCCTATTTCCTTTGCCAATTTAACCAAGCTTTACTCTTTTAGCATCACCTCTAATAACTTGGCATCCACGCTACCATCTGACATGAGTGGATTCCACAATTTGGAGTATTTTGATGTTGGTGGAAACTCATCTCGCGGGCCTTTCCCTAAATCCCTGTTCTTGATTCCTACGTTAAAAGAGGTTTCTTTGGGAGGGAACCAATTCACGGGACCTATAGAGTTTGCAAATACATCTTCATCATCTAAGCTTCAATATATATCCCTTGGTCGTAACAGATTCAATGGCCCAGTCCCGGAATCCATATCTGAACTTCTCAACCTCCAAGGGTTACGTCTTAGCCACAACCATTTCACTGGGCCTATCCTTAGATATATATCAAAGTTAGTCAAACTCAGATGGTTATATCTTAACGACAATAATTTCAGTGGGCCAATTCCTAGATCTATGTCAAAGCTAGAATACCTTGAAGAATTACATCTTAACCTTAACTATTTCAGTGGGCCGATCCCTAGATCTATGTCAAAGTTGGCCAACCTCAATTATCTTGATCTTTCCAACAACAACTTGGAAGGTGAAGTGCCAGGTTTCTTATGGAGATCGGAGATGGTGATACTTTCTCACAATTTTTTCAGCAGTGTTGAAAGCTCTTCACAAGAAACACTGCTCGAAGAGATGCATCTGAGTTCGAATTCATTTCGAGGACCATTTCCCCTTTGGATCTGCAAGCTTAAAGGGTTACGCGTCTTAGATTTGTCCAACAATCTCTTCAACGGCTCTATTCCTCCGTGTTTAAGGAATGTCACTTTTGTTTTAACAGAGCTAAGTTTTCGGAACAACAGCTTCAGTGGAACTCTTCCAGATATATTTGCCAATGCTACTGAGTTAAGATCATTCGACGTTAGTCGCAACCAGCTCGAGGGAAATCTTCCAAAGTCGTTGATCAATTGCAAAGACCTGAAACTTGTGAATGTGGAAAGCAACAAGTTCAAAGACCAGTTTCCATCATGGTTGGGATCTCTACCATCGTTAAATGTTCTCATCCTCAAATCAAACGAGTTCTATGGGCCGTTGCATCACCGCTACATGTCCACTGCTTTTCAGAGTTTAAGAGTCATTGATATATCACACAATGACTTCACTGGAACTCTCCCACCTCACTATTTTTCTAACTGGCGTGAAATGACCTTAGCCTCACTACATGAAGGAATTGAGGAGTACATGTTAGAGTCTGTGAATGCATCTGAAATCTATTACCAGTCAATGGAAATGGAGAACAAAGGAGTAGATATGAGCTTTGAGCGAATCCGACAAGACTTCAGAGCTATTGATTTTTCTGAAAATAGAATTAATGGCAAAGTCCCGGAATCCATTGGCTTCTTAAAGGAATTGCGTCTTCTCAACTTGTCTGGTAACTCATTCACAAGCAATATCCCACGATTCTTGGCAAATTTGACAATGCTTGAGGCATTAGACCTATCTCGTAATAAGCTGTCAGGTCAAATCCCTCAAGATCTTGGTAAACTCTCATTTCTGTCATACATGAACTTCTCCCATAACCTTCTCCAAGGTTCAGTGCCACGAGGCACACAATTTCAAAGGCAGAAATGTTCTTCATTCTCGGACAATCCTCGACTTTATGGTCTTGAAGAAATTTGTGGAGAAATCCATGTTCCGAATCCTACAACATCACAACAACATGAAGACTTGATAGAGTCAGAGGATCAAATGTTCAACTGGATATCAGCTGCAATAGCCTATGGACCTGGTGTATTCTGCGGATTGGTGATCGGACATATCTTCACTTCACACAATCAAGAGTGGTTCACAGAAAAGTTTGGTCGAAGAAAACACAGAGTCACCACAAGTGCTCGTTAAGCTCATCTCATGCGGTCTCTCTAATAAGCATTTGTGAAGCATATGTTCATTTCTGTACCAAATATACCATGTGTGATCTCTAAAAGACTCGTTTGTGTTTGCTTGTACTTTTTATTTAATGGTGTTGCCTTTTGTTTTTTTTTTTTTGGGGAGAAAATGTTGTCTTTTGTTTTTGTCAATATATAATGGTTTTTTGTAAGAAACGTCTTTGGTACTACAACATGTTTTCTCTTTTCTTTTCACACTTCTCCAACACTCTTGCTTCCCGTCAATCATAGTATCATACTATTATTGGATTGTTCAAGCGTCCGCATACACGGCGTCCAAACGCTATACAATGGTTTGCCGTACCATATTTTTACTGTAAATATTTTTAAAACTAAAAAAAGATGTATGTGTATACGACCATTAAAATTTAAAAAGAAATAATTTTTTTTTTTTCATCCGAAAACTTAGATTTTTTTAATCCAAATTACATGCGTAATAAGAATGTAAGTAATTTTCATCTCATTAGTTAATAGTTGATATAATTATATTTATTATTACTTGAAACCATTTTGCAAATGTCAACTATTTACGTTAAAACTACTATGTCGATGTTAATTTTTTTTTCCGACAACATTATAAACTACTTTACTATCAGTTGGTGATCCAATTTGGCGGTGAAGTGTCTACATAAGAAATATACGAAGTCCGCGTCGATATTAATTATTTAGTTCCATATCTATTAATAACAATCCTAAAAAAAATTGAGAAGTTGTTTATTTTCGTAATGCTTAGTGTCTATTTATATTATTTTGAATGATGCTTTTGAAACGTCACCACAGTCGTGTCTTTTCTTAAAGGGTTGTGTTTTTTCATAAAAATCGTGTATTTTTCGTAAATTTTCTGCAGAGATGTCTTTTCGTAAAAGTTGTGTCTTTTTGTAAAAGATGATTTATCTGAAGAGGTGTTTTTCGTAAAAGGTGTATTAGTTTGTTCTATAGAGTTGTGTCTTTTCGTAAAAAATTTATTTAAAAAATACATAAGTGTCATTACTTGTGCATACTATATATATAATTGTCATTACTTTCATTACTCATTACATAACAAATTCATTCATATTTAATGAAAGAAAGATGGTATCGAGTATAGCATATACGTACGATATATATTTTCTAACATATATTTACAATATACAATTACAAAAAATAATCCTGCTATAAAATTATGTTAAAATATTACAACTTTCAGAATTTAAAATTGAAAAATAAATAAACTAAAAACTTAAATGTAAAATCAAATTAATTAACAAGTTAAAAAATTTCAAATGATGACTTTTCAAATGGTGACTTTTTTGAAATTGAATCTATAAATAAACAAAAAGTGAAATTAACTTTTTTTAATTTTAGTTTTCATTTCAAATGGGTAATGTTCTATCCATGAAAAAGTTTTTTTCTAAACGTTGTGATCTTCCGTAAGACGGTTTTATAATCGAAAAGTTGTGTCTTTTCAAAAAATAACTGTTAATTATTATTATATAATTTGGTGTCATTTCTTTAAAAAAATATATCGTCTACTAAATAATCGAAGAGTTGTATTTTTTCGTAAAAAATAGTTTTTAGAATAATTATGTATATATTTATATAAATATCGAAGAATTGTGTATTTTCGTAAAAAATAATTTTATTAGATAATTATATATATATATATATATTAAGGTTGTGTATTTTTAAAATATATATATATATATGAGTGAATTAGCTAGTAAACAATGAACTTTTACCTATTTAAGAAACTAGCAGTGAGAAAACAAAAACTTAAATAAATAGCAGTCAGAAAAAATATTTATGACGATTTTAACCTTCTCATAAGTGATCATATATAGTTTATACATATATCTCTCTCATAAGACAAAGTAGCCGCCACACATCGCCGAAAACCGCTGTTGTTTTCACTAGCCCCCACACATCGCCGATAACCACCGTAGTTTCCACTAGTCGCTGAGAACTTTCCCAGAAACAAAAATCCTAACCGCCACAGTTCCGATTCACCGCCACAGATAACCCTAGCCTCCATAGTAAATCCACAAATTCGATTCGCTGCTAGTTAACCCTAGCCGCCATGGTTAACCATAGCCGTCATAGTTAACCCCAACACATTGCTGATAACCGCTATTGTTTTCACTAGCCGCCACAGACCACTAACCCCAACGCATCGCCGAGATCCGTCGTTGTTTTCAGTAGCCGCCACAGACCACCGATGTGATTCTCTGCTTCTATTAACCCCAGTGTATCGCCGGGATCCGTCGTGATTTCCACTAGCTGCCACACATCGCCGATAACTATCATAGTTTCCACTAGTCGTTGAAAACTTTCCTAGAAACAAAAAATTGGAAACATAAAGTGGGATTTGCGATGAAAAAATAGTAGAGAGAAAGCTTTTGAGATCCGTTTTCTCATGTTCATGAAAGAGAGAAGGAGAAAAGAGAGAAATAAATTCATGGGTAAAAGACTCATAAAACTTATCCAAATAGTGTAGAGATTTTCTCTTTGTTATATTGCAAATTACCTTAAAGTCTATTGTTTGTCACTCCAATTACTCTATATATATACGGTCGGGTATATTATTACTATAAACTTTAGGGTTCAGTCTTTTAAAAACTATTTTGTAAACTTGTGTCTTTTCGAAAATAACCGCTTTATGGTTATTTTGAAGGGTTGCGACTATTCAAATTTGTTAGGTCGCGTCTTTTAAAAAAAAATCGTAAGTCGCGTCTTTAAGGTTATTTTGAAGGGTTATTTTCCGAAGAGAAGTGTCTTTTCGTAAAAAGGGTTTTCTTAAAATATTAATTATTATCGATGAGTTGTGTCATTTCGTATAAGCGGTTTTCCTCTGAAGAGTTGTGCATTTTCGTCAATATAATGGCGGTTTTTTCTGAAAGAGTTTTCGTAAACATCGGTTTCGAAAAAATATTTATTATTATCGAAGAGTTGGGTCTTTAAAAAGTCGTGTCCTTTCGTAAAAGCGGTTAATTTCCGAAGAGTTGCGTCATTCAGTAGAAAGTGTTTTTCCAAAGAGTTGTCTTTTCGTCAATAATAACTGCTCTATATTTTTTCCGAAGAGTTGTGTCTTTTCGTAAAATATTTGGGGGGTGTGTCCAAAGAGTTTTGTCTTTTCGTAAAAAGTTTTTTTTCTAAAGAGTTGCGTCTTTTCATAAATAAAGAATTTTTTACGTTGAACCTTCGTTCTTTTCGAAAATATTTCATAGGTTCGCGTCCTTTTGAAAATAACAGCTTTATTCTTTTGAATGTGTCTTTTCGATTTCGTAGGATCGAGTCTTTTTAAAAATAAATGCTTTATCATTATTTTGTAGAGTTACCTCTTTTCAAAAAACGTTTATTATTATTTATTATTAACATAATTATTATATATTTTTGGATTGTGTCTTTTTAAAAATATTTTATAAAATTGCGCCTTTTCAAAAAGAGTTGTGTCTTTTCAAATTTGTAGGGTTGCGTCTTTTTGAAAATATTTTGTAAAGTTGCGTATTTTAAAAAATAACCGTTTTATGGGTATTTTAAAGGATTGTTCCCTTTTTTTGTAGGGTCGCATCTTGTCGAACAAATTTAGTCTTTTCGAAAGTAACCGCTTTTTTGTTATTTTTAAGGGTTATGGCTTTCCAAATTTGCAGGACCAAGTTTTTTCGAAAATATTTCATACAGTGTCGTATTTTTAAAAATAACCATTTGATGGTTATTTCGAAGGATTTTATCTTTTTGAATTTGTAGGATCGCGTGTTTTTGAATATATTTTGTAGAGTCGTATTTTTTTTCAAAATAAGGTTCTGTGTTTTCGAAAATAACCGCTTTAGGCTTATTTTGAAGAGTTGTGTCTTTTGAATTTGTAGAGTCGCATCTTTTCAAAAGTATTTTGTAAATTCGTGACTTTTCGAAAATAACTGCTTTGTGGTTATTTCGAAGGGTTGTGTCTTTTCAAATTTGTAGGGTTACATCTTTTCAAAAAAAATTGTAAAGTTACGTCTTTTTAAAAATAACCGCTATATGGTTATTTTGAGAGTTGTGTCTTTCCAATTTTGTCATAATTTTACCATAAATTATTTATCTTTTTATTATCATAGAAGTTCCAAAATAAAATTAATTTGTGTGAATAAAAATTTGGAATCCTGTAAACAGTTCAGATTTAGGTAAAGAATTACAAATTCTTAATAGTTAGACTTGATTCGAATTCATAATCAAAGGGTAAAAATTCCAAATTCTTAATATAACTCTGAATATAATTATTATATAGTCATGATAAATTGGATTTGGGTTACTTCATTTCAACAATCAATAATAACCGTAATTTAAAATATATGATGATTATGGGTTTATCTTTGCATGTGTTGAAATAAATTTTACCTTTAATTTAATTGCGTTAACAATTTTGTTTTAAAAAGTATTCGGGAAATTCTTTGCCCCCCCCTTCCCCCCAATTTCGCGGGGGTTTAAGTCCTAGTCATCTATAAAAACAAAATATATTTATAAAATATTATCCACCGTTTATATACATTGCATAAGTCTGCATATATGTCAATATGTTATGCGGTGATTGACCTCTTATCCAAACTCAAATTTCATGTTATGTTACTTATACCAAATTATGACATTTTTACCCTTATTCTATATATACACTAACTTCCTTAGTGTGACTTTAAATTGAATTGACACTCCTTTCTCTGTGTTTGTGTCAGATCATCATGGAGAAGTGTAAATGTTATTTTTAATTGTTTTAATATTTTCCTCTTTCTCAAACACTAAAAATTATCTCTCATCAAATACTAACAAAACCACAACAATCTCTCATCAACCACTTTTTCTTTCTGAAATCCCAAAGCTTAATTTTCTCAAACACCAAAAATTGTAAAAAAAAAAAAAGCTCTCTCTCACTATCAAACCGACCGAGATCCGGATGCGTTCACTGAAAATTTTTTGAAGTGTCTTTAAGAAATTTATGGCTCGTTACGGAGTTTTTCTTCCGATTAATATTCGCTGCAATCCAAAATCGGTAAGGTCACTACGACTAAGGAAGATGACGAAGAACAATGAATTCTCTCTTTGGAAAAGGGTCCAATCCAAAAAGTTGGATGTATAGAGTAGTAAAGAGGTATGTACACCACTAGAGATGAATATCCATGATGTACAGTCTAGTGAGCATGTAACACCTCAAATTCTGGAAATACCTGGTGCATTTATGAGAATATGTGGTGCGTGCGGAGAGGCTTAAAATAATTGATTTGGCTACCTATGTCACCAAAGTGCACTTATCTTTTTGGTCACACATCATGAGAGAACTCAAGCGTTAAGCGTGCTTGAGCTGTATCAATTTCATGATGGGTGACCTACAGGAAAGTAATTTCCAGCACCGTGCGAGTGAGGCCCAAAGCACGGGGAAATATCGCGTGGTGATGCAGGTGAGTAAACATGCATTTCGAGTCTCCCGGACTAACGCACCGAGCGTCAGAGAAGTCTCAGCCCGCGGGCTGAGAGTGGGTTTGGGGCTCACGACAAGGCGGTCGGGCATTATAAGTGGTATCAGAGACGAACCTTGACAAGTGTGGGTATAGCACTGTCAGGGGGTGATTGTAACACCCCAGATTCTGGTAATGCTTGGTGCATTTATGAGAATATGTGGTACATACGGAGAGGCTTAAAAGAATTTTTTTGGCTACCTATGTCAGCAAAGTGCACTTATCTTTTCGGTCACACATCATGAGAGAACTCCAGCGTTAAGCATATTTGAGCTGGAGCAATTTCATGATGGGTGACCTACTGGGAAGTAATTTCCAGTACCGTGCGAGTGAGGCCAAAACACGGGGAAATATCGTGTGGTGATTAGAAGGTCAGTAAACATGCATTTCGAGTCTCCCGGACTAACGCACCGAGCGTCAGAGAAGTCTCAGCCCGCGGGCTGAGAGTGGGCTTGGGGCTCACGGCGGGGCGGTCGGGGCGTTATATAGCAGCTGATGTATAACTTGAAGAAGACGCTGGTCATCTAGACGAGATCTATTATTGCTCTTTTTAGTTGATGCCACAATACCAAACATAAATGGTTAACTTTTACAACTACATGTTATTGTGATGGAGATGTACAGTGAAGAGAAGATGTACGTCTTCATGTACACTGTGTAAAAACTCGTACCCCACCGTCCTGGTACTGGCGTGTATGAAACGACCCGACCCGTTTTTTTTTTTAAAACAATTAAACCTTAGACTCAGGTTAACGTTCCCATAAACGCTAACCCTCAACGTCTAAGGGAACACAACAATCAACCAGCAGAAATTAATAACAACTCAAACATTATCCAGTTCTATCAAATCAAAAGAACAAACCAACAATAACCAATTCAATGCGTTCCAGAACTAAACCACAACCTAGGTAGTTCTACGCAAAACAGAAAACAATGAAACATAAACCAATCAACCGGGACCCTAGATCATCCACTTCTTCGTTGCCATGATTCTACGATCACACTTTGCCTTTACCTGTATCTCATGGGAAAAAGAAATGTGTGAGTATTATCATAAATATCCAGTGAGACGGTCATCCCATCTACGACTAAGCACTCAGGCACAATGGACCGCTCATGCAAACATACAAACACACAACAAACAACAAACAGCTCAACACAGCCCAAACAGACATGTGTCGATCGACACTACCACTAGGTGTCGATCGACACCTTCTGAACTGGCTGTCGTTCGACACACATCATGTGTGTCGTTCGACAGCCCTCGTATTGGTTTGTCATTCGACATACCTCATGTGTGTCGTTCGATAGGTCCTTGGCAGAATCGTGGGAACCGATCATAAGCCTCTCGGATCGATTCCCCCTCTGCGTCAGTACGAGAAACCTGCACAAACAACAACCACAACACAACAACAAGCATACACAGCCACAATTCAATCACCACAATATCAATCAATGCATACAAACCTATCACCAAGAATCCCTAACGATCCATCGACCCAGAAACCATGGTCATGCACTCACCTTAGGTTTCGAAAGAGAAAAAGGCTGGAATTGAGATTAGGCACGAGATCAGCCTTGATCACCACTAGAATCCACGAAATCCCACTTTTCTTCTACTCACAACGCACCACAATCGACTTCTAACACAAATCGAACCAAAACCTCTCAAGAAAACTCTGGGAAGGTGATTATTTGATGTTTGTCTACTTCCCCACGAAGAAACACGGCCTAACACTTATAATTACGAACCCTAGTGTTTCCTCCAAACCGCACGTAAACCGACCGATTAAAAATCGAGTCAGAAAACCGACAACTTAAACCCTCTCGATCGACACACACAACTTGCGTCGATCGACAGCCACTTAGAACACTATCTATCGACACACACCACTTGTTCGATCGACAGCCACTCGAACAAACCGGCCTTAAGCCAAAAACCAGCCTATCGATCGACACACCACACTAGTGTCGATCGACACACCTTCCAATTTCCTCAAAATTGGTTCACGGGTGTCACAGTGTACATTATCCAACACCCGGTACACCACTGTGTACACCATCTGGCAATGTCATCGTGTGCGCCATACGATCATCAGCACACCACGATGTACACAATCTAACTACCGTCATTGTGTACACAGTTTAGTCATTGTCATCATGTAAATTGTACGACCACCAATACACTACGGTGTACACAGTACAACCATCGTCATTGTATACACAATTTAACCATCGTCATTGTGTACACTGTCCAACCACCATCATCGTGTAAACTGTTGTCATCGTGTACACAGTCTAACCACTGTCATCGTGTACACTATCCGACCACCGAAATACCGTTATCGTGTACACTGTCCAACCGCCAGCACACTACCACGTACAGTGTTTGACCACTATGATCGTGTATATGGTTTGGTGTAGTATGTGTGATTTTCATTTGAATGTAAAACAACAACATAATTAACATAATTGATGTACACATTTACTTCATATATGTACGTTATATCATCTAACTTAGGGGTGGGCAAAAGAACCGGTACCGACGAACCGAAGCGAAACCGATCCGATAAAACCGTTTGAAATCAAATTGGGTAAGGGCTAATTAAACTGGTGGGTATGATTATTTAAACCAATCGGACTCGGGTATTACCCGTCACCGAACCGATACCCAGTCGGTTTTTTATTACCCGCTAAAGAGCCTCTTATCCATGTAGAGGGTTTCATATTTTAATTCCTCCTTTAATGTTTATGCTCTCAATAAATTTTACCGACATTACCTCCTCCTCAAGGTCAAATCTCAACTTCCCATATAACAAACTTTGTTTTGATTCTCAAATATTTTCGAAGATTTGATTATGAAGTTGATTTCCTTGATTGATTCTCTTGAAGAGTTTAAGACTTTGTTTGGTTTTGTTGTTCTGGTTTTAAGAACTTGTTTCAGTTTTTATTGCAATGGCTATTTAGACTTTGATTCTTCTTTATCATAAGCTTTGAGACTTTGTCTCGGCATTACCATATGCTCTTCTTTAGTTTTTTGTTTATAGTACTTTATAGCTTCTTTGACTTTTTGGCCAATGAGAAATTTAGAACAAGTTAAATATATTCGACATGTGTGTATTATCTAAAGCTTTGCACAATAGTAGTTATAGATTGTAAGTTTGTTTTCTTGCATTTCGGTTCACTCGGTTGGTCTCGGATACAACCGGAACCGACTGTTATGCTAACGGTCCTCATATGGGTATTATTTTCCCAAATCCAACTTACCCGGAACCGACCGGTATATCCGATTGCCCACCCCTAATCTAACTCATTTATGTACATACACAAACCGCATCGTTTTCTTCCATATCTTTGTTATCAACCTTCCATGTTTTTTTGTGTATTATGCAACCTTTTAACAATATAATATATATATATATTATAAAGTGTACATATTTACACAACACTTTATTAACAACACTTATTAATGTTTATTCTCTTTCCTACTTTTTGTTGAGTTTCTTTTGAATTGTTTACATGTATACAAACTGTGTGCTTAAATGTCAGAAAGAAAATTGGACTTTACCATATTCTATTTCTATGGGCTATATAATATTATATTTTGGAGAACAAGTTGCACAATTCATTGATAGATCAACTGAATCTTTTAAAGTGAAGCACAGATAAAACTCTAGCAAAGAAAAATTATGATGAATCGAAGCCATTGTTATTGCTTTTATGGTATTATTACCATTTATTTCTCCCTCTTATTCCACACTCTTGCTTCTCCTTTGCTCTACTTGTGCCGCAATGACCAGAAGGATGCTCTTTTGGAATTCAAAGACGAGTTTCGGATCGATGAGTCTAATCTAATTTCGTGGAATAAGAGCAGTGATTGCTGTCTTTGGGAGGGTATTACGTGCGATGATAAATCTGGCCAGGTGATATCACTCGACCTTTATGACACCTCTCTAAACAGCTCTTTGAAAACTAACAGTAGCCTTTTTAGGCTCCAATATCTTCGTCACCTAAGCCTTAATAGTTGCAATCTACAAGGAGAGATTCCTTCTTCACTTGGAAACCTCTCTCGTCTCACACTTCTTGACCTTTCTTATAATAGACTGGTAGGTGAGATTCCAGCTTCAATAGGCAATCTAAACCAGCTAAGAAACCTTAGTCTTTGGGGTAACAGTCTCATAGGAGAGATTCCTTTTTCGATAGGAAACCTTACTCATCTCTTAGAACTTGAACTTCAGGGTAATCATTTGGTAGGTGAAGTTCCGGCTTCCATCGGAAACCTCAAGGAACTAAGAGTCATGATGGTTGGCTATAACAGCTTAACTGGCAAGATTCCTATTTCCTTTGCCAATTTAACGAAGCTTTCCTCTTTTAGCATCAACTCTAATAATTTCACATCATCATCCACATTTCCATCTGACATGAGTGGATTCCACAACTTAGAGTATTTTTTTGCTAGCGATAACTCATTACTCGGACCTTTCCCTAAATCCTTGTTCTCGATTCCTTCGTTACAAAGGGTTGATTTGGAAGGAAACCAATTCACGGGACCTATAGAGTTTCCTAATATATCTTCTTCATCTAAGCTTCAAGATATATCCCTTGCTCGTAACAAATTCGATGGCCCAATCCCAGAATCAATATCTAAATTTCTCAACCTCATAAAGTTAGATCTTGGCTACAACAATTTCAGTGGGCCAATTCCTAGATACATGTCAAAGCTAGTCCACCTCAACTGGTTATATCTTAGGGGCAACCATTTCACTGGGACAATCCCTAGATCTATATCAAAGCTAGCCAACCTAGAGTATGTTGATTTTTCCAACAACAATTTGGAAGGTGAAATACCAAGTTTCTTATGGAGATTGGCGGGGCTAACGCTTTCTCACAATTTTTTCACCAGTTTTGGAAACCCTTTACAAGAGACATTGATCCAACAGTTAGATTTGAATTCGAATTCACTCCAAGGACCATTTCCTTATTGGATATGCAAGCTTAAAGGGTTAAGCTTGCTAGATTTGTCAAACAATCTCTTCAATGGCTCCATTCCTACATGTTTAAGGAATCTCACTGATTCTTTGACAGACATGATTCTAGGTAACAACAGTTTTAGTGGAACTCTTCCAGATATATTTGCCAATGCTACGCTGTTAAGATCATTTGACGTAAGTCGCAACAAGCTGGAGGGAAAGTTTCCAAAGTCATTGATGAATTGCAAAGCTCTGGAATTTGTGAATGTGGAAGGAAACAGAATCAAGGACAAGTTTCCATCTTGGTTGGGATCTCTGCCATCATTACATGTTCTCAGCCTCCGATCAAACGAGTTCTACGGACCATTGTATCATCCCAGCATGCCCATTGGATTTCAGAGTTTACGAGTCATTGATATTTCAAACAATGACTTCAATGGAACTCTCCCACCTCACTATTTTTCCAACTGGCGTGAATTGACAACACTAACTGAAGAAAATTACCAGTACATGGAAAATCTCGTGAATTATTCTAGTGTTTATCAGTCGATGGAAATGGTGAATAAAGGAGTAGATATGAGCTTTGAGAGAATCCAGCAAGACTTCACAGCCATTGATTTTTCTGGAAACAGAATTCATGGAAAAATCTCTGAATCCATTGGTTTCTTGAAGGAATTGCGTCTTCTCAACTTCTCTGGTAACTTATTCACAAGCAATATCCCACTATCTTTGGCAAATTTGACAAAGCTTGAGGCATTAGACCTATCACGTAATAAGCTGTCAGGTCAAATCCCTCAAGATCTTGGTAAACTCTCATTTTTGTCATACATGAACTTCTCCCATAACCTTCTCCAAGGTCCAGTGCCACGGGGCACACAGTTTCAAAGGCAGAAATGTTCTTCATTCTCGGACAACCCTAGACTTTATGGTCTCGAAGATATATGTGGAAAAAACCATGTTCTGAACCCTATACCACAACAAAGAGAGGAGGAGGAACAAATATTCAACTGGGTAGCAGCTGGAATAGCCTATGGACCTGGTGTAATTTGCGGATTGGTGATCGGATATATCTTCACTTCACACAATCAAGAGTGGTTTACAGAAAAATTTGGTCGAAAAAAACTCAGAGTCGCCACAAGAGCTCGTTAAGCCCATCTGTTGCAGTCTCCCTAATAAGTATATGCGATACATATGTTCTTGTTCGGGTTTGTACTGAATTTTCCAGGTGTGATCTCCCATAAGACTTGTTTATGTTTGTTTGTAATTTTCATTTAATGGTTTTTGTAAATTGTAATAAACGTCTTTGGTGGTAGTTGATCATCACGTGTGTTCTTTCTTTTTTTTACGTCTTGTGTTTGATAATCACTTGTGTTTGACTGGTACTATAACTTGTTTTCTCTCTTCTTTTCACACTTCCCCAACACTCTTGCTCCTCCAAAAAGCGTATGCATGAAAACAGCGTAGTAGCCGTAAAAGAATATACTATGACCAATGAAGCAATAGTGACAGAAAGAAAACAGAACACAATTTGAGAAAGAGAGAAACGACCTGAAAAACCTGAAGCTGTAGTAAAGTTTATACGGTGGGAGAAGCTAATCCCAGAAGATGTACATATTTGACACTGGTTTCATATTTCTGAAATTGTTTCTTTTAAATCTTCATGTGTACATGCAAATAAAATTATTTAGAGGAGGAAATTTGATCATTTCATATTTTCAGTATTTTCCAAACTACTAAAGGACACTAGTACTAAAACAAAATCGGCTGAGATAATCGAGCAAGGCATAATCAAGTGTAGTTTTGAGAATCAAGCCATGATTCTTCGAACCAAGTTTTTAGATGGACTCAGTGTTAGGGATATGTAAAGAACGCTGATATATTTGGTTTAGGAATAGAAAATTAGCTAAGCTTTAGGCTTAAAATTGATGGTGTTTGATAGAGAATGCAAAGCCGTAAAGCTTTTGATCCATAGTTTTTTGTTGAGTTTCTTTTTTTGATAAATTTACATGAATACAAACTGTTTGTTTAAATGTTTGAAAGAAAAATGATGTTGATCATTTTGGGTTTTCTGCACAAATTCGGTAGAATAAGCTCTGCTGCCGGTTCCTCAGAGCCGATCATACCTTTTTTTTTTATAGAATAGTTTATCCATATAGATAGGCCAACTACTATCGCCAACTAAATTAAGAAAAGAAAGATGAAGAACTTAAATTAGACGTTTGTGTGGCGAATTTTGAGTCAAGTGTCACAATTCATTGACCAAGACTTAAACAATGAGTTGACGCAAGACTTAGACTTGCAACGTCACAGCTCCACTAAGGAGTTTCTTCTTCTTTTTAAAGAGAGTACACAGAAAGCCATTACTTACAACACAAACTCAAGAAAAAAGAGATATGCTGAATCAAAGCCGTTGTTATTGCTTTTATGGTATTATTGCCATCTTTTTCTCCCTCTTATTACACACTCTTGCTTCTCCTTCGCTCCACTTTTGCCGCCACGACCAGAGGGATGCTCTTTTGGAATTCAGAGACGAGTTTCCCATTTATGAACCAGACCCTGACTTTGATAAAGTGATTTATTGGAATAAGAGCATCGATTGCTGTCTTTGGGAGGGTGTCATATGCGACGATAAATCTGGCCAGGTAATATATCTCGACCTTAGTTACACCCCTCTCAACAGCTCTTTGAAGAGTAATAGTAGCCTTTTTAGACTCCAATATCTTAGCGACCTAATCCTTACGGGTTGCGATCTCAAAGGAGAGATTCTTGCTTCACTAGGAAACCTCTCTCGTCTCACATTTCTTGACCTTTCTCACAATAGATTGGTAGGTGAGATTCCAGCTTCAATAGGCAATCTAAACCAGCTAAGCAAACTTAGCCTTGAGGGTAATGGTCTCATAGGAGAGATTCCTTCTTCACTAGGAAACCTTTCTCGTCTTTTAGAACTTCGACTTAGGAATAATCATTTGGTAGGTCAAGTTCCGGCTTCCATTGGAAACCTAAAGGAGCTAACAGACATAGTACTTGGCTATAACAGCTTAAGTGGCAACATTCCAATTTCCTTTGCCAATTTAACAAAGCTTTCCTACTTTGACATCACCTCTAATCACTTCACATCATCATCCACGTTTCCATCTGACATGAGTGGATTCCACAACTTGGAAATTTTTGATGTTAGTGATAACTCATTTCTCGGCCCTTTCCCTAAATCCTTGTTCTCTATTTCTTCGTTACTAAGTGTTGAACTGGGAGGAAACCAATTCACAGGACCTTTAGAGTTTCTGAATACATCTTCTTCATCTAAGCTTTATGATTTAGACCTTATTTGTAACAAATTCGATGGCCCAATCCCGGAATCCATATCTAAATTTATCAACCTCCAACATTTAGATCTTAAGTACAACTATTTCAGTGGGCCAATCCCTAGATCTATATCAAAACTAGTCAATCTCGAAACGTTAGAACTTAACCACAACAACTTGACGGGCCCAATCCCTAGATCTATATCAAAGTTAGTCAAACTCGATTATCTTGATCTTTCCTACAACAAGTTGGAAGGCGAAGTACCAAGTTGCTTACGGAGATTGGGAGCGGTGTGGCTTTCTCACAATTCTTTCAGCAGTTTTGAAAAATCTTCACGAGAAACGCAGACTCAACTGTTGGATCTGAGTTCGAATTCTTTCCGAGGACCATTTCCCCATTGGCTTTGCAAGATTGAATATTTACACTTGTTAGATTTGTCCAACAATCTATTCAACGGCTCAATTCCTCCATGTTTAAGGAATGTCACTGATTCTCTTACAGATTTAATTCTGAGGAACAATAGCTTTAGTGGAGCTCTTCCAGATATATTTCCCAACACTAAATGCGGTTTACGATCGTTGGACGTTAGTCTTAACCGGCTCGAGGGAAAGCTTCCAAAGTCATTGATGAATTGCGAAAACTTGCGACTTGTGAATGTGGAAAGCAACAAATTCAGAGACAGATTTCCATATTGGTTGGGATCTCTGCCATCACTCTATGTTCTCAGCCTCCGGTCAAACGAGTTATATGGGCCGCTATATCAACGACATGTGTCCCTTGCTTTTCAGAGTTTAAGAGTCATTGATATTTCACACAATAACTTCACTGGTGCTCTCCCACCTCACTATTTTTTCAACTGGCGTGAAATGACCACATTAACCGAAGAAAATGACGAGTACATGGATGATTTTGTGGATCCCAACGAACACTCTTTAGTTGATTCTACCGTTTATAACTCAATGCACATTGTGAATAAAGGAGTAGATATGAGGTATGAGCGGATCCGAAAAGACTTTAGAGCCATTGATTTTTCTGGAAACAGATTTTATGGCAGCATCCCTGAATCCATTGGCTTCTTGAAGGAATTGCGTCTTCTCAACTTGTCTGGTAACTCATTTACAAGCAATATCCCAGGATTCTTGGCAAATTTGACAAAGCTTGAGACATTAGACCTATCCCGTAACAAGTTGTCAGGTCAAATCCCTCAAGATCTTGGCAAACTCTATTTTCTGTCTTACATGAACTTTTCCCATAACCTTCTCCAAGGTCTAGTGCCAAGAGGCACACAGTTTCAAAGGCAGAAATGTTCTTCCTTCTTGGACAACCCTAGACTTTACGGTCTCGAAGATATATGTGGAGAAACCCATGTTCCAAATCCCACAACATCACAAAAACCGGAAGAATTGTCAGAGTCAGAGGAACAAATGTTCAACTGGGTAGCTGCTGGAATAGCCTATGGACCTGGTGTTTTATGCGGATTGCTGATTGGACATATCTTCACTTCACACAATCAGAAGTGGTTCACAGAAAAGTTTGGTCGGAGAAAAGTCTGAGTCACCACAAGATCTCGTTAAGCCAATCTCCTGCAGTTGCAGTGTCTCTAATAAGCATTTGTGAATCCTATGTTGTCCAACGTATCGTTCGTCTTTGTACTGAATTTTCAATGTGTGTTTGTTTGTAATTTTAACAGGTTTTGTAATAAACGTCTTTGGTGTATTGGCTTGAAAATGTATACGAGAACTTACTCAAATCCTCAACTTGTAGTTAAATATAGAACTATCACTTATGTTCACAGGAAGTACAATCCTGTTTTCTCTTCTTCTTTTTACACTTCTCAACAGAGTCCATCATTTTGTTATTTTTGGGTTTAATTACAACCAACGATATATAATAGCGATTTAAACAAAATGATATAGAAGAACATAAAAAAGGGACGTTAAGAGATATTTTGGAGAGGACTAAACGAGTTAATGGTTTACGTGAAGTTAGAGACAAGTGGCACAATTATTGACCAAGACTCAGACAAACAACCGAATCCAACGAGTTGACGCACGCCTTGCCAAGTCACACCCCACTAAGGAGTTTCTTCTTTTTAAAAAGAACCAGTGAAGCGCACATAAACACATTACTTACAACTCAAACTCAACAATGATGAATCGAAGCCATTGTTATTGCTTTTCTGGTATTATTACCATCTTTTTCTCCCTCCTTATCCACGCTCTTGCTTCTCCTTCGCTCCACTTTTGCCGCCACAACCAGAGGGATGCTCTTTTGGAATTCAGAGACGAGTTTCCGATTGATGAGTCTTATCCAAGTTCGTGGAATAAAAGCATCGATTGCTGTCTTTGGGAAGGTGTCACGTGCGATAATAAGTATGGCCAGGTGATATCACTCGTCCTTCATTTCACCTCTCTCAACAGCTCTTTGAAAAGTAATAGTAGTCTTTTTAGACTCCAATATCTTAGTTATCTAAGCCTTAGTGGTTGCAATATCAAAGGAGAGATTCCTTCTTCAATAGGAAACCTCTCTCGTCTCACATTTCTTGACCTTCATTGGAATCAATTGGTAGGTAAGATTCCAGCTTCAGTAGGCAATCTAAACCAGCTAAGATACCTTAGCCTTCAGGCTAACGATCTCACAGGAGAGATTCCTTCTTCGATAGGGAACCTCTCTCTTCTCACACTTGTAGACCTTTCTTATAATGAGTTGGTAGGTGAGATTCCAGCTTCAGTAGGCCGTCTAAGCCAGCTAAGAAACCTTACCCTTGGGCGTAACGATCTTTTAGGAGAGATTCCTTCTTCCCTAGGAAATCTTTCTAGTCTCTTAGAACTTACACTTACGAGTAATCATTTGGAAGGTCAAGTTCCAGCTTCCATCGGAAACCTAAAAGAGCTAAGAGTCATGTCACTTGGTCAAAACAGCTTAAGTGGCAATATTCCTATTTCCTTTGCCAATTTAACCATGCTTTCCTATCTTGACATCACCTTTAATAATTTCACATCATCATCCACATTTCCATATGACATTAGTGGATTCCACAACTTAGAGTCTTTGCTTATTCGTGATAACTCATTTCTCGGACCTTTCCCTAAATCCTTGTTCTCGATTCCTTCCTTACAAGTGATTGATTTGGGAGGAAATCAATTCACGGGACCTATAGAGTTTATGAATACATCTTCTTCATCATCTAAGCTTCAGTATCTATACCTTACTTGTAATAGATTCCATGAGCTAATCCCTGAATCCATATCTGAATTTATCAACCTCGAGGAGTTACAGCTTAGCCACAACAATTTCACTGGGACAATCCCTAGATCTATATCAAAGCTAGTCAACCTCTTTTATCTTGATCTTTCCAACAACAATTTGGAAGGTGAAGTACCAAGTTGGTTAGGGAGATTGAATATGGTGAAGCTTTCTCACAATTCTTTCAGCAGTTTTTCACAAGAAACTCTTCGAGATATATTTGTGGAAGAGTTACATCTGAGATCGAATTCATTCCGAGGACCGTTTCCCCATTGGATCTGCAAGCTTACAAGGTTAACCTTGTTAGATTTGTCCAACAATTTCTTCAACGGCTCGATTCCTCCATGTTTAAGGAATTTCACTATTTCTATTATAGAACTAATGCTGCAGAACAACAGCTTTAGTGGAATTCTTCCAGATATATTTGCCAATGCTACAGAGTTACGATCGTTGGACGTTAGTCGTAACCACCTGGAGGGAAATCTTCCAAAGTCATTGATCAATTGCAAAACTCTTGAACTTGTGAATGTGGAAAGCAACAGATTCAGAGACAAGTTTCCATCATGGTTGGGATCTTTGCCATCATTACATGTTCTCATCCTCAGATCAAACGAGTTCTATGGGCCGTTGTATCATCGCTACATGTCAACCGCTTTTCAGAGTTTAAGAGTCATTGATATATCACACAACGACTTCACTGGTACTCTACCACCTCACTACTTTTCCAACTGGCGTTATATGACCACACTAAATGAAATATCTAGGGATTACATGGAAGATATAGCGAATCATACAAGACTTCAGAACTCGATGGAAATGATGAATAAAGGAGTAGAGATGAGCTTTGAGCGGATCCGACAAGATTTCCGAGCTATTGATTTTTCTGGGAATAGAATTTACGGCAACATCCCTGAATCCATTGGCCTTTTGAAGGAATTGTGTCTTCTCAACTTGTCAGGTAACGCATTCACAAGCCATATCCCGCGGTTCTTGGCAAATTTGACAAAGCTCGAGTCATTAGACCTATCTCGGAACAAGCTTTCAGGTCAAATCCCTCAAGATCTTGGCAAACTGTCCTTTCTGTCTTACATGAACTTCTCCCATAACCTACTCCAAGGACCAGTACCACGGGGCACACAGTTTCAACGGCAGAAATGTTCTTCATTCATGGACAATCCTAGACTTTACGGTCTCGAAGAAATATGTGGAAAAATCCATGTTCCTTGTTCTACAACATCACAACAACATGAGGAATTGTCAGAGCCGGAGGAACAAATGTTCAGCTGGGTAGCAGCTGCAATAGCCTATGGACCTGGTGTATTCTGCGGATTGGTGATGGGTCATATCTTCACTTCACACAATCATGAGTGGTTTACAGAAAAGTTTGGTCGAAGAAAACTCAGAGTCACCACAAGTGCTCGTTAAGCCCATACTTTCAGTGTCTCTAATAAGCATTTGTGATACATATGTTGTCCAACGTCTTGTTCGTCTTTGTACTGAATTTTCCATGTGTGTTCTTTTTGTGTTTGTTTGTAATATTAACAGGTTCTGTAACTTCTGGTAGTCTTCCTTCTCTTAAATATTGAACTATCACTTGTGTTTCACTAGTAGTACAACGTGTTTTCTCTTCTATTCACACTTCTCAATACGCACGATATGATACAGCACATAATTTTTTTTTTTTATATATAGAATATAGGTCTTCTGAGTTCTGATTCTTAGAGGACTTTCATGATTCATCACAAAGTTATCAACAAAATTATTCATGCGAATTCTGAAAGACAAATGGGGAGATTTGAGATTCCGGAATTTAAAAGATAACTCAGCTTCATATTTATGAAGTATCCATCAACTGCTAAACAAATGCATACATGAATATAACGCAGTAGCCGTAAAAGAATATGGTGGAAAATAGAAAGTAGAACAAAATTTACACAATTTAAGAGAGACACAAACAACCTGAATCTGTAGTAAAGTTTATATGGTGGAAGAGGTAATCCCAGGAGATGTTTACTTAACATCTCCATTTTCAAAAAAGTTTTTACCGGGTCACAAAGCACACAGTGCAATCTCCATGTGTACAAGCTTCTCTTTACTACACAACACCAACCCAGAGAGATGTCTATTAGAGCCTTGGTCATAATAGATCCAAAAGAGACGGTTGTGAACCATTTGGCTTTGAGGTAGATGTGCCAGTGCCACCTCTACCTCTCCCCCTTCCTCTTCCCATTGCTCCTGAAGGTGGTGGTGCGAGTTTCAGAGCGGATTGCTGAGTTTTGTTTGAACCGAATATGGAACTGATATCTGCTGGCTTTTGATTATTATATGAACCACTGGCGAAAGATGGCATTCCTTGGCTTTGTTTAGGTAACCCGAAAGAGTTTACTGGATCTGCAGATATACCTGAGTTCCCTTGCTGGGGTGGTTTCAGTGAAGACATGGAGGCACTGCTGAATGCCCAGTTGTCAATGTTAGCTGTCTGAAAAGGCGTGCTGGGTGGTAAATTGCTGCTAAAACTAGATGCAGTGCCATTGTTGGGACCAGTAGCAGCAACAGAAGTGCCGTTGTTGGGACGTGGAGGCCAATTAGCAAAAGGATCGATTTCATCAAAAGCCGGACTAAATGATGTTCCTGTGTTTATTTGTGTCTCACCATCAGCTGCTGGAGCAGTGAGGCTTGAAGATTGTCTTGGAGGCCACTCAATGTCCACTGGAGGACATGTGGTTGGCGCTGTTGCCTTGTTTGGCAAAGTAGACATGTTCGATGGCTGTGACTGGTTTGCGGATTTGTTAAACTGATGGTTTGTGTCATGATGAGTAGACGTAGGATTTCCCAAAGCAGCTTTACTCGGAGAACCCCAATCTTCATCCCAAGCTGGACTGCTCTTGGCTGCAGAAGCAACCTTCTCCGGTGTTTGGTTTGATGATTGAAACTGGACTCCATTGGCAGCAGAATTCGGTTTTACCTCTGGGACTCCAGAATCATTCACTGAAACTCCTCTTTTTTCCTCTATTTTTCTGTTCCAAAATACACAAGCAGATCATAAGAAAGACAGCAACATAATGCAGTGGTAAGGACGTGAGAACAATAGGCATACCTGAGAATATCCTTGACAAATAGCATATATTTAGCAAACTGCTGGACATTCAGTTGTTGGGCAGTGAGAAGCGGCATCATCAGGGTAAGCACATGTTCTGCGGTGAATTCGACTCCGTACTAGAGCATAATAACAGAAGGGAGATTATGAGATGTGATGCTACAACAGATAAAAACGGGGAAAGTCAAGAGATTCAAACTTAAAACATGAAGGAAATTTGAGCCTGTTTCCTACCTGTTTGAGGATTGCGTTCGCGACAGCAAGGGTACACATAAGGGTAGGTGCAGAACGATCAACGGAAGTACAACGCTGAATTGTTTGCAGAATTTCGATAACAGCGGGTTTATCAAGCGTTTGAACCAGCTCTGCTAAACAGAGCAAAGCATTTACTCTGACCTGAAAAACAAGTAAAATTTAAATCAAAATTATCGGAAGAGAGAATCGGTTTACTGAGATAGTCAAGGCAGGCGTAACTTACCGCAGCGACTGTTGTTTTGAGAGCCAAACCATGAACACGAGGCAATATTACTTGCTTAACAACCTGGAAAACGGATATAGAAATAGAAAAAATAACTAAAAGAACTCATCCAGTGTAATTGACTGACACTACTCTTCACAACCACATAGCATAATTGTGGGTGACACAATTGCTGTGCAAGCAACACATCGAAATTGAATTCATCATTGATCTAGACAAAAATAAAATATAAAAACAAAGAATTGAGCCTCACCTGACCATCGAGTTGCTTAGCAAGAGATGTAGATCTTTTAAGAACTTCCTCTTGTATGCGGACATCGTTATCATTGTAGGCTCGGAGAAGCAAAGGGAGGACATGTGATACAAGATGCTCGCTGTTAGTCTGAAAAGTTTAACAAAAACATAAGACGAGGATCAGATCCAGTATGCAATATAAAACAAGCGAAAGTGATTTCAATGCATATTAGCAACTGGTATTCAGAAACAAATAGCAGTCAATCTAACTTTAATGTGGAAGCTTTCAACAAGATCTGTATGTATCAGTTTATGACAGTAGAAAAGAGATATTATGTACATCTGTCCCAGGGAACCATACTTTACACAGAAATCTTTTATCCCAACCAACTGTATCCATTCAGAATAACTTACGCAGAAACAAATACGTGCGGGTAAGAAAAACGTAATTCAGTAATGCATACACATTGATTAACTTTACCTTGTTAATGATAAGCTCTGCATGCTTAACAAGCAGCAGTAATGTATCTCCAGAAGCGGTAGTCAGAACAGGAACAAGAGCAGGCAGTGTTATCAACTCAAAGTCATTCCTATCCTGCAAATGCAATTTGGGGTTTCAACTTTCAAGCATTTAGTGAAACGCCACTGCTGACACTATAATGATCATACAAAGTGACAGGTTAAGAAGTAACTTATGAAATATCTTACAACAAACACCATTTGTTTCAGCTAAAAACAATTTAGGGAGAGCCTGTGATCGGATACCAGTGATAAGGAAAACTAGTTTATCTAGAAGCCACTGACACTTACAAATCAACACTCTAGTGAAAAAACACACCGGACTCTGATTAGTCGAATTTTAAAATTACCTGAGACTGTGCTATAGTTAGAACCATTGGCAAGATCATTGGTTGCAAAACCAAATTCCTAAGTTCAGCACAAAGTGGCGGAAGCACCTGCATGAAAAAACCTGGTTCGCTTAGTTATTGCAAGACAAATCACGTGAGCATCAAATCTTTTTCTATCAAGTCGCAGAATAAGTCAGTATAGTGACTACCTTATACCGTAATACACGGGAATCAAAATCTTTCCACATATCTGATAATGCTTTTAAGAACTCGGACTTCTGCATGTTGTCTCTTTCCTGCACGAAAGGAGAAAAATATTCCACATATGTATCAGATGCGGAGATACATATTCCATCATGTAAGTACAAGATTGGAAGTGTAGTACACGTACAAGCATATGATCAAGGAAACGGAGAGCACGTAACCTAGCGTCACTTCGGAAAAAACTAGATCCTGTAGAGCGAGAGTTCAAGGGAAAGATGTAAGTAACAAGCAAAGAGAGAAAATTTGTTCCAGTAAGTAAGGAAACCTCATCAAGATTATGTCCTCTTACCTGTGAAATCTAATGCACTTGGTCTAAAGGTCTCGTTCATTGACAGCATCCCTTGCAAATCAGATACCAAGTCCGAGGGTATAGATGAGAAAGATTCATTTGTTATATAGTTCAACGTGTTCAGGTACTGCAAGAATATCAAGATAACCATTGTTTCAACCGTGGGGATTCAAAGAAATATTACTATCCTACTGGATAACTAAAAGTACTGTGAAGACATAAAGTATGATACAAAACATATCAGACAGCATATATCTGACGATCAAAACTGACAAGATTGGGTTTGAGAGTTACCATCTTGACATTGTTATTGCAGTCTAACAATGGCTTCCGAGCAACTAAATGATACGCAAGGCATCCAAAACTGAAAATGTCCGACGAAGCTCCAGCTGAAGGACTTTTGCTGCGCACCAGTTCGGGTGCAGTGTAATTTAGGGATGGCTGGACTGGCAGCATTGAATCCTCGACATCATATTCCTGCACAGTCCGTATTAAAAGAACAAATAGAAAGTTATCTCGCTTGTACAGTAGAATACAACAAATAGATATACAGCAGTATAGTAATATTTTGAGTTTAAACTCACAGAATAATGGAATGATTGCATGTTATCCAAATTCCCAGCCTGTGCTGTTGAAATAGCAAAACCAAACCCGGCAAGCTTCCAAGAACCAGATGAAGTAATAAGAACATTCTGCAACGAAGTCACAATTCCACATGTTAAGAAAACATATACATACTACTTCTAGATTATACAAACAATTACAACTCAGAACTTTGAAAAATTAACCTCGGGCGATATGGCTCGATGGATGAGATGTGCATTATTATGCAGAAAGTTCAGCGTCTCGGATATCTGGAGCAAGCCATGCTTCACCTCCAACAAGCTCATCTCCTGCACAATTACAGCAAATAATATACAATCAGCCATTTCCTCAATCAATTCCAAAGCCAATGTTGAGAAATCGAGTTGAAATCACCGCGCTACGACGCTAACAAAGAGCACAAACACAAACAGAGGAAACCTCACCATAGACTTCAGATCTTTCGGCACATTGACCACATTCTCAACATTCCCAAGCGCATTAGCTACCGAAGCAAAAAGCGGTTCCGTAACCAAAGCCATAGCATTCTTATTCTCATCAAGTGCTTGCACCACATGAACAACACCAGGATGCCTCAACCTCACAAGCTTCCCTGCATCAGCTCTAATCAAATCAAGAAACGCATCTTCAGCACCTTTAGACAACCCAGCTCGAACACGAGCCTCCGATAAAGCACGCTTATCAAGCATCCAAACGCAAACAGTCGGATACTGCTGAGACCGTGTAGAGTCACGCGCTTTAGCTGCGTATAGCTTCCAAGCAAGACCAGGACCAGCGGAACCGATCTGATCGAGTAATTCGTAGTCCTGAAGAGCCTTAGGTCCCGTCACTTCCTGAACCGTTGTATGAACCGTCTTCTCAATCACAGCCGCGGTTCTCGCTAGTGCTTGAGTCAGCGTTTTCATGTTTATCGACATTTCTACCGGAATTTTACAGCGATGTGGAATCCGATGAGAGATCTACGAGCAATCGGAGAAGAGAATACGAATCTGATCGGGATCGAAGATCAGATCGTCTTCTTCTTCGGAGCAACTTGTCTGTTTTTGATTTTTCTTTTATTTCCTTAATTGCAAACTTTTATATATTTACCAAACCAGTCCTTGTACTTGTCTTGAGATGAAAGTAAGTAGCATTAAAAATCTGAGACTCCTTCTCCTTTACCAGTAGTCATTACAGGAGCAAGAAGAATCTTTGAAATGGTGAAACCGATTTGAGTCTCTTACGAGAATCTCTTTACCTAAAAGCTTTGAAGCTAATTTCATGAAGTTATGGCAATCAATGCATATCCTTATGTTCTTCATTATCTGTATCAAATTCACACCACAATCACTTGATTTTCGTCCTTCCATTACCGCAAACGCTAATGCGAGTTTCTCGCTGTGATGCGATAAATGCTCTTCTTTCTGTTCTTCTTCCTCTATATCTTGTAAAGCTGATCTCATCTCTGGAACATAACCCATTTCCTTTAACCGACCAATAAGTCTCTCCAATTCTTTGTATATAGCTTCCCTGTCTGCACGGCGGTGTCCTCCTGATGCGAATTCATGAACCTTGTTTCCGATTTCGGTCCAGCTTAAGCCTGGTTCTTTCTTCACTCTCCATGTCTCCATCTCTTTTCTGCTTTTATTGGCTTCGTTAAAGCTACCTTCTGCACTGTATATGTTTGACATTTGGATGTAACTCAATGAGTTTGTGGGTTCTAGCTCTTTTAGTTTCTCTGCCGCTAACTTACCTAACCTGGTGTTACCATGTTTCCTGCATGATCCCAGTAATGCACTCCAAACTACAGCATCTGGCTCCATTGGCATCTGGTTTATAACCTCTTCTGCCTCGGTAAAACGCTCAGCTCGGCCTAGCATGTCGATGACGCATGCGTAGTGATGTAGCTGAGGAAGAGTTTCAGGTTTCTCAAACATGGATATGAATATTTTCATTCCTTCTTCTACTCGTCCGGCATGGCTGCAAGCCGAGAGAAGAGCTATGAAGGTCGCTGAATCGGGTTTGATGTCCATTTGGTGAAAGACTGGTAGTATTGAGTCTACTTGGCCATGCAATGAGTAAGCCTTGAGCATTGAGTTCCACGACACCACATCCCGAGAATCCATATCATCAAATACACGTTTACACAAATCAAGAGACCCACACTTGGCATAAGCATGGATTAAGGAGTTATTCAACACTGTGTCAGCCTCAAAACCACCCTTGATCACTTGAGCGTGTATAGTCAAAGCGTGGCGAGCAGTGACAAGTCCTGCACAAGCTTTTAATACACTTGAGAACGTATACCAGTCAGGGGATAGCTTCTCGCGACGTAATTGACCAAAGAGAAGAATAGCCCTCTCTGGATCATACACTGCAAACGCTGTTATAATCCCAGTCCAAGCAACAATGTCCCTGCACTGGCTCATTTCCATAAATAGCTTGTAGCATTCAGAAAAGTCACCTAAAGTTTCTGAATAAATTTTAACCAATGAAGTAGCCACTTCAGTCTGAGTTACAAACCCGGATTTTACAGTCAGAGAATGCAACTGCAGACAACACTTTGAAACATCATCACGTACTAAATCAGAGCTTTTATACAATGAAGAACATATATTAAGCAACGTAGCACGATCAAATCCGACTCCATCACTGTGCATCCGCATAAAAACGCCAACAGCTTGTTTCCCGAGATTACAGCACTGAAAAGCCGCAATCATTGAGTTCCAAGTAACCAAATTCTTAAACTCCATATCCTCAAACACAGTCCAAGCCTCATAAGCCGCATTAACATCACGACACCTACCGTACATAGAGATAAGTGCATTCGCCACATAAATCGAACAATGTAAACCCAGTTTCAAAGCAAGTCCATGTACTTGCTTACCAGGCTCATACCAGCATGAAGTCAACACACTCGACAACGCAAACTCATTAGGACAGCAATGAGCTAACATAGCCGAGAGAAGACAAAATCCCTCTAGCTCATTCCCTGCTTGCGCATATCCCGTAATCAAAGAAGTCCACGAAACTACATTCCTCTCAGGCATTTCCTCAAACACTTGGCGTGCGTATACAATATTCCCGCATTTCGCATACATAGTAATAAGATGATTCGCAAGGAAAACGTCATGGGAATAAGACTGAAGATGTGAGTGCATATGGTGATGTAAACTGATTCCATGGCGGAGATTTCGTTGCTCTGCACAAGCTTGAAACAGAGCAGCGTAAGCTTGTTGAGACTGAAACTCAACCGGCGCACAATAGAACAATGAAAAAGCTCGTTGGAGATCACCAGACTTAACTAACGTACGCAATCCTTCAACAAGGTTATGTTTCAGTGGAGATGGTGAAACAGAGCTAAATCGCCTCAAGCTCTTGATAGAGATATGAGATACAGTTTTCAACATCGACGCTTCAAATTCATTTACCGAAACGAGGAAGAAGATGATCGGAGCTCCGGTGATCCGTCGCACCTACCGGTAAAGCCAAAATACTCGGACCATTTGTATAAATTTGGAAAAAATTACTAATATTATATTTTTGAATAAACATTTATTTATTATAAATACATAATTTGGGAAGTTATAAATTGAATGTTACCAAAACCCTAAAGAAGCTTGAGAGCGGCGATTTAACAAAACCATGGAAGGGAAAGGAACTTCAAGAGATCTTCTGGGATTTGAACGCAAGGATCTGTCTTCTTCTTCCTCTGCATTGGAGAAGACACTTTTGTTATGTAAGGAGAAGAAGAAGAGTGAGGAAGCTCCAACATCGAGGCCAACGATTGGTCCAGTTCCCAAAAGCCAATTTCATGATAAACTCAAAGGCTTCTTAGGGATTATGGCGGAATCGAACAAGAAATTGGAGGAAGAAGCGAAAGATAACCCAGATGTTTTTAAAATCGAAGCAGTGACGGTAGATGAACCCGAAGACGACTCAGAAGACGAATCCGAAGAAGAATCCGAATCGGAAGAAGACAAAGCTCAGTTTATCGAGATGGATTTGATGCTAGGTGTAGCTGATCTCAAAACACCTGAAGCTGTCAAAGCTGCTGAAGCAGCTATTGCAGGCAATGGTTTGGCTAGAGATTCATCAAGCATCGACGAAGACAAAGAGGAGAAGAAGAGAACCAAGATCATTGAACTCTCTTAAACATGTTTTTTTTTCTCTGTTCTCTTTACAATTTGCGTGCTAGTGTTATCGTTGAAAATTTTGATTGATTGGGCAAAATATTCAAATACTCAAGTGCGTATGTTTGTGAATGTGATGGTTTTAAGTTTTAACTCTCTTCATCAACTAGAACTGTGGAGCCGTTGCAGATTCCAACGTCTAGTAATGTGGCTGTCTCGTCGTCGAAAGGTGTAGGAAAAGGTGAGCCCTGCCATGGAAATGTAGAATTGGTGAACATGATAGAGATACTAAACACTTGCAGAGTCGAAACGTTCCTTTCACTAACCTCCTCGTGGAGAAATAATCTTAGCTTGATGGACTTGAGCTTGAAAAAGTTCTCACATAAGATCTTCAGCTTCCCAACCTGTTTCGAAAACGAATCGAAAAGAATTACCGAAGAAGCTACACATTTTCATATTTTAGACTTTAAATTCTCGAGAAAACGGAGAATGAGTAACAACCGTGATACTGCCTGGTAACTTCTTTGTCAACTGAGGCTTTTCACCCATCGATGGACCAACGCATTTGAGATTAATGGCTGCATATATGTCATAGTGATAATTAAACCAGTTTTTGTAGTATCAAGGAATCATACTTAAGAAATGCTTAAAGGACATACATATAAGACCAGATGCCATATTCTTAGGGCCGGAGTTCTCAGCTGATGCTCTTTCATCCTCAATTCCGTGAAGCTTTTTGAGTTCATAAAACCTGAAAATATCACAAGAAGAGGAAACTTTCTAATATCAATTTCTGGCAGAAACTTGCATGAAGGAAGAAAACGGGATCCGGAAACCAAAATAATTCCCTTAACTATTTTGTTTGTAAAGAATAGGTTAGAAGAAGATAAATAGGTTTGCAAAATGTACCTAGGGTGGAGCAGCTTAGTCTCCTCAGACTTATAATTTAACTTCGACATCACCATTCGGACATATCTGTTATCATCCAAAATAAAACTAAGTATAGTAACGCCGTTGAAATCAAACAATAAGATTGACCAGAAGGAAGGGAAAACATTTCCCCTGGCCAGAAAAAAAAGAGTTGAAGATTTACCGGATCTCAGATTCCTTCTTCTCACGAGCTCTGACCTGAAAAACCCAATAGAATCAGATTTGAAATAGCAATGAAAGGTAGCAATATGCTGAAGAATTTTTCAGGAACTTATTCTACCTCACTCCCATTCAGCACTTGTACTTTTGTCAACCGTGCAACGAGAACAAATCTCGGGACACCGCCTCTTGCAGGATCTGTTATTGGGTTATCCGAAAGCCTGATGTCCTATTACTTGAAGAGGGAAGTTCGGTTAAAGTACACGATCTTTAAAGGTCTACCTAGCTTTCATAATGAACATTTAGGAATTGTTGGGAACACCGAGAATTCCAGTGTGTGATTAATCTTTATGCCTCTATAACAAGGATCATTATGTATCTACTATTAGAGTATTATTGAACAAAAGATCAATACCACCAACTTAGGAAACACATTCAGGGCGTCTATCGAGGCTGTATCACCAATGTTGTTAGCTCCTGAAAAATACAATGGGTGTGATAAATTGCCACATTTCAAGAAAAGAGGAGACATACCACTTGAAGAGATTACCTAGAAGAAGACAACGCAGACTTGGAAACGGGTTGCTGCTTGTCTTTGGTGATTCATTGCCATTTACAGAGTTTTTGATGCGTGACAGCTTATTCTTGTTCAGGTAAAGCTGCTCCAAACTGAAACACAACATTTAGATGAACAAGTATCAACAGTGCAATGTATATTATGGGTCCATCAAGTCCGAGTAGAATAAAATTTATTTATTACTGACCATGGAAGTTGAGATAGCTTTAATACTTCACCCCATTCAGAGATACAATTATCATCCAAGTTCAGAAGCTGCAGAGAATTAAATGGTTGATCATCTGAGGATGACGTTGACTGCAAGATGCAACTAGGGGAGGTTAAAAAGGGGCCAGGAAAAAAGGAGTTCACAATACACAAACTAGACACCCAATATTTCAAAGCAAAAAAAAGGTGTTAGAATGAGTGTAACTCAAGTACCGTCTTCAAAGAGACCAAACCGTTTCTTAAGCATGTCCAGACTTAATCCTACTTAGAGCAATTGAGCAAGCATTGAAACTACGAAATAAAAAAATTACCGTTATGGCAGATATCATGTTTCCCATCAGATGCAACTCCTCAATTCCAGGTAACGAGCGCCTAAGATTTTCAACCTGCTCCATGATGGTAAAGCCATGAAGGTTAAAAACTAGTGATGGTGCTCAATTAATTCATGATAAAAAAAAGTAACAGGTCAGGTAAAGAATCATAGATCACCTGAGTCCAGCTAATACCACTATTATTCAGAACCAAAACACGGATATTTTTTAACAGTGGCAGAGAGGTAACATCACTTGACAAAGAATTGGAAGACAGATTAAGAGTTGTAAGGGCTGGTAACTGTTCACAAAGAGCACCAATTTCCTGAAAGCCAAAAAACATATAATCAATCATAAACCGTAAATCTAAGAATATCATTTAGGTGACGCTGAATAAAATCTACACTGCATATGTTACTAGCAATGTCACAGAACATCAAAGCAACAACAACTGATACCTCCCAGTCAGAAATCAAGTTTCCAGTTAAGTCCAGCTGCTTCAAATCTGGAAACACATTAAGCAAATGAAACAAGCAATGTTAATATAGAGAGTCACACTCACACAGTGTTATTGACAATGGTGCTAAAAGTAGATTGAATCTTACTTGGTAGAATTGAACCCAAATCAGATGAAACACCAAGAGAACTAACACCAAGATAAGAAAGAGAAGCACTAGTAAGCTCCTCAAACCTACTTAACTTATCCTGAATCTTATCTCCTCCCAAAAGCTGAATCGAAACACGTTTGTTCTTCGCAGACAATACATACATTTCATCTAACAACAAAAAAGAAGAAAACCCATTACTTCAAAACCAAGAAAACAACAATTCATCTCTACCAAATCCCTAAATGAGTACTGAACACAATTTACTAAAGTGTACAGGAGAGGATAAACCAAATGCAGACCTTCTTCGTCCTTAGTTGAAATCGTTCGATATCTAAGATCCAATGCTTGAAGCAACGTAATACCATGGCTAAGATTCTGGGAACGAACAAAGGAAGCAGAGGTTTGAGAACGGCCATTGAAATAGAAAACGCCATTAACGGAACCGTCGTGCTTTCCATCACCGTCTTGATCCCAATCAACACCGATCCAGTTTCCGTAGTAACCTTCCACACTTCCGACGTACTTCACCGTGCCTACACGACGTGGATCGTTGAGCGAGTGGACTCGCTGCCCGATTTTAAACGACTCGTTACTTGACTCAGCTTTCATTTTTCGCTACTGGATTGGTAAAGACCGGGAGTGAAACTAGCTCTGGGCATATAATCCAAAACCGAAACTAAACCGAAAAAACTAGGTTCGGTTAGACCCTAAAACCCGAATAGTTTCAATACATGCGTTATATCGGTGTCGAATTCGGATTAGGGTAAACCGAACGTTATATCGGTGTCGAATTCGGATTAGGGTAAACCGAACTTTTTGTAGTTAACCAATCTGATCCGAAACACATAACATACATATCATTTAGGGTGAATTGGAAGAATAACCAACAAAAAGTTAATAATCAATCAAGTAACCAAAACTAGCTTATGTGGCTTAATCTAATTCACTAAAATTAAGGTAAATGGCTAGATTTTAAATTATAAATATTTTGTGGTGTTATTGAGCCAAATTTCCCTATCATTTATACTTGTATTTTTTCTGTTAAGTAGGTGTTGGTTGGGTTTATCCTTTTTGGATTTCTTATTATGTTTTTTTGTAATATTAAACTTTGATTTAGTATATATGTATGCGTAAACATGTTATTGAACATGTTTCATAACTTACAAGTTGTTGTATTTCAGTTTTTCGGTCTGGTTTTCTGGTTTATTTATGAATTTTGGGTAGAATTATCCGAACAATGTTCAAAACCGATAAAAATCCGGTTGTCGGTTTCATACTCTAAACTTAACCGAACCCGACACAAAACCGATCCGAATGGATTTTATATGTCTAAAACCGAACGTTATCCGAATGCACAGGCCTAGTTGAAACTTTGTATTAATTTTAATGGGCCTAAGTGGGCTTAATATCGTATTGATTTGTATTCTAGTAAATGGGTTTAAATGGGCCAAATTTTCTTATGTTGGGAAAAAAGCCTATATGGTAAAGTAGTCAACCGATTCTATCGCCGACATGGTTCAAAGGAGTGTAATAGTGTACTTGTTTTGGCTTTGTTCGGACGAAAAGAGTGTAATAGTGTACTTATGTTTTGGATTAAAGTAGTTAATTAAAGGCTTAAGTACATACACCAAAAGAAAAGGAATCCAGCTGCAACTCACCATTTTGTATTTTTAAGTCAGCAAAATAGGAATCCAGCTTGCAATTCACCACTAATTCACATTCACGCACACACACATATCTCTTTCTCTTAATGTTCATCTTAGGAAGCCCAATGAACATCTTCCATTGTTGAGAGACTTAATTTGTTTTAAAAAATAATGTAGTATTAAGTAAATAATATCTTTAAACTCAGATTTATTGAACACTGAAGAGCGGGCTTCAATTCTCCAAAACCTGATTATTTAAGTATGACATTATATTGTGGAATTATTAATCTTTCATAAATCACTTTTCATTATTTGTTAGTTTTATCGATTTCTAAATGGCAATTCATGAAATGATTTATGTATTTAATTTTATTTTGTAGGCTTCATTTCATTTTTGATGTAAACTTTCTAGCATATTTATAGGCTCGGTCATGAATCTAAGCAAGACAAACCTATATTTACGATCTTCAAATTTATCAAATAAACTAGATAACTCTCCGCGTTATAAGCGGATTAATATCTTGTAAGAGTTAACAATTGTCAATAATGTTATAATTTGTTTTTTGGTTCATTTTTTATCTTTAGGATAATTTTTGAATTTTTTTTATGATTAAAGCATATATTGAGACGATAATATGGTTTCGATTCCTATTTAAATTTTGATCAAATAAATTTAATTTTTAAATTAGTATCTAAATATTATTTATTTGTTAAAATATCCAATAAATTAGAAAAAATATATGATTAACTTTTTCTAATTGTGTTCAATATCCATTTAGTTAAGAGAAATTTTTTAAAATGCCACAACTCAAATGTCACTTTTCAAAAATGCCACACTCACCGGATGATCTTTCTATATATTGGATTTTCTAAATCGATGAGTTTAGCGTTATAAACCATTTTGAACAAAATTTGATTGTATTTTGATTGGCAATGGCAATGGCAATGGAAAAAAAATTATAAGAGAATGTATCTTATATAGAATGGAGTAATGAATAGAATTAGGTTTAAGAATTACAAATGGAAATTGTTTATAGTGAGCCACGTTTTTTAAAAGGATTAAATGGGCCATATTTTTTAAATGGATTAAATGGATCACATTTTTTGTTAATGAATAAGTAGAATGAGTCAATGATTTAGTCCATGTTTTTAGTTAACCATGTCACATATGACATAGTTTTTATTTTTCCTAACTTTAAAAGAGAACGAGACACCTAAGCAATTTTGTAAAAAAACACCTTTCTAATAGTATTTAGGAGATACAGTCCTAAATTTCTTAAAAACTTTTTGGTCTAGTAACAAAACATAATAATTTCTTTAAACATGTATTGCGGTCTTCTAAAACTCAAAGCGACTCTGCATACTTATTTAAATATCTAGGATTTGAGTTCATCTCTAACCGAATATCACTATACCAAATCTAACCACCCTATTTAGATCAAACTGAAGTTTCAAATCAAAGTTAATTGGAAACGAATGAATTGATTAATACTCCCTCCGTTTTTTTATATTTGATGTTTTAGAATGATTTTTTTGTTTTGTTTTGATTGATTTTTTCAATTTTCTATGTAAAATTAATTGTAATTTTGAGTTTTTGACTGTTGAAATTCTGCAGATTGTTTTTTTATTGGTTGAATTTTTTTGGAATGGATGATAAAACATGTTTTGTTTTGGAAAAATAGAAAATTAATTGATTTCTTAATTTGTGCGTAGAAACCTTAAACATCAAATAAAAAAGAACGGAGGGAGTATCACTTGTTACATATATTGATTTAATTAAGTTTCATTTCCGATGTGCCATTCGTAAACATTTTAGAGAAAATATTAAACGACCTAGTTTAATAAATAGTGATATACAAAATCTCTTAATTGTTAAGTTGTAGTATGCTTTATAGTTAATGATATTTTTTTTTGCTAAACTAAGTTGTAGTATGCTTCATATTTAATGACACCAAAGCTTACATCATTGAATCTTTTACTACGAGGATCCTTTTGGGGTTCGATACATTGTTTTCCTCAACGCGTAAGACCCATATCTAGTGCTTACACTGACGAAACCCGAAGTACAAAATAACAAACAACATAAGGGAAAAGAAGAAGAATCCATGAGATTTGGATTCATTTTATCATTTCAATTTATTCATACGTACGAATAATTATTCAATCAAATCTTAATCAATTCACAAATATAAGACAAATGAAGTCGGTGGTCTAAAGAAACTTTTGTTTTCTTATGCTTCTAACTTTCTAAACTCACACGATTACACATGTTTCAACAACATTAGTTCTTTTGTCTGTTTTATTTTGTTATTCAAACTCCTCTCTTTGCCTCTTTTCACCTTAGCTTTTTATCTGCTGTCTTTTCCGACAAAGAAAACAAAACGTTTGTACTTTTCAAACCAAGACCATTCCCTCCTAGTTGATATATATATATTTTTTTTTGAAAATTAGCTAGTTGATATTTTGGTTTTATTATCACCCTTTTGTTCTAAAAATCAAGCACATAAAAAGTTATATTGTTTGCGTGTTAAATCTTAAACTAAAAGAAAAGAAAGAGGTTCTACTTCCTAGAACCAAAAAAAAATCTAACATTTTTTCATAACATAGAGTAATAAGTCCCATATGTTTACACCAATAATATGTCTAAGTGCCCATTTTGTTGTTAGTATATCTATAGTTATAGAATGTCGACGTTTTGAATTTTGATCATAGGTGCTTCAGCAGTAGTTTTAGTTTCTAGATCCTTAAAGCGCCTACAATTCCTAAAACTTGATGTGACGAAATATAGTTATATGTAAAAATGTAAGCTAAACTTTCTACAATGTTTTTTTTTTCTAATTTGTTTCTGTGGATTACAAAAACCATCAATAAGAATCAACTATGGTAGTCTAGTAGTTGAGTATTCATCCTATAGACCTGAAATTAATAATTGGTATCCGTCTATCATATTTCGATGATTTTTGATAACCAAGAGATGATCTAGACTTTTACTACCCGATTTATCTTCCTAGATTGAGTGTAACCGTCGAGTAGCTTATTCACCACGTTTTATAGTAGACTTAAAGTGTAATATCATTTAAATTGGTCAAATGGATGAGGTTAGATAATTTTACGTTCGAGCAGAATTGATCTTTGTCCTAGTCTTCTAGACTTTTAGAAAATATCTTCCTCAAATGGAAACCACTAATCTATCACCACTTGATTTAGTATATTATGTTTCTATTTTATCAGTGTAAACACCATAAATCATTTTAAATATTTTTCTGATTTTCTATAAATTTTGATTTTAGTAGGAGTTTTAGTCTAGAAATTATTTGTAATATTAAAAAAAAAAAGTTACCAATAATATTTTTGTATTGACTTTTTTTTAAAGAATTGGCCCAGGTTATGTATGATCCAATGATCTTTGACATTTTTTCGAGAGGATAAATCCACTTTTCCACCCACCCATACCATCACAAAGTTATGGAATGGATCATAAAAAGGGTCCATGGGTGATGCAAGAAAACCGCGTCTTCAATAGCAAAACTCCAATTTCAAAACACTCTAATATTTGATTCTCTCTACTATACTTCATATCTTCACTACACTTCTTTCCATTTTAAAAACAAAATTCAGATTCTGCCGTTTATCATTATTATAATCACAATAATACTATTTAAGTGAATCTACAGTTCCATTGAGATATTAACACTTGTTAAACCCACAAAGCACCTTTGAAGTTTCCTGGAAACTACTATACTACACTATTGAACCTTTGAGACAGATTTTAAAACGTGTACATGATTTTATCTGCTGTTTTAGATACTTATCCACACCTATAAAAAACTGCCAACAATTCTAAACATTCCAACATCATAATCCAACCAGACAAATTACAAATAACAAACACTCTGAGCAAAAACTTGATTTTGAGTGTGTGTGTGTGTGTGTTTTCATGGCTGGTCTTAGAAATTCCACTAACAGCGACAAAGCGCAGAACGATGGCCAAGCGGTCCAAGGCGGTGTACCATCTGCCTACAGAGGAGTCAGGAAGAGAAAATGGGGGAAATGGGTGTCTGAAATCCGTGAACCGGGGACCAAGAACCGTATCTGGTTAGGGAGTTTCGAAACTCCTGAAATGGCTGCAACCGCCTATGATGTTGCAGCATTCCATTTCAGAGGACGAGAGGCTCGTCTCAACTTCCCTGAGCTCGCCAGCAGCTTGCCACGTCCTGTAGACTCTACCTCGGACAGCATTCGTACTGCAGCTCATGAAGCAGTACTCTGCCTCAAAACCGAAAAACCAGTAGAGTCAGCCATGCAAGTGGACACCTCAAGCTCCTCCAATGTAGGTCCAACAATGGTCAGACTCTCGCCGAGAGAAATTCAAGCGATCAATGAGTCGACTTTGGGATCTCCTACCACAATGATGCATCCAATAGATGACTCTATGTGGTTTCCTAATGATATGGAGATGAATGTTTGGGATACATACCAGACTCAGACTGACTATCTTTGGGACCCTTGAGCCCAAAATTCGTACTCATGGAGCGTTTCTACAGCTCGATCTTGCAATACCGATACATTTATTAGGGTTTCATTTCCAGAATCAAGCACAAGGGTTCTTGATTCTGACGATATAGCAAAGAATAAAGCCCACCTGAGTTTTGGAGGGAAGGCACTTGTATTCATGGGTCCCAAAAATGGACCACTTCACAATTATTTATGAATTGTTTGTAGACACATAGCTTCTATTTAATAAGCTGTGTTAGAGATTGTGAGGTTTGACTTATTTTTTATTGTTTTCAATTCTTTGTTACTCCATTTGCTTATGTAATTCAATATGAATTGTGGTATTATGTTGTATGAATTCTGAAAAACTATTAGGACATTTTTACTCTAACCAAACTAGTGCTTTCTCTTGACTTTCTTCCTTTAAAGAAGCATTGACTAATACTCTTAAGAAAAATACTACATTTGATACTGCAAGATTTTTTACAAGTTGAACAAGTTCTTCCATTTTCTGGACCCAAAATCAGTATATACTATAAATGCAACTTGTTTCAAACAAGAGAATAGAATTATACTTTTCAGAAATCTGCGAGCAACTTACTTGATGCCTTTGAGAGAACCAAGGAAGATATCTGAATATGCAGTTAAGCTTGTAAGGATGAGGAGGAACTCATGACCGCAAGTCTCTGCGCCTCTTCAACACGACCAACCCGATTGAGAAGTTCAATGACGACTGAATAGTTATCTTCTGATGGCTGCAATTTGTACACCCGGTGCATCAAGTTGAAGAAGCGATAAGCTTCATCAGCAAATCCAGCTTGACTACAAATCGATAAAACTGCTGTGAAGGTGAAGGGGTTAGGAGTAAACCCTTCTGATATCATTTTCTCAAAGCAGTTTATTGCTTCCCTTAAGCGTCCACTGCATCCATATGCCTCTATAATGGCGGTCCATGTCAAAGACCCCTTGACAACGACATTATCGAAAGAGAAATTAGCACTTTTGAGATCTCCACATATACCATACATCTTGATGATTCTTGCAGAAACAAAAGGGATAGACTCAAATTCCTTTTTCAGAATGTGCCCATGAATCTCCTTCCCTAGCTTTAATGCTTTGAGATCACTGCAAACACTCAAAACCCTACCCATAGTAACAGAATCCGGCCTGTGCTTTGATAACAGCATTGATCGAAAAACCTCGATCCCGGCTCTTAAATCACCGTTTTCCACATAGCAGTCAATCATGGCGGTCCATGCTTTCACATTCCTTTGCTCCAATCTGTCAAACAGTCTGATAGGATACTCTGGAACACCGCACTTTGCGTACATCACCATCAAGGAAGTGATTAACGATACATTTGGCAAGAAGAGATTCTTTAAAGCATAACAATGAATCTCCTTTCCTTGCTTTATAGCCCTCAGCTCTGCACAAACCGGAAGAACGGTAGCAATTGTAACGACATCTGGTTTAAAGCCTTCTTGCTGCATCCAAACAATCGACCTCAAAGCTTGATCGAATCTTCCATTAGCTGCGTATCCAGACATCAAAGCAGTCCAGGAAATGGCATTCCTCTGTTTGGAGCCATAGAAAACCCGTCTCCCAGAAACCATATCCCCACACTTGCAGTAAAAATCAATCAAACCAGAGTGAACAAACAGCTGTTCCACGTAATTCTTCGATTTCAATACATGAGCATGAACCTCCTTCCCCAGTTTCAGTGCCTTAACATCCCCAAGTACAGGAAGAATTGTCGTGACAATAACCGAGTTTGGATATATTCCTTCTTGACTTATCATTGTCCTAAACAATCCCAATGCTTCCCACTGCCTTTTGTTATGAGCCAATCCAGCAATCATTGCTCCCCAAACAACTATATCTCTCTCTTCAATCTCATCAAAAACTCGACGCGCAAGCCCTACTTTACCACATTTGAAATACATATCAACAAGAGAAGTCTTAAGAAACACACTATTAAGCAAACCATTCTTAATCGCAAGAGCATGCGTCTTCAATCCCTGTCTCAAAGCAGATGCACCAGCAAAACTCTTGAACACATTAGATAAACTATAAACATTCAAATCAACTCCTTGCTCTCTCATTTCCGTAAACGTAGAAAGAACATCTTGATACTTCTTCTTCCCTGATATCACAGTACCTCTAAGTAACGCATTCCATGAATAAACATTTGAGTTAGTACTTTCGTCGAACACCTTCTGTGCATCTTTAACCGAACCACAAGCAGTGTACATATGAACAAGTTTCGTCCCAAGAAACTCGTTTTTCTCAAGCCCATTGATACGTATGTGAACATGAACTTGCTTACCGTGAATTAACGACTTCCGGCGAACACAAGCCTCTAAAAGAGCAGAGAAAGTTGTCGCATTTACAGGAATTCCTCTCTGTTCAAGATAATCAAGAATCGTGAGAGCTTCTTCGAGATTGTTCTGCCTCGCGAACTTTTGAATGTCTCTGTGAATACTATATGGGTTTTTGGAGTAGAGTGGAAGAGAGGAAGGGAAAGCATCCCTTTCCTTAAAAGGTTTGGGATTTTTGGCGGGAGATGTGAAAGGCCGAGTAGTTCTGGTGGGTCTTGTCGGAGATTTAGCCGGAGTTCTGTCTTTGAAGGAACGATTAGGACGATGACTGAGGCTCGACGTCACTGGAAGAGACGACGACAATACTACTTCCATTGTCACACTCACAACTTGATTGAGCTAAGGTCAATTGGTATTTATACCATTGACTCTTTTTTTCTCTTTTTTATAGAATTAACTTCTTCTTTTTTAACGTTTATGAAAAACAGTAATACTTTTAAATTGAAACGACACGAGTACTCTATTAACCGCATCGAGGGTAGATACGGTTGCGAGGGTTTGTAGAATCAGGCAATAGCAGTTTTAAAATTGTACACTCGTTATCGTTCGCAAATGCTGCATCCAAGCATGAATTCGTATAGATTTTAGTTTTACTTTCTTAAAGAGTTGATTGGTACACCCGTTACTACATACAGATACGGATGGTAACATGAATTCATTTGCAATTTTACAGTATTTACTGATGGTAGCGGTTGTTAGTGGCGGGCTAATGATTTTTTTCCATCTCTCGAACTCTGGTAACTGCACTTGTATCAATTGCAGTTAAACCAATAAGTCTCTTACAATCAAGAGATTTTGTCCATATTATTCTTTAAAGCATATAAAATTTTGGATATTTGTCATTTAAAATGTTTATAGCGGTCAGTTATGATTAAAATATAATCTCTCAACTAAAAGATTGTTTGGTTTCAAACCACACCAAAACATAGATTTATAACTTCGCTAGCGGTAAAAGATCGACTTACCACGGGAAACCGGATGCGTCGATGGGGTATAATTCAAGCATGTCCTCTTTGTGGAGAAGTAAATGAGACAAGAGACCATCTGTTCCTTGCTTGTCCCTTCACTTTTACCATTAATTAGCTCTGTTCAGGTATTCTAGGAAGAAGGACAAATCCAGATTGGGAGATCACTCTTCGTACCATTCTCAGGCAGAATATTGATAAGAACGATTCTTTATTGTTTCGTTTAGCCTTACAAGTAACTATCTATGGTGTATGGCGCGAACGAAACAATAGAAGACATCAACTTCATGCTCGATCAGCCCTTCTAATTACCAGACTCATTGACAAAGAAGTACAACACCGGCTGCAAGCCATATACTACGGAGACGAGAGCAGGTTAACTGAAGCGCTGCAACGTTGGACTCGTTCAACAAGCATCCCAAGCTAATCCCTGATCTCGTCTTTAGTCTTCGTAAAGAAAAGAGTCTTTTTGGCTCTCTTTTCTCATAAATCCCAAAAAATGATCAAACTTTGGTCAGTTTAAATTGTGGCATTTGACCAAATATTTTGTAAGTATTTTTTCTTTTGTTGATTAACAAATTTTACATTTCAATGAAGAAAAAACTAAAAGAATAAATTATTATTTTTTGTTGAACTAGATCCATATATAGTTATCTAAAAACTGGTTTTCAGGTACAATTTTCGTTAAAACTGATTAAAAGTAATAAATATTTATTTGATTTGAATATTACATCAAAACAAACCAATAATTCACAACCAATATCTTTAACAAATAAAACATTAAATATTGAAATACTATCATCATAATACATATGATAGTAACAAATATAATGAAATAACGAATATTGTTGTTAAAAAAATCATAGATACTTTTCGTTTCTTATATGAATTTGTTTGAAATTCCACATGTAATAGAAATATGAGACTAAAATAATGTGTAAAATACATCGGTCAATCCATTAATCGTCAACTAGGTTGTTTAATATTTGATCTCTCAACTAACAGAATATATTATCAACCACTATATACCACTATCAAATAGTTCAAACTTAAATATTAAAAATTTATCAATTAATTGTTGTTGTTGAGCTAGTTCCATATATAGTCATCCAAAAACTGACTTCCAGATGCGGTTTTTGTTAAAACTGATTAAAGTAATAAATATTTATTTGATTTGAATATTACATCAAAACAAACCAATGACATCTTTATTATAAAATCAACTGTGGCATACAAAATAACTAAAAATCACTTTTAGTTCTTTTTGCTACACGTATCCGACCATGAATTCACAGAGATTTTAATTTTTTACCATCCACCTCCAGATCTGTTCAAAACACACAACAACAACAAATACAAAGGTATTAACAAATAGTCATCATTCTGTATATTATATATAAACATAAACATCGTAAAAGTATTTCAATACTAACTAAAATGAGAGTATAATTTTATATAAAAATTAAAATTTACGATTGTTTCGAAAAACTTACTATGATTTTCAACAAAAACATCAATCTGGTTGATTTCATCTGATTTTGTTTTAATCGGATATTTCACCGGAGGCATACATAGTAAGTGACATTTACCAGGACATAAAAGTTTATTTCGTACCCATGGACTAGCAAGACAAATTGCAGTACAATCTCTAAAACACATTATATATGCTTGTCTTTGATAACTGCTTAAAGCTTCAGTTTCAATCATAAGGTTCCCAATCATCAAGATTGTCACCATAAATACAACTACTCTATTGCTCTCCATTTTTTTTCTTTAAAGATACAAATATTTTTTTCTTTGGAGGGGGAGGATGTAAAATATGGCTTATAAAGATTCAGTTTATATATTAGTCAGTATTTTGTGAATCAGCAACAAATTTATTATATATTGACTAAGAAACAATCTATAAGAAAAATTTGACCAGAAAAACAAAATATTAAATAAAATATATTTACCAAAAAATGGAGCTCCGAATATATATACTCCTTTGTTATATTTCTATGTATTTTCTTTGTTAGATAAAATAAAAGTACCATAATAAGACAACTTTGACCAGGAATTTTTTATATTAAATAAACATTTTACCAAAAAATGGACGTTTGAATATATTCCTCTGAAAAAAATGAAAAATAAAGAATATATTCCTCTGTTTTGGACCTTTTGGTTGTACTATGTATTTTCTTTGTTAGATCAAAAGGAATTCCTATTAAAAAAACCTCGAACAAAACTTATTTTTTCAATTAAAACCTTAATCTTATTTGCTATCGCATTTAAACATTCAACTAAATTTGTTTGCTTAAACAAATCTTCAAATTGTGCCCCAATTAGAGTTGGTAGGCTCTTTTTTAATTGCTTAAACGGCTGTGAGATTGATATCGAACAACAATATGAAAGAGAGAAATTGATAGGAACAACAACAACAATAAAAAATTTGGAATTTTGTTTTATTTTTCCTCCAAATCAAAACAACATCATTTTACTAAAGATATGAAATGACGTCGTTTTGAATCTACGGAACTGAGCTAGCTTAGCCATGTGTCGTCCATGTCACCATTCCGTTAATGTTGACGAACGAAAGTTAGGTCAATGTATGTTTCGGGACAAAAGAGAGTAGTTTAGAAATAAAGTTTAAATTTTGTTTTAAATCGGATTGAAATAAGCGATGTCTAAAACCTCCGATATAAAAGTGCACGCACGGCGAGAAAAGTCAAGTCGAAATTGGATGTTAATCTCTCGACCAATGGAATAAATTATCAATATAATTAGTTCAATCTTAAAAATTAGAAACTTATCAATTAGTTGTTGTTGAACTAGATCCATACATAGAGTTATGCAAAAATAGATTTCCAGATGATTTGTGTTAAAACTTATTAATTTATTTGATTTGAATATTGCATCAAAACAAACCAATAATTCACAACATCTTTATTATAAAATCAACTATTGCATGTATAATAATTAAATATCACTTTTACTTTTTTTTGCTACACATATCCGATCATGAAATCACAGAGATTTTAGTATTCTTCTCCATCCGCCTCAAGATCTGTTCAAAACACACAACAACAACAAACACAAAGGTATTAACAAATAGTTATAATTTGATATATTATATATAAACATAAACATCGTTAAAGTATTTCAATACGAACTAGAATGAGAGTACAATTAATTTTATATAAAGATTAAAATTTACGATTGTTTCGAAAAACTTACTATGATTTGTAGCAAAACCATGGTTAGGAGATGTGGCGGGGGAAGGAAAAGGCTTCACCGGCAGACACATTAAGCGACATTTACCAGGACATAAAAGTTTATTTCGTACCCATGGACTAGAAAAACAAATGGTAGTACAATTTGCATAACATATTTCATACCGTCGTCTTTGAATCATGTCTAAAGCTTCAGTTTCAATCATAAGGCTTCCAATCATCAACATCGTCACCATAAATAAAACAATTTTTTTGCTCTCCATTTTCTATAAAGATACAAAGATTTTTTTTACTTTGGAAGGGAATGGAGTAAAATATACCTCATAATGAATCAATTTATATATTAGCTAGTACTTTCAGAATCAGCAACAAATTTACTACATATTGACTAAGAAACACTTTAAAGATCTTAACATACATACCCACACAAAAAAACACTTTAAAAAGAAAACTTTGACCAGGATTTATTTTATTAAATAAACAAATTACCAAAATATAGACTTTCGAATATGTTTATTTATCTGTTTTGGTTGTATGTATTTTCTTTGTTAGATAAAAGAGAAATTATTATAGAAAAACCTCCAACAAAACTTATTTTTCCAACTAAAACCTTAAACTTCTTTGCTTTCCCATTTGAACAGTCAACTAAATTTGTTTGCTTAAACAAACCTTCAAATGACCCAAATTGTGTCCGAATTAGAGTTGACTACCGGTTAACATCGACTCTGTTTTAATTGCTTAAATGTATGTTAATATGCTAAATGACACTTTAACACCAGTTTAACACCATCTCATTAAACTAATTGAGCATGTGTTAAACGTTCTTAATAAAAACAAAATTGAGCCAAAAAGGGTCCAATTTCCAATTCTAATATCCTAGGTTATTCTTCTTCAAATTCTCGACAGAGGAAAAAGGGGAAAAGAGAGGATAAAAGATTTCATTTATGTGATTTTCTATTTGTTTCAGTATTTTGGAACACATGATCTATGTGTAGGACCAGAATTTGGCACATTACGTGATTGGAGATGGATCGCGATAAGAAAATCGTTAAGGGAAGAGATCAGACAAAGAGTGGAGTCGAGATACAAAATCTATTTCCTTAACTCTAAGAATCTCCCGCAGTGTGACGGGTTTTGATAGATTCACGAGTCCCAGGATAAAACCACTAACAATCGAGTTCGCAAACACTCGAACAACGATTCTAACGAACTAATATCTACGAATACTCTCGAGACTTACTGTAAACGAAAGAGAGATTGTTATTATCTTTTTTTCAGTGTATCAGAACATAAGAGAAAACGAAGAAGATGACTTCGTTTATAAAAATTGACGGAGAGGAAGTTTTAAAACCGTAGAGAGGTTATCTCCGGTTGGTTTTCAAAACTGACGCCGGTTTAGCGGTTTACGATTTAGCGAAACCGCAGAGGAACTGACGCAACGTTTGGGCCAAAAACGAGATGGGCTTTTATGCGTTTTGGGCCAACGAGATGGGCTTTTATCAGCTCATTTAGTTGGTCCAAAAAGATATTTAATTGGGCCGACAACGGCCCTTTAGCCAAAGCCAAAGCCAAAGCCCGAGCCCGGCCCGGCCAGGCTCTGCTCGGTTCGGTTCGATTCGGTCGGTTGCGCGTGTGGGGATTCCCTCCTCTCTTTTATGGTATATAGCATTTGCTATGTTTTGAACAAAGGTATATGTGTGGCTCCTTATATACCACTTGAAAAATTCCCAAACTTTAGATGTGGGATATTTAACATGTTACTCACTTAAACCAAAAGGCTTTTCTCATTCACTTTTCTACCAAATTTGGATTAGACAAATGCCCAATACAAGGCCCATTTGGTTAACCAAATATTGGTTCCAACAATCCCCCACATGAATAGAATGACTCTAAACAAATGAAGACTCGACTTAACTTAACTGGACATGACCGGACTAGACTAGACTTGACTGGACTAAACTAGATAGACATTCGAGAGTATGCGAAAATGTCACTATATCTGAGAGGTAGCGTTTTCCAGCTTTGAACCAATCATCTTTGATATCTGTCGGGTTAACTTGGCCAGTTGGTGAACATGGTGTCTTGAACCAACCAGATTTTTATGTAAACCTAGACAACAGAAATCGCATAGCAACATTTTCTCGTAGAGCTCAGTTCTCTATTATGTTCATTTTGGCCTTGAACATGTCCTGGTTATCATGAGTGAACTTGGAGAATATAGCATGACCTTCATTCTCCTAGAAACGGCCCCATTTCACACTCACTAGGTGACTTGTCATTAACTTTGTTCTAAGATGTTTTTCTGTATCATTCCACAGATATCTCAAAGTTAATGAATCATTAAAAGCCACAGCTTAACCTTATTACACACACGTAGCACTGTTTATTATCTTAGGAACTGGGTATAGACATAGTCTTACAGTGTACAATTCTGAATTAGTTTGATTTTGTTGTCCATTTTGAACCTAGATCTTGGGATCTCCAGTCACATAGGTGAGGTATCCATCAAACGTCATCTTAAGTTATAGGCTTTAAACCCATTCCTTTTGATAATTTAACAACTTGATCTCGAGGCAAACTTTTGGTGAACGGATCAGCTAAGTTTTCTGCCGATTTGATATAGTCCATCGTGAGTACTCCAGTTGAGATCAGTTGCCGAATGGTTTTGTGTCGCTTTCTGATGTGACGAGATTTACCATTGTATAGGTTATTCAGTGCCCTTGGTATCGCTGATTGACTATCACAGTGTACACGTAATGCTGGCACTGGTTTTTCCCACATTGGAATATCTTCCAAGAAGTTGCGAAGCCACTCTGCTTCTTCTCCAGCTTTGTCTAAAGCTATGAACTCGGACTCCATGGTTGATCTAACCAGTAGAGTTTGTTTGGAAGATTTCCAGGATACGGCTCCACCGCCAAGCGTAAAGATATATCCGCTTGTTGATTTCGAGTTTCTAGAATCCGAAATCCAATTGGCATCACTATAGCCTTCTAGAACCGCTGGTTCTTTACCATAGTGTATGCCGTAATTTTTGGTGTATCGAAGGTAATTCAATACCCTCGTTATAGCCTTCCAATGATTATGGCCGGGATTACTCGTATAACGACTGAGGACGTTTATAGAGTGTGCTAAATCGGGTATAGTACAGTTTGTCAAGTACATTAGACTTCCAATTATTCTTGCATACTCCACTTGGGACACTGGTTCACCTGAATTCTTGGTCAGATGAATTTGAGAGTCCATTGGAGTTTTTGCAGTTCTAGTTGTGTAAGTCTTGAACCTTTATAGAATCTTTTCAGCATAATGATCTTGGGATAATGTAATTCCTTCAGAAGTTCTTTTGATTCGTATTCCTAGAATTACCTCTGCCAATCCCATATCTTTCATGTCATATTTCCCTTTGAGCATGTTTTTTGTTCTATTGATGATATATTTGTTGCTTCCAACGATAAGCATATCATCTACATATAAGCACAACAAGATATACTTCGTCTGAGTACTCTTGTAATATATGCATATATCACATTCATTTATGCTGAAGCCATCTGACATCATTACGTTGTCAAACTTTTCATGTCATTGTTTAGGAGCTTGTTTAAGACCATATAGAGATTTCACAAGTCGACACACTTTGTGTTCTTGTCCGGGGAGAATGAACCATTCTGGTTGTTTCATGTAAATGTCTTCTTCTAACTTACCGTTTAGAAAAGCAGTTTTTACATCCATTTGGTGAATTTCAAGATCTCGTAATGCAGCAATACTTATGATCATTCTGATAGAGGTTATTCTCGTGACCGGAGAATAAGTGTCAAAGAAATCCAAGCCTTCGTTTTGCCTGAATCCTTGCACCACAAGTCTAGCTTTGTACTTGTCTATAGCTCCATCATATTTCATTTTTGTTCGAAAAATCCATCTGTTTCCAAGAGCTTTGCACCCTTGTGGCAGATCAGTGATTTCATAAGTATTGTTTTGCATGATGGAATCCATCTCACTATTGACTGCTTCTTTCCAAGAAGGCGCGTCTGGAGTGGACATCGCTTCCATATATGTTTTTGGCTCATTTTCTGCTAGAAACACTACCAAGAATTCGGAGCCAAAATCTTTCTCTTTACGAGCTCTTTTACTGCGTCTAGGTTCTTCTGCTTCTTCAATTTCGTCATTGAGAGCAGTGCCTGAGCTACTTGCTTCGTTTCCAGGGATATCCGCATCACGTTGTTCACGAGTCCGTTTATTACTTTGTCTATCTTTACAGGGAAACACATTTTCAAAGAATGAAGCATTTCGTGACTCCATTATAGTGTTGACCTTGATAGTTGAAATATCAGACTTATGAACAAAAAACCGATAGGCATTATTATTATGCGCGTATCTGATAAAAATGCAATCTACCGTCTTTGGGCCTATTGTAACCTTCTTTGGAAGTGGTATTGCTACTTTTGCCAAGCACCCCCACACTTTCAGGTATTTGTACGAAGGTACATTACCTTTCCAAAGTTCATATGGAGTTTTCTCGGTTACTTTATGAGGTATTTTGTTGAGAATATAATTTGTGGTAAGCAAAGCTTCCCCCCCCCCCACATGTTCTGGGCTAACCCAGATTCCTGCAACATTGCATTCATCATTTCTTTAAGAGTTCGGCTTTTTCGTTCCGCAACTCCATTAGATTCTGGTGAATAAGGAGCAATTGTCTGGTGAATAATTCCGGGTTCTCGACAAAATGAATTGAACGGTTCACCATATTCTCCTCCTCTATCACTGCAGACCATCTTTATTGTTTTTCCAAGTTGATTTTCGACTTCCAACTTGTATTCTTTGAATTTCTCCAAAGCTTCATCTTTACTATGTAACATATATACATAGCAGAATCTTGTACAATCATTAATGAAAGTTACAAAATATTTCTTTCCGCCTCTAGATTGAAGAAATTTTAAATCACACAAGTCTGTGTGAATCAATCCTAGAGGTTCGGTTGTTCTCTCAACGCTTGGTGATGGAGTTTTAGTGAGTTTGGCTTGAACACAAATCTCACATTTATCTTTGCTTATCTTTTGTTTTGGAATCAAGTTCATGTTCATTAATCTACTCATAGATTTAAAGTTAACATGTCCTAAACGTTCGTGCCATAAATTAAAGAACTTCGCAACATAAGCTAAAGGATTGGCATTAAACTTGTTCTTCGAGGTGGAAGCCTCGGTTACAACATTGACACCAACGTCAGAAGAGCGAATTACATTTTCAACAGACATTTTAAATAAACCATCACAAACAAATCCCTTACCCAGAAACATTTCATTCTTGGACAGCACAAGCTTATCAGCATCCAGCTTGACAGTGAATCCGTGCTTGCTCAGGAGAGATCCCGAAATCAGATTCTTACGCATGTCCGGCACGTGGACCACGTTGGTCAAGCTCAGCTCACGTTCCGAGGTAAGTTTCAGAACAACCTTTCCATATCCAGCGATCTTCGAAGTAGCAGAATTACCCATGCAGAGTTTCTCATTCCCTTTGTTCTTCTTGTAGGTGGAGAACATTTCCCTATCCATGCATATGTGTCTGGTTGCACCGGTGTCAAATCACCAAGTCTTTGGGTGGCTTTCAACAACGTTTGCCTCGGTGACCACCGCACACATGTCAGCATCAGTGATGGTGGAAGTGATATTAGCTTCAAACTTAGCATTGTTTTGGTCCGGCTTCTTACTGCGACACTCAGAGACCTTGTGTCCCACCTTATGACAGTAGTTACAGGTTCCAGAAAACCTCGGCTTTGAAGGTTCACCACCAGCCTTCTTCTGAGGAGCAACCTTTCCCTTGCCTTTGTCTTGGTTCCCTTTGTTCTGCCACTTTCCTTTCTTAGCAGTCTGGTGCTCAGCCAAATTCGCATTGTTCTCACGATTCTGAGCATTTGCAGCTTTGAGGTTCATGCGGTTTGTGGATTCAATCCGAAATCGCATGATCAGGTTCTCCATGCTCATCCACTTCCTCTTCAACTTGAGGTAGTTCTTGAAATCTGTGAATCCTGGCGGAAGCTTCTCGATCATACACGGAACCTGATAGATTTCACACAGCCTCATGCCCTCGGCATGAATCTCATGGAGAAGGTTATGCACCTCGTCAACTTGTTCCATCAGGGGACGAGAATCCACCATCTTGTAGTTCTCGAACTTTGCCACAACATTCTTCTGGGATCCAACATCTTCTGAACGATACTTCTTATCCAGAGAGTCCCACAGTTCCTTAGACGTCGCAACGTTACTGAACACGTTGAACAGCTGGTCAACCAGACGACTCTGGATGTAACCCTTACACAGAAAGTCACCGTGTCTCCACCCATCAACACTTGCAAGTGCATGGAAATCAGTGTTGTCCGCTGGGAGGGAAGGACAATCCTCACGGATGTACTTTTCCAGATTGAGCGTGGTCAGATAGAAGTGCATCTTCTTTTGCCACATCTTGAAGGATCGTCCATCAAACTTATCAGGAAGCAATCCAACAAAGGTTGCAGATGGCATCTGCGCTGGTGGAAACTGAGCAGTGGTCACAGTTTCAGACTGTGTGGCAACCGGAATTGCAACCGTAATAGGCGGTTGATTCCCAAACTGCACTTCAGCAGTAGGCGTCTCAGAAGATTCAGCCTTGAGGGTTACGTTAGCCGCAGCATCAACGTTGACATTGGTGTTTTCGTTTTTGGTTTCCATTTCTGAAAACCCAAAAAGACAGAGAAAACAAAAAAATTGTTAGGATCGATTTAGTGTGTAAACACAAATAAATCAGAAAACGTTCGATAACAATGTAGAATTAAATTCAGATACTGTTATCGAAAAACAGATATGTTTAATCGTTCGCAAACGATAAACGATTCTATCCCGACAGAAACCAATCAGCGAGAACGTTTTAACACAATCGCGATACAAGGTTTCTGTTAAAAACGTTTCTATTATCGCAATCCAATCCGTGAGGATTATCTTAGAGTTAAGATTGTAGGACCAGAATTTGGCACACTACGTGATTGGAGATGGATCGCGATAAGAAAATCGTTAAGGGAAGAGATCAGACAGAGAGTGGAGTCGAGATACAAAATCTCTTTCCTTAACTCTAAGAATCTCCCGCAGTGTGACGGGTTTTGATAGATTCACGAGTCCCAGGATAAAACCACTAACAATCGAGTTCGCAAACACTCGAACAACGATTCTAACGAACTAATATCTACGAATACTCTCGAGACTTACTGTAAACGAAAGAGAGATTGTTGTTATCTTTTTTGATAGAATTTTGTGAAGTTTCTGTGAGTTTTTTTTCAGTGTATCAGAACATAAGAGAAAACGAAGAAGATGACTTCGTTTATAAAAAACTGACGGAGAGGAAATTTTAAAACCGTAGAGAGGTTATCTTCGGTTGGTTTTCAAAACTGACGCCGGTTTAGCGGTTTACGGTTTAGCGAAACCGCAGAGGAACCGACGCAACGTTTGGGCCAAAAACGAGATGGGCTTTTATGCGTTTTGGGCCAACGAGATGGGCTTTTATCAGCTCATTTAGTTGGTTCAAAAAGATATTTAATTGGGCCGTTGCTTTAGCCAAAGCCAAAGCCCACGCCAAAGCCAAAGATATTTAGTTCGGTCGGTCGGTCGCGCGTGTGGGGATTCCCTCCTCTCTTTTATGGTATATAGTATTTGCTATGTTTTGAACAAAGGTATATGTGTGGCTCCTTATATACCACTTGAAAAATTCTCAAACTTTAGATGTGAGATATTTAACATGTTACTCACTTAAATCAAAAGACTTTTCTCATTCACTTTTCTACCAAATTTAGATTAGACAAATGCCCAATACAAGGCCCATTTGGTTAACCAAATATTGGTTCCAACACTATATACTTCAAGAGTGACGAATAAGAAACAAAATGATAAAACCAATAAAATCCTTAACAAAGTCTATTATCTTAGTGGTTGTTTAAAGGAAGTGTTGGATTATCAGATTAGCAACAAATTAAAGAGAAACTCATAATTGGTTACCTCTCCCTATTTCATTTGCAATATTTTTGAGCTCATTAAATCCTCATGCATCTACGGAATCAACAGTATATTGAAGTGTTGGAATAGATTCGTTTTCTATAAGAGAAAAAAGGAATCACAAGCAAAAAGGAAATTCAAGGAAAAGAAAGAAAAGGTAAAAACAAGCAAAAGGAAAGTCAAGCAACAAAGGAAATTGGAGTAAAAGGAAATCATGAAGAAAAGGCAAACAAGGAAAAATGGAAAATGCTACAATAAGAAATAGAAATTTACTATTATGTTTAGAATCCTAAGACTATAAATAAGAGGTCTAGGCTAAGGTTTATTGTATCCAAAAACAAGGATCTAAAACAAAGATCAAAAACAAAGAGAAAAAAAGAGTTAATAATAAAAAGTGAGGTTTAGAGAAAGTATTTTCTTAAAGATAGAATAAAAATTCCAACATGGTATCAGAGCCAAGGTCCTGAGTGCTGTCTGTTGAGTAATTTTGTTTAGTGCAAAATTCGGGCGAAATTAAATCTCTGCAGAATCATTCTGTGAAAAAAAAAAAAAAAAAAACGTTTTGTGCAAAATTCGTGCGAAACTTATTGCGCTGCAAAATTGTTCTGTGCAAAATCCGGGTTCGTGAAAAGAATCCAGTTCGTGTTTGTGCAAAATTCGTGTTCGTTAAAATTTGTGAAAAGTCTAGGTTCGTGCAAAATCTGGGCAGAAGCTGAAAGATGACTAAAAATTTGCAAACACTATATGTTCCAGTGTTTGATGGAGAAAACTATGAGTTATGGGCTACAAGGATCAAAACTACTTTGAGAATTCAAGAGCTTTGGGAAATTGTGGAGGAAGGACTTCCACCAAAGCCAATAGCAACAAAACCTGAAGCAAAATCTAATGCACTAGAAGAATGGAAAGAAAAAGAGATGCAAGATATGAAAGCTCTACAATTGTTGCAGATGGCTGTGACAGATTTGGTTCTAATGAAAGTAGTTTCCGCAACTACATCTCAAGAAATTTGGAAAAGGTTACAAGAAACTTATCAAGGTAATGATCAAGCGAAACTTGTAAGGTTGGATTCTTTAAACAAGGAGTTTGAAGATCTTAAGATGAAAGGAGGAGAAAAGATTCGAGATTACACAGATAAAGTACAAGAGGTGGTGAACCAGATGAGTTTACTAGGAGAAGAAAAGACAAGTCATCAAGTGATAAGGAAGATACTAAACTCAATGCCAAAGTGTTATGCCGGGTTAGCAGCTTTAATGCAAGAAACCAAAGATCTAAAGACAACTACTGTAACAGATCTTGTTGGATCATTAATCTCACATGAGGCAAAGTACCTACCGGAAGATGAACCAATTGAAGGAGCTTACTATGCAAGATTCAAAGGAGCAAAGTTTGGCCAGAGATCAAATCAAAATCAGAGAACAAACAAGTGGTGCAAGACATGCAAAAAGGATAATCATAATGAAGAAGATTGTTACTTCAAAGAAGGAAATTCACCATGGTGTGGAATCTGTAAGAAGAATAACCACAATGAAGATGTGTGTTATTTCAAGAACAAGAAGGAAACGCCATATGAGAACAAACAAGCTCAAGGGGAATGCTATGTTTGTGGCAAGTCTAGACATTATGCAAAGTACTGCAAAAGCAAGTACAAAGGAGAAGCTAATTTTTGTGAAAACCAAGAAGAAACAAAGAAAAGATTTGGAGAATTGTCTTTCACTGCAACAGCGTATGATGCAAGTCAAGTTTATAAAGAAGGAGAATGGTTGATTGATAGTGGAGCAACATGCCACATGACTAAAGATGAGAAGTTCTTCACAAGATTAGACAAGACTTACAAAGTTCCAATCAAATTTGGATGTGGAGTAATTCTTATAAGTGCAGGAAAAGGAGATATAAGCATGGAGACAACAAATGGAAAAGTCACAATCAAAGATGTGTTACTAATTCCAGGACTTGACAAAAACTTGTTGAGTGTGCCACAATTATTGGATAAAGGTCATAAAGTTATATTCGATGAGAAGACATGTGTTATCATGGATAAAGCTTGGAATAAGTTAATAGAAGTTCAAGGAGGTAATCAAAAGTTCGTTATCAAATGGGAGCTACTTGAAGAAAAAGCAAGAGAGACAAAGGAAGAGAATACACAACCACAAATGACTCAAAATGCAAGTTCAGAGTCAACACTAAAATTTCCAGTCAAAGAAGTTTGCTACAAAGCAATGGAGATAAAAGACGAAAAGACCACAAAGGATGAAGACAAAGATGATTTGATCAAGAGGGAGAAAATGGAAACTACAGCAAACGAATCTAGAGGGAGTGTTGGAATAGATTCGTTTTCTATAAGAGAAAAAAGGAATCACAAGCAAAAAGGAAATTCAAGGAAAAGAAAGAAAAGGTAAAAACAAGCAAAAGGAAAGTCAAGCAACAAAGGAAATTGGAGTAAAAGGAAATCATGAAGAAAAGGCAAACAAGGAAAAATGGAAAGTGGTACAATAAGAAATAGAAATTTACTATTATGTTTTAGAATCCTAAGACTATAAATAAGAGGTCTAGGCTAAGGTTTATTGTATCCAAAAACAAGGATCTAAAACAAAGATCAAAAACAAAGAGAAAAAAGAGTTAATAATAAAAAATGAGGTTTAGAGAAACTACTTTCTTAAAGATAGAATATAAATTCCAACATGAAGCTTATCCATACTTTCAGTTGGTTGCTTAAACCAAAGCAAAGCTATTGGTGTGTCAATTGAACCTCATAAATGAAATCTTCAAATTTATTTCATCCAATATCAGACATATTCCAAGATAAATAGCTGCATTCAACACGTGTCCCAAGATAATCGTATGTTCCATCCTTTTTCACCATAGTACCACGATGGTGGATATTGAGTTTTATGATGCGTTCTCCACTGCATTTAAGAGAAACAACAGAAGATGATGCAAACATAGAGGCTCCTGCAAGGTATCAAAATTCCTATTGAGGACCATCGAAACTTTCCAAACAAAGAGTTATTGAGAATGTATGTCATAATTGCTGATTATTGAGAAATTAACATATGAGAGGACCCTCCAAGTTATCAAAATTCATATGAACTATTTTCTTACCTCGTTTCCTTCTTCGACATTCCAGATTTTTAAGAATCTACAAACTTTAAAATATCAAAACCATAAATTGATGTTAAACACAAAATTTGAAGAAGAAGAACCCTACGGCTAAGTGTATGTATTGGGCGTATTCACTAAGGTAGGAAGACTTGGTTCAGTGGTTGATCACCTACGGTCAAGTGATGCACGACGGTGTGGCTCGAGATAACCATGGTGTGATGGAATTCCGAAAGTGATGTTTCTACGTTTATGTGTCTTTGTGACTATGACATAGATGTTCAATTGAACTGGAAGAAAGTATATGATCCGCAAAAGCTCTAGGCTATGTTAGATGCTTTGTTGAGTTGCATTCATCCTAGTGTTGAATATTGTTATAGCTTCCCATGTGTATACTTGATCATTGCTTGATTGTTATTTTGGAATATGGGGTGGGAATTTTTGCAATTTATGTTAGGGGCTCAACTTGCTGAGTAATACTAAATTACACACCCTATCTTTTTTCAGGTAAAATGTAGAGCAAAGCCTTAGCAGAGTTTAGAATGTTAAGACTATCTTAGTAGTTTTGGTTGTCTTTTGTAGAATTTGGATTTGGTGTGTAAGGTATGTAATACTGCTTTGGCGATAGGCCTTGTCGGGACCTATATGTTTTGTAATGAAATTCGGTATCTGAGTCCGAGCAAATAAAAGTCGATACATACTCCTTTATTTCCTTCATAAAAGGGATCACAATATTAGCTTTTGATCGCATTGAAGCGGATTAGGGCCATTTGCTCGGGAATCTTCTTAGAACTCTTTTTTCCAGTTGTCTTGGACCTAATCCTCTACGTAGACTCTATTTTTCCTTTCTCTGTCATCCCAAATTTCCTTTCACCTAATCCTCTTAGAGCATGCACAATGGTGATACTCATGGGTATCAGTTGGGTATCAGAAGCCCACTGAGAATTTTTTTATAATTGTTGGGTATCAATTTATCTCAAAAAGTATCAGTTTTGTGATCCAATATGCACAGTGAAAATGGACACGCGTCGCGTTGTTATTGGGCCGTAGAATTAGTGTGTGTCAGTGTAATTTTTTTTTCCGTCATTTTCGCGAGTGAGAGAGAAACAAAATTTTCTCTGATGCGACGGAGAAAGCGATTCCGATCGCCTTCGTCTTTGATAGTCTTCGATCTTCTCCGATCATGTTTTCTCATCTTCGATCATCTTTTCTCCTTTTCGGTTTGCTTCTCTTCTAATCCAATCTATCGGTTATTATGAATCATAATAAATTTATGTTTTTATAAAAACAATTATGTTTATATATGGTAATTTGATTATTTTTCATCAAAATCATTTTGTTTTTAAATTTTTTTTTCTTTTAAACATTTATTATTTTCATTATTTTTATTCAATATACTGAGAATCACCAATAAACACAAAAAACACTTAAGTATCAATTTAAGTATCAACTAATACACTTATTATTAAATTTGACCTAATGATTTCCACTTAGTATCACCATTGTCCATGCTCTAAGTGTTCAAACACTTCGTGGACCATTCTTTATTCAACATGGAGTCACATTTTCCTTTTTTCCACATTTTTTACAATATCTCTTTTGCTCTTCACAATTAACCGTGGGCTTTGACTTTTTTCTCTTCTCCTTCTTTTGTGTTTATATATAAATATTTGATAACTAATTTTATGGTATTACAATGAATTTTTGGGTAAAAGATATCAATTAAAAATATTTGATGACAATATTTATTTTTGTTTGACTAATAAATATTTTGGAGGAAAAGAGTTTTATTTCGTTTTCTCTCTCTTCAGTTTTCTTCTCATTTTGGAAATGCCAAAAAAATCATCACAATCTCTAAAAATGTTTATGAAAATTGTAAGTATAATCACATGTGATATTAAAACCAATTAAAAACTTAACAAACTTAGAAAATAATTTTTTGTTTTTTGGCTGAAATGTTAAATTTTATTTATCAACAAAAAAAGATAATACAATCTTTTGGGACAAAAGTGATCTAAAAGAAGCAGCTACATTTTGCCATAACAGAGAAAAACTTGAACTTGTGAAAGTAATGAAAAATAGTGTAATCCTTTACGGCGTTGCTTGGATCTACCTTGCTAGCATTTCTTTTTCTTCCTCTTCTTCAGCATGTTGACTTCGATGAAGTGAATGTAGCCTTTGAAGAATCTTGTTATGTATAATTCGAACAAGGTAGAGAGGGGAGGTCGGGGGTCGTTAGTGGCGACGTCCATTCCTCTCTCGCCAAATCCAATATATCGTGGTCTAAAAAGCCATATGTGCTAAATGAGAATCAACTTTAGGGAGTTTATTCTATTTTTAGGCAGTTTGTTCTTTTTGTTTGTTAACAAGAGAATCTTAAAACCTATAAAAATTTGGATTTTTTTGCCATTTAAAATGTTTATAGTAGCCAACACTGATTAAAATCACAATAGGAAAATTCGAATTATGACCCTTCAATTAATAAGATGAATTTTTATTCACAAAACCACCATGATGAATTGGTTGAAATTTTGAAATTAAAAACTTATCAACTATTATGAAAAAGTCTCCAAATAATGATTCAAACACTGATTTTTTATGCCATTTCTGGATGAAACTGAATCAGGTTATAAGTATTCATTTGAACTGAACATTAAATCAAAACAAAAATCAATAATTCACAGCATCTTAATCTTTATTAAAACATCAACTATTACAGTATAAAACTAATTAATATCACTTTTAGTTACTTTTATTACATATATTTGAGCATGAATCTACACATATTGTAGAATTTTTCACATCTGATTCCGTATCTGTTCGTAACACACAAAAACAACAAAGATATAAAATGAGTCATTGTATAGAATATAAATTTAAAAGCAGTTCAATACGAACTAGAATAATTATATAACTTTATATGAAGATCAAAATTGTATGTTGCGGAAAAAAAAACTTACTTTGTTCTTTAGCACAACGAAGAGTAAGGCAACCAACTTCGCATAAATAATCAGTTTGGTTGATTTCGTTTTGTTGTACTATTTCAGTAGGATATTGTTTCTCACATTGTAATGTACATTTTCCAGGACATTCAAACTTAAATCGAACATATGGACTAGAAAAACATATTTTAGTACACCATGACAAACATTTAAAAAAATGTTTGCTTAAAGCTTCCGATTCAACCATAAGGTTTCCAATCGTCAACATCATCACCAAAAATAAAGCCATTCTTTTGCTCTCCATTTTCTAAATGTGAGATTACAAAGATTTTCTTTTAATTTTGGGAGAGGAGATAGTAAAATATGGATTATATATAAAACCTCAATTTACAGATTCTTTATAGGAAATGTTTGACCAAATGAAAAATTCCTTATATTTTGATTAAAAGTATTTTTGAAGAAAACTTTTGACCAGAAAAAACAATTGTGGATACATATCTATCATATATAATAAATTTTGGGTGAAAATATTTATTTGTATTTAATTAGAGAGGAATTTTTTTTATAGCATTGCTCTTTCAAAATAAACTTTTCGTTATAGACGTAATTTCATTTATTTTGTAATAATCAATTTTTAAGGCAAAATTATTAATATTTATTTGTATTCATTAAAATTTTTGAGGAGGGGAATACTTGACTAAGTTTTTCTCTAAACTTTTAATTTTTAATTTGAATTTTTTACTATTTAACTATCTTTTTGTGTCTATATATATAAATATTTGGCAATAACCTTATTAAATTAACTTTATGATAATATAGTGATTTTTTTTTGAAAAAGATATTAATAATATTAAATTAAATTTATGATAATATAGTGATTTTTTTTAAAAAAAATATTAATATAAATTTTGAAGAAAGTATTGATTTTTTGTTTGACTACACAGTTTTTGGAGGAAAATTTGGTAGCTTTCTCATAAAAAATGCTAATTTTGATTTACTCCCACAAAATCTTCCTCCAAAATGTTTTTAGTCAAACATAAACCAATATTAATGCTAATTTTTAAATTTTCTTCCATAAGATAACAGTAATAAGAGAATTGCATCTTAGTCCTTCTAGTTTTAGTTTGATGCTAATTTAAGAGGTACATTTTTATTTCATAACTTGCTTTTTGAATAACAAAGATATTCAAAACCACACACAAATGAGCCACAAAAACAAAGACAGCAAAAGAAGACGATGAGCTTCACTGCTTCTCTCTTCTCTTCTTTGTCGTCTCCGTCTCTCATCCCTCTCCATGATCTTCCTCCTTCCTTCTTCCTACGAACCAAAACCCTCAAGCCAACAACCGTCACTCATTCACTGCGGCGATTGTCCACATCATGTAGTCCGGCTACGTTTGTTCCCGAAACGGCTCCAACATCGGCGTCTGAGGTTGTCTCTAGCTTCTACGCAGCCATTAACGTTCATGATTTATCCTCTGTCACAGACCTCATCGCTCAGGACTGTGTCTACGAGGATCTTGTCTTCTCCTCCCCTTTCGTTGGCCGCAAGGTGTGATTCCGAGTTCTCTTCTTTTCTCTGTTTTTGTTTCTCTTCTTTCACTAATCTTGATAAAACCATGAAAGGCAATTCTTGATTTCTTTGGGAAGTTCATCGATGCAACTAGTACGGATCTGCAGTTCGTGATAGATGACATTTCGAAAGAGGATTCGTCAGCTGTTGGAGTTTCATGGCATTTAGGTGAGCTTCCATAATCTATATGAAAGTTCACATTTTGCAACTAGCTAGTACTACACTTAAACAAGGCATGTGTTGTTCTAATGATGACTCGTAAACTGGGAGATTTCGACAGAATGGAAAGGCAAGAATTTCCCATTTAGCAAAGGTTGCAGTTTTTACCGGCTAGAAGTTATCGATGGCAAGAGACAGATTGTGTAAGCATCACTCTTCTTTACATAACTTTGTTGCTACTTACAGTGGACTGCCAGTAATGCCAATTTGTCTTGCCGGTTGTCTTGCAGATATGGAAGGGACTGCGTCGAGCCTGCAATCAAACCTGGAGAATCAGTTCTGGTAACATGAGTTACTATTGATTTCGATTGTGTGAGATGCATTTGAAATAGCAAGGTAATTTATCATCTTCTGCATTTGTGTTCAGGCTGCTATAAAAGGAGTTACCTGGCTGTTGCAGAAATTTCCTCAATTTGCCGACCGATTCTGATGGCATTATAAAGTTCCTGCTTGATGAAGTGAATCAGCATATAGGGAAATTATTTCCTCAGCTAGCCCCACTATAGTCCAATTTGTGTTATGGTAGGAAAGATAACAGTACTAGTACCATACATACTCTACTCCTCGAAGTCGTCATGTGTATACAACTTATGCAGGTTTGTATAGAATGTGCTATTAAGTAAATAAAGCTCTAGTTGATCATCTTCATATCAGGTGAGGAGGAAAATAAGATCCACACTCATCCTACTTCTTGAAGACGTTCTTCATCTGAACTTTGTTCCTCATTGACGGCATAACCAGCAGCGTCTTTCATGAGCTGATTCAGTCCATCTAACAGAGGATAGGTATCACGTGCTCGAGGGCTTGATGTGTCTCCCACCGAGAATAGCGAGTACCCAGAACCTATATCAATCCAAGCACTCCCAGGAGCCTTTCTCACACCCAAGTCTCTCATGAAAGTCCTCACTTCAGCAAGCTTGCTCCAAGAACCAGCAGCCGCATACATATTTGCAATCAACACATAGTATCCCGGGTTCTCTGGTTTCATCTCCAAGAGCTTTTCTGCCGCCCATTCACCAATCTCTGTGTTCCCGTGGATGTGGCAAGCGTTCAGTAGAGTAGCCCACATGGCACTGGATGGCTCAAATGGCATTTTGTGAATTACGTCTCTGGCTTTCCCCAGGTGACCTGCTCTGCCATAAAGATCAACCATACAAGAAAAATGTTGACGACACGGACGTATACCATACTCATTCTGCATCATTGTAAACAGCCTTTCGCCTTCACAGACTAACTTGGAATGACTACAGGCTGATAGAACTGCAACCATCGTTACATTGTCTGGTCTAATATTGGATCCGATCATCTCCTTGAACAGATCCAAAGCAACTAGTCCTTCACCCTGTTTTCCGTATCCATCTATCAAGGAAGTGTATGTTACTTCGTCTCTTTTGCTCATCAAATCAGATACTCGCTTTGCAGCTACAATATCTCCTGATTTTGCATAAATATCAACAAGGGAGTTCCACAGCATGGTATAGTCCTTGAAGCATTTGCGCCTCAGGATGTAACAATGAAACTCTTTCCCATGTTGTAGGTTTGCAACCCGGGCACAAAGAGGGAGAATGCTTGCAAGCGTAACGGAATTTGGCTGAAAGCCAGCAAGCAACATCTCCCTCAGCAAGAAAGAGGCTTCTTCTGATCTGTTCACTTGCGCAAAACCCGAAATAACAGAGTTCCAAGTACTTAAACTATTTTCTTCAATCTGTTCAAACACCATAACAGCGTGCCTAAGGTCATCGCATTTAGAGTACATTGTGATCAACGTGTTTCGAACATTGTTAATCCCATCGTAAAAACTACGAATTGCAAAACCGTGAGTCTCTTTTCCCAACCGTTTTGCTCCTAAGAGCGAGCAAGCCTTCAAACCAATAATCACAGCCACAGGATCTAATCTCGTGGGAGAATTTCTCATCTTAGAGACTAAACCCAAAGCTCCTACAAAGTTTCCTGTATCCAAACAACCACCAGAAATAATATTCCAAGTTATAACACTGACTTCAACACCTGAAAACCACATTTCCTCAAAAAGCTCAAACGCTTCACTCCACATGCCTTCCGAAGCATAACAGCTTATCACCGCATTCCATGAGACAGCATCTCTTTCAGACATACTATCAAACAACCTCCTAGCAATACCAACATTTCCAAACCTCTTATACATAGAGATCAATGCATTGCAGACATACAAGCTACACTTGTAAGAGCTAACCTCAATGGATCCATGAACAACCCTTCCAGACGCAAAATCTAGTGTTTCACCACAAGCCTTAAGAACAGACGGATAAGTGAATGCATCGGGTCGAATTCCCTTACTCACCATTCGCTTGTAAGCAGAAATAGCCTCCACAAAAAGCTTACTTTTGGCATACGAAACGATGAGCACATTCCAAGGCAAGGGATGCAAAATGTCTGAATTCTCACTAATCTTTTGAGCTTCACTATGGAGATTAAAGGCCGAGTAAAAAGTAACCAGCTTTGGAACTAAAGCAGAATGATACTCAATACCAGACGAAATACAGTAAGCGTGAATTTGAACCCCTGAAACAAATGCACGAACATCGACACACGCAGATAAAAGAGAAGCCGCGGAATGCAAAACATGGTCACCTGAAACAGCAGAAGAAGCTTGAAAACGAAGGAGAGAAAATGTTTTGAAAGCATCATACAAATGACCATGGCTTGGTAAATGTCCAAGAGATTTGAAAAGATTCTCAATCAGCATTGGTTCATTGTGGCTTTTGAGAGTTCTTGGGATAGGACTTAGAAAAATTAAGCTCAGAAAATTTCATTGAGGCATATCATCGAACAAGTGGTGTGCTGAAACATACTGTACACACTTAAAACCTAAGACTGAGAGTAAATCCATAGTAGAATCAAACATACGATTCATAATGACGAGAAAACATATAAGAGAGAGAAGTTGGAACAAACGAAGAAAGAGGAAAAACGCGCGAAAATAACGTCTCCGATGAAGAAGAAGACTCATAATAAGTAGTCTGGTCCGAAATATCCGAAACTCCTTGTAATCTATCTATCCGAAATATCTAAAGAGCCGAACCGAACCGGTCCGGGTACTCTGAACGTCGGGTCAAATAAATTCGATCTTTTATCTAAAGGCCCAATAAAGGCCCATATATGAAAAGTGTGGCTACGATTAGTCTTCTTCCTTCGTTATCCATTTCTCTCTCACCTATGTATGGACAAAATGCATTTTCCTCTCTTCTCTCTCTCTCACTCACGTCAATGGCGACCACTGCATCTTCATCTCTCCCACGTAACTACTCCTTCACAACTCCACGACCTCCTCGCACATCTCCGGTAACTAAATCATTACCGGTTTATCTCCGTCGTGACCGTCGATTTACTCTGAGTTACCGATTGAATCAGAATTCGAAACAGAGGAGTAACGGAAACGTAAGATGTGAAGCGACGGAGGTATCTTCTTCTTCTTCGTCTGTTAGTTCTCCTGGAAGGAATTGGGTTCCGGTTGTTCCGTTATCGGCGCTTCCGAAAGGTGAACGGAGAGTGATTATACAAGACGATGAGACGATATTGTTGCTTTGGTATAACAATGATGTGTTTGCTATTGAGAATCGTTCTCCTGCGGAAGGTGCTTATAGTGAAGGACTTCTTAACGCTAAGCTTACTCAGGTTTCTTCTTCTTATACGTTTTTTTTGGAATTGAGAACTTTGCGTGTATATAAGGTGTTTGTGAAAATGTTTGAGTGAGTATAGTGAAAGTTTAAGGGATAGACATGTTACTTCCTTGATCAAATATATGGCTTGAGTTAGTTTCGAATCAGTAGGCAATGTAATTGGTTTTGATTCCAAAGAGTTGTATTACCAACACTATGCATAACCTCACTGTGAAATGTAGGCTATGTAGCTATCTAACAATGTATCAAGGTCTTAGTTTAATACTACATTTTGATTACAGTTCTTTTGGTTTCTTTAACAATGAGTGATTCATTTTTTTTTGAGATATGCAACAGGATGGTTGTATTGTGTGCCCATCAACGGATAGTACATTTGATCTGAGAACAGGAGAGATCAAGGAATGGTACCCGAAAAACTTTGTTCTCAGAGTCTTGACACCTGCACTGAGGAAACTATTTGTTTACCCTGTCAAATATGATGAAGAAAACATCTACATCAGCATTAGAGGCAACGGGAAAACCGAGGCAGCTGCGGAGATTGTCTTCAGTGGAAAAGCTCAGCCTGGACTCACAGCAACGAATGTCAACGTAGATGAGGTAAAACAAAGGCTTCAAAATCTGTTTTATCTTGAAAAGAAAAATGAAAGAGTGATGATAAATTTGTGAAATAGGTGAGAATGGTGGTGGACGAGGGGTCTGAAGGATTCGGTTTCTCGGTGAAGAACGAAGTTATTAACGGGAAAGCGGCAGTGATAGGGTTCTTGCTGCTGTTAGATTTTGAGTTATTGACAGGTAAAGGACTATTAAAAGGGACAGGGTTCTTGGACTTCCTTTACTCTGCTTCGAATGCTTTCAAGTAAAGATATATGTAAAAGTATCTTTGGTTTGTCTTTGCTTACCTTCGTGTGCATTTTGTGGAAAGCATTACCCAAATGGAGAAACATAAATACTTCAGTAACAACTTATACCGTGTCTTGGTATATAGAGATGGCTACACTGTCTTGTTTGTGTTTTACCTCTTATACGATATATTCTTTGTTCGCCATGAGTTAGTATTATTTATCTTAAGCTTTTCCCAGTATCTGTTGTGTTATACTGTTGAAAATTATCATGTTCGCTTACTTGGTTTTGTAGAGTACTAAAGTTTTTAAAATTTCAATATGATCGTTTACCATAATTTTTTTGTGATTCCCACATTATTTGGGGGTAATGTTTATTTACAAATTGTGTGATCAACTATGGTGTGACACGAAGGGGAATATTAAAAGAAGAAAGGAATGTATTTTGTAGATAGAGAATGAGAGTTGATTGCATTCAAATTGGGTTTCTCCAAAGTTGAGTGCGATTCCGTGCGAGGAATCTTAGTTTGTGTACCAATAAACTATAGACCACAACTCCCATATCCCCAATTCTTTTTCGTTTACTGTGTGCAAAACGAGACGAGACAAAAAAAAACAGCTTTTTATCTTTGTATAAAACTCATAAGGCCAATAAGGACTCCCTTTTAAGACCATTTGATTTGATGACCTCATGCCTGATGAAATGTACTACAAACCCCACAAACTAAAAGGCAAGTCTCATGTGTTTCACCACGTGATGTCGTGATGAAACTGTTTTTTTAAATATATACCATATCAAACTTTGCATTGTATCTAGTCATATTAATATAGGTCATCAATCGTGATTCTTATCGCATGTACTTAGAGCATCTTTAATGGTGATTTATTTAGAGTGTCTTCAATTAAACAAATAATAAATATAAAGAAATTTGAGAGAGACAAACATCATTTGGTTTTTTGCATAGAAACTAAAAAAATATTTCTCCAAAGTTCTTCCCAAATTCTTGTTTCTTATTGATCTTTTTTCATTTTTAATTTAATCTTTAAATTTTTATTTGTTTAGAATCTTTTACCTTATGTCACCATTAATGATGCTCTTACGTCTTGCTTTATTTTTTTGTTTTCACGTCTATCTTTTTTTATTATTACTAAATTCATAATTTTGTTTTTCAAGTTTTAAAACTATAATCCATAACTTTTTTCTTCTCGCAATCCTATCTTAAAATTAGAAAACAAAATTCAGAGCCAATAATCTAGGACATTACGTAAATTTACTTCTCTTTGAATTCGACTTCTCCTTTAAATAATGTCGTTGCATATGTATTATGTATACGTGAGCCAGTAAAATAAATTAATGGATTAGTTTTTTCGGTCGAGAAAATTCACTTCTGAAATAAGTTGAATTCGTCTCATTTGGGTGTGTTAGTTTGGTCTTTGCAAACTAATTTGAACATCACGCAATTCCATACAAGTAACATGGTCCAAAATCATCCAAGGTTTAAAAAAAAATACCTAATAGATCCGCAAATGATTGGTTAGAACCGCAACTAGATCAACAATCACTCCTTTTGTCGAATGGTCGATCTCTATCCACAACTTGTATTATGTTGAAATTTCATTTGTTTATCCAAATGATTAACTCTATACTTGATGTAAACCTTAACAAGTTGAGACGCAAATCAGATCCTCCTAGATAAAGAAAACATCAAACCCGTTACCCACATGTCAATATCACATATTCCCCTGGTCTAACTTTTGACTATTATTATTTATTTCCTCTTATACAATATAAAATTATCCAAATCTCTGACTTGCTTCTCCTCCAACGTATTTATATTTCAACATTTTCTCTAAAAACCATCAAACCCCAAAAAAAAAATGGATTCAAGAGACACCACGGGAGAAACTCATCAGACAAAATACAAAGGTATTCGACGTCGGAAATGGGGAAAATGGGTATCGGAGATTAGGGTTCCGGGAACTCGTGAACGTCTTTGGTTAGGTTCTTTCTCCACCGCAGAAGGTGCAGCCGTAGCACACGACGTTGCTTTTTATTGCTTGCACCGACCAACTTCACTTGAAGACGAAGCTTTTAATTTTCCTCATTTGCTTCCACCTTCACTAGCCTCAAACACATCTCCTAAGTCTATACAAAAAGCGGCTTCTGATGCCGGCATGGCCGTAGACGCCGGATACGCAGTTAGCAATGACGGTGGGAGTGGTAGCGGTGAAGATAGATCATCGACGGTGAACATGGACGAAAATAGCGAACGTGAAGCTTTGAATATCTCTGTGTATGATTATCTTGATGATGATGTCGTTTGATCTTTATTGATTTTGTTGTACGATATCATCATTTGTTTAGCAATTTATTATGTGAATAGAATTTAGGTTTTTCTTTTTTACCCTTCTGAAAATTTTCGACATGTGAGTTCTCTTTCTCAGGCTTCTTTTCTTATTATGTAGTTTTTTATCTTCAAAGGAAATAAAGTTTTATAATTTTATATATATATAAATAACGGGGGTAAATCATGCACCGAAGCAAAGATTAATTTCTGATATTTGTAGAATTCGAGTTAGAAGTTTTCTTTTCTGTTCATGTTATCGTTTAAATTGAGTTACGTTTTCTGTTTGGATTGTGTAATGATTTACATTCTGTAGAGGTATGAGGCGAAAGCCGGAAATTTTCCAAATAACCAAAAAAATATCAAAAAGGGGAATTGGCACTAATAAAAAACAAAATTATCAAAACCTAATATGCTCTTATGATTAACCCTTTTTTTTTAACATCTTATTTATTGATTATAGCGTGAAAGTTTACATGGTAAAAGAAGTCATGTTATAGACAATCCAACATAGAATCATAAATATAACAAGAGAAATATTGTGATTGTCCTACATGAGCTAGTTTATCAGCTATTACATTTTGTTGTCTTTTGATATGAACGAAGTGAACACCTGCAAAAAGATTGCGCCAATAATTGATATCATGGAGCAAATTTTCCATTGCTATGTCCGTGCGATGATTTAAAAGTAACTCCACAAGTAGCTTTGAGTCGCTTTTGAAAATTATCCGTTGGTAACCTCGAGACAAAACTGTTTGCATTGCATGTAGGAGACTAAAACTTTCGGCTTCAATAACCGATTAACCCTTCTTTTTTTGAAAGATTGCTAATTATAATTTTAGCTTGATTATAAGCCAAATTAACCCTATTAGAAGAACGTTGAAAATAATAATAAAGTAATACCTATTTTCTTTGCTACGGTATGGTAGATATAACAAAATTCGACAAATTCAAAGAAATTGACAAATTATACATTTTAGAGTGAATGAGTGCTTCGCATTATCGTCATTTTCACTGCAGTCATGTATATCAACAAAAACTCGTCTGTAATAGTATGCCAGATTTGAAATATCTGAACTATTTTGACCACATTATTAATAGCGTATAGTATTTGAGAATTGTGAAAAAAAAGAAAATTGTAGTATCCAAAATTCTAAAATGTCTGGTATCAGTATGTACACGTATAAATGTCCAAATGTCTGATATATGATGTCATTATTATACTTGAAACTTTCAAGGCTGAAATCCAAAATACTCGACATAATTGAACAAATCATAACAAAAATATGATTTTCTTTTTAGTTCTTCATGCGTTAAAAATTGACACCATAGTAAATGTTGTCAGGCTTTGCAAGTGGAAATGGGCCCATTGTACGAGACCCAATCACGACCGCAAGAGAGAGAAATCAGACTGTTGACCCATTACTCAACCTCATCATTTGATTCTAGAAGGAAAAACAGAACATTGAGTGGCACGCACGTCCCATTTCTCTACCACAACAAACTCACAAAAACGTGAGAGAGACAACAACAAAATAACTCAAGTCTTTGTTCGCCGACCATATCATCAGAAGTAGAGAATTAATAGACTAAGCAAATTGGCAAAACTTGAGTTCATTTTCAATTAGTTCCGAGTTTGAATGGTCATTTGATAGTGTAAAATGGGTTGTATTTGCGCTACCGCGCGTTCTCCAAACGCAGCCGTTGCTAACAATGAGCTATTAGATTCAAGCAAATCCATCCTTCAGTTGATTCCTCATCCACCGTCTTCGTCGACTTCTTCATCTAAAAAGGAAGGATCTTCCACACGTCCGACTTCTACAGCTTCCATCACCGTTGTGGCTAATGGTTATCAAGTCCCGCGTCGTCCCTCCACGTCATCTGATCGAAACAGTGCTAAGCCGGTGCTTATTGTGGGTAATCCGACCAGGAACAATACCAGAAGAGTCATGGCTATGCCGGTTGTGCAGCCGATACAGATACAGCAACAGCAGCCAGGGCGTTTGACCGGATATAAACCCGAACTCAGTACCCCAGAATGGCCGTCTTGGTTAGCTTCTGTTGCTGGAGAAGCGATCAAAGGATGGGTTCCTCGTTGTGCAGACTCCTATGAGAAGTTAGACAAAGTTAGTTCATCTTTCGGTTTTGACTTAAAATTATCTTAATCTGTAGTCCTTTCGAGATGCTTGAAATAACAAGTTGTGTTGTGTGTATTGTTATAGATTGGACAGGGGACTTACAGCAGCGTGTATAAAGCTAGAGACTTGGAAACGGGTAAGATTGTGGCGATGAAGAAGGTTCGGTTTGTGAATATGGATCCAGAGAGTGTCCGGTTTATGGCCAGGGAGATTCTCATTCTTCGTAAACTTGACCACCCTAATGTTATGAAACTTGAAGGTCTAGTCACCTCTAGACTCTCAGGTAGCCTCTACCTGGTATTTGAATACATGGAACACGATCTGGCAGGTCTAGCCGCAACTCCTGGAATCAAATTCTCTGAACCTCAGGTATTACAGATTCTGTTTTCCTATAGACTTATAGTTTGGAAGATTCAAATGATAAAGTCTTGCTTTGTTTCTAGATCAAGTGTTATATGCAGCAACTGTTCCGTGGGCTTGAACATTGCCACAGACGAGGAATCCTCCATCGTGATATTAAAGGGTCAAATCTACTGATCAATAATGAGGGTGTTCTGAAGATTGGTGATTTTGGATTGGCGAATTTTTACCGAGGTGATCAAGATCTGCAGCTGACCAGTCGTGTTGTAACCTTATGGTACAGAGCGCCTGAGCTGTTACTCGGTGCCACTGAGTATGGACCAGCAATAGACTTGTGGAGCGCCGGTTGCATTCTCACTGAGCTCTTTGCCGGAAAGCCTATTATGCCAGGACGCACTGAGGTAATGGAACTCTCTAATACCTATTTAGATTCTGTTTCTCAGATTCATCATGGGACAAAGGTAGTGAGATAATTATCCATTTTGCTTCTTAGGTGGAGCAGATGCACAAGATCTTTAAGCTGTGTGGTTCACCCACGGAAGATTACTGGCGAAGAGCAACACTGCCACTTGCAACAAGCTTTAAACCGAGTCATCCTTACAAGCCAGTTCTTGCTGAAACATTTAAGCATTTCCCACCATCAGCTCTGTCCCTCATCAATAAGCTACTGGCAATAGAACCTGAGAGACGAGGATCGGCAGCTTCTGCCTTGAGGAGCGAGGTAACATATTGATACTAACCAGAAATCCATGTTTCTTAAACTAGTTACAAACTTTGACATGATCAGTTACGAACTTTCTTCTCTGTAGTTCTTCACCACGGAGCCACTCCCTGGTAATCCATCAAACTTACCTAGATACCCACCAAGCAAGGAACTTGATGCTAAGCTTCGTAACGAAGAAGCAAGAAGGTATAGCTACATACAATACATCTTCATTCATTGGTCCTAATGTTGGAGGGGCTTTCTCATGATTCTGTTTGGTTGCAGACTAAGGGCAGAGGATAACAACAAGAGAAGAGGGGGAGAAACTGTGACCAGGGGACAGCAAAAAGATCGTAAAACTGCCCAGACACCTGAGTTTATGGCTGCAGGACAGTCCAAAGTCACGTGCACCAGCCATAAGTTCAAAACAGACGAGGAAGGTGGCACCGGGTTTAGGATTGAACCACCTAGAAGAGGGACTCAGCAGAATGGTTACGCTCATGCTTCTTCAATGGTTCACCCAAGTGTTGTTAATAAAGAATGGAGTAGAGGTGGAAGCATGAAAAGGCAAACTAATGCAGAGCTCAAGTCTAGGATATCTCAAACAGGAGACATTTCTAATGATTCTTATAGGAGAGATCCCAACAGAGATTTCTCAACAGTAAGCCTCCTTTTTCCCCTTCTAGTTCTTTTGCGTACTTAACCTTTGGCATGTAAATGTTGAGTTGTTTTGGGATGTATCAGGGAAACGCACCAAGGAAAAACAGAATCCATTACTCAGGACCATTGATGCCTCCTGGTGGAAATCTTGAAGATTTGCTCAAAGAACACGAGAAACAAATCCAACAAGCTGTACGCAAAGCCCGTGTCGAAAAATCTGCTTCAAAGAAAAACCAAGCTTTAACAGGGCAGCAACAACGTTACACAGGAAGAAATGCTCGGTAGCTAAAAAGAGGAAAAGAATCAAAGAAGAAATCTAAAACAATATAGCAAATGTTTCAAGGTTTCATCAAGGCTTCTATAGAAACACACATAAAGTGTTTTTTTTGTAATGTCTCGTCTGTGCGTGAAGCCAGGGATTTGATGCAATGTATAGTCACAAATTTGTTTCTTAGGCCAACAAGATTGACCACACACTTTCTTTTGTATATACACAAAGGTCTCTATTGAGCTGAGTTAAAGCAAACATGTATTTGCAAGAGGAAGCAAAATAACTTATAAAAATTTGCTACTAACTAGAAAATAGTATTTCCAAGTGCAGAACAAGAAAGTTTTAAACTTTCCTAGAAGTTAACTAAGAATCTAATCTGGGTCAGTTCCAACTTCCAAGTAACTAAACCTCACACATACTCTCTGTAACAATTCCACACATATCAAGCTAAAGCTACACGAATCACTGATTTAGTATCTGAGCAACATTCAACGAAAAAATAAGCTGAATTCTTGAGAAATTAAAAACCTTTTTTTTTTTTTCATAAGCAAGTTCTATTTGACCTCCAGATTCAATTTCGTGCGAAACAAGATCAAACTCTGCGAACAACATCTTCGAGTTTTTGTTCCCACGTGAATAATAAAACAGAAATCTTCACCGATTTTGCCAAAACCAACCAAATCATGTCTCGATCGGAAGACGAACCCTAAATATTGGTCTAGTTTTGTTAGAACTATTCATTTCGGGTAAAGCGGTAAGCCTGGCACACATACCCGTTATCCGTCCTTTACCCGTTATCCGGCTCGTATCTGTCTCAAAATAAAGAATACCCGTGACTTCTGAGTCGGGTAAATGGTACGATAATTTAATTACCCACATATAAAAATCGGATATCGGATATCATTTTTTCGCTACGGATTCTGTATAAATCTAAAGTCTAAACAATGTTGAGATTGATGCTTCGACAAAAACTGCCGTCAACTTTACTTATGTTAATTCGAACAATGTACCAATATAATAAAATTTTGTCTTTTTATAGTGGTTTCTTCATTTTTTAGCTATATTAACATCTATCAATAAATTGTATTGTAATAATGCAGAATCGGATATCAGAAGGATCGCATATATTTTATAGACTACCCATTTTATAAGGTACCCAATTTTTGCGAGTGGATCAGATCACATATACTCCAAAATATCAGAGTACTAGTCTTCTGTCCATGCCTAATAACAACTATCCAAAATAGACGGGTTGGATAGTCCAGGTAATATGGTTTTTTAGATATAATATTGCCACTATTTTTGTGAATAGATAGTGGCTTTACTAGTTTTATTTTCATCAACCATTACAGTATTGGGATCAGAACTTGATGGATTTAGAATGTATTTGGTAGAGCATCTCATGTCTTTGCCAATAAATAAATTAAGTAACCAAAAAAGGTATAACTTTCTCATATTTTCAAACAAATCATATATTTAACAAATTAATTAAAAGTTAAATTAATTTTATTTATGGAAATTCTTTTATAAGACTATTGGTGATTATGTAAATTAAATAATTTAAAATATATTAATAAATCATAAGTTATTTAACATAGTTTTTTTTAAATATATTCTGAAATACACTAACAATTATACATATACAATAGAACCTCGATAAATTAATACTCGATAAATTAATAAACACCATAAATTAATAAATTATCCCGGTCCCGAGTCGGGCCAATGTAAAAATCAACTCAATTTGATAAAATGATAAGATAATAATTTTTTTGAAATTCCTATGTAAAATACGGTCCCAATAATAGCATAAATTAATAATCATATATAATTATGTATATATATATATATATGATAATGTACTAAACATGGTTTTAGTGATTTTTGTTTTAACTTAAAAATGAAAATCTCATTAGACCTTATCTTTTAATTGAAGTGTTACATCAAAAACTTTTATAATTATTTTTTCGGTCTTTACCATAAACTTGTAAAAATTCTAGGAAAAATAATTGATTCTTTATAATAACGCTTTCTAAATGTATCCATAGATTCATTAAATTCCATAATATAACATTATTCGAAAAAACAAATTAAGAAGAATCTTACCCAAAATGGATTTCTCTCTATAAATTAATAATTATTAATTTATCGATAAAATAATATTCTCTCTAAATTAATAAATTATCTCGGTCACAACATTATTAATTTATAGAGGTTTTACTGTACTTTGAAATAGATTTGTTGGAAATAAGACATTGATAAAGTATATGTTTGTATACGGATTACTTCTAATGTTTGATAAAGTATATGTTTTGTATGGTATGAAGTTGTATGGTATGGTTTGTATACGGATAACTTCTAATGTATCATTTTGGGGCTCCTATACTCATTACAAATAGGATAGGAACCGGCATCATGTAATTAAAATTTGTAATATATTTTAAACTCTTTGACTAGTAATAATCGTTGTTTTGGTAATCGAAGTCGTGTTTATGGTCAGTCTAGCAACCACGACCTTGACTTTACTCCATCGTAGAGGTACAAAGACTCGTGATTAGTATTGCATGTTGCATATATACAATATCCAATATCATCATGTTGCATATATACAATACTAATAAGTAACAATTAGGAAAAACTACTATAGATGTTGGAATCAATTGGGTAGAAAACAAAGTCAACGAGACAAAGTTAACTTTCCATATGGCAAAACGTGTTGATAATAAAGGAGCATTGACAAATATAATCTGGTCAATTAAATATCTTCATCCAAAAATTGTAAGAGAAGCTAGGAAGGTCTGATAGGCTACGGTGACAATTTTAAGCAAAATTATAGGAAAATATGAGCAACAAAAAAAGCATGACTCATATGATACACAATTTCTCCCTCTTGTTTTTCCCCAAGCTATCTATTTTTCATTTGTAAAATGGTTTGATCATGATTAGAAAAAAGTCTAAAATCAGAACCATAACTTTTGATTCTTACCTTAGCAAAAAAGACCGCTAAAGTTGTAGAGTTATTAATGGCGACGGATAATCAGATTTCTTTGGTAGATTCAATTTTAAAAGTGGTTTTAGTACTTGTTATATCATGTAAATTGTGAAAATATATATTTATATAGGGCAATTTTAAAAAATACCACATTTTTAAGTTTTTTTTCTTAAAATACTACATTTTTTCAAAAGTTTTAAAAATACAAGTTCTTATCCAAAGTTCCAAAAATACCACAAAATTAAAATTTATTTTTAACATTCAAAACTAACCCTAAACCCCAAACCCAAATCTTACCCCCTAAAAAAACTATACCCTAATTTTGGAATAATTAACCCAACCCCAAATTTTTTAAATTATAAACCTTAAAAATTAATTTTTAATTTTGCAATATTTTTGGAACTTTTGAAAAAAAAAAAAATTTGAGGAAAAAAACTTCAAATTGTAGTATTTGAGGGAATTTCTCATTTATTTATATATAAGTTTTTGTTTAACGCTTTAATGTTTTTAAAACCGGACCAGACCGGCGGTTGAACCGGGTTCAACCACGAACCGGTCACATGTCCGGTTCGGGTCAATATTAAAACCCAAGTGTAGTTGAACCGGCATCGAACCGGGTCGGACCGGCAAAAAACCGGGAACCGGCGAACCGGTTGACCCGGATCAAACCGGGTTCAACTGTTTTCTAATTAAAAAAAATATATTTTTATTTCATTTTTCTTTAATTAATATGTTTATCAAATTAAAATTAGAAAAATAAGGTTTATAGATAATGAGATAGTAATAAAGGTTTAACATTTTCTCTAATATAATCATATTCAGTGAAAAAAAAAACATTTTTCAAATAATTATAATCTTTTTAAAATTTTAAGACAAAAAAGATTAGTTATCTATTTAAGTATCATCATTTTATTATTTAGTTTTGTTATAGCTATTGAATTTTTTTTTGTTTTTCTAAATATTTGTACTAAACTTAATATTTTGTTTGATATTTGGATAGTTATGCACATACATATAAAGAACAAATTCTATATACTAATATTTTTAAAATATTATTGAACCCCGGTTAGACCCGGTCGGACCATATTAACCCACAACCCAAAAAAAATCCGGTTCGGTCGCCGGTCCGGTTTTAAAAACATTGCGCTTTATATATATATAGGCAATATACTACAATAGTTATGGTACCATAAATATGTACCTCTAACATTTTGTTTAACTATGAGAAAAATACACTTTTTCCGATGCTTACATAGGACATCTGAAAACATTATATCAATCATGATATTAAAAGAGTGTAGCTCAACTTTCTGTTGGTTAAGAAACCATGATATTAAAGAGTATGATGATGATTCTTTAATATCAACCATTGTTATTTGTACCATGATTCATACAGTATTTGTTTTCTGCAGTATATTTCCCCAAACAATGTCATATATTTCGGTGGATATTGCGAGTACAAGTATGCCTCTTCTGCCTTACCTTTGATTTTTTCGATGTTCCTTAATCCTTATTAAACTGATATTGGAACGGTAGCTGATGTGTGTCAAATTGTATTTGCACCTAAACTTAGCTATCAACACATTCTAGTTGTTGTAACATAGCATAGGGTCGAACCAATGGAGATTAGAGTAGCTACAGTAAGAATCCAAGCAATCGAATAAGCAACAATTCAAGGTTTAGATATCAATTTTAAAAGTCCTAACAATGCAATAAAACTAAGCAAAACAAACAAATGATAATGGAAATGAAAGATGAAAAAGACTAAATAACTAAATTGAAACTAAACAATGCTAAACCAAACCATGATCAAGTTTAAACAAAATCAAATGCAAAAGTCAACCAAAAAGTCAATGATCTAAAAACTTGTTCAAATATGGAAATGTATAGGCTTTGGGCAAAGAAATTGACTTGAGGTGACTAATAACTAATTAGTGATGGTAGGATTAACAATTCCAATTTAATTCTATAACATGAATCACTAAAATAGACTAATCCACTTCCATGATATTAATCCATTCATTAATCATTTAATTAGACCAATTTTCCAATTGCAATTAGATGACTAACAATCATTAAATTTAAGTTCATAAAGCCACTAATTACCTTAATCATCAATTTTCATTGGTTAAGAGTAAAAAGCAAGATTAAGATTGGTCTAGACATTTCATCGAACACCTTCCGGGCATAAAATATCCATGATCTAGATTTAGATTGATCAAGTCTAATCTAGCATTAAACACACCCTAATCTTGAGAAATCATAAGAATCTATCCCTAAACATCACTAATCATTGATCAATCACCTCTAATCTACTAAGCCCAAAAACCCATAGAGAAACTACTTACTACTCATGATGCTAAGCATAACCATAGTCATAAATAAATGCATAACACTAAAAGGAAAGAGTAAAGATTAAGAAAACTTCAATAGATATAAAAACTACCAAAGATCCAATCACAAATCATAAGAAAAGAGGTTGAAGCATGAAAAGAGAAGATTTAATCAAACTTGGATTATTTTTGGCTTAAAATCATATTTATATATCCCTAAAAACATACTCGGATCGACCCAAAACAAACCGGGTCAGACCCGGGTCAAACCGAAAAGTCAACAAAAATGAGAAAAGTCAATGCATGAAGTGTGGGAATTTCGTCCCAACTGGGTCGAAATATGGGTTGATCATGATGTCTTCTGAAAACGCCTCTCTAGTGCTATTTGAGCGAGATGAATTTCAACATGTTGGGTTGAAATTTTAGTTTGATCGATCTGGATTTCAACCCAAGTGGGTTGAAATTTGCTTCCTCCGATTTTAAACACATTTCTTCACTTCTTCTTTCTTGTAACTTTGACTCTCTTAATGTTTTGCTCCACGATGAATTCCATACTTCCTTCCACCCATTTTAACTCATCAATGTCTCCTTCATGTTACTCTAAAGTACCTAAAAGTAAAGACAAAATGCACAAACAAAATGCAAAGACATGGATCATAAACTCTAAATGCATCTTAAATCAAAATGAGGTTGAAAATGGCAAAATGATGCAATTGTTATCTAATTGTGGATGTAAAACCTTGGAAAATCAATCTATAAAGATGTAAAAATGCTAAACATCAGTAGCTGTCGAGTTTTAAAAATGTTTAGGAAATTTGTATGAAGATTTCTAAATTGTGAATACGTTATTTAGATGTTTCTTAATTAGCTTTCACATTTTCATTCTTCACATTTGGTCTGCTTCTTTAGTCACAAAAGAACGCAAAAGTTGTCAGTGTCTATATATAGAGTTAAACACATAAAGGTTCACAATTCACTTAAAGATTATGGTATTTTTGCAAATGTTCACTTTGTAGTAACTAAATAAGTAACGTTAATTTTCTAACAAACAAACAATCTAGATCATATCTATGCAACAACACATATAATACGCATCTAGTCTGTGCAATTTTTTTAATTTGGTAATATTAATAAGATGTATAACTTTATGTAATTTCCTCCTTTCAAATTATGTACAATTTGTAGACTTCTTATGATTTTTAAGGAGAGAAAAACAACATTATTGAATTGTGGGAACGCTGGAACATCGGAACGAATAAGGCTAGAAATGTGGGTAACAAATAAAGAAAGAAGAAAAAATCTTCAAGTAAAGAAATAAGGAGAGACCATAGTCGTTAGATTCAAGTGACTAGTGTTTTATGAGATTAACGGCAGACTCGTTCAAAAGACCATCCTCACTTTCCTAAGATCCAAGTAAATCAAATTACTTTGCACCCTACTTACCTCTCTATATAAACTCTTCACTTTCTTAATCTCCATTAACAACAAGTAATTACTCTCTTTTTTTTTGTACTTCTTTATACATATTGTATTAAAAAGAAAAAGAAAAAATACAGTTTCTTGTATTTTTAATTTTTGTGTGTGTGTGTGGGTATTAAAGAAAACACAATACAAGAATGACATACCGAACGCCTACTTCATCGGTACTGGGCTTTGTCTAACCTTACAATACATATTTCTTTTGCTCCGACTTGTCTTGTCTTTTTAGTATGTATCACATGAATAATGTAGTTTCATCCATGATACTCTAACATTATCATATTGGTTCCTCACTTTATTTCATTTTATTGTGAATCAAAATGTAATGTTAATGAGTTTTATAGCATTTGGATTTTCTTTTTACTTGAATGTAAAATTAATTCAAACCAGCTAGTGCGACTTTTGTTGGAATTTTAAGCTATTACATGAAAACGAGATTTGTTGTTGTCATCTTAGAGCGAACCAAGTTTCCAGGCTGTGTTCATATCCTCGATAGCATTTGGATATTAACCATGCCAAAAATCTTGATTAGGATGATGAAGAAAACAAAGGAAGATCAACTGAGACTAATCACAAGCAAATGGATTACAATGATTGGTTACCAATAACGGCTTCTAGAGAGGCTAAGTGGTATTACTCCGCCTTCCACAATGTCACGGCCATGGTCGGGGCCGGAGTTCTCGGTCTCCCTTTCGCTATGTCACAACTTGGCTGGTAATGTTTCCAACAAGTGTTATCTTCTTAACAAAATAAAGTGGTAATTAACAATAAATTTTGTTATAAATAGGGGACCTGGAATTGTTGCAATAATGTTATCATGGGGTATAACATTCTACTCGTTATGGCAAATGGTGCAATTGCACGAAGCCGTTCCCGGGAAACGGTTCGACCGCTACCCGGAGCTAGGCCAAGAAGCGTTTGGACCAAAGCTAGGTTACTGGATCGTCTTGCCGCAACAGCTTCTGGTCCAGATCGCTTCGGACATAGTCTATAACGTGACCGGAGGCAAATCGCTCAAGAAATGCGTCGAGCTTATTTTTCCTCATCTCAGTCACGTTCGTCAGACTTATTACATCCTCGGATTCGCCGGTCTCCAGCTCGGTCTTTCTCAGTCTCCTGATTTCAACTCTATCAAGATCGTGTCTCTCCTTGCCGCTCTTATGTCTTTCTTGTAATATCACCAAACACAACTCAAAACATATACAAGAATGCTGTGTTTTTAGTCATCTTTCCAAGTGAAGTTTGAAATTTTGTTTGTAGGTACTCAATGATAGCGTCGGTAGCGTCGATAGTGAAAGGAACGCATCACCGACCGTCGGATTACGGAGTCAGGTCAAGTACCACCGCTGGAATGATCTTCGATGCGTTTAACGGCATTGGAACCATAGCGTTTGCTTTTGCAGGACATAGTGTGGTTCTTGAGATCCAAGCTACTATTCCTTCAACACCTGAAATCCCTTCGAGGAAACCAATGTGGAAAGGAGTCGTTGTCGCTTACATAATCGTCATTGTTTGTTACCTCGCTGTGGCTATCTCCGGCTTTTGGGCTTTTGGTGATCTTGTTGAAGATGATGTTCTCATTTCCTTAGAGAAACCTGTTTGGCTTATAGCTGCTGCTAACTTCATGGTCTTTATCCATGTCATTGGAAGTTATCAGGTCTTTGTTATTTTCTCTTGTTCTGTTTTATTTTCCCAAAATTTGATTACAAATGTAACTGATGATCATATGGACAGGTTTTCGCAATGTCGGTGTTTGACACGATCGAGTCTTGTCTGGTGAAAACACTGAAATTCACTCCTTCGATAATGTTGCGTCTAGTCGCACGTAGCACATATGTTGGTTAGTTCTCATTTAGCTTCTTTTTCACTTTCTCTAAGGAAATGGAAACTGAGATTTTGTGTTTGTGCAGCATTGGTATGTCTTGTAGCAGTTTGTATCCCTTTTTTCGGAGGTCTTTTAGGATTTTTCGGTGGACTTGTCTTCTCATCAACCTCTTACTTCGTAAGTCACTACATACTGTAAAATGAATGAATACATCTCTATCTCTTAAAAAAAAAATCAAAGATGGATAATGTAGTGTACCTTTGTAATTTGCAGTTGCCTTGCATTATATGGTTGATCATGAAGCGACCCAAAGTAGGGAGCATCCATTGGTTTGCTTCTTGGGTTAGTCTTTCTTTCTTGATTCCACAAATCTCAATCACAAGGCTAATCAGTTTAATAACTCTCGAAATTGTTGTTTAACCACAGATAGCAATATTCATTGGAGTCTTGATAGCAGTTTTTGCACCCATTGGAGGAATGAGACACATTATCCTATCAGCAAAAAGCTACAAGCTCTTCTCATAGTCTCTTTAAAGCCAAAGCAACCACTATCACAACAACTTAAAAAAAAAAGTTTTTACCTGTTTAACTTAGCCTTCTAGTTGGGAATATATAGTTAGATATCTTGATTCTTTTGTTTCTCATTTCTTATGTTTTTTTTTTCCGTTTGATCGAGTGTTTCTTTCCATCAAGAACTGCCTTTCGATTTGCTTCTGGGTATCCGTGAAGGCTCAATGCACTTGGCATGAGGCTGTGACGGATGTTCTCTCTAACTAGTCATGTAAAATCAATCACCTACAAAGGAATACCGTAAGATATGTGTTAACCATGGGATCTGACCTTATTGGATTTTAGCATATTTTAGTTTTTTTTTGTTCTGGATTGTAATAAAACATCTGAATAATGAGATTGGCTTTCCGTTTTCGCTGTTTATATATGCATATCGACAAAACCTGAAAAAATAGCAGGCACAATGCCAGTCTCCTCGGATGAAATGGAGTCATATACATGTTTCACACTGGACTGAAAGATGTAAAACAGAGAAGCAAATTATGTTTCTACCATAGTAAAGAACCAACTTGTCAATAGGACTTCTTTCCAAAATCTTAGGCTTCATTAATGAAATCATGTCTATGTAATCTGTTGGCTTAACCTGATCGAAGAATTTCACTTTAGAATGCATACAGTGAACATAAGAATATGATCAAATCACCGAGAAATTGTAAAGAGTAATAAAAAGGAAGCTCCAAAAATTTTAAAGGGGCGAGACACAATTGTTGCAATTTTTTTTTTTTTTTTGAACAACACATAACTTTCATTACTACTTAAAGGGGTTGGATACAAGTATCAAGCAAGCCTTGTTTTGCCAAAGAGTCTGCCATTACATTGACCGATCTTGAGATGTGCTTAAACGCAATAAAATCAAAACAACAACTAAGATGAGCAATATCATGGAGGATACCATGAAGTGTAGAAACTTGCGAGCCAAAGTTTATAACTCGAAGCATTTGTAAGGAATCGGATAAAACCGATAAAGTCCTTATTCCTTCTTCTAGTGCCTTGGACAAAGCCTCTGTTATTGCCATCCCTTCATCCACTAAGGGAGAACAAGCACTGTCACTACTTGTGTACATTGCAATAGAGGAGTCTGTAGTAACGTTTTTGAGAGTCCACCCCAAACCCGCCATCTCCAGTTCTGCCTTCCAAACTGCATCTGTCTTACACACAAACTCATATTGGATTGAGGGAACATGCGGAGCCACCATAAAGGGAGAAATCTTGGCTTTAAGCTCTTTTCTTGAGCCCCACTCTCTGGCATTTACAACAGAGAGAGTCACACCACTCAGGGTAGGGGTCAATTATTTGTTGAACACTAGGTGGTTCCTAGCTTTCCACACCTGCCAACAGATCCATGGACTCAGGGGGGTGTTACCAATACCTGATGGAGGTAAGGACCTCAGATCCTTCCTACTCTTCCACTCTGCTTCAAATGATGGCAGATTGTCTTGGCCCCTTGGGATTAGGAGGGGTGAATTTGCCCAAACCTACTTGGCATACTCACAATGGAACAATAAATGTTATGTGGTTTCAACTGTTGAAAGGTAAACTTGATTTTGGATCAAGTTTAAGTATTGGGCTAATTATCTAATAAGTTCATCTTGAGCCCAATACTTGATCCAAGTTCTAGAGTTTTCTTTAGAAAATATCTAAATCTCCACCTCCTTAAAATGTTCTAGAAAATGGTAGAGAATAAGTATCTAGATATTTCTATGAAATTATCTAGATAATTATAATAAAATAATATAAGAATTCTCTAGATTTAGGATTTAAATATTCTAGATATTTTGTATTTTAGAGGCTATAAATACCTCATTCCTCCTTCATTTGTAATCAAGTTGTTCCAAAGTTGTTTCAAGAATTATCTAAGTAATAAAAACTTCTACTTCTTCAAATTTCTATTCTCTCCCAAATTTCTCAAACTCTTTCTCCATCACCTTAAAGATTTTCTTTCCAACAAAGTGGTAGCAGAGCCCCAAGTTCCTAAAGATGGCGAGTAACGGTATTCCCTTCCAAGTCCCGATGCTCACAAAGAACAACTACGACAATTGGAGTTTACGGATGACGGCGATTCTAGGAGCACATGACGTGTGGGAGATAGTCATGAAAGGCTATGCCGAACCGGATGCCGAAAGTAGCTTAACTCAAACTCAAAAGGATAGTTTGAGAGACTCAAGGAAGAGAGACAAGAAAGCTCTCTGCCTAATCTATCAAGGACTAGACGAAGACACGTTCGAGAAGGTCGCGGGAGCAAATTCGGCCAAAGAAGCGTGGGAGAAGCTTCGAACTTCTTACAAGGGAGCGGAGCAAGTTAAGAAGGTACGTCTTCAAACTCTAAGAGGAGAATTTGAAGCGTTACAAATGAAGGAAGGTGAACTCGTATCCGATTACTTCTCAAGAGTTTTAACGGTTACTAATAACCTCAAAAGAAATGGAGAAAAGTTAGAAGAAGTAAGAATCATGGAGAAGGTTCTAAGATCATTGGATCCAAAATTCGAGCATATTGTCACCGTCATAGAAGAGACAAAAGATTTGGAGGCTATGACAATGGAGCAACTTCTTGGATCCCTACAAGCGTATGAAGAGAAGAAGAAGAAGAAATAAGATATCGCCGATCAAGTACTCAAGATGAGGATTGACCAAGTTAAAGATGATATCGGTCGAAGTTACCAAAGGCGTGGTGGTGGTCAAATTCGAGGACGAGGTCGTGGCTATGGAAATGGACGAGGTTGGAGGCCCTATGAAGACAACACCAACCAAAGAGGAGAAAGCTCATCAAGAGGTCATGGGAGAGGAAGCCCAAAATCGAGGTACGATAAGTCAAGTGTTAAATGCTATAATTGTGGGAAACTTGGACATTATGCTTCTGAATGTAAAGCTCCAAACAACAAAAGATTCGAAGAGAAGGCTAACTATGTTGAAGAAATAAGTCAAGAAGGAGATATGTTGTTGATGGCTTGCAAGAATGATGAACGAGAAGGGAATCATAAGTGGTACCTTGATAGTGGTGCAAGTAATCACATGTGCGGCCGAAGAAGCATGTTCGTGGAGCTTGATGAATCGGTGAAAGGAGACGTGGCTTTAGGAGATGAATCGAAGATGGAGGTGAAAGGTAAAGGAAACATTCTCATCCGATTGAAGAATGGAGATCATCAATTTATTTCGAATTTTTATTATATCCCAAGCATGAAGACCAACATCTTGAGCCTTGGACAACTTTTAGAGAAAGGTTATGATATTCGATTAAAAGATAATCACCTTTCTATAAGAGACCAAGGAAGCAATCTCATTACCAAGGTGCCGATGTCAAGAAATCGAATGTTTGTCCTTAACATTCAAAGTGACATTGCGCAATGTCTCAAGATGTGTTATAAAGAGGAGTCATGGCTTTGGCATCTTCGATTCGGGCATCTCAACTTTGGAGGATTGGAGCTACTTTCAAAGAAAGAAATTGTGAGAGGTTTGCCTTGCATCAACCATCCAAATCAAGTGTGTGAAGGGTGTTTACTTGGAAAACAATTCAAGATGGGTTTTCTGAAGGAGTCAACCACAAGAGCTCGGAAGCCGTTGGAACTCATACACACGGATGTGTGCGGTCCGATCAAACCAAGTTCACTCGGTAAAAGTAACTACTTCCTTCTCTTTATTGATGATTTTTCAAGAAAAACATGGGTTTACTTTTTGAAACAAAAGTCGGAAGTGTTTGAAAACTTCAAAAAGTTTAAAGCCCATGTCGAGAAGGAAAGTGGCCTTGTGATCAAATCCATAAGATCTGACCGTGGTGGAGAGTTCACATCCAAAGAATTTTTGAAGTATTGTGAAGATAATGGCATTCGAAGACAATTGACCGTGCCGAGATCCCCTCAGCAAAATGGAGTAGCGGAAAGGAAGAATAGGACAATCATGGAGATGGCGAGAAGCATGCTCAAAAGTAAGAAACTACCAAAGGAGTTTTGGGCAGAGGCGGTTGCGTGTGCGGTTTATCTTTCAAACCGATCTCCAACAAAAAGTGTTTTGGGAAAAACACCACAAGAAGCTTGGAGCGGAAGGAAGCCCGGGGTTTCTCATCTAAGAGTCTTTGGAAGCATCGTCCATGCTCATGTACCGGACGAGAAGCGGACCAAACTAGATGACAAAAGCGAAAAATACATCTTCATTGGTTATGACGCAAACTCCAAAGGCTATAAGCTCTACAATCCTAATACGAAGAAGATAATCATCAGCCGAAATGTCGTCTTTGATGAAGAAGGAGAATGGGATTGGAGATCAAATGATGAAGATTACAACTTCTTTCCACATGTTGAAGAAGATGAGTTGGAGCAACGAAGAGAGGAGCCTGTTACACCACCAACTTCACCAACACCAAGTTCTCAAGAAGATGAAAGTTCGAGTGAAAGGACTCCACGTTTTAGAAGTATTCAAGAGCTCTATGAGGTAACCGAAAATCAAGACAATCTTACTTTATTTTGTCTATTTGCGGATTGTGAGCCCATGAACTTCCAAGAAGCTATGGAAGAGAAGACATGGAGAAATGCAATGGATGAAGAGATCAAGACGATACAAAATAATGATACTTGGGAGTTAGCATCACTTCCTAATGGGCACAAAGCAATCGGTGTGAAGTGGGTGTATAAAGCAAAGAAGAACTCTAAAGGAGAAGTGGAAAGGTGCAAGGCAAGATTGGTGGCAAAAGGTTATAGTCAAAGAGTCGGAATTGACTATGACGAGGTATTCGTTCATGTTGCTCGTTTAGAAACTGTTCGACTAATCATTTCGTTAGCGGCTCAAAACAATTGGAGGATACATCAAATGGATGTCAAATCAGCCTTCTTAAATGGAGATCTTGAAGAAGAAGTTTACATTGAGCAACCACAAGGCTATACAATCAAGGGAGAAAAAGACAAAGTCCTAAGGTTAAAGAAGGCGCTTTATGGCTTAAAACAGGCCCCAAGAGCTTGGAATACTCGAATTGACAAGTACTTCAAGGAGAAAAGCTTCATCAAGTGTCCATATGAGCATGCACTCTATATCAAAATTCAAAACGGAGATATATTGATCGCATGCTTATATGTAGATGACTTGATATTCACCGGTAGTAATCCAAGCATGTTCGAGGAATTCAAGATGGAAATGACCAAGGAGTTCGAGATGACTGACATTGGTTTAATGTCTTACTATCTTGGAATCGAAGTTAAACAAGAAGAAAATGGAATCTTCATTACTCAAGAAGGTTACGCTAAGGAGGTACTTAAGAAGTTCAAGATGGATGATTCAAATCCAGTTAGCACACCAATGGAATGTGGAGCCAAGCTGTCAAAGAATGAAGAAGGAGAAAGTGTAGATTCTACACTCTTTAAGAGTTTGGTTGGAAGTTTACGTTACTTAACATGCACAAGACCGGATATCTTATATGCAGTTGGAGTTGTTAGTCGCTACATGGAGCAACCAACAACAACTCATTTCAAGGCGGCTAAGAGGATCCTTCGCTATATCAAAGGTACCATAGACTTTGGCTTGTTTTATTCTGTTTCTAACGACTACAAGCTTGTTGGATATAGCGATAGCGATTGGGGTGGCGACGTTGATGATCGGAAAAGCACAAGTGGCTTTGTGTTCTACATTGGAGATACCGCATTCACATGGATGTCGAAGAAACAACCGATTGTAACTCTTTCTACTTGCGAAGCAGAGTATGTAGCAACTACTTCATGTGTTTGTCATGCTATTTGGATACGGAACCTGTTAATGGAGTTGAGCTTGACACAAGAGGAGCCAACGAAGATCTTTGTGGACAACAAGTCAGCAATTACTTTGGCAAAGAATCCAGTCTTCCATGATCGAAGTAAGCACATTGACACGCGTTATCACTACATCAGAGAGTGTGTTACTAAGAAGGAAGTGCAATTGGAGTATGTGAAGACGAATGATCAAGTAGCTGACATTTTCACCAAACCACTTAAGCGTGAAGACTTTATCAAGATGAGGAGTTTGCTTGGAGTAGCAAAATCAAGTTTAAGAGGGGGTGTTGAAAGGTAAACTTGATTTTGGATCAAGTTTAAGTATTGGGCTAATTATCTAATAAGTTCATCTTGAGCCCAATACTTGATCCAAGTTCTAGAGTTTTCTTTAGAAAATATCTAAATCTCCACCTACTTAAAATGTTCTAGAAAATGGTAGAGAATAAGTATCTAGATATTTCTATGAAAAATTATCTAGATAATTATAATAAAATAATATAAGAATTCTCTAGATTTAGGATTTAAATATTCTAGATATTTTGTATTTTAGAGGCTATAAATACCTCATTCTTCCTTCATTTGTAATCAAGTTGTTCCAAAGTTGTTTCAAGAATTATCTAAGTAATAAAAACTTCTACTTCTTCAAATTTCTATTCTCTCCCAAATTTCTCAAACTCTTTCTCCATCACCTTAAAGATTTTCTTTCCAACATCAACACCACCACAATGAGGGCATAGTACAATAGTGTCAGGGATGCGAGACTCAATATTAGCACCAACTGATAAAGCTCCTCTAGCCGCTTTCCATAAGAAAGTTCTGATTTTTGGGGCTGTATCCACTGCCCAAATGTCTGAATTCCAATCAATAGAACTTTTAGGAGGTTTCCAAGAGACCAATCCTTGGGCTGAGAAGTAACCTGTCTTTGTGGAATACACACCAGACTTGTCTTTTAACAAGATTCTTCTATCCTTTGCCCCCATATGGCTAGGCTTGATCATGGAGATTCCCTTCTCAAGCTGAGGGAGTACCTGTCGAATCTTTGCTTTGTCCCATCCCTTCTTATCTTCACTAAGCAGATCTGCTACTGTGAGCTCTGCAGTCTCAGGTTGGTAAGGACCATAAGGTCTGAGGGGTTTTGCAGTTGATAACCAATTCTCTCTCCAGATGTTAACTGATAGTCCTTCTCTAATGGCCCAACCAATGTTCTGCTTTAGGAGGTCTCTCCCTGCTATAATACCCTCCAACCATGGGAAGAGGAGGGTGGAACTTCACAGTTGAAGAACAATTGTTGCAATATTCATTCACGTCTCACATCGAAAAAGTAGATAAAAATGGTTTTATAGCAATGCCTTATCTAACTCTAACTAGTCATGAGATTTTTTTTAGATTTAGCCCAATAACAAATCATTGTGGGCTCGTTCACATGGTGTAAAACGGACATATATCATACTCATGAGAAAAGGTAAACATGGACATGTAGAGCCTAACAACAATTAATAGAATTGTTTAAAATATAAACATATATTTCGTATTAGACTAATCCAGAAGCTTTATGCATCAAAGAGTAGGTAAAAGAAGTAGGCCGAAAGAACTCATCTGGTAAATTTTCGATTATATAAGTCCAACTATGATTAATCCAAAAACAACGCATCACCAGTTTTACGCGAAATTTGAATCTGGAAAAGATGCGAGTATACGTCATGTCACTCAGTTCGCCTCAACCACTTGAACATCACTAATGGATTGTAAAGAAACTTGAAAACTAAGTACATAACTATCTTTTGAATAGGATTATGTTCAAGTGGTGTTCAAAGAAAGGTGAAATTAGAATATTTAAAAAAAAAAAAAAAAAAAAAAAAAAAGAATATTTAACACGAATAAATTATCTCATACTCACCTTTGTAGCTTTGGAGAAAGTATCCCAAAAATTTTCTTTTAAAAACTATCATTTCCCTATAAATAGCATTTTATCATATAAACATATACTATTGACAAACTTGTAATGGAGCAAAAGAATAGTAGTATTGTAATTTGTAACTGCTATATTACTCTTTAACTTATAAAATTTGGTCCAATAAGGTGATGACATTGCAGCAAATCATTTAATTTAAATACCAAATTAGCATCGTTAATATCGAACCATTAATCAATGTTCACACACACCGATAATCAAACCACAACACTGACAAGACTAAAAGGAAAATTTACAATCCTTTGTCTCTTTGTACCCCTCAAGAACATAAAAACCTTCCTCAGTCAGTAAAAGTTGTAACGCCTCTCACTTGAGCAACGTGAACTATCATCACAATCTCTCCACCACAATGACGACTAACCTCCCATTTCAGATTACCCTCAAATTCATAATCTCTAGCTTTGCATCTCTCGTTGTAATCACACTCTTCTTCATCACAAGAACCGATTTCTCATCGTCTTCGTTTCAGCCGTCGCCAGAAAACACTCTCCGGATCTCCAGCTCCTCCCCCGGAACTAAATCATTGAACCAAAAACCGGTAAATTGCGGTAAGATCCCTCCTTCGCTGGCCGACACTCTCATCCATTACGCGGCCTCCAGTGTCACTCCCCAACAAACACTCTCTGAAATCTCAGTCACCAAGAAGGTAAAAAATACTAGCTACATGCAATTTTAAAGTGACTAGAGCATTGTATTAGTGTTGCAGTTGTGTCATAACTTTAAATCCATAGACCATATTACGTAGTATTATAGTACATCAGGTAATCAAATGTTTTGCTTTAGTGTACGTAGTATTATAGTACCCCAAAACAAACTGAACAAATTAAATTGCATCAGGTGTTAGACAAGAAATCGCCGTGCAATTTCTTGGTGTTTGGTTTGGGCCACGATAGCTTAATGTGGGCATCACTAAACCATGGAGGAAGAACAATATTTTTAGAAGAGGACGAGTCATGGATCCGCCAAATCTCTAAGAAATTCCCATCTCTGGAATCGTACCACGTACGGTACGATACCAAGGTACGAGACGCGGCAGCTCTGATGGCGGAGGCAAGAGACAGAGAGGAATGCGTTCGCGTGACGACTGATCTTAGGGTTTCTAAGTGCGTGCTTGCGTTGAAGGGCTTACCGGAGATGGTTTACGAGGTGGAGTGGGATTTAATCATGGTGGATGCTCCTACGGGGTATCATGAAGAAGCTCCCGGGCGAATGGCGGCGATTTACACGGCGGCGATGATTGCAAGGAGGAGGAAGAAAGGAGAGACGACCGCGGTTTTTGTGCATGATGTGGATAGGAAGGTGGAAGATGAGTTCTCTATGGCGTTTCTATGCAAAGATTACATGACGGAGCAACAAGGGAGGCTCCGTGGTTTCACGGTGCCAAGTCACCGGAACTATGGTGTCTCCGAGGGTAAATTATGTCCCTAATCCGCTGGAATTTTTTTTTCAAAAAAGATTTTTAATGGTTTGTTGTAATTTCACTGTGAAATATCAAAGAGTTATTAAGCAAAACCAGTAGATTTGAGCTGGACCGTTTGGTGAGACATACTATGACATTTTCAAAAAGTCTCAAAAGGTAAAATGATTAGACTTTTGTCACTTTTAGAACAAACTCAAAAACATTTCTTCTTAATAGTCAAAACATTGTATATAGAGAAACGGATGGAATATCAAACAAGAGTTATTAAGCAAAACTAGTAGATTTTAGTTGGACCGTTTGGTGATACATTTGACATTTTCAAAGCGATTTTACCTGTTTAACGAAACTCAAAAACGTTACAAGAACAAACTCAAAGAAAAATACCAAGTTTTTGTATTTCATCTCGATTGTCTTCATTGTCTAATTGAGACTAGCCAATTCCCGAATGTTGATAGGAAATGCGTCAGTACGGTCACCAGCATACGCTTTCTTGGCCATTATGAGATTAACTTTCTCCGTGGGATGAAAAGCGTCCCAAAACAGATACTGATCTCTGTTTGGACAAGGCGTCTCAAAGGGAAGACAAGTGATCTGTCCTCTGTTCCGTCCTATCCCACAACATCCCTTGTCCAAAGTAGTAATCCCTATATAACAACACACTATTATTAACCACCGATATTAAGAGTTGGTATAGCTAGCTTAAGGTTTGTTAATTACCATAAGTCGCTGGACTAGCAACGATGTCTTCCAACATATGAGCGATGTCGAGGTAAATGAATTTAGAACCCGGAAGATTCTGGTTGAGATTAGAGATCATTGTTTTGACGTTTGTGTTGAATGGAAGAACAAGTTGGTTCACTTCCTCCGAGCATTTACCGTCGGTTCCTTGAGCTAAAATACTCGGAATGCATCCCATTCTTCCAAGTCCGGCCACTACAAATTTTCGACCACCATTGTTATACAATCTCTGCATTACCAAAAAAAACACATTTATGATCACGTTTTTTAGCTTCTTGCTTAATTAGTACTATTAATCAAAATGATATGTATTACGGTGAGCTGATCGGTGTAACGTTGAACCAATAGATCAGCGTACTGTTGGGCGTTGTATTGGTTACGGGTGGGGAAATTGGGCATCAAGTAATTGTTGAGATAGTCGTTGCTTCCCATTCCGACGAAGAATAAGCTTTGAGACACCGAGTCAGCCATAGCCACTGCACCACCGGACTTGGTCGCCACCTGATTTAACGTTGTCTCGAAGTTTTTAATCTGCTCGTCGAACGGTATGCGCCCCACCTGACCACCGGAACAAAAACTCATAAAGTTTTTCAATATTTATCAAGTACATAACCACTATGTTAGCGCATTGCAAGTATTGGATTTGCTTTTGAATTATTTTTTGTGACAAAATTTTTATTTTGAAAAAGACTTTTTTTAAAAACGAAAATAAATTAAAATTTGGTTTTATGCAAGTACTATATTTTAAATGCACGTTATCGGTGGTATCAAAAACAAAAAGGAATAAATTTGAGGTATACTCTTGGACATTAAAATTGTTTTAAAATGTATAATCGTATAAACATTTCTTACAATTGGTTGGTTGAACTAACTTCATTTTCTTTACTATCACTAGATAGTAGATCAAAGTAGATTTAGACTATTCGGATAACTTAGATAGTTATTTAATTATTACATCAGAAAATACAAAAGAAAGAGTATATAGGTTTATAACATGCAACTTACAAAGTTTCCTCCTGTCTCGGGAAGAATACCGGCGGCTGCGGAAGCGTAGTTAACACCACGAAGCACTTGATCTCCGGTAGCTTCGGAGTTCGCCGGAATCAACGGCAGCCCCAACAATTGAGCTATATATTGATCAGTGCATGCATGCAGCAAAAGTACATAATCAATCGATAAGCGTCATGATCCCAAAAAAAAAATGGTTTGGAGAGAAAACAAAGAAACAACATATACTTGGTATACATATAGACAAGCAATCAGAACATACCAATCCCATCCACCATCGTTAAACCATTGCAAAACCGACCCGTCGGACCGCCATTGAAATCAATGCCATAAGGGAAATAATTGGCTTTAGCAAAAGAAGCGATGTTATTGTTATTCCCATCATCTATGAGAGAGTCTCCGAAGACAAACAACGCGGGCACATGTCCATCACCGCCGTAGTCTAGATCGACCAATGGAGGCGGAGGAGCGAAAATAGGTTCCTCAACACCAACAAATTGGCCGGAGATGCCATGCATGAGGTGGAGTACCACCGCGAGAAGAGCCGGGAAGCAGCAAATTAGTCGCCGGAAGTGAAAAGCCATTGTTGTGAAGTTGTTTGAGTTTGAGAGGTGTGTTAAATGTTTTGGTGAAGGAAATAGACGAATTTGATAGATTTATAGTGAGAAAGAGAGAAGGGTTTTGGTGAAGAGAAGTAAATGTGTCTACCCGTCTTCTACCACCCAGTAGTTATAACAGCTACTATGATAATCACGTGTACTCTTTCATAGTTCTTCATGCATGTCTATAAAACATTTTGCATGATACTATTATTAACAATAAATTTTAGATCAATGGAAGTGTATAATTGAAAGGTATGATCAGGATTACGTTTAGTTATTGAATTAGTGCAAGATTGCAAGTGTTTAATAATCAGTTCAAATAAATAAAATTCCATTTACAAACAATAAATTTATTAAGCTCATTATACGAAACTTTGGTAAATAACAATTGACTGAAAGAGGAAAGTACTAGAACCAGGAAGAAGCATTTAAATCAAACTAAAAAATTACAAAAATATACGAAGAGGAAAGTTGCATTTAAATCGTCGATATTCTCAATGTTTACGCTTTCAAGGTCAGACAAACTTGAAGACCAATTATGTCGAAGAAGAGAGCAGAAAAAGCAACAAATGAGTCTCTTTCTATTACAAAAGATGGTTATAGGTTTTAGCATCTTGATATTAATTTTAGGGTTGACTCTTAATGTTTTGACTTCTCAGATTGTTTAATAAAACTATAAAAAATACAAACCCTGGGATCCAATAAATGGCAGTCTTCTTCTAGCCAGGAGATGGTCCAATTGTATTTAGACATTTTAAAAGTTTCTCCTTAATTTCCACATCTGTAAATTTGTTCATGACAATTTAAGTTTTGGAATCTAATCAAAGAAATATTAAATTTTGTGTTGAATTTCTATTTTTCCTTAGATTGTGTTACCAATTTGCCGACTCTAGAAGTTTCATCATGGATAACAATGTAAATAAAAACCAAAAAAAGAAACAATATGTAAATACATTGAATCAAGATGCTAGATATCTTCAGTTAAACCCAAAACCAGATAAATCCATAAATTCAAAACATACAAATATAGAAAGTAGAAAGAGTTAAGTACACACCACACTTGTAGTAATTTCATGGTAATTTCATGTTCACACCAACAAATTAAAACACAAGAGGGAAAAAAAATACAGATAGATTTTCAACTGCCTAGCAAAGTTCCACAGGCTTTATTATAATTATGCGTGATTTAACAACACTAATTATACTTACCAAGTTTATTTGAATTCGTAAGACATAGTCTTCAAATATCCTATGGTCTAGAACTGAAATATTTCACTTGGCATGGTTAGTGGGTAAGAATAGTTAGTCTCCACGGTTGCGAAGTTAGCATCTAGTATGCTATTGTTGTTCTCCTCTATCTGCATTAATCCAACAACAAAACAACAAAACATATTGTCATAAAATATTTCAGTAAAGTAGTCTAAATTAATCTAAAAGGTACATTTTGATATAATTCTAATGATAGATCTCAAAAAAAAAAATGCTATGATGAGAATGTTATAGTGATTTTGTTACCTTCTCGAGGAGATACTTATTGGTATTTTTGAGGACTCCTTCCTACACACACAAAAAGAATGGTTTAACAATTTTACATTTAATTGTTTTATTGTTGTAAAGAATGATGTTTACGTGATTACCTTGTTCCTCAGGGACTGAATTTCTTGAAGCATAATCTCCATCTACAAAATTTTGACATAAATTTTCTAACCATCAATATTTATATTCACTCTCACTAAAAAATATATTGTTTAGATATATATGTTTTTTTTTTGAAACATACATATATATGTTGAATACCTTAGCAGAGCGAATCTGAGAAATCCAATACTCAAGATGCTTCTCAAGCAAAAGAAGTTCTTCAAGATTCATCGCCCCTTCTCCTCCTCCAAACATATACCTGAATCCATTTTATTATAACCCCATATATATAGACAACTATTTTTTCTTCATAAAAATATACAGATAATATAACTTAGTAAGGAGATGTAGTATATAAATAGTGATTATATATATATATATATATTTTGGATAAAATGTGAATATATATATATATATATATATATACATACCTTATTCCTTTCTGAAGCATCTCAATCTCTTGCTTAAGCACATTGATCTCATCTTTCGGATCCTGGAGAATTAACTCTTGTTTCAGTTTTTCTATCTTTTGTATACAGTAATATTTCAAAGCGGCTGTGAAATATTTGAATTCCAATTAGTGACAAAGTCCGTACACATATATACGTACATGTACGGTTTTTTTTTTTAAAATGAAATACATATATGCATCAATAAAATACTAGTAGGTCACAGCGTGCCAATGACAATAGTTTAGAGCGACTTTTTTTTAAGTGAATAGGGCAACTTTTATTAAAAGGCTACGCTGATTATAAACCATAGTACAATTTGTTCGAAATATAATGTGTACTAAGTACTAACCATAGATTAAAATATTTGAAAGTGTAATATGGGTATATTGTTGTCTCTAAGCATCTTTTACTTTAACAGACTAGTTCTGTTTTTACTTTATATATAGGTCCAATGTTCCACAATCACAGTAGTAGAATATACTATAAGTTCCTCATACTAGTAGACAAATTAATAATTCGGAGAATTGGAGAGAGCTAGGTGCATTGAATGTGTAATTACGTCAATAACTATTTCATGTAGAATCGGAATCAGGTGCCTTACCTAACTTACTGAGTATTTAATTTCAAATCAATCAACAACGTCCAACAGAGTTTCGCTTTGCATGTCAACACGTGTTACATACCATTTTGCATATAGTAAAACAATACTTATAACTTACCCTCACAAAAGCGTAATAGAAAAAATTGATTAACATGTCAAAACATATCCTAGACATTGTGCATCGACTAATTTTAATCGAACCGTAAAATAACATAAAAAATACATTCAACAATCAATCCCAATTAGGTCAAAGAATTTTATTCGATATATCATAAAAGTAATGAAAACGAAAGAGAATAGAGAGACGTACAAGATTTGGGGGTTGAAGTTGTTCTTGAGCAGTAAAAGTAGCAGAAGAAGAACCGCGACCACCACCAGTACACTTCATGTACTTATCAATCATTCCCTCCATTGTTCTGACATTTTAAATCAAATTCTCATATATATAAATTATCGGTTAAGCAGTAATAAGTTTTCTTAATATATGTGAAAATTCTAAAACACAAAAAAAGTATATAAACACAAATACAAATATAAACACTGAGGTTAAAAATAATAATATATAGATACCCTTTAGTAGCAAGCTCAAAGAGCTTGCCCTGAGGAGTGAAGATGACAACACCGATCTCGGCGTCGCAGAGCACAGAGAGCTCCTTAGCCTTCTTGAGAAGACCCGATCTCCTCTTGCAAAACGTCACTTGTCTGTGAACCGGGTTCTCGATCCTCTTCAGCTGAATCTTTCCACGAGCCATCTCTATCAGATATATGATTTAACGTTTGGGGTTTGTGTTTTAATTTGGATTTGGATTTGGATTTGAAGTTACAACGTGGAACAACCTCCCACTAGTTTGAACTAGCTTCGAGGTTACCCACTTACTCTTTGATTTCTCTTTTTTCTTGGGAGAAAACTTTGAAGTTATGACCAAACTCATGCCACCTTCTTCTGATTATATATAATCTCCATTATCAGATTCTCCCACTCACTTCCCTGCTTCTTAAAGCACCTTTTTTCCACATCAGCCTCCTTTAGTGTATATATATGTGTGTGCTTATATATGCTATATGTTAAGTTTGATTCATACTGCAAAGTATATAGCTTTACATGCGAAAGCTCCATCTAAAGCAATGTTTGTTATTTTATGGGTTTGTATTGTACTAGCCGTCTAAAGCATTGTTTGTTATTTTATGAGTTTGTATTGAACAAGCCATTCCTTCTCTAGCTTGTATAATTTAATTCCTAGGTTGTGTTTGATTGATTGATCTTACATCTGATGTGACATATGACCTGACAAGCACTATAGTTTTGTTAAAAATCCAAATTTATTCACAATCCAATAGGTTACTTTTTTAATCCAAATATTTTTTCCATGTTATTAGGTTATATTTGAAGTATGCAAGTTATGATATTATGTAAAAATTGCATAAGTTATCTCGGTTCATTGTACGTTATGATGTATTTGTGATAGCTATGAATTATCTATCGTTTTTTCTTAGGAAAAGCAATTCCAACTATCACTATACATGCAAAATTTTGAAATTTATTTTGTAGAAATGTAATATTTATATATTTTACCGCTTTAAATCTCTTGGTTTTACTTTTTATTTTTGTTTATCTTAATGTAGCTATAAGCTAAACTTAAACAACTTTTCTTTATTGATTTAGAAACTCTCTCAAAACTAAATCTTTTTCTTGAGTCTTGTGGAACATCTCGCCACAAGCTCTCTATATATATAATTTAGCTACTCCTAATTTTCATATTGATTATGACAATAAAAAGATAACTCCTATTTCTAATAAAACTCCTCTTTTAAATAGAAATATCTTATTTCCTTTTCTTGTTTGTAGATACATTCTTTCTCAAGCTTTGGAATTTCCAACATATCTTCCTTTTCATAGTGTTTAATTTACACTAAATATAACGCCCCGACTGCACTGCCGTGGGCCCCACGCCCACTTTCAGCTCGCAAGCCGAAACTCTTCTGACGGTCGGTGCGTTAGTCCGGGAGACTCGAAATGCATGTTTACTGACCCTGCAATCACCATGCGATCTTTCCCAGAGTTTTGGCCTCACTCGCCCGGTACTGGAAATGACTTCCCAGTAGGTCACCCATCATTCGATTGCTCTAGTTCAAGCACGCTTAACTCTGGAGTTCTCTCAAGACAAGTGACCGAAAAGATAAGTGCACTTTGGTGACATAGGTAGCCAAATCAATTCTTTTAAGCCTCTCTGCATGCACGACATAGTCTCAGACAATGCACCAAGCATTTCTAGAATATGGGGTGTTACAATCACCCCCTCTTACAGCGCGCAACGTCCTCGTTGCGTACCCATATCGTTACCCTGAGAGTGCTATACCCATACTTGTCAAGGTTCCGCTATGATACCACTTATAACGCCCCGACCGCCTGCCGTGAGCCTCACGCCCACTTTCGGCTCGCAAGCCAAAACTCTTCTGACGGTCGGTGCGTTAGTCCGAGAGACTCGAAATGCATGTTTACTGACTCTGCAATCACCACGCGATCTTTCCCTGAGTTTTGGCCTCACTCGCCCAATACTGGAAATGACTTCCCAGTAAGTCACCCATCCTTCGATTGCTCCAGCTCAAGCACGTTTAACTCTGGAGTTCTCTCAAGACAAGTGACCGAAAAGATAAGTACACTTTGGTGACATAGGTAGCCAAATCAATTATTTTAAGCTTCTCCGCATGCACCACATATTCTCAGACAATGCACCAAACATTTCCAGAATCTGGGGTGTTACACTAAAAACTCTATAAAAGAATTTGTGAGTTTTATTACTTTATAGAGTTATTATTTTGTGAGTAATGCTTAAAATATATCAAAAAAAGTTTTTATTTGATAAAGAAAAATATTTAAACACAATTTAAACACTAATAAAACAATTTACTTAATATAAATAGTTAAACAAAAAAAAAATTAATTAGTTCTCTACTAAAAATTGAAAATATAATATAGTTTAAAAAAATTTGCTTCTCGTGAAACATTACTTACTATGAAATGAAAGAAATATATAGCAGTTATTAGTTTATGATTTACCAGATATTTATATAAGACCTTTGAAAAAAATATTATCTTATTATCTTATCGATTTGTGTTAAATTTTGCACTATCCCGACTCGAGACTGGTAAAATTTATTACTTTATCAAGTTTATTACTTTATCGAGTATTGTTTTATAGAGTTTTTACTATATTTTATTTAGAGTCCTAACGAGTCTTTTGGCATTGTAAAACTAAAAGTCATAAAGTGTATTTGTTCTTCTTTTGTGTTGTGTTGTGTGTGTGTGTTCATTTAGGTGTTTGAAAATGACTGGGATCAAAGAGGATTCACACAGCTTGAGGAATAAAAATTGAGAACACACTTTTAGATGCAAACAAGAGAAATAGAAATACAAAGCAAGTTAAAACTTAAAAGTGTGTTTGAAAGATTATATATGATGAAGGCCTTCCTATTCATAAATAAAACTCAAATTTTGTGAAAACATAATAAATTTAGTTAGCTTTACTTGGGGATTGGACTCAACTCATTCCAAGCCTTGGTTCAAAAGTTATGGACAATTTAATAAAGACAAGACAACTTGGTCAATCTGAAGACAAAACCCAATTAATCTCCCTAGATGGTCGACCAATTGACCGATCAACACCTAATTTGACTCAAATTGCCCCAAACCCACATTAATTTTATGCCATTTAGAGAAGGCTTTATTATTCACCCATTTATATTTTTTACTTCCATTTTATGTTTATGTTGTTTGCACTGTTCTTCATCATTCTTAATGACTAGACTTATATTGGATCGTGGGTTAAGCTAGATTAAAATGTTTTGATTGTTAGATGATTATTAGGGCCAGTCCTTCAGATATTTCACTTAATTTGATCTTGATGCTATCTTTGTTTTGCCCATTCAAAATCTAAAACGTTACGCAATTCATGTTAGTGCTTTTTAATCTCTTCATTACACATAAGGAGTGTAATTAAATCCAATCAAGCACATGCATCTTTTAGGAAGTCCTTTCTATTTATTGCATGCAATTTTCCTCTATCGACCAAAACAATATACTGTGTAGGTGATGTTCGTTTGCTCATCTTGTAGTTGTTGAATGATGTTTGTTTGCTCACCTTGTAGTTGTCGAATGATGTTCGTTTAACGCCCTTGAGCAGTTAAATGAGTTTCAAAAAACTCATAAAAATGTAAAAAATAGAGCTAAGTTTGAATAGAACAGTCACGTACACCAGGTCCAGCTAAAACTCTTAAATGACAAAATACCCATTTAACCGTTTTGCATTATTACATAGAGTAAATAACACTATCAATACGATCCAAAAAAATGCATCAAAATGGTTCATTTTCTTTTGAACCGAAATTTTGTTTAGGATACAGTGACTCATTTCAAGAGGAACACACTACAAAAAAGGTCCAAATTGTATAATTTATTTTAAATATTTGCATTACTTATAATTGATGTAATTGCATTTCGCATCACTTAAAAAAGCGACTCATGAATTTTTGATGCAAATATATATCGATTTAAACAATTGATGTTAAAATTTTAAAACTAGTGTCAATTCTATAAGTGACTCTAATAATTAACATCATTTAAAAAATATAATTTATTATGTTTTAAATAGTTTCCAAAATTATTATTTTCTATTTATTAATTATTATTTACAAAATAACAATATCTAGCAAAATCTTGATTAACGTAATTTATGGAAAAATAATTTATTTGCATTAATTTATTATCAAAAATTACACTCAATTAATATCGACTTCCACAACACTTCGGTAAAAAAAAATGATGATATGTACATTATTCACGATCGAAGAACACTATTCGTCTTCAAAACTTCACTTCTTCTTCCATGATGTGTTTCTTCCACTTGTAATCGTAAATAGCGCATGACCAAAGATTCTTTAAATTATCATCGATTTTGAAGCCACGTTGTTCTACAATTTTTTTGATTAAATTAAAACATTAGATCTGTTGAACAATTATTGGATAAAGTTGCTTGAGTAATAACCATTTATAATTATTATTGTCGAAAGTTGAAGTACCTTCGAAACGATGCATCTTCAATTTAATCTTGTAGTTCACAACATGAAAACAAAAATAGAAAGAAAGAAAAAAATCGTAAAGAAATCGAAAACAACAAAATGACATTGAAAAGATGATGAATTGCAGAAGAATAGAATGAGATGAGATCGATGAAAATTGCAGAGGAAGATAATGAGATAAATTTAAGGAAACGAAAGAGAAAGTTTTGGGATTTAGTTAACAAAAAGGAAGAATATACTAGAGATTTAATAAAGATATTTAGTGAGAAGTTTAAGGAAACAAAAAAGTTAAGGGTTCGTGTAGTGGATCAGTTACTTTCTCTAGAAGGAAATTAATGTATAGCATCATTTTTAAAACTCACATCCATTTATAAAAAAATTTATCGTTTCTATAAGTGATGTTATAACAAAATTGATAAATACATCAATTTTTTTAATTATTATAAATTTATATTTCATATCAATTTTGTTTAAAGTGATGCAAATTAATAAAATTTGTCTCACTTTTATGGAATTGATGTCAAATTAGTGAATAGCTACATCAATTATGATAATTGATGCTAAATCACATATATTTGTTTCACTTATAAATAAGTGATTTAAAAGAGTATCATTTAATTTTTTGATACAATTTAAGTGATACAATTTGACTCTTTTGTTGTAGTGACAGTGACACAACTTGCAACCTCAAAATAATACGGAAAATGATATATTCCAATTATGTAGAATAGCATATCTTACGTAAATATTCTTTACTTATCTATCAAGTCTAATGTAACTATATATACTCTTTTCTTACCAATAATAAACACAACACTTTCTCTAAATTTTTCATGGTTTCAGAGAAGAAACCACTAAATGATGTCATGCGAGCGAGTAAGTCGACGAATAAAGTCTTCTACTACCGAGTTTTCGTTCAAAGGCGGTCAAGAAACCCGTTGTTGCATTCAAATGTGCCGTTCAAGGCTCTACTCTCCAGATCTCAATCTCAGCACCCTTCGAAAATTAGAACCTTATTTGTTTCTAAAAATTATAATTTTAATCTTTCTACAAACTCGTTTCTACCTTACCTATGACTGGCAGCACCGGTGATATCGTTCCCTACGAAGGAATCGATCTCTCCGTATACTCTCGCCTCCAGCGATCAACCACATCATGTTCTTACTCCAATTCTTCTCAACGGTGAAAACTATGAGAAGTGGGCAAAACTTGCTCGTAACAATCTCTCGGCCAAGCACAAACTTGGTTTTATCGATGGTTCTCTTACTCAACCTGCTGCTGATTCTCCTGACTACCAAAATGTTGGATACAAACCAACTCGATGCTTTGTGGTTGGCTTTATGCAAGTCTTGACGCCAAAGTTCAGCAAGCAATTTCGTTTGTTGACAACGCAAAAGCTGTATGGGACAGTCTGCGTGTTCGTTATTTTTATTGGTAATGCATCACATGTTCATCAGACCAAATCTTCTATTGCTGCATGTGCTCAAGATGGACAAGACGTTGCATATTATTTTGGCAAAATCAAAATCATGTGGGACGATCTTAATGATTTTGAACCCTTTGTTGACTGTTGTTGTAGCCCTCCAACCTTCCCTCAACGTCTTAATCAACAAAAACGCAGAGAGCTCGAACGAATTCATCAGTTTCTCATGGGGCTGATGCATTTAGATTTGTTACTACACGTACCAATATTCTAAGTCGCCTTAACCGGATATACCAATATTCTGACGCAGTCGGAAACCCTTATGATTAGCAAGCACTAAATCTAGATAGAAATCAAGTTCACAAGCGATGAACTTGAATGATAAAACTCTGGAATCCACCAGATTAGAGTTTTGAAATCCACCAAAAACAGAAAAGATCTCAAACTTTCAATTAGAAAATAATGATATATGATATGCCTCTTGGCTACAACTAAAGTTGTTTAAATAGCAAAACAAAAACCATAAAAAGGAAATCAAAGCCTAAAAAAAGGAAAAATACTTAAAATCCAAAGAAAGAAAAATTGAAAAATAAAAGAAAATTAATTAATTAATCTTCTACAACAGTCTCTTCCACCTCCAAAGAACTCGACTTCGAGTTCTTTTCTGGATATAAAATCACATTTGCATGGTCTCCACGAATGTCACCAACCCTCTCATTCTTCTCTTGATAAATTGTAACCAACTCCTTGAAATCTTTGAGGGTCTTGTCGAACACTTCCTTTGTTGTTTCCTCCCTTTCGCTATTCTTTATAATTAATACATTGGATTTCGTTTTCCATGGAGTCCTGTCAAAGTGCAAAACAGAAGTCATAGCAATTTTGTGTTTGCCCCATGAAAACATTATCACATTATCTCGTCCACGATATGTAATATCATGATCATACTACCACGGTCTTCCTAGTAAAACATGACAAATATCCATATCAAGAACATCACAAAGTATCTCTTCTCTATAATGTTTCCCAATGGAGATAGGAACTCTACATGTAAGTGTTACTCGAACTTGGGAGTCTCTGCTTACCCAACCTAAAGCATGTGGCTTCTCATGTTTTTTTGTGGGTAAATTCAAATAATCAACCAATGTCTAAGAAATCAAATTCTCTGCACTGCCGTTATCCACAACTAAGTCACGTACTTTGTCGTTAATAGAGCAATGTGTTTTAAACAGTCTCTTACGTTGTCCCTCTTCCTCGGATGACAACAAGATTCTTTGAAGCACAATATTTAGCCTTTCCGACGATTCTTCCACGACAAACTCAACCCCTGCATACTCATCCTCCTCCTCACGTTCTTCCTTTCCTTTAAAAAACAACAACAGTTCTTCTACTAGGGAAAACATTCGATATATGACATTGTCCTCCACAACGATAACACGTGTCCATATATGGTTTTTGATAAGAATTATTCTGTTTCTGGACTGAAGATTTACCCTGTTGAATACTATTAAAGTCATTACTAGGAAATCCTACTCCTTTGTTCCCAAGGTTAGGATGCTTGGTCGCTGCACCTTTTTTCTTATCTTCGTTTGATTCATAGTCATCTTGAGGAACAAATATTTTGAATGATGAAAAGTTATGAGGAGACTTCTCGAATAACTCATCTTTCAAAGCTAGACTAGAAGCCTCTTGCACCGTCCATACAATCTGCAAACCCATCTTCTCTTGTATAGAACCTTTCAAACCATTGGCATATCGGGTTATCTTTTGATTCTTTGTCTATCCTATTTCATTGCGTTCAGAGAAATGCAAGAACTCAGCTATGTATTCTGTCACAGTTCTTTTGCCTTGAACACAATCAAGATACATCGTGTAGAGAATATGCTCGTAGTCTTCTGGTAAAAACCGCTCCAACATCAACTGTTTCATACGACGCCAAATTTTGACTGGCCCTTTCCTTTGTCTCTGTCTCTGAAGAACAAGCTTATCCCACCACACAGCAGCAATTTTCTTCAACCTGAATGCTACCATCTTAACCTGCTTAGTCTCTGGAACACCCATGACATCAAAGAATATATCACATCTATCTGCCAATCCAGAAAATCCTCCACACTCATAGTTTCGTAGAACAATGGAATATCAAGTTTACTCGATAATCATGATTGTTTTGTCGATTTCCTTGTTCAACAACCTCTTCCTCCACAAATTCTTCATCCTTAGAACTCGAATTTTTGACAATAACATCGCGATTGTTTCCATTATGTTGAACCCTTATTAGTTCCCTTCCTCCATCTCTTTGTTGATTTTCATTGGTTCCACTCCTCTATCTCTTTGTTGATTTCCATTATTATTGGCGTTGATGGCAATAATAAACTGATCATGTAGAGCTACCAATCGTCGGTCAAAGCGGTTAAAGCCGCTCTGAAACCTTATAGATCAAGCTTCGAAAAGACAGGAGAAAATCTGGCTCTGATTCCACTTGACGCAGGCATAAATCCCTAGGATTAGCAAGCACTAAACCTAAATAGAAATCTAGTTAACAAGCGATTAACTTGAATGATAAAACTCTGGAATCCACCATATTATAATTTTGGAATCCACCAAAAAGAGAAAAGCTCTCAAACTTTCAATTAGAAAATACTGATATATGATACGCCTCTTGGGTACAACTAAAGTTGTTTAAATAGTAAAACAAAAACCATAAAAAGGAAATCAAACCCAAAAGAAAAAACACCTAAAATCCAAAGAAGGAAAAACTGAAAAAGAAAAGAAAATTAATTAGTTAATCTCCTACATCATATTCCAATTACGTAGATTAGCATATCTTATGTAAATGTTTTTTACTTGTCCATCATTTCTAATGTAACTATACATATATTATTTGCTTATTAACAATAAACACAACACTTTCTCTAAGATTGACGCAAACTCATCTTGCTTCTTTTAGTTTTGGCTCTATCTAGATAACTTGGTACACATGTGAAATCATATGAAACGACCCGATCCGTTTTTTTTTTTTTTAACAATACACCCTTATACTCAGGTTAACGTTCACATAAACGCTAACCCTCAACGTCTAAGCAAACACAAGCAAAAGCTAGCGGATAACTAAACCATCAATTCAAATCGTAAACCAATTCCACAATCCAGCAACCTAAACAGCCTTTCTAAAACGATAAAAGAAAATAACACAAAAACGAGACCCCAGATCATCCCCCTCTTCGTAGCCATGATTCCACGATCACAATTTGCCTTTACATGCATCACATGGGAAAAAGAGATGCGTGAGTATTATCATAAATACCTAGTGAGACGGTCATCCCATCTACGACTCCGCACTCTGGCACGATGAACCGCTCAGGCAAACATACACACAAACAGCAAGCAACAACAAACGGCTCAACGCAGCCAAACAGACAGGCTGTCGATCGACACTACCACTAGGTGTCGATCGAAACCGTCTATGCATGCCTGTCGTTCGACACTACCTCTAGGTGTCGATCGACAGCATGTGAACTGGCTGTCGTTCGACACACCCTCCATTTCCTCAAAAAATGGTTCACGGGTGTCACAATTCTCCCCCACTAAAACTGGATTCGTCCTCGAATCCTCAAACACAGCCCACAAGGCTAACCACCTGGCCAACCTGCCAGTAACACCGGAGATTACATCTCCCAGACCCTCTTGAGGCTTACATCCGTCCTATGCATATAGACTCGTCTCAGACATCGATTGCTCATAGCTCATAACTCATAACTCATAACCACCATCTAGCTCTTGGGATCGTCTCCCCTCAGCTCTCGGTGCCTAGTATCAACCCGCCTTAGTCCACGCAGTCCTGATGGTGTTTGATACCAACCATCTCCACACCCCTCAAACCATCAAGACACACAGTCCGTCAAGCTCTCGGTATGCAGGGAACTCACTATCCCCCAGAGAGACGCATCTCTCAAAGATCTGCCAGAGATCGCAATCTCCCAAAACTATCTCCATACCCTCACGCTCTCAGTCCTCGCAGTCCTGACGAACGATCGGTATGCAGGGAACCAACTATCCCCTGGAGAGATGCATCTCTCAAGATCTGCTGGAGACTCATCTCCAATAAAGAAGTAATGTCTATCTCTGAGCATGCAATCAATTCCTAACGTCTATAATGCACCTCTGACCGGAACTACCTCCCAAGGTCTCTCCATGATACTCCCAACCCGGAATACCATCACACACATGATCATCACAATCATCTGGACCATCCATCACACCAGATGTCCCTGTAGAGTCTCTTTGGAACTAGACAGTTCTAACCACCGTAAAACTTCTATTCCGAGACTCTCTCTCACACACACACAAGCCCGTTAGAGTTCCACCGAAACTGGCAAGTTCTATTCGCAATAAAACTTCCATCTCGAGGTTCTCTAACCACAACCACATGACTAACAAGTCAAAAACATAAGAATACACATCTTATTAAACATGAAAATGTCGTAATCATTACAACACAAATGAAAATACATCATCCACAACCAAAATCCCCACCACACACGGTGACTACAACACAAAAACCGAAACTGGAAACCACAAGGAAACAAAACAAATTCACTCCTCGGCTTACTTCTCGAACCAGTTCCTGAACTTCGTTTTCATCTTCGCCTCTGGTTCCCAAGTCTCCTCCTGAACACCGTCACAGTCCCACAAGACTCTCAACAACGGCACTCTCTTCCGGCACAGAACCTTGATACTCCTCTCAAGAATCCTTACCGGTCTCATCCCAACAGTCAGAATTAGGCTGAAAATCTGCAGGAATCGCCACTACTACCTCCTCAGATGCATGTAAACATCTCCTGAGCTTTGAAACATGAAACACATCATGGAACTTCTCCATGGTCGGAGGCAGGTCCAACCGATAAGCTACTGGTCCCACACGTTCCATAACCCGGAACGGACCCATATACCTCGTACTCAGCTTATCCTCGGATATGGACCTGTTCAGACCCCGCATCATAGCCATCTTGAGATACACTCGATCTCCGGCTGCAAACTCTAACTCCTTTCTCCTACCATCGGCATAACTCTTCTGCCAATCCTAAGCCTCTCTCATGTTCAGCTTCACAATACGGATCTTCTCCTCTCCCCCACTTGGGTAAAACATAGCGATGTACGACATGGCCTCCCATACAACGCCTCAAAAGGGGCCATACCAATACTCGCCTGAAAACTGTTGTTATATGCGAACTCCACCAAACTCAAGTGATCCGCCCAATGACCAGCCCAATCTAGCACACACATCCTCAACAGATCCTCAAGTGTCTGAATCGTCCTTTTGTACTGCCCATCCGTCTGAGGATGATTAGCTGTACTCATGTGCACCTTAGTGCCCATCTCAGCCTGAAAAGCTCTGTAGAACACTGAAGCAAACCTCGGATCTTTATCCGACACAAAGCTCGCTGGCACACCATGCAACCTCAAAATCTCTTTCACATACTTCTTATCCAAGACCTCAGCTCCATCTGTCTTCCTAATGGCCAGAAAATGTGCTGACTTAGTCAGTCGATCCACAATCACCCAAATAGCGTCATAGGTCCGAGAAACCGGCAACCCTACTACGAAATCCATGGTAATCATGTCCCACTTCCACTCTAGAATAGGTAAACTCTGGAATAAGCCACTCGGAACCCGATGCTCAGCCTTCACCAGTTGACAAACATTGCAAGCTGCAACCCAATCCGCCACATCTCTCTTCATCCCGACCCAATGATAATACCGCTTCAGATCCCGATACATCTTAGTCGCTTCCGGATGAATCGAAAACTTGCTTGCATGAGCCTCTCTCAGAATCTCTTGCCTCAAGTCCTCATCCTTAGGCACACAGACTCGTCCATGCACTAGGATAGTCCCGTTAGCAGAAACCTGATACTCAGAACCAGCCGCCTTAGAGAGATCAACCAACACCTGATCCTTCTCCTGAGCTACTCGGATCCTGCTCAAAAGATCAGCCTGATCAGCTGTCGCTAACCCCAACGGCTCCTCTGAAGTAACACACAACCTCAAAGTACTAAGCATGCTCACAAGAGTCTCCACATCCCGCTCCTGAGATGAATCATACCGCCTCCGACTAAGAGCATCTGCCACAGTGTTAGCCTTACCCGGATGGTAAACAATGTCCAAGTCGTAATCAGCCAACAATTCCGACCATCGCCTATGTTGTACATTCAAATTCTGCTGAGTAAAAATGTACTTCAGATTGTGATGATCAGTGAACACCTGAACTCTGCCACCATACAGGTAAGACCTCCAGATCTTCAACGCAAAGATCACTACAGCCAACTCCAAGTCATGAATAAGATAATTGCCTTTGTGCTTTCTCAACTGCCTCGAAGCATAAGCAATCACCTTACCATGCTGCATCAACACACAACCCAAACCAACTCCCGAAGCATCTGTATACACCACATAAGGCTCACCCGGCTCAGGCAACGCCAATATTGGTGTACTAGTCTACATCGTCTTCAGCTTCGCGAAACTCAGCTCACAATCAGCAGACCACACGAAAGGAACATCTTTCCCTATCAGATTTGTCATAGACTGAGCCATACTCGCAAAACCTTTGACGAATCTCCGATAATAACCTGCCAATCCAAGAAAACTCCTGATCTCAGTAGCGTTCCTCGGTCTGGGCCACAGAAACTCCCTCTGCAGAAACGATATGACCCAGAAATCCCATCTCTCTCTGCCAGAAACTACACTTGCTCAACTTAGCAAACAGTTTATGTTCCCGCAACTTCTCAAGAACTCTTCTCAGATGAACCTCATGCTCCTCAAAACTCTTCGAATACACCAAAATGTCATCGATGAAGATAATCACGAACTCGTCCAGATACTCCTGGAAAACTCCGTTCATCAACCTCATAAATGTCGTGGGTGCATTCGTCAACCAGAATGACATAACTACAAACTCAAAATGCCCATACCGAGTCATGAAAGCCGTCTTCCGGACATTTGCCTCATCGATAGGAATCTGGTGGTAACCGGATGCCAAGTTAATCTTAGAGAACCAAGTAGCCCCTCTCAACTGATCCAACAACTCATCAATTCTCGGAAGAGGATACTTGTTCTTCACAGTGACTTGGTTAAGCCCTCGATAATCGATGCACAACCGGAAACTACCATCTTTCTTCTTCACAAACAAAATCGGTGCTCCCCACGGTGAAGTACTCGGTCGAATAAAACCCTTCTCCAACAAATCCTCCAACTGCTTCTTCAGTTCTGCTAACTCTGCTGGAGCCATTCGATAAGGTGCCTTAGACAACGGCGTCGTTCCGGGATCTAACTCAATCGTGAAAGGATCAGACCGAGACGGTGGTAATCCTTGCAACGACTGAAAAACATCCTCGAAATCCTAAACAACCCGAATGTCTCTCACCGCAACCCCGCCAACAGCCTGCGGCATCACAATCGTGGCCAAGTAAGCATCACAACCCCTCTTAATCATCGCCTCAGCTTGGACAAGTGAGATCACGAGACTAACTGAAGTCGGTCTCACACCCTGATAAACCAACCTACCACTATCACGTTCGACTACCACTCGATCCCGGTGACAATCCAGATGAACTCTGTAGCGATTCAACCAATCCATACCAAGGATAACATCGTACAACTCCAACGAACTAATCACCAAGTCTGCTGGCATTAACTCGCCAGCCACCAGAATATCCACATCTTTCGCCCGGCAATGAGTAGCCAGAAATTCTCCTCCAGCGACCATAACCGGTCCAGTCCGCTCACCAGCCTCACTCTGAATACCACTCCTATCAGCATGATCCGGAGTAATTAAGCAATTCGATGCTCCAGAATCAAACAACACGTGGGACTAACACCCACCCACAAACAAGGTCCCTACACAAATCTCATGTGATAAGAAACCTAACTTTCTATCACAAGGTAAACAATCCAAACAACACAAAAATTCTACACTACCGAATTTACAAATTCTGAATTAGAGAGTTTACCTGTGATCGGCCTCGAGCTCAGCTCACCCGACGCGACAATAGCCGGCGAACGCTGCATCGCCGTAATCTGATCCAAAGGCTGCACCACCTCATACTGATTTATTGGCTGGACTACTGCCACGGCCAACGGCTGCAACTTAGGACAGTTCGGCCTGATGTGCCCCGACTCTCCACACTGATAACAAGTCCGAGCCGCTCGAACCTCGCTCTGCTTAGGGCAACTCGCTTTCTTGTGGTCCAAACTCCCACAAACATAGCACTCGCGGCCACTCTGACCCGATCTCAAAGTGTCTTCCCACTTCCTCTTCTGCCCCTGCGCAGGCTTGCCGCCTAGGCTGAACAGCTGGAACAACTACCGCAGCCTGCTCCCTCAGGTCCTCCTCGATTTGTGCAGCAGTCTCTACCAACTCTGCTCTAGACACAAACCTGATGCCTCTGCACCGAGTCCTCAAGTCTATCCGAAGTCCCCGCAAGAACCTCCAAATCTGAGTCTGCTCATCCTCCAAGCTCCTACCAGCATAACCCAAGAGTCGGTTAAACTCCACGTCATACTCACGCACAGACATCGCTCCCTGTGCCAAATCCAAGAACCTCGCCTCTAAACGATCCAACGCCTCCTGAGAAAAGAACTTGGCGTTAAACTCCGCCACAAAGTCTGCCCACGACATCACTGTCTCAGCCCGTCTCGCTGCAACACTCCTCCACCAGAGGTGTGCATCACCGTCTAAATAATGGACCGCCAAGTCAACCATGTATCCTTCTGGACACTTAATCGAGCGAAAATTACGCTCCATCCTCATCCTCTACTCATCAGCCTCCTCAGGCTTAACACCTCCTGCAAAAGAACCCATACCGATCCTCTGCATCTACTCCATCATCTGAATATACGACGGAACCTCTTCAGCAACTGCAGCCCTCGGCTGTACCTCTGCCACTCGTGGCATCACTGGAGCCAAACGATCATCACCAGCCTGGGCTACACCTACGGCCGCGACCACACCCCAGCTGCGCCAACACCACCAGCACCACCAGCCTCAATGGGACCCAAACCAGCCCCTACAGGACCCAAACTAGCCCCAACAGGACCCAAACCGGCCCCAACACTGGCAGTCACACTGGCAGTCTGACTATCATGCAAAGTCTGCTGAACTGACGCAAGCCCACGCGTGGAAATCTGAGTCTCACTCAAGACTGGCTCATCCACAGGTCTACGACCTCTGCCTCGGCCTCCTCGGCTATGCCTCTTGGCTACAACTAAAGTTGTTTAAATAGTAAAACAAAAACCATAAAAAGGAAATCAAAGCCCAAAAGAAAAAGAAAAAACACCTAAAATCCAAAGAAGGAAAAACTGAAAAAGAAAAGAAAATTAATTATTTAATCTCCTACATCATATTTCAATTACGTAGATTAGCATATCTTATGTAAATTTTAATGTAACTATACATATATTCTTTGCTTATTAACAATAAACACAACACTTTCTCTAAGATTGACACAAACTCATCTTGCTTCTTTTAGTTTTGGCTCTATCTAGATAACTTGGTACACATGTGAAATCATATGAAACGACCCGACCCGTTTTTTTTTTTTTAACAATAAATCCTTAGACTCAGGTTAACGTTCTCATAAACGCTAACCCTCAACGTCTAAGCAAACACAAGCAAAAGCCAGCGGATAACTAAACCATCAACTCAAATCGTAAACCAATTCCACAATAACACTACCTCTAGGTGTCGATCGACAGCATGTGAACTGGCTGTCGTTCGATACACCTTATGTGTGTCGTTCGACAGCCTTCGTACTGGTCTGTCGTTCGACATACCTCGTGTGTGTCGTTCGACATACCTCGTGTGTGTCGTTCGACAGGCTATGCGCAGAATCATGGGAAATCGATTATAATCCTCTTAGATCGATTCCTCCTCTGCGTCGGCACGAAAACCTGCAAACACAACAATCACAAAACCACAAGATCAATCAAGTCGTTCAAACCTATCACCAAGCAACCCTAACGATCCACCGGCCCAGAAGCCATGGTCACGCACTCACCTTGGGTTTTCGGATTGAAACTGGTGGACTTGAGGCTAGAAACGAGATCAGCTACAATCACCACGAAAATCTACTCCCAAAACAACCACGAACGAAACATTTTCTCACAAACTCATAGGAAACAAGAGAAACTCCTCTCAACTCTTTTTCCTCTGATTTTGGACTTCCGTTTCGCTCAGAATGCGGCCAAAAAGGCTTAAATACGAAACCCTAGGTTTCCCCAAACCGGCCCGGTCCAACCGCACGATTAAAAATCGAAACAGAAAACCGATTAATTAAGACCCTGTCGATCGACATACACTACGTGTGTCGAACGACAGCCCTTAAGACTTATGTTGATCTACATACTTGTCGATCTACAGGTGTGTGTCGATCGACAGCCCCTCACAAAAATCGGCCTCGAGCCCCAAAACACAGCATGTCGATCGACACACTTCACTAGTGTCGATCGACACACCTTCCATTTCCTCAAAAAATGGTTCACGGGTGTCACATCATATATAATGATATCAACAACTTTTGGACTTCCAAACCAACTACAAGATTCATTGGCTAGTAAACAAGCTCTTGTAACTAAGAAATTTGGCTTTATCATTGGATAAGACTTAAGGTTGTAAATAGTACTCGTTACACATTATGAGCTGGTAGCCTGGTAATTATCTTCCATATGAAAAATCTTCCCATTCTGATTCTGGTGCTGAGATCAGGGTGGGCCCTCGGCACATCGACACGATTATGCTTGTAAACGAGAAGCTCGCTTTTATCTTCTCTTTGATTGCTCCTTTAGTTGGGTTATATTAATGTTTTTAAAACCGGACCGGACCGGCGGTTGAACCGGGTTCAACCGCGAACCGGTCACATGTCCGGTTTGAGTCAATATAAAAACCCAAATGTAGTTGAACCGGCTATCGAACCGGGTTGGACCGGCAAAAAACCGGGAACCGGCGAACTGGTTGACCCTGATCAAACCGGGTTCAACTGTTTTCTATTAAAAAACAAACATATTTTTATTTCATTTTTCTTTAATTAATATGTTTATCAAAATTAAAATTAGAAAAATAAGGTTTATAGATAATGAAATAGTAATAAAGGTTTAACATTGTTTCTAATATAATCATATTCAGTGGAAAAAAAAAAATTCAAATAATTATAATCTTTTTAAAATTTTAGACAAAAAAAATTAGTTATGTATTTAAGTATCATCATTTTTTATTTAGTTTTGTTATAGCTATTGAAGTTTTTTTTATTTTTCTAAATATTTGTACTAAACTTAATATTTTGTTTGATATTTGGATAGTTATGCACATACATATAAAGATCAAATTCTATATACTAATATTTTTAAAATATTATTGAACCCGGTTGAACCTCGGTTAGACCCGGTCGGACCATATTAACCCACGACCCAAAAAAAATCTGGTTCGGTCGCCGGTCCGGTTTTAAAAACATTGGTTATATAGCAACCAATTTCCCACAAATGAATCTTCCTTCCAAATCAATCTTTGTATTACTATCTCAGCCATTTAAAACCTCTCTAGTTCGATAGCTAATTGCTTCTAGTTTGATATACCATTTAAAAATAAATTGATTATACATATATGGACGAATGAAAATTCTCTTAGTCTAGTTGTTTGATCAAAAGTTTATCAATACCAATTTACCAGTTATAAAGAATTTGAGTTCCATAAAACATATTTAATGGAGACATAATTTATAAGAGATATTCAGTGTGGTGTAAGTAGAACCGTTTGTCATAATCCGACATATTAGGTTAAAATTGTCCGTTGTAGTTTCGTCCATGTAATTGTTCATATAGATCGACACATGTTTATTTATTTTCTTTATATGTAATTTTTTTTTTTTTTTTGTCTTAATGTTAAGTATGTAATTTCTTATTTATTTCTTGATGTCAGTTATATGTTTCTCAACTTTACCGACGTGGATTTGATTTTGGCAGACGAACGTGGAACTCTTAACCCAATTTTAACCACTAAAGAACAATTAAGTGATGGTCATTAAGCATAATTAGGCAATATTTAAAGAGGGCATCATGTGCATCCCATCGTGGTGCAAAACCAATGACCTGTCCATGTTAGGTTCCCATGCCGCTTTTTTTTTGTTATGTGTATTTATTTATTGAGTTGATAGTAGTATTTTTTTTTTGGTTTTTTAGTTGACTAAGTTAATTATTTCTCCCTTTGTAAATGTTTTTTAGCCATCTTGCTTTGCCCTTTATTTGCGTGACAAACTCCTGAATCTTATTCTTCTTTAACAGTACGCGATTTTCAAATCACTTTTTCTTCGTGGAATATGGGATAATTTTTCTTATATATGAATAGAGAATGCACCAATTATATTTCCAATGGGATGCCAATATATAATACGTTTAACTGATATTCACATATTAGTTGAAAATATAATGTTGTGAACATCTTATTCGAGTTATACACTATATAGATCAGTATAATTTGAATGACCGAACTTTTGGTCAATGTGATTTCATTTTCAAACCCCATATAATGTTGTGAACATCTTATTTTTCTTATCAATTACTATAAACAGTGAGTGTGACTTATAAAATTTTCTCTATTTCTTTTCTTTACAAAACACTGATTTAAATAACGAACGCATACCTTAAGCCAAACCATCAGATTTTAAACTACCCAAAATATTCATAATGGATTTTTAAGAAAAAAATTAGAAAATTATAGAGACAAACCATAGAATATATATATATATATATATAAACCCTCATGTCCAGATCGACCAATATGGTGTTTGAACGTCATCTCACATAATAAGTCATCAAAATTAGGTTCCACAACTTAATAACCGCCTTTATTTATATAGTTTAGGTATGCACCATAAAATGATTATTCATTTGTAGTACAAACCCTAGTTTGGATTCAGGGCCAACAAACTATTTCAGTACTCCCCAAATAGAAACTCTAATCTTAGATTTTTTTTATCTTTATAAAAAGAGTTGTGGCAAATCTGTTTCTAAGAAAGATGGAGAGATATAGAGGGGACGTGTCTCTATGAGGAGCTGTGGATTGATGGGTAAGGTTAAGTAAGTAAGAAGGAAGTAAAATAAAGAATCTTTGTCAAATCAAAATGCATCAAACATGCAAGACTCAGAAAGTGTGTGATCGATCTGGTCCTTCTTTTGCCTCGCATCTTTGCGCTCATTGGCTGTTAAGATCGTATCTATGATTGACACTTGGTTTGCTTTTCTTGTCTTGCAGGGCATAAAGTTTCTTTTGATTCTCCACTCGCTTAATTTTAGTTATTTGTACATTATTTAATTATCCTAATGCATGCTTTTTATTTAACTATGAGCTTATGGAGATTGAGATCTGCGATAGTGGTTTTCTTGAGATAACTTTAATATATGCATTAGTATATTATGGTATTATCTAAGTAGTATTATTAGACATTCGAACCAATAATTTCATCGAATATATGGATCTAACAATTAAAAAAAACAATTAGGTTTTTAATAGAACTCCAAACTAATTCTAAATCCTGCAACTACCACCATTAAAACCTCGTTGAAACAATTTTCGGTTTAGAGCAGCATACAGCAGTGACTTTTGAACATGTTCAAAACTTAGCTAGTTTTTATGTTTATATATGGTTCGAAGATATGTTAGACGCTCTAACAAAATATTAATTCAGTATACACTTGAGTTAATGATATCCTAATTTAATCCGAAACATTATACATATGTATGCATAATATATTTGATGGCTGTGTGTGAGAGACTGAGAGAGATAATAATTAAAACCAGAAAGGGGAAAAGATAGAGGAAAATACAAACATAGATATTATAAATATCTAAATCTACAAGGAGCACTAAACTTATGTTCCCATCGAAATTGAATCTTTTAAAGAAAGGACAAGATGCCTTAGGATGATTAAGGTTTCCCTTTATACTCTATCAAACCTTAATTAATTAAGCACTATTCTTAAAATAAATGTATTTTGGAGAAATCATATAATATGTTGATTTCATTGTTAGATTATTTATGCTATTGTTGCAATTTAAGAGTTATACCAAGATATGGCATTGATATATTGTTAAGAGTGCTGATGCCTTGGCAAAATATATACGGATATAATTTGACAAACTTAAATATAATAAAATGGTTGGGACAAAAAAGATATAATATAATATAATAATAAATAAATAAAAATTCGACACTAGCAAATTTTGCTCTGTTGCAAGCTGAGGGATGAAAAAAAAAAGCTTCATTTTGGTATGACTCATGGACTGAATTAGAGCCTCTCATTGATTATATTGGGGATAATGGGCCAAGACAATTACGAGTCAGAACAGATGCTCGAGTTGTTGAGGCAACTCGTAATAATGACTGGAGAATGCCGAGAGCAAGATCTGAGAGAGCGCATACGTTCTTACTTACTCTCACAAGCATAGACCCTCCGGAGGTATCTAAAGGTTCTGATGTTTTTTTATGGCGGAAGCCTATAGGTACGTTCTCACCAACATCCTCTTCTAAAGATACTTGGGAACAATTGTGTGAACACACACCTCTAGTCCCTTGGAGCAAAGTTGTTTGGAGTAAAGAGGATATCCCACGATATGTTTTTACTACTTGGCTTGAAATTAAAGCTCGTTTACCAACTCGCGATAGACTAAGAAATTGGGGATTGAATGTTCCGGATTCTTGTGTCTTATGTAACACGGGATTAGAAAATCATAATCATCTCTTTTATGAGTGTCCCTTCTCCGTGGCTATTTGGTACCCATTTGCTTCCAGAATATGGTTGGCTCATCCCATGACGCTCCCGGCAGCAGCGACTTGGATCCTCCAACCGAGATCACAACCGTGTTCCCATGCCTCCGTAGTCATCTAACTTATCCTCCAAGCGACAACTTATCTCATTTGGGGGAAACGCAACAGGCGCATCTTCACCTCTGAATCAACATCGATTTCCTTCACTCGTGCTATGCTCGATCGTATCATCCGTGACCGGCTCCTGTCCTTCCTGGCTAACTCTTGTACTTCTCCCTCTTTTCTTGAGTTCTATTTCATATGTATTTCTTTTCCTTTTTAATTTTATATTCTCTTTTGTAATTACTCTCTAATCAGTTGTAACCAACAATGGAAAAATTAGAAAATAGTATAAATCTTAACATTTAAAAAAAAAAAAAAGATATAATAAAATGAATTACGGACACATAAATAAAACAAAAATATTTTCTCAAAATCTATACATCTAATTAAGAAAACGACCAAGTCTTTAACAAACTTTTGTTTGCCTCCAATATGCAGGGGTCAAAAGTATGCACATAAAGATTAAAGACAACACCCAAAGTTTATTCTTGATAAGAGAATTTTGACCACAATTAGCGATCTTCGCCAGCCATTGGGGTTTCATTCATGTAATGTAATTAGTGTTTTATTTAAGAATAAAAAGATTAAGAATGGAATTCTCTTTTAATTTTATTTGTTGTTTATAATATCTTGAAAATGGGTGTTAAAAAGGATCCGGTAATAGTTGAGTTTTCTCATTATTTTTTTATAAAAAAAAACAGAGAAGTGGGAATAATTTTGAAAATTAATATTCAACATAAACATGCTATTTTTAATGTGTCAATTTTAAAAAATGCCATTATGAGTGATTCATTTTCAGAAATACCGCTCATTAAAAACAAAAATTAATCCCTAAACTTTAAAAAGGAACTCTAAACCCTAAAAAGTAAACTTTAACAGAAATATTTAATCCAAAGTCCAAACATAATGATATGGTATTTTGAGTAAATGATATAGTTTTAATGAAATTTTATAATATTTTTAAAATGTGGCATTTTTGGAAAGTGATATTTTTAAATAAATTATATATGAAACTAAACTTGTCATATCATTATAATGTTGTACTCTTAAAAACATTTTGAACATATATGTTAGTTTAGACTTTAGATTTTATTTTTTTGTAGAGAGTGCTACACATACTAATTAAGATCCTTAACCTCAATTTTTTTTTTTTTTTTTTTTTTTTTTTTTTTGAATTACCAGGAGGTTCCGGGCCTAAGCCCATAATCCCCCCAGGCCCGAAACCACAGCATGTAATATTAGTTTCGTCCCAAGCGTCACTCGAACCAGCGACCTCTAGGCTTTGCCTGAGATCTTTACCAGTTGAGCTATTGGCTCTTGGTAACCTCAATTTTTGCTTTTGGGTTTATTTATATGTATAAAAATAACATATTTTAAAAGATAAAAGTTTATTTTTTGTATTATATTTTTTGCAAAGTTAAAAAAACGTAACTATATGGGATAAATGTAAACACAAACAATTGAGACTTTAATTTTATGTTATATTAGTATTATCGCACGTGCATGCACGGGCTTTTGTTGTTGTAATACATATATTTAATAAATTGAAAATTGTATTTTGTCCCTATACTCAAAATATTGAAATATATAAAAAATTGTGGTAGTTTTTTTCTTGTGAGCGTTACTGGATTAGTGGAAAGAGGAGTGGCATTTCTCGTGATTCTAGTGAAACTGATCATTTAATTTGTTTTTCTATTTTTATTAATTTAGTTTTGAAAAAAAGTCACTTGTCAACTTTTAATTGGTGAGGTGACTTGTGATTTAGTAGTAAATGATATGATCTAAGAGATTTTTCTCACACAAAATTTATATTTTTACATGTTTTATCTAAAATTTCTGAAGTAATTTATAATAATGATAGAGTAATTTACGAACAAAATTAAGTAATATACAATTTCTTTAATGATGGGAAATGGGATACAGTAGAGCATCCAGCCGTCCACAATATACAGCTTATAGAATAATCCGTACACCAAGTTGATATTTAACAAACTGCAAATTGATTTACTTAAATGAGATATATGCACGCATTTTATTTTTTATTCTGCTTTATATTTTATTTAAAAATGTTTTATGATTCTAACACTACATATTTTGGGACATATGCCGTATTTGGGCAAAACTATAATTCAAACAAAAAATATGATATTCCTTTTCTCCCAACAATCATAACATTTACTTTATGGAACTAAAATTAGAGATGAATGTAAATAAATAACTCCATCAGACTACACTTATCACTTTAGTAAATTTTGAAAATTATAGAACCGTTAGTTTCCATTTTCTTTTTGGAATCTGGAAGCTATATATATATATATCAGTCTCTCTCTATTTTTTTTTGAAACATTTGCGTTTATTATTTTCATTACAAATTATAAGAATATCTACATCGACGATTCTACAATAAGCATGCATTCGTCTCCGTCTTGATCCATGTCATGACAGACGATTTTACCATGCTCCAAGCTAAAAATCTCATGCAACATTGCCTCCATTAATATGTAAATATAATAAATCGATTCTGGTATTCGAATCCCAAACCTTCTCTTTAAGCTAATTGTTTCCAAAATACTGGAAAATTAATAACAATAAAAGCAGTATTCCAATAAAGATTTCAAAGCAATGTGCATTAGTACATTCTACCGGGGGAAAAAACTAGTCCAAAATATGTTTTTAGATATGCTTGAGTCAGAGGGAGTTGTAAAGAAGACAAATTTGAGTATGTGATGAAACCTGAACTGAATCCTTTCAGGTCATATATGTAACGCATTTCTGTTGGCCCCACGCTCATTCTCGGTCATGCGGGTCCAAACTTGTCTGACCGTCGGTGCGGTAGTATAAGAGGTTCAAAATGCATTTTTACTCCCTACGATCACTGTACGATCTTTCATGGTGTTTTGTCATCACTCATACGGTACTCGAAATGACTTTCCAGTAGGTCATCTATCCTTAAATTGCTCCGGCTCAAGTACGCTTAACTTTGGAGTTCTCTCAAGATCAATCATGGAAACGATAAGTGCACTTTGATGACATAGATAGGTAAATTAATTCTTTTAACCTTCTCCACATCCACCATATAATTCCAGAAATCCGAGTGTTACAATATATACCAGAACGAGGACATTTGGACTTGGAGGTTCACAAAAACATTCAAACACAAATTTATACATGATACCAGATAATGAATTGATTTTCATACATCGAACGGTTCATCATGCCCATTTTCAAATTTTATTTCAGAACCAAATCAAATTTTCCTTCTAGGATCGATCGACCATCTGCATAAACCAAAGAACTATATTTGATCTGAGAGTTCAAAACCGATCAATAGATCTTCTCTCTAAAAGTAGAAGTCTAGAACCAATCAGTCCTTTTAGAAGATGAATAAATTAATTCCTATATGCTCAAATTTACCCTGAGCTACTCTCTCAAATTAAAATACCAATTGTAGTAAAGGGTCGAATCACTGGGAGTTAAATCAAACAATTCGAATTGAGCAAAGCGAATAAAGTAAAGTAAAAGCAAAAACAATTCGAAACAGAGAAAGGTTGTTGATTTCTTAAAATTCAATTAGACAAAAAGCTAGGTTTTCAGGTAATTCTCAGGATGAATTAGAATTGCAGTTTAAACAAAATCAGGATTTAATTACGAACCGTTCTTGAACTTGGAACACTAAGATATAATTAACCAACTTTCGTTGCGAAAACTAACTATGCCTAAACTCTATAAAGCCAAATTTCTTTGCGAATTCAATCAATTTAAACAAGTTTTAAATTCAAGTCCAATTTGTTCTCAAAATTCCTAAACCAAATTTCTTTGCGAATAAGTAATTTTGCTCACCTAAGATCTAGTTCTGGCTAATCAATTACACTTTCGTGTCAATCTATCAACCTAAGATATCGAATTTCAGGGTCGCGAATCCTAAATCAGAGTTTAAAGCAATCTAGGTGAAGAACCAAAGAGATAATCCTAACAAGTGAGTTTAACCTAACAATTCATCTTCGATCCTTTCGAATCACCCTAAACCTAACAAGAGAACTACTCAGACATGGAAGCAAAGCAAATCATAACTGAATAATACTGCATAAAGAAAAAGAATAGGAAGAGATACAGAAGGGTTCGAAGAATCTCAAGAACGACGTAGACTTGTCTCCCTAAAACTCTCAAAAAGTCTCTCAATTTTGTTCAATAAAATCTAAGGTGTCCTCCAAAAACCTAAAAGAAAACTATATATAAAGCCTAAAATTCGTGATGGGCTTTTATTGTAAACTTCAGGAACATCTAGTGCAAAAAGGAAATCTTCAAAATTGGAAAATATTTTCGTCATGGGAATGTGTCGATCGACACACCTCCTGGTGTCGATCGACACCAATATCTGACGGCAATTGAAAATCCGTCATACCGACGTCAGCTCCTCTTTCCACAATGCTCCAAAATTCTCAATAATCATCAATTAAGCTTCACACGTACACAAACCTGCAAAGAATCAAAAACACTCGAAAAACACCAAAAAGACTCGATAAAACCGGGTTAAATCATGGTAAAAAACTGGTAAAAACCATGATATATCAACTCCCCCAGACTTAGCTTTTGTTTGCCCTCAAGCAAACTAGAGACTAAGAATGAAGTCGAGGTTTGAAAATCACGGGAACTCACTTATCCTCGAGAACATTGCTTTCGCCTCCTTGACTCTTTTGATGCATATAAACAAAGTACCTTTGGTGGTCACGAATCTCAACCATCATAAGTTGGGCCTCAAATCTTAACCTGCAAAACCATCAATTTCACATTCTCCTAACTCTCGCACACTTGATCAAAGTGATGATGGAATTCTCTCTAATGATATCAACCAAGTAAAATGTTAGATATGATGTTAAAAGGCTTTTGGTGTTTAGTGGAGTTAAAGGTGTTTAGGGTTACCGGATTTTATTTGGTGGATGCAAACATTATGCATAAACACTCCAGTTGATACCCGCAGTTTCTCATTCATATTGCACTATCTCCTCCAAAACGTAATCAGAAACCAAACACCAACATAAAGTATAAAATAACATGTTCCACTGTTCACATCTATTCACTCCATTCCTTGGGATTTTTGTAGAAGCTAGAGACTTATAAAAAATGACCATTCCCTTTCCCTTATTAAATTTTCGATTTTTTATTTTATTTTTTTTTAATTTTTTTTTATAACTAAAAGGGGAATGATCTACATAGGTGTTAGTCTCGAAAATTACCATTGTTATGCATGAAATCCCAAGGAATACTTAGCATCGTCGCTCTTTGTAAAGTTCTCCAACCAAATCCTCATCCTATACAATTTTGTGAATGAAAAACTGCGTCGTACCTTTTTCTCTCCGATGTTTATACACATGCCTGCACATAAAACAAAAGAAAAAAAATCGCATGAGCCTTGAATAAAAGTTTAAGGCTAGGGGTTGGGTACCAACTAAGAATGAGCTCGCCATTCAGGATCAACAAAGAGTGGTAAAGTGAATAAGGAGTCTTGAATGTTGGATCGATTACTGTCGTGATATCATCAAAGAGAATATAGCGAAATGGAGATCAAGTGCGCTAGTCTGGAGTTTGATCTACTTCGTTTTGCAAGTCGCGATAAGAGGGGAACCTGTACTATCATCTGTTTTTGAATTCGATCCATCCAAAGGCTTCATTGCAATAGCTAAAAGTCGTAAAAACTAAGCGTTTGTTCCTAGGAAAGATCATTGTTCCCTACATTTTGACTCAATAAAACAAATTTTTGACTCCAAAATAGAAAACAATGTTAGCAACTACCTCCCCCAAACTTGAACAACACTGTCCCCAGTGTTATTAAATCCGAGATCGGTGAGAAGGAAAAGAAAATAACTGAAAAATTTGTGAAAACGAGAAACTTAGATGTGTACTGTGGATGTGTCGATCGACAGTCACAATGTGTGTCGATCGACATGAGGTGTGTGGATGTGTCGATCGACAGTCACAATATGTGTCGATCGACAGCACCTTCGAAATTCTGCAATCGTGGCTTTTTTGGGGCTTTTCTCATTTGAGCAGTCTAAAGGTCACTGTAAATCACTCAAATGAAACACGATCAAATAACACAACACATAGCCATAAGATAAAACATTTCACAAATTTGAAAGTCAAACTGAAGCAAAGGACAAACTGACTCAAAAGGAAAGAAAATGACTCAAAGAGAAAAGAAAAAGACTTACAGGTGGGTTGCCTCACACCAAGCGCTTGTTTTCAGTCATTAGCTTGACTGCAGATGATGCTTAGGCTGAAGGTGGATCTCTGAAGTGCACTCCCCCATACTTGCAATGAACAATACCAGGAAAAAGCTTCATAGTATTATTTACCATCTTTTGGATAACTACCTCTTCCTTCTCCCTCAACTCCAAAGGAATGACAATTATGAACTTAGAGAATGGTTTAGAGGTCTTTTTGCGCTTTACCTTGGGGATCTTTTGGCACTTGGAACTCGCTGGATTTTTAACTTCAAGATGTATAGTGGAACGAGCCAACTTGAGGACGTTTTGAACCTTCTTCGTCTCATCTCCAACATTAACGCTCATACAAGAAGTCTGTATGATAAGAACTGAAGGATATAAGACATTTTTGTTGATGTTCGAGAAGGAGATTCACTTATTAGGAAAATCCACCATTGCTCCCACTGTTGCAAGGAACTGTGCACCAAGAACCAATGGTTTACAGCTGCTATCCTTGGTCTCAATGATGTAAAAGTCCGTAGGAACAAGACAATCTCCTATTTGAAGCAACACGTCAGGAATGAAGCCTTTTAAAATTGTACACGATCTATCTATAAGCTCGATATATGTCTTTGAAGGTTGTAACACCAAAATCTCTAGCTTCTTTGCAATAGCCTCAGACATGACGTTCATATTAGATAATGTGTCACAAAGAGAATCCTTCAATTCTACACCTTTGATTGAGCACGGAACAACGAACATCCCTGGATTCACAACTTTGGTACCTTCCTCAATGATGTTGGAGCTTGTTTCCCTTTTTCCTTAGGTGCTTTGTCACTGCCTTGGTTGATAGATGAATGGTATAAACTCCTTGGGTACGGAATCTTGGGCTTGTACACACGTTCGACGGTGATTTCATACTGATTTTTCAAGTTTTCTGCGTTTCTTAGTGCTGTCGATCAACACTCATCAGGTGTGTCGATCGACAGTGTTGATGGATTCGTGTCCGTACAAAAATTTCCCGTAGGTGTCGATTGACAGTGTCTGTTTCGAAATTGCCGTCAAATCTTGGTGTCGATCGACAGTAGGAGGTGTGTCGATCGACAGGTGCTCTGCAATCTCAAAATTCAGGTTTTCTTCACGAACCACGAGCCAATCCTCATCTTCACACTTCTCAATAGTTGGAATCACTTGTTCTTCACTCTTCAATGTGATAGAATTGGAGAAGTGCTTTGGGTTCATGTCCGTCTTTCCTGGAAGATAACCTTCTTGTCTCCTCAAACTTTCAGCAGTCTGAGCAACCTGAGTATCAAGTTTTTCATGTGAATGTTGATGGCCTCGATTTTTCCATTCAGATCAGTGTAGAGGCTGTCAATCTTTCCATTGAAATTCACTGTTATCGTTTGTTGACCCTCAAAAAGCTGCTCGAACATGGCTTTTCTCTCATTGTCTGAAGATCTAGCGGGTATTGGCTGATAAGATGAAGATTCGTAGTCCCTTGAGTAGTTGTTTCTCTGGTTTTTTCCACTGTAGCCTGCAAACCTCTGATTCTGAAAACCATTCCCATTGATGTAGTTAACATCCTTTTGATTATTCTCCTCCTCTTGAGCAAAGTGAACTGCCTTCTTTCCCACTAGAAGGCTATGCATAGAATCAATATTGGCTTTCACCTCAGCAATCTCAACTCCACCTGACATACCTGCTTTTATTCTTCTCTCCTCATCAATCTTCTTCGTGCTGTTGCTCGAAGCCACATTTTTAATCAGTACAAGAGCATCAACTGGATATCTAGTCTTGAAATCCCTATTACTGGCAGAATCCAAAGCCATCTAATGCCTCCAATCTACACATCTGAAGAAGATGCCCAACAGCTGAATCTCTGTAAAACCGTGGTAGGAAAATCTCTCTGATAGCCCTTGAAACGTTCCCATGAAGCCTTGAATGCTTCAATTGGTCCTTGAACAAAAGAAGAGATCTTCTCTCTCAACTCATCTGAACGTGATTCATCGTAGAAATGGCCCAGGAAAGCGTTCTCTATATCGTTCCAAGTGGTCAGTGAGCCCGGCCTCAACTGCTTCAGCCAGTAAGGTGCATCCCCAGCTAGAGAGTGTGGGAATAGCTTACAAAAGACGTAATCGAGAGACACCCCATTTGCCTTGATGCTAGATGCGAGGTCTTCGAACCTCTCAAGATGATCCATGGGATGTTCTGTAGGATGTCTATGGAACTGATGCTGAGCTACCAGTTAGAAGAAAGCAGGCTTCAGCTCAAAGTCCTGCCTAGTGAATCCAAGGGCTCGGATCGCTGCCCTGTTAGCATAGTACTCTTCAGGTCGGTTGTAATCACCCAAGATGCGTTGGTTCACTACAACTTCCTGAGTTTGATGCTCTAACTCAGCTCGCTGACGTTCTAACTCAGCTCGTTGACGATATAACTCAGCCTGTTCTGTTGCAATTATATTGTTAACCTCCTCTGCCACCGCGATGGCATTACCAGCTTCATCAATCTTATCTCCCTGCTCGTTATATATGTTTCCCTTTCTGTCAACCAACTCACCCTGAGCATTCGGAAGAACAACCACAGCATGATTCACCATCTTAGCTAAAAGAAACGCGTAAAAACGAAAATAATAACTTAGACTAAATTCTATAATCAAAATCCTATAGGTGATTTTGACTCTCCGGCAACGGCGCCAAAATTTGATATGCTCAAATTTACCCTGAGCTACTCTCTCAAATTAAGAGATCAATTGTAGTAAGGGGTCGAATCACTGGGAGTTAAATCAAACAATTCGAATTGAGCTAAGCGAATAAAGTAAAGTAAAAGCAAAAACAATTCGAAACAGAGAAAGGTTGTTGATTTCTTAAAATTCAATTAAACAAAAAGCTAGGTTTTCAGGTAATTCTCAGGATGAATCAGAATTGTAGTTTAAACAAAATCATGATTTAATTACGAACCGTTCTTGAACTTGGAAATCTAAGATATAATTAACCAACTTTCGATGCGAAAACTAACTATGCCTAAACTCTATAAAGCCAATTTTTTTTGCGAATTCAATCAATTTAAACAAGCTTTAAATTCAAGTCCAATTTGTTCTCAAAATTCCTAAACCAAATTTCTTTGCGAATAAGTAATTTTGCTCACCTAAGATTTAGTTCAAGCTAATCAATTATACTTTCGTGTCAATCTATCAACCTAAGATATCCAATTTCAGGGTCGCGAATCCTAAATCAGAGTTTAAAGCAATCTAGGTGAAGAACCAAAGAGATAATCCTAACAAGTGAGTTTAACCTAACAATTCATCTTCGATCCTTTCGAATCACCCTAAACCTAACAAGAGAACTACTCAGACATGGAAGCAAAGCAAATCATAACTGAATAATATTGCATAAAAAAAAAAGAATAGGAAGAGATACAGAAGGGTTCGAAGAATCTCAAGAACGAAGTAGACTTGTCTCCCTAAACTCTCAAAAAGTCTCTCGCAGTTTTGTTCAATAAAATATAAGGTGTCCTCCAAAAACCTAAAAGAAAACTATATATAAAGCCTCAAATTCGTGATGGGCCTTTATTGTAAACTTCTGGTGCAAAAAGCAAATCTTCAAAACTGGAAAATATTTTCGTCATGGGCATGTGTCGATCGACACCAATATCTGACGGCAATTGAAAATCCGTCCTAGCGACTTCAGCTCCTCTTTCCACGATGCTCCAAAATGCTCCATAATCATCAATTAAGCTTCACACGTACACAAACCTGCAAAGACTCTAAAACACGCGAAAAACACCGAAAAGACTCGATAAAACCGGGTTAAATCATAGTAAAAAACTGGTAAAAACCATGATATATCATCTTCCAACGAACTTCATTTGAAACCCGATATGATTCACAAATTTTTAATATATACATTTATTCGTCGTATTTCAAACTCTTTTATAGCATATTTTCTTTGATCCAATACTCTCTTTTTGCAAGAACCTGAAAATGAAGATTTATCTTCATTTCACGAGCATACGTTCTTATTTATCTTTATTTTATGGAATTTACTATGTCTTTCTTCAATTGGACTTGTGTTTTTCATTGTATATCATGTGTGAGAGCATTTTTCCTTGGATCTTAGGCAAGTCCTTGGTTTACATGATTTGATTAGTGTTTAATTATTTTAAATTATCCTATTTTGCATTTTGTTACTTGTTTAATTTAGTTTTTTAAACTTATTTGCTTGTGTTTAGTAAGTATATAAAAAATTCGAAAAAAAAACACTATCCCTTTTGCTTTAGCATAGTTTCTTTTCTCGTAGGTCCATTGGGCAGCAAATTTTATCTATATGAATTTGATACTCTTTGTATTATCGCATACTTCACCATCCCATGTTAGTTCTCAATGCCACTAAAGGTTATTTCTTTGGTTTATAACTCGACTGTATAAGTGTTGTTGATAGCAATGATTAACATTATTCTTGTTATTATACATAGATTCTTATTTTAATTACTAATAAATAAAGATTATCAATTTTGAATTATTGATGAGTGATTTGTTTTAAGGGAACGGTCCTACTTACAAAAATCCTTAGCACACTCTTGTTTTTGTTATAATCAAAAGCTCAAGTTCGGAATCTTACAAAAGATGGTCGAATAAAGTATGAACCACCACGTGTCGTCTTCCCCCCGAATCAATTACAAGAAATTGAGTAGAATCTAATTCAAATATACTCGGAGCCCAAAATTTTTTGGTATGCAAAATTAATGGACAAAAAGGTGACTATAAATTAAAGACATTACGACTTTTGTATTATTAAATAACGATAAAAAAGACAGTATATATTATAAGTGATAGGAAATATAAAAACAATTGTTGATACGATTACGATAAGCAATAGTGGAATCATTTTTTCGTGTCAATATTTTTTTAATGTGGCATATATGTGGCTTTGTATATTGTACCATACGCGTGAATATAATGCTACCAATCAAAACCTAAAATTTTGAAAAGGAAAAACATTTAAATAGGAACCAACCTGGTTCACCCTAACCAACCTCATTCACCCCACCAACCTCATTCACCCCATTCTCGTTAGCCAATCATAATTAAGTATTTAAATAAAATAAAACAAACAAAAATAATTAATATTCCTAATTAAAACAATTAAATTAAATCATTAAATCTTAAACTCTAAATCACCAAATACTACACCCTAAATCCAAATAAGGAACTCTAGACCCTAAATACTAAACCCTAAACCCCAAATATTAAACCTTAAACCCCAAATAATACACTCTAAAACACAAATACTAAACCCTAAACCACAAATACTAAACCTGAAACCCCAATACCAAACTCTATATCCCAAATAATAAACCCAAAAATCTAAATACTAAACCCTAAAACATAAATACTAAACCCTAAACCATAAATAATAAACCCTAAACCCTAAATTCCCAAATAATAAACCCTAAACCACAAATACTAAACCCTAATCCCCAAATATTAAAACCTAATCCCTAAATATTAAACCCTAAACCCCAAATACTAAACTCTAAATCCTAAACTCTAACCCACAAATATTAAATCTAAAACCCTAAACTCCAAATACGAAATCCTAAACCACAAATCCTAAACCCTAAACCCCAAATACGAAACCCTAAACCACAAATACTAAACTCTAATATCCAAATATTAAACTCTAATTCCCAAATATTAATTGTTTTAATTTGTTTTATTTTAATTAAATACTTAATTATGATTGGCTAATGAGAAGGGGGTGAATGAGGTTGGTTCACCTTAGGGGTGAACCCAAGAATTTTTCTTTAAATAGGTGTGTGAAATTTTTAAACAGAAACAGGAGAAGAAAAAAAACTTAGGGAGGATTGAATTTGTATAGGTTTCTAAAATTTTAAAAATCCAAAGATTTGTTAAATTTATAAAGAGTTTTGTGTATTTAAAAGGTTTAGTTATAAAAAAATTAAAGATCTAATGGTATTAGTTATAAAGAGCTAATAGAAGATAAACCTAATATAGAGTGTGTCATAGTATTGCTCAATGAGAGACTCGGCTGCGAATGATTTTTTCAATTTATTTACGGAAAGTGATGAATTAAATTACAATTTTCGAAAGTAACAATCATATTAATTTAAAAGGGTATGTATTATATATCTAAATTTTGTCCTCATTATATATCTAAAGGGTTAGCCTTGTATCATTGAAAAAATCCTCCTCCCTCGTGGAATCTGAGTTTTAATTTATAAAGGGTTAATTAGCTCTATAATAGGTTTTTGTATGTTAAAAAACAAATTATCGTCAATTTTTTATACGTAAAATGCTTTAAAATAGGTAGAAACGCACGGTTACTTTCATGTTTTCTATGAAACGTGATGCTATTTGTTAAAACTTAAAACCATTCACGAAAAACTATTTTACTTAATTATTATTTTCTCTCACGTATATTTTTATATCTAGTTAACCCTTAATTAAATTAGTGTCAGACATGAAAGAAATGATTTGTATAAGTAGAAGATACGATTAGGGCATTACTTAGTAACAATTATCAAAAAAAAAAGCCAACAGAAAAAGTCAAAATCCCTAATTAAAAAGTGCGACCAAAAAGACGAAACCATTTCCTCCTTCGACGCCACTCGCCGGAGACTTCTTCGACGGCGATTGTACCTCTCTTCTTTCTCAGGCCCTCCTCACCTCATGAGGAAGAAAAAACCCAAATCTCCCCCTAAGTCCAAACCTCATGTTTCGATTTCCTCTCCGCAGAGGGCCAGCTCTTCTCTGCAGCTGGCTTCTTCGGTTTTAGCTCCCAAGGCTGTTTCGTCTACAGCCAAACCGGTTCTTTCAGAGCAGTTGCAGCCTGCTACCATAAGCCCTCTCCAAGTGCACGATGGTGTGACTGCTTCGGCCCCGGAGGTATCTTCTTTGTCTGCTTCTACAGTTTCAGAAATTATTGTTGCTCCTGTGATCGCTATCTCATCAGCTGATCCAGAACCAACTACATCACTAGTGGTGGAAGAATCACTTACTCGGGAACATGTTCTTGAGGATAAATCTGCGAAGGTTACCAGTGTAGCCGACCCAGTATCGGAAATCCCTTCGAAACACAAAGCAGCAGACTCGTGGTGCTCTCTGGTGAAAGGAAATTCGAGGCAGCTCCAGAAGAAAGGTAAATATTTCACTCTTCCATCAGGAGAAGTATGTGTCAAGATACTGAATGACGTTATAGAGCGAAACAAATCGTCTTGGAAGTGTTTTGTCTTGGGCCAGTTTTACTCCGACCCTCCTTCACATGGAACTATCCACAACATTGTGAATGGGATTTGGAGCAAACAGCACAGGGACATCTCGGTATCAAAGATGGAAGGTCACTCTTTCCTCTTCAGAATCCCAAATTCTCTCACAAGGAACAGGGTGATCAACCAAAGACTGTGGCAAATTGAGGGTCATACGATGTTTGTGGCAGATTGGGAACCAGGTCTGGTGCCTACCAAGCCAGAGTTAGCTATTGCACCTATCTGGCTTGAACTTAGGAATGTTCCATTCCAGTTTTTCCACGAAGAGGGCCTCGAGCAAATTGCAGGGCTTGTAGGTGATCTGAAGTGCTTACATCCCTCAACTGCTAATAAAACCAATCTTGAAGTGGCAAAGGTCTTTACGATAATTGACCCAAGGAAACCTTTACCTGAAGCGGTAAATGTGCAGTTTGAGTCTGGAGACATCTGTAGGGTCCTTGTCTCCAGCCCTTGGATGCCTCCAGTTTGCTCACACTGTAAAGAGATTGGGCACCTTGTCAAGCGCTGTAAGGCCGCTCCCAGACTTTGTACCCACTGTAAGTCCTCCACCCACAGTTCTAGCAAGTGTCCTAGAGCCAAATCACCAGAAAATCCTGGAAAGAAAACCAGGAGAGGCAGATCAAGGAGTAAAGGTTGGAATGAAGTTTCTTCTGTCAAGGGTAAGGCTCAAACTTCTTCAAACATTCAAGTAGTGGAGTTGCCTAAGTCACAGCTGGGTACAGTTGAAGATTTTGCCCAAGGAGAGACAAGTGTCTCAGTTTCAGTGGGGAGAGTTGTTGTCACAGCCGGGGCTAACTCAGAGGAGGCTAAGACCATCTCAACCTCTGACGCACAACCTGACTCCTCTGACATTTCATCATCTGGCTCTGAGGAGGAGGAAGAAGGGCAGATTATTGATAGAATCAAGAAGAAGAAGAAAATCAAAGTGCTCCCATTGCGGAAGCAATCTGGTACGCAAGGTACTGGGGGTAAGAACCCCAACCATTGATCCCAATGTGTATAGACATTTTTTGCTGGAACGTTAGGTGTTTCAATATATATAATCATCGGAAGGGTTTTAAGAACTGGTCTAAGTTTAATAGACCTCTTTTTGGTGGTCTCTTGGAGACTCATGTGCAACAGCCTAAGATGGGGAAGTTTTTGAATGACATATTCCCAGGCTGGAAGTTTGAGGATAATTATGGGTACTCAGAGTTGGGTAAAATATGGGTTATGTGGCACCCTAGTGTACTTGTGACGGTGGTATGCAAATCACTTCAAATGGTGACTTGTGAAGTGACATGGCCAGGAACTGGAAAAGTTTTGGTCATCTCAATAATCTATGCCTCTAATTGTGTTGATGCGAGGAAGAAACTGTGGTTGAAAATGGTGGACATCTCTGCTTCTCATTCAGTAAGGAACAAGCCATGGATTGTGCGTGGTGATTTTAATCAGACCTTGTTTCCTGCTGAGCACTCTAAGGCTGTCTCTCAAAATGTTGATAAGAGAACTCGTGATTTCAGGGACTGCCTGCTTCAAGCTGACCTTGTTGATCTAAACATTAGAGGCAACACCTTCACTTGGTGGAATAAGAGCAAAACAAGTCCAGTGGCTAAGAAGATTGACCGTGTTCTTGTGAATGATGAATGGGCAGATGATTTTCCTTCAGCTTTAGCTACTTTTGGATCCCCAGACTTCTCAGATCATGCTTCTATGTCTGTTGTCTTGGAACCACAAAGTCCTAGAGCTAAGAAGCCCTTCAAGTTTTTCAACTACCTGCTGAAGAATAAGGAGTTCATTCCTCTAATAACCTCTGCCTGGCTGTCAACCAATGCAGTGGGGTCAGCTATGTTCAGAGTTTCTTGTAAGCTTAGAATCATCAAGAAAGCCATAAGGGAATTTAGCAAGGACAACTATTCTGCCTTGGAAAAGAGGGTTAAAGAGGCTCATAAAGTTTTGTTAGAGAAGCAGGACCAGATGCTTGCAAATCCCACTCCTAGTAATGCGGATGCTGAGCTTCTTGCTTTGTCTACTTGGCAAATGCTAGCTTTGGCTGAGGAGTCTTTCTTCTGCCAAAGATCGAGAATCACCTGGCTCTCTCTAGGAGACAGTAACACGGCCTATTTCCACAGAATGGCAGCCACAAGGAACTCTATAAATCTTATTCATTACTTTGAGGTTGGAAATGGTGTTAGGATTGACACTCAGGAAGGGATTCAAGAACACTGCGTTGATTACTTTGCTGACCTATTAGGAGGGCCTGTGGAACCCTCTATGTTTGACCAAAGTGATTTGGACCTTATCTTGCCCTCCAAATGTTCCCCAGACCACAAAGTTCGACTGATAAGGCCTTTCTCCAAAGAAGATATCAAAGCAGCTTTTTTCTCCCTGCCAAGGAACAAAACAGCTGGGCCAGATGGCTATTCAAGTGAATTTTTCACTACTTGTTGGGTTGTAGTGGGTCCTGAGGTATCTGAAGCTATCTCTGAGTTTTTTGTCTCTGGTAAGATGCTGAAACAGTGGAACTCCACAACACTGGTTCTCATCCCCAAGATTCCTAATGCCTCGTCCACAAATGACTTCAGACCTATAAGCTGCTTGAATACCCTCTACAAGGTCATCTCTAAGCTTCTGGCAGCCAGACTTAAAGAGATCCTCCCTCTTGTGATCTCTTCAAACCAAACAGCCTTCATGCCTGGAAGACTTCTAGCAGAAAATGTTCTCCTTGCTACTGACTTGGTACAAGGTTACAAGCAGAGTAGACCTGAACCAAAAGCCATGCTTAAAGTTGATCTCAGAATGGCTTTTGACTCGGTGAGATGGGATTTTATCTTAGGAACTCTCAAGGCTCTCAACATTCCTGATCAGTTCATTGGATGGATTTCGGAGTGCTTGTCCACTGCTTCTTTCTCAGTGGCTGTGAATGGTTCCACAGGTGGGTGTTTCACCAGCACCAAAGGAATAAGGCAAGGGGACCCGCTGTCTCCCTACCTGTTTCTGCTGGCTATGGAGGTCTTCTCACAGCTCCTTCTGTCCAGGTATGAAGCTGGTTACATAAACTACCACCCTAGGACTGAGGAGCTGTGTATATCTCATCTTATGTTCGCAGACGACGTGATGGTTTTCTTTGATGGAAGTAGCTCATCCTTGCATGGAATTTCTGAATGCTTAGAGGATTTTGCTTCTTGGTCTGGTTTGAGAATGAATAAGGGGAAAACAGAGCTTTTCTGTGCTGGTCTGAACCAATGTGAATCCAATGCTATTGCTAGCTATGGATTCACTTCTGGTTCTCTTCCGATCAGATACCTTGGGTTACCTCTGATGGCAAGAAGGTTAAAGATCTCTGAGTATGAGCCTTTGTTGTCAAAGTTGTTTGTGCGCTTCAAATCATGGGCTACAAAGATTCTTTCCTTCGCAGGGAGATTACAACTCTTGAAATCAGTCATTTTTGGGATTTTGAACTTCTGGTTTTCTGCGTTCATCCTCCCATTGGGCTGCATTAGAAAGGTTGAAGCATTGTGTGCCAGATTTCTTTGGTGTGGCTGTGTGGAAGTGTCAAAGAAGGCAAAAGTTGCTTGGGCAAAGGTTTGTCTTCCTAAGGATAAGGGAGACCTTGGCCTGAGAAGGCTTAATGACTGGAACAAAACTCTTGGACTCAGGTTCATATGGCTCCTTTTCTCCACGTCTGATTCTCTCTGGGTGGCCTGGCATAGGTGTTATAGCATGGGTCAGAAGAGTGTGTGGGAGATTACAGTGACTACTTCTGATTCTTGGACTTGGAAGCAGATCATGAGGCTTAGACCCTTAGCCCTAAACTTTATAAAAGGAGTTTTGGGAAATGGAAGGTCTATAAGTTTCTGGTTTGACGTGTGGACTCCTTTTGGGCAACTTATTAACTACTTGGGAGCTAATGGTCCTAGAAGCCTCAGAACAGCTCTAAGCGCTAAAGTTGCAGATGTTTGTACAGCGGGCTATTGGAATCTTCCTGCTCCAAGGTCTGAAGAAGCTGTGCATCTGCATGGTTTCCTTACCACTATTAATCCTCCGTCTGCAGCCTCAGACAAGGACTATTATGAGTGGTGCGTTGATGGAGTCTCAAACCAAACCTACTCAGCCTCTATTACTTGGACTGTGCTGAGACCAAGAGAAGCGGTAAAGAGTTGGTGTGATCTGATCTGGTTTAAAGGAGCGGTTCCTAAGCATTCATTCACCATGTGGATAGCAAACTATAACAAGCTTCCTACTCGCTCTAGACTCGCTTCTTGGGGATTGCAAGTCTCATCTGATTGTTGTCTCTGCTCTAGGCAGGAAGAAACAAGAGATCATATGCTCTTGTCCTGCGAGTATAGTGCTGAGATTTGGAGAATAGTGCTCACTAGACTGAATCCTACTCGTCCTCTCTTCAGCACTTGGTTTGAATTGCTCTCTTGGATAAGGTTATCTTCAGCTCTAGCTCCCTCATTGTTGCGGAAGCTTGTGTCTCAGGCAGTGATCTTTCACTTATGGAAGCAAAGGAACAACGTCCTTCACAACAACACATCGATTCCGCCTCAAGTTATCTTCAAGGGAATTGACAAAGAGGTCCGCAACACTATCTCCGGAAGGCGTCACAAACCTCCTTTCCATAACCTTATGTGTCTGTGGTTGAGATAGTATTGTAAATCTCCCTTTAGGTTTTTCAACCTCATCAATTGCTGCTCTGTTTTTTCTCTTTTTTGGCATTGCAGCTTTAGCATTGGTTCTACTTTTTGTAATAATCAACCTTCATTTTATATGATATTTACCCTTTATCAAAAAAAAAGAAGTAGAAGATACTTAAGAAAACTGATTCGTATCCCAAAAATAAGTTTACCAAAGATTTGTTGAGATACGTCTTGTCTTTGGTCAGACGTTTTAGTCTGAATGTTGATTACAATATAAAACAAATTATGGAAATTATTTTGTAACATGGATCCACAAATTTTAACTTCCGTCAGCAATTTCTTAAAATAAAACTCGTTAACAATTCAAAATGGCTACTACGAATCTACGATGTATGCACTGCGGTTCATGCAAAAACACGAATTAAATCATGTTCCGATGTTCGTGTATTAATTTAGACAAAAGAGTTTGTAACCTAGAAGGCTAGAACATACCTTACATATATATATATTTTATTTTTTTTGGTCGAAATAAACTTTCATTGAGAACTAAACCGGAAATTGGGCCAAATCGGTGTTAACCGAGGCCAAGAACAGAGCAGCTTTGGCTAAGCCATCTGCTTTTGAGTTATCCTTTCTTTGGATGTAATTAAAAGAAGAGAGATTTAGAGCATTAGAAATTTGGTAGATGTCTTGAAGAATTCCGTAAATCTCTGAATTGCTTCCGCGTGAGTTGATGATAGTAATCAACTGGCTTGAATCCGAGTAAACACTCGTGATTTGGAGTCCATGTTCGATCGCTTTGGTGAGGAGTTCCCGAATAGCTAGAGCCTCTGCCATGAGAGGGCTTGATGTTCGTGGAGTCACCATTGATCCTTGGCAATTGATTGACCCATCGATATTGCAGGCGATCCATCCTAGTCTCACCAACGATGTATCCGATCTCCAAGCTGCATCCGTATAGCCTCGGAGGCCAATATTCAAATAGGTCCGATTCGAGATGTTGGTTTCTTCTTGTTCCTTTGGCGTTGCTTCCTGGGCCAATATCCAATCTTTAGCATCCACTACTGCTTTGGTAATCGTTTCCTCCTCTGAGAAGGATCGATTGTTGAAGATTAACTGGTTTCGGGAGAGCCAAAGACACCAGCAGATCCAAGGGAACAAAGTTCCATTGCTGATTCCAGTCGGAGGGAGGCAGACTAGCAGGTTGGAATTCTGTAAGCCGGTGAGGAAGTCTGAGGTGAGGAGAGGGTCCTGATGTTCCCTGAAAGGAGCTAAAGCCCATACTTTTTGTGTAAATCGACAATGGAGAAACACGTGAGCAGTAGATTCTGATTCACCGCATCTAGTGCACTTCGATTGTTGGATGATTCCTCGAGCAGCTAGTTGGTCTCCCACTGGTAAGGCTCCTTTCAACACTTTCCACAGGAACAATTTCAGTTTCTGGGATGTTGTGGTATTTCATATCAGTTGATTGCAGGTGTCTGAGTAGCCTCCACCGTGAGCTGGTTTTTAGCAATATGATAACCAGACTTTACAGAGTACTGACCTGAGGCGTGTCCAAGCCAAGCATGTTTGTCTGGTGCCCATGTGTTACTTGGTTTGAGCCGTAGTATTAGATGCTTATAATCTGGGATTATCTCCTCTATTTTCTCCACATTCCATTCCTTATTACCTGGTAAGAGTAGTTCTTCTACCATTAGCTCTGATTGTTGTTCTTGAATTGGTCCAAAAGGCTGTTGAGGGTTCTCCAGTGATATCCAGGGATCCTTCCAGATTGATGTGGACTTACCATTGCCTATCACCTTTCCCATCTTCTTTTTCAGGAGGTCCCTTCCTAGTAGTATTCCTCTCCATCCATGAGACGTTGCATTTGGTGGGTAACATTCTAGAAAGCTGGTTTTTTTACAGTATTTACCCAGAAGGATCTTTGCTAGCAGGCAGTCTGGATTAGAGAGTATTCTCCAGCTCAGCTTGGCTAGGAGCGCGTCATTGAAGCACTGTACGTCTCTAAAACCAAGTCCTCCTTGTTGTTTACTCTGAGTTAGCGTATCCCAAGAGACCCAGCACATTTTCTTTTTTTCCATACTTTCATCCCACCAAAACCTAGTCAATGTTGATTGGATTGTTTTGCATAGACTGTTAGGTATCTTGAAACAAGACATAGTATATGTGGGCATTGCAGAGAGCACCGATTTGAGAAGAACCATCTTGCCAACAGAAGACAAGAATTTTGAGGACCAGGATATGGACCTTTGCTTGATCCTATCAACTATCAAGCTAAACAAGTCTTTCTTCCTTCTTCCAAAATGCTCTGGGAGGCCGAGATACTTCACAACCCCTCCCTCATTGTTGATAGCTAAGTATCATTTAACTCTTTCTCTGGTTTCTGGTGGGGTTTTTGCTGAATAGGTTATGGCTGATTTGTGGCAGTTTATTTTTTGGCCGGATGCAGCTTCATATTGGCTTAGGATCTCCTTTAAGGTTTGACAGCTTTGATCATTTGTTTTGCAGAAGAACATAGTATCGTCAGCAAAGAGTAGGTGGTTGATTTTTGGGCTTCCTTTAGCAACTTGTAGTCCTGGTAAGGCCCCATCTAGCATTGTTTTTCTGCATAATCCTGATAATACTTCACTGCATAAAATGAAGAGGTAAGGAGAGAGAGGGTCTCCTTGCCTAATGCCTCTTGTAGGTATTACTGCTCCTTCTACTGAGCCATTAAATAGGAACGAGTAAGTAACCGTAGAGACACACTACATTATCCAATTAATCCATATTTGATGGAATCCTAGTCTTTCTAGGACTGCTCTTATGAACCTCCATTCAAGCCTGTCATAGGCTTTACTCATATCTGTCTTTATAGCCATTGAACAGCGTTTATGAGCTTTTGATCTTTTCAGATAATGGAGGACTTCATGTGTGATGAGGACGTTGTCAGATATTGATCTGCCTTTGACGAAGGCTGATTGGTTCTCAGAAATCAGACCTTGTAGTACTGGTTGGAGCCTTTTTGTAAGTACTTTTGATATGACCTTGTAATAGACATTACAAAGGGCTATAGGCCTGCATTCAGTGAGATTCTTAGGACTTTTAACCTTGGAATGAGTTTGATGTGAGTCGCATTAGTTGTCTCTGGTAGGTGGCCTGATTTGAAGAAGTGCTGGACCTCCTTTACTATTTTTGGTCCTACAGTAGACCAATTAGCTTGGAAAAAACCAGTTGAAAATCCATCTGGACCAGGTGCTTTATCGAAATGGATTGAGAAAATAGCATTTCTTATTTCTCTTGGTGTGGGGTCTTTAATGAGCTTGTTGTCCATCTCGGCAGAAACTGTAGATTGGAGAGCTTTCCTCACTGTTTCCTCACAATCTCCAGCCTCAGAGGTAAACAGTTTGTTGAAGTAGCTTGTTATTAGCATTGATATTTGCTCTTCTTCATAGCATGGTTTTCCATTGTCTTTTTCAAGGACTGATATCTTATTGATTACTCTTCTTGCTTTTGAACTAGCATGGAAGTAGCCCGAGTTTTATCTCCAAGTTGAAGCCACAATTGTCTGCTCCGTTGTTTCCAAAAAGACTCCTCGTTCTGGTAGGCTTTTGATAAGTCTGAGTTAATTGATTGGATTAGCTCAACATTCGTATTAGGGTCCGTCATAGCCAGCTCCAGCTCTTGTTTCTTCTGCTCAATGACTTTTCTGCTATTTTTGTGTTTTTCCTTGCTCCAGTTAATGATAGTGATTCTGCAGCTTTTGATCGTGTTTTCTACAGATTGGTTTGGTCTAGCTGTCCAAGCAGTAGTCACTAGTCTCTTGATCTCTTGGTTATCTTTCAGGTTCCTGTCAAACCGAAAAAGTCCTCCTTTCTTCTTGAGCTTGTTGGAAAAATATGACACCACGGGTCTGTGGTCTGAACCTTCAAAGTTAAGGTACTCGCATCTCGCTGTAGGATAGCTGTCAAACCATGAGCAGTTGGAAATTGCCCTGTCAATTCTGCAGAAGACTATATGAAGGTTTCTTTTGCCTCTCTAGGAGAGGAAATTTCCTGTATGCTGGAGGTCATAGAGGTCATTTTCAGACAGGAACGATCTGAAATCCACAAAGGTACTTTCTGGTCTGACTGTTCCACCTTGTTTCTCTGAGTTATCTAAAATTTCGTTGAAGTCCCCGGTGAGAAACCAAGGTGAATGTTTGTCTGAAGCTAATAGGTTCAGTTGCTCTCATACACCTTTCCTTGCAGCCTGATCTGGATCCCCATATACGAATGTGGCAAAGAAGAGTTTACCTTCGTGTTTGACCCTTGTATCCAGGTAATTCTTGGTTGCTGTCAGCACTTCTATCTCAACCTCTTGTTTCCAATATAGGGCTAACCCTCCTCCTCCATTGCTGTTAGGGCTGAAAATGTAGTTGGAGTTGAAGTTTAGGCAGTTGAGGGTCTTGTTGACATAGTCATCAGGATTCCTGGTCTGTGAGAGGAATAGTATATCAGGGCCTATACTTGATTGTATACCTTGTAATCGCTGGATTGTTGTGGCATTCCCCAATCCGCAACAATTCCAGCTCACCACTCTTAAGGAAAAAGGCGTGGAGGAGGATGAAAATCCCCTTGTTCTGTGGTTCCCTGGTCTCTATCTGGTGGGCTGTGACCTAGGCTTGTCCTAGCCTGTCCTGAGATAGTGGGATTGGTCCCTTCCTGGTGAGTAAGTAACTGTTCTGTTAGTTGTTGTGGGGAATGACATGTGTGGATGACAATTGGTCTTATCATTGCAGGGAAAGGACTAGTTGGTGGGTTGTTCCTACTTGAAGAAGCCACAGAGATGACTGGAGGTAGGGATAGTGAGCCTTTGGAATTTTGGTTGGATCCGCCTTTCCTCTGCCCTTGAGTCTTTTTTGTTTGTGGTGATTTATTGACCAGGACTACTTTCCTCTTCTTTGAACTTGCCCCTTGAAGCTTTGGAGAAGAGCCTAGTCTCTTATTTAGAGGTGGTCTTCCTCTTTTTTTCTTTTCATAGGGTCTTGGTTTAATTGAGGGAGATCTTGAGTCAGGTATGTCTGGTATACCTCTACTTCTTGGTTGTTTTCCAGGTTCAGAGTGAGGGTTCTTTGAGTTGGATTTGAGTTGAGGACCTAAGGTGGCTCTTGCACCAATTGGTGACTAGAGGTTTGTGGTGTGTTTGCCCTTCTCATGGCAGGTTCTTGAGTAGTTGCTAGCTCGTATGGCGTATTTTTTGTTGCCAAGGTGTGAGTTAGTATGATATCAGCTGTTTTTCCCATCATTCCTTCAGCTTCACCATCAAAAACTCGTTGATGTCTGGCATTCCTTTCTTCTTGATTGTCTACCCTACAGTAGTTGAAGGTTTCTTCTCTCAGTTGATTCATTATTCCTTATCTCAGGTTTTTCCAGAATATCAGCAGCCGGTGGCATTTGTTGGAAGTCAGTTTGGGCCAAAGGAGGTCTTCTTTCCCTTTGGACTTCAGGTATGAGGGTGTGGGAGTTAACCTCCGAGTCTTTTTGCCTCCACTGGTAGTTCTGGATCTGTCTCCTAGTTTGTCTCTGGTTTTCATCATTTTGTGAGATGTATCTCTCCTGATGTGATGGTTGTTTGTTGTAGGTTCGAGCTGCCCTTCCTCTTTGGTAGGAATGGGAGACAGGTGTGTCTTTTTCTAAAGGTAAGTCTGTTGCACGAGAAAGAGGATGTGAGTACTCTCTCCTTGTTTGGTGGCTTGGGGATTGGGATGGTCTCCCTCCATAGAGACTGCCATGTCTGTCTCTTCTTTCATAGTAGGGTTTTCTCTGATTCTCTTTGGGTGGAGGTTTTGGTTTGAGTATTTCTTGATGGGGAGGGTTAGTGTAGTCTGACATACCCTATTTTCTTGTAGGTATAATTTCTCCTCTATGTGGGCAGTCTCCAGCCTCATGAGTTAAGCAGAAGCACCTAGTGCAGTAGTTTTGTAGTCGTTCATAAACTAGAGTTACCAGCGCCTCTTCTCCCTTCTCAAAATCGATAACAGTTTCTTGGATGAGAGGTTGAAGTCCATTAATGGATACTCTGAGTTTTGTGGAGGTGGTTGTTAGCTTTGTCCCCTCAAGGTGTCCCAAGGCTTCTCCAATATCATCCACTAACTTATGTTTTCTGCAGTGGAGAGGTATGCCTTGAAGGTGGATCCATAAAGGGATCTGAGATGGGAAGTTGCTGGAGATGATGGGTTCCCAGCGTTGGAGGATGATCATCCAAGATGAGAAGTGGTAAGGTTTGTTCTCGAGAACTTTGAGTAAGTCTTCTTCCAAAGTAAATCTGAACTGGAAGAGCCCATTTCCCATATCAGCTCCTTCTGTTGTCCCTTTCAATTCCCATTTCCTAGTATAGTATGAAATCATAGACCAAACTCTCTGGACTTTTGGGTTGGTTAGTCTGCCAATGAGAGTAAGTTTGTTATCCTGAATTAGGTCCGTTGTATCCATAGTAGGAGCACGGATTCTCAGTCGAGGAGGTGAGATCTTGTCTTCAGAGACAGCTTTGCCCTTTTCCTCATAGGTTAATCTTCTAGCCATTGTTGATGTTGAGCTTGTTGTTTTTGGTTTGCAGAGGAGGTTTTCCAGGTGAGTTTCTTTTTGCTGTTTTTGATAGAGCAAGGATTACTTCCCAGAGATTTTCTTTACTTGGAGAGATTAAGAGTTGGATGAAGTATCAGGCCATGGAGGCTGCAAGGAGGCAAGGTTCCGGTTAACCAGAGGTCACCGTAGGCCTGCCTAGAGACGACGCAGTTACACCAGATGGAGGAAGTTTGGATTTTTAGTGGTAAGGAAAGTTTGGTGGGTAACTAAGTTAAAATTTGGAGTTGAAAAAGCAGCTAGAAAAGGAAAGATTTAACGGGTAAAAGTCATATATCTTGAGTAAGACGTTGGGTAAAGACTGTTCTCTGGAAAAGTGCCCGAGAGAAAATTTTAGAGAGAACAATACTTGGATATTTTTTACATACCTTACATATAAAGTTCGTTTTGTAGCTCGTTTTGGAGATGAAGACGAATTCTTTCTGCATCCCCTTCTACTCCATACTCGATTTAAGATATATTTCTGAATCAAGTTACGTAAAGCCCTAATATGAAAAAGGCTACTAATTAAAGCCCAGTTATACTTGACTGCACCCAAGTGGTCGTGGTCTGGACTGGCCTTGGACTAAGTTTTTTCTCTTCTATCCTTTTTGTCAACATGTACTCAACTCTTACTTTAGTTATTTTTCATTTTTCAATCATATATGTATAATCTTCTCCTATTATAATCAATTAATCATATAACAAATGATGATCAATCGATCTAATTTAACTATTTGCAACATGTACAATCACGATGAACAATTTTATGGACTATTCTGAAAATGTATTTTGCTAATTAAAGTTTTCGAATGAAGATATTGAAAATGTAGTTGTTCCGAGGTACATTACATGCCACTCCAAAATTACATAAGAAAGCAACTGACGTGGAACAAGATGGTTGTGTTGGACCTACGAATGATGATAGTTGAGATGAACGATTTAGATGATTTTAGAAACGTTGAGGATCAACTTCTAGGTGATTCACATCATGCATGAAGATTCACGATTATCTCTACGAGAAAAATAAAGAGGGGATAATCTCAAAAAGAAGATTTGGGTTTATCTCTTTGGTGCTCATCTCTACATGTATAAATAAAGAGGCACAAGCATTGTATGTGCTCAAACTAGAGAACCACGAAATCCTAGAGAGATGTAGACTTGCGAAGAATCTAACTTCGGAAGATTCGATTGGCTAGGAAAAATTCATCTAGAAGAAAATGGTAGACATTATAGTGTTGAATACCGTAAATAATTATAGTTGTAGTCTTGTTCTAGTGGATTGATTTTAGATATAAGGGAAAACCGAACCTCGTTAACAATTTTTGTGTCTTTTTTTCATGTTCACTCGGTCTTAAAAAATTTTCCTCGCTCAAACATAAATCTAGACCCAAATTTGCATTTTCATATTCTACAATGACAATTATTCATGTAACACACAAATTCATAATAGTTTTTTTTATACCATATATACGATAGAGAATTTTATTGTTAATCCACAAAGCCATGAAAACAACTTTACTTACAATCTACTGAAACTTTTGTTTGCATCTATAATCTGCAAAAAAAGTGTATTTTTAAAAATGTGAATTTTATTTACCAAAAGCTGGAACAATTTCTTTATATATTGCTCGGCGGAGCAGAGAGTTTTGAACGGGCTGCAATTTGCAATTTACAATTTTAGCTAGTATGAGGAAGCCTATCTGAGAACATGAGGAAGATATGAGATCTAAGCTTAGCCAGTATACTAACTACTCATTCGTGAACTCAAATTTAGTGTATAAGCATTAAATCTTTGAACAGTAGACCCAAAACCTTCCATGGCCTTTTTGTGTTTAATTTTTGTATCTATAATTAAGGGGTTCTTAAGTTTTATAGTGTTCGACCAAAAATTTTTTTTTTTTTGTTCAACAACCAACTTTTTCTTTAGTTTCCTTTATCCACGCTTTAGTCTTCCTCTTCCTTTTTCTCATCTAGGCTTATTAATTGTATTTACGTTTTGCATTTTGGCACGTGGGCTGCTAATTTGTACAATTTACAAATATTGAGAAAAAAATGATGAGAGGTCTTCTTTTGCGTATTTGTATAAAAAACTAGATTAAGGTCCGCGTTAATACGCTAATTACATTAAAAATTATTCATAAAAATATTTTAATTTTAATTAATAATCCGTTGAATTACTAAAATATTTTGAAATACTATTTAAACATGAATCTTAAATCATTAGATGTAAAACTTTTATCTTGATTTTCATGTTTTAATTCATATCATGTGGATCATATATATATATATATATATATATATATATATATATATAAGTGTAATTCAACTCATATTCCAAATAACAAAGAAAAAACCTATATTCTTATCCATAGTGCATATATAATAGTTATGTGATAAAATCGTTAATGTGATAAAATTGTTAAAAATACAAAAAATATAAGTTAAATTTTTAAAAATGTAATGTTAATAATCTTATAAGACCTATAAAATTATTGTAATAATAAATATATTGTTATTATCTTCTTAACTTGTATAATTTTCATTTCATACAATTTTCTTTGTAAAACATAAAAAGGACCAATCTTGTCTTAAGTAGAAAAAATTTATGTTTTTTTAATATTCTATAGTTATGTATGTTGAAAAGTGTGTTTAAAATTTTTTTTGTTCTTTGACATAGTTGTGGATATCTTAAACTTTTAAGTTTAAATATCTATACCCTTACTAATTATTTTAGGTTTATATATTCTATTGTTTTTTTTTAACACTTGATTATCATATAGTCTATTACATCAGCCCTAGATATATTCGATCTACCTGTAGTTTATGCGATTAGGGTGAACAACTTCCACAAACGCCTCCATGATGCAGCTCTCCATGTACGACATCTCCCATGATGAACAAATTCTCTCCGACGAACGGCTCGGCATGTACGACATCTCCCATGATGGACATGGTCTCCCTGGACGATGGAACCTCCGAAAGCTTTTTCTCCATTAATCTGCAATAAATTGTATTGTCTGAGATTCGAACCCAGACCTGGTGTAGAAGCTTTTAAACCTTTGACCATTGGGCCAAAGAGCTTCCACTATTCTATTGTTTTTATCATTCTTTTTTTTTTAATTCCTTCGATTTTTTTTTTACGATTATATTCTCTTTAAGTTATTGTTTTCTATTTATATTGTCTCTTTACCTTTGTTTAGGACTTATATTTTTTTTTTTTAGTTTTTTATAAATAGTTTAGACTATTATAAATTTTATTTATTTTTTCTAATTAGATTAGACTACTAAAATAGTTATTTTATATAATTAATTTGGACTATTAACAACTTTTTTTAAATCATTTGGTTAGTTGCTTAACAATTATTTTGTGTGTTTTCTTTTTTTTATTTTTTGTAGAAATTGTCTTTTTCCAATTTGTTCAGTTAACAATAATTTGGTTTCTTTTCCATTTTTAATTTTACTTTTTCCTAATTGATTTTAATATTTAACATTTGTCATCATCTCGATCAATGTTAGACACGTGTCATGATCTTATGAGTTACAATTTTGCTTACGTGTCGCGCTCTCGGTGAGAGAAATCTCTTCTATATAATAAGATGTGTTGTCTTCTTTTCTCTTTTCTCTTTCTCATTTTTGTTTTTCAATTATTTTTTTCTGATTTTTTTTTCAAATTTTTCTTTTTTTATAGTTTAAGAGTTCTTAAATTTTATATTTTTCGACCAACTCTTAATTTAGTTTACACCTGTCTTTCTTTAAATTTTTCAGATAAGTGTTTAAATATTTCTTGATCTTTATTAAAAAAAAAATTATCAATACTATAGTCGTCTTCTTCTTTTTCATCTAGTCTTGTTAATAGTATAACTTATCTTTTGCAATTTGGAACGTGGGCTGCTAATTTGTACAATTTGAAAACTTAAGTATAGAAATGATGGTTAATTATATAATTAGAGAATTTTTGCTTTCGGCTCTTTTTCGTTGTAGAATAAAGCATGAATCAATGTCTTTTGCTACAGTACATGTTAATGTTAAATAATATTGTTGCACATTGGAAGTTGGAGAAATATCACACTAATAAATAAAGGATTAAGATCAATCCACTCATTGGCCAATTGACCAATTGTCCCATAAAAAAACTCAAACTTAATATGGTATCCGAGTTACCCGGGCCAACGGCCCACATTACAGATGTTATTCCCACAATTGCCCACATTACAGATGTTCCTACCTGAATGTGAGACGGGAGATGTTAAGTGATATTGTTCCACGTTCGGAAGTTGATGAAATAATAACTAATATATAAAGTGTTTTGGCCCGTCCATTCATTAATTAACCAAATAATTTGAGTTAAAGTCCATAAAAAACTCAAATTTAATAATTAATAATGATGGAGCTTTATGTGCATGTTATATAATGTAATCAAAGACTATGATGATATTTTTTTAAACTCAAAGTGGATACTTTTATAATATTTCCATGCGTGGAGTTAGAGCCATTATCTTTTATCATTACTTTGCACCAAAACCTTCAGAGACATGACATCCCATACAATTGAAACGATACAAAAACTGAAATTTCGTTTTCACTTTTTTAGTTTCCACGAAACTCTTGATATGATTTTTTAATGGGTTAGAACAAATTTTATATGGAAAAGAGTTACCACTACACCAAGTCTAATATCATCATGATGCCGCTTTATTTGTAGTGTCATCAGTGATATGCTTATCATGTAAATATAGAACATTGGCGCTTTCAGTTACAGAAAGATTGGAGTTCTCGTATTTCCATTACGAACGCAAATCACATTTGTAAGTCGAACAAAAAGTAAGAACATCTGTAAATTATAATAACTTTTGTATGATTTTACTCTTAAATTTCAAACAAATTTCTAACTTAGTTTCATGTTTTGAATAAAACTAATTAAATTATAACATATTTCATGTTGTGTAAAAGAAAAAAATTAGGGCCTAGCGTTAAGCAAATACTGACATATATACTACGCATCATAAATTCATAACATATACAAATATTCATGACTTTGTAATCGAATAAATAATGTACTTTATTTCTAGGGAGAATTTAAAAAAAAATATCACATTCACAAATTAAAAACAACTAAAACCCTAAATCTTAGATTTCTAAAATTTAATAAATATTATGACTCTAACAAACTCTAAATCTTAAAAACTAAACTTTAACATAACATAGTTAACCCAAATATAAATGATATTTTGATTAAATGATATTTCAAAAATGATACCATTGCAAATATTTTTAAAATGAGACAATTTTAAAAAAATGATATTTTGGTGGTGCCATTTTTTGAAAATATTAGGAAATGTACAATCAGAATAATGTTTGCTCTGGGGTTTCAGGGCAAGGATGATAAGAAATTATTCATTTGGCTTTGAAAATGGTGTCAAAAGAGAGTTCATGAGCATTGTCAGACCTAACAGACTTAATGCATTTCTTATATTGAGTTTCAACCATTGTTATGAAATTTGGAAAAACTTTAACACATCAGATTTCAATTTCATCAAATATATCCAAGTTGCACGAGTGAAATCATCAACAATAGTAAAAAAATACTTAAAACCTTCATGAGTTATGTTCAGAGAGAGGACCCCAAGTATCAATATGCACCAAATCAAAAGAACTCTCACTTTTAGATGAAGAATGTGGAAAAACAAACGTTTTTGTTTAGCTAAAGGACAAATAGAACAATAATGATATGCCTTTGCTTTATTATCTTTAAAATGTAAAACATCTGCTAAAGTAGCTAGTTTAGAATAAGCAGGATGCCCTAAACAAGCATGCCAGGTTTCAACTCCAACTAAGCTAGAACAGATGACATTATTACCTTTATATGTAGATGCAGGAACTAAAGAATTAGACTCCATGATATAGAGATTCAAAATGTGTTTACCTTTGCCAATCATCAATTCCTGAGTAAGATCTTGTATGAAGCAAGAAGTAGAAGTGAAACTAACCATGGTGTCTAAATCACTAGTTAAGCAGCTGACACTCATTAAATTGAAATGAAAAGTAGGAACATATAAAACATTTTTGAAAACAATTTTGTCACTAAGAACAATGGAACCTATACCAACAATGCTCTCTGAAATTCCAAAAGGTAAGGTAACAAAGGTATTGGTTATAGGAGTAAATTGGGAAAAAAGAGATTTAAGGTGAGAAACGTGATGAGTGGCTCCGGAATCAATGATCCAAGAATCACCATAAACTACAGCATTGCCAGAGTTTAGCACATAAGGCATGCCAAGCATTGTGAAAGTATATAGAGGAAGGAACGTACCAGACACTTTAGAAGTGGATGGTACAGCTAAAGGCGAGCCAATGGAACCTTCTTGTAATGGGGTGATACTGGTATTATGGAGCTAAGTGTTGTAGTAGGAAATAATTTGTTGGATCTGATCATTACTGAGACTAGAAGCAGAGGCAACTTGAGTACTACCAGTGGAAGGTAATGGTAGAGGAAGATGAGATGCTTCAGAGGCTTCAGGATGAACTACCAAGTTAGTAGCAATAGGAACCTGTGAGAACTGTTTCTTAGGAGGTGGAAACTTGTTTCTCGGCTTTAATCCAGGAGGGTATCCATGTTTCTTGTAGCATCTATCTATGATGTGACCAATACCACCACAGTGAGAGCAAACATGTTTAGATTTCTGGCCATAGTAAGATCCAGAAGTAGCCTGAAAAGCAGTAGGCTCAATAAGAGAATGACCTGAAACACGACTTGCCTTTGGGAATCATCTTGATCAAGGATATTATAGACTTCAGAAAGAGATGGTAGGTGTTTCTTCATGAGAATTTGACGTCTAATAAGATCATAAGAGTCATTTAAACCCATGAGGAAATCATTCACACGGTTTGTCTCCTTCTCAGCTAATAGATCTTCAAGAGACTGAGTAGGACCTTGAAGACTAGATAGTTCCTCCCAATAAGACTGTGTCTGAGTGTGGTATGAAGACAAGTCCATTGTACCTTGGCGAAGAGAGTGTAGTTGATGGCGAAGATTGTATAATCTTGATAGATTGGATTTGTGAAAACGAGTGTGTAGATCAAGCCAAATTTCTGCAGCTGTCTTGAAATAGAGCACACTAGTGTAGATTTTATTTGTCACACTATTCAATAACCAGAATTTTACCATACACTTACAACGAATCCAGATTCTATAGTATGGATCATCTTCAGTAGGTTGAGGTATAGAGCCATCAATAAAACCTATCTTATTCTTAGCTTCAAGGCTAATTTTCATAGCAACAAACCAGATTCCGTAATTTGTACCATCTAATAGATCTGCAGTCTTTAGTCAAGACTAAACCAGGATGATCACCATTATGAAGATAATACGAGCTATGAGGACTATCAGGAGAATAAGTTACCTCAAAAGTTCGATTACCATATCTCGAAGGATGAGATCGATCTGTCACAGTGCTAGCTGAAGATCCAAGAGGAGTAGCATCAGCAAGAGGAGTAAAACCTCGAGAAGTATTGCGACGAGGTGGAGAAGCTTCAGGTGAAGCTTGATTTTGCTCGCGATAACACGATTTACAGTTTCGTTTCCCAGCCATAGTTGATAAGAGAAGCTTAGATTGATAATCGGAGATCAAATCGGAGCTGAATCAACACAAACGGGCTGAAAACGAAGATCGGAACTAGAGATAAACGAAACGGAAAAATTCTTCGAAAACTTCGTTGAATCGGAAAATTTCTCCGATCAAACAAAAGAGGATGATCAATCGATGAAGATACGAAAGATCTAGAGCTCGATTCGAAGAAGAAGATGGTGGATGGATCGAAGGAATCAAGAACGGTGGAGATGAAAAAAAGTTGTTAAACTCGGCTTAACGCTCTGATGCCATATTAGGAAATGTACAATCAGAATAATGTTCTTCATTAATGATAAATGTACACTTGCATTAGTATTTATACACATCATATTTACTCTCTATACATTCTCTATTCTATACAAACTATATCTAAGTACAGTAAAACCTCTATAAATTAATAATGTTGGGACTTCGAAATATTATTAATTTAGAAAGATATTAATGTATCGATAAATTATAATTTATTAATTTATAGAGAGGAACCATTTTTAGGTAATAATTTTCTTAATTTGTTTTTTTTTAAAATATGTTATATTATGGAATTTAATGAAATTTGCCTAAATGACATGAAATTTTGATTAAAAATTTTGATTATCGCAGTAGAGTAGATTTTCTTATCATAGTATATGATCAAATTGAAATGATATATTATGTATAAAATTTAGAATAAATCATGCTTATTACATCTACTGTCGATGTATACATTTATAAGAGTTATGTATAAAGAATCAATTATTTTGTCTATAATTTTTCACAAGTTTATGATACACACCGAAAAAACAATCATAAAAGTTTTTTGATGCAATAAGTAAGATAAAGTACATTGAGATTTTCAATTTTAAGTCCAAACAAAAATCATTAAATATGATTATTAATTTATACAATTATTGGGACCATATTTTATATAGGAGTTTCAAACAAATATTATCTTATCATTTTATCGAATTTCGTTATTTTTTACATTGTCCCGACTCGGGATCAGAAGATTTTATTCATTTATGGTGATTATTAATTTGTAAAGTATTAATTTATGGAGGTTCTATTGTATATACATTTATATATACACTATTAGACGTGACGTCATTTATCTTTTTTCTTTTAAATTTAAGAAGATCGGAGTTTGAGAGAGACTTGGGGTGGTTTTATAAAAATGACGTCACGTCCATTTGGTATAGAAATAAGAGAGAAAATATCTGTCAAAAAGAGATAGGAACATTTTCAACCTCATTTAATGTTTCATTATAAAATATAATTTGAAGTTTTTTTTAGTTCTATTCTATTTTCAACTCTAAAATAGAATAAAAAAAGGTTTTTTCCCAAATATAAAAACTTTTATTTTTTATTCTTCGCTATTTTTTACTTCAAAATAAAATAAAATTAGAATAAAACTCAATTTCATTTATAATTACTATTTGAATTAAAAAAAAAACTAAAATAATAAATTGGAGACGTTAGAATTGAAATACCATCAAAAATATTGCTCGATAAAGTTGCATGAAATTCACCAAAAAAAAAAGTTTCATGAATGTTCACACCTACCATACCTTTTAAGGTGGGTGATGTATTTTAATTACTCTGTTATTCTCTTGCTCTGTTATTTCTTACAAGTTACAAACTTACAACTCACTATTTTACCTAGAGAAGTATTCCCTCCCTGCTTTCGATCTGGACAATTCGATTTGTATCCATTCGCTTTGATATCAAATTTAATACTTCCTCTGTTCCTAAAAAATGAATTTTTTACAAAAAAAATTTGTTCCAAAAAGATAGAGTTTTTACAGTTTTCTATGCACTTTTACAAATTCCAAAACAAATACTGAAATACTATTGGTTAAATTTTATTGAAAACTGTAAATCGTAGAAATCAATGCGTTTTCTTAATAACCGTGCATTACCTTAAACATCTATTAATTAGAAACGGAGGGAGTACTTTTTTTTACGTTATCAAATTTAATAACTAACCGTCTCATATGGGACATACCTCTTTAATTACATATAATTGTCTAAAATAGTTTTAAAGTACAATAAAAAAAATTGAATGGCGAAATATGCTTTTCAAAGTGATGCTTGAATATGGATTTTTTAGATTTAGAAATTTGGATTCTATTTTCCAAACTTCAAAAAATTATGTAAAATTTTTAGTTTTTAAAAAAGCACAGGTTCTAAGCGAAAATAAAAGATGTTTTATATAGATAAATTAAACTTAAAAAGGTTACTCGCCAAAATTCCCAAAAATTTAGTATGTGGAAAATTTGTATGTGTCAGAACATATGAATTTAAGGACACCACCATACACAAAAAAAGTAAAAGGACACCACCATACACAATTATACTAGTATTCCTAAAGAAGAAAATATCACCTTTGTTAAGTGATACAAACAGAAACAAGCAAAAATTGTTGATAAACATCTATAAAAATAGCGATGATAATTAGTTTCTAAAATATCAACTGATTATATCAATTAAAATAAGATAGGGCTTGTTTTGAGAAGATCAAAACCTAAAATATATTGCTATATAGTAGAAAAAACTAGTACAATATAGCAATAACACTAGCTATGATTATTTTAAATGAATCTAATAAAATTACCGTTTCTTATAACATAAGAAAACTTATTTTGTTTAGCAAACTTATTTTCGTCCGTGTATTTTCACCAGAGTTCACACACATTTATGGAGATGGGCTAGTTTCTTCAATTATAAGCAGTCGAGTTTTCTGGATGTAAGGTATATTTAATTAATACTAATAGGAAACAGATAGAAGAGGAACGTGGCGAACACAACCTAAAAAGAGTCTCTAGCACATACACATGTTCAGCTTCTGAGAAACATATTTGTTAAGGTGGTATCTGCAATCAATCACGTGCTCACTTTAGGTTTTTTCTTCAAACTTCAAAGTCTTTGGTCCTTTTTTTGGTTATTTCATATTGTCCCACCATTTCTGAAATTTCACTATCTTCATATGACCCACTGACTCAACGATTACACCAACACAATCGCGCGTGACTGTATTGAGATTCTTCCACTTTCATTAGTGTTTCTTCGAAACTCCACATAAACGCTTATTAGTTTATTTTTCAATAATGGACCAAATCGGTTTTTCTGGATATGAAAGTCCAATATTATTAAGTGAACACAACTTATATTGAAATTTATATTAGGTTCGTAATATAGTTTTCTTAACTAAGAAAATAATGATATTTGACTAAATAAGAAGAGTGATAGTATATTATTTGTCGGTGATATATATGTCTTGACTCTTGCCTATAGGTTCTACTTTGAGACTTTTTGTTGCGCTTCGGCACGTAGTTTCTCGGTAATTGTTTTCCGCGGTCTCGTTCACAACAATCCAATTCACATGCCACTAACTCGTATACTTCGAGTCTCAACAATACTATACCATAATCTTTGAATTAGTATAACACAATATAAAAGCGGATTTGTTTTCATCTATCAAACTCTTTATGTTATTAAGAAGTATTTTAATTTTTGTTCTCAATAAAGTTTCGGACATTAGCCTCATTATTTTTTAAATGAAAATCTAGTCCTTGGTAGTACTTAATTATGAAAGAAATTGAAGACGTAAAGAATCCCTCTCTAAATACAGAACACAGGATTCGGATTTGGATTCAATTACACTAAAACAATATCGATCCTTCTAACCGGTTAAGTATTTTGATTGTTGTACACCCAAAAACATTTAACATATCCACGTTGCTAAGCTTATATATATTGTAAATAACTTATATCCATTGTACATAGTTTTTTTTTAGTAACCAAAGATGAATTATATCCATTATACATAGTTAAGTTGATACATCAGAAATTTCATAAATAACAGGTGGACCAATGTCAAAAAATTGGTTGCCAGCGGAAGAAAATAATGGTGGTTCGTACATATTTATCTGCTTCAATCTTTTATCCGAAAACTATAAAATTAATCTACAGTTAAAAAAAGTTGTTAAATGAATTTACTATTATATTTTTGGTCACAGTTTTTTTCATATGATAAGTATGGTTTTATTAAACAAATTGCTACATAAATTATTACAGTGAACGAGACTACGGCAAAATAATACGTTAATTTACAATGGTCCCGTTCCTACGACCTAACCCAAATTTTCTCCGTAGATTTTTCTTTTGAATAAAATAAAAGACTCTCTTTTAGCAAAAAGAAATAAAATAAAAAATAAAAAAAATTCGAAAAATAAAAAAAGCCTCTCACCTTAAAAGAAAAGACTTTAGTATTCCGTTTTTTGTAGTTAAAATATTTATTTTAAAAAGAAGAGAAAAAAATATCACAATGAAGGACCAATTTTGCCTATAAAAACGAAGTCCTTCAATACAACAAGCAGAGAAGAGAGAAGCTCTATTCACTGAAAACACCATCAAAGAGAAAGAATAAAAATGGCGAAGACATATTCGACACGTGTCCTCACATTTCTGATGTTGATCTCGTTAATGGTGGTAACACTGAACCTTCTGTCTATGGCAGAGGCACAGAACAAGAAGAAGGCGCCGAGGAAAGATGTTCCCGTAGTGCAAGGTCTTTCATGGAGCTTTTACCAGAAAGCATGTCCAAAAGTGGAAAACATTATCAGAAAAGAGCTCAAGAAAGTCTTCAAGAGAGATATTGGTTTAGCTGCAGCCATTCTTCGTATACATTTCCATGACTGCTTCGTTCAGGTCTATCTTTTTTCTCTATATTTATTATTAACAAAACAAGATAATTTTGATGTTTTTTTAAGCCTACTCTGATTACGGTTCTACGTACGTACGTGCTTAAAATTTTGAAAGAAACCATAGACAATTAGTACATACGTACCCACAGATAAAAACATATGGGTTGATTATTGTTGTCACGTGTTAAAATAAATCCGACCAAACTAACCTAAAGAAAAAAATATAAAATCGCCTGGAAATGCTCACGAACAAAAGATGAGGGTTGTTCGCATCTTTCTTTCTCTTTATTCTTCAAAAGAAATGTTTTCTTAGTGTAAACCTTGATTAAAATATTTTTATGAACATTAACTAAATGATTGAATAGTATAGTTGAATGTATATAATACATGCGTTTAGCACACAAAAAAAATCAATGTTTTGAAAACCGGACCGGGGGCCGGACCGGGTTCAACCGTGAACTGACCAGCTACCCGGGTTGGGTTGACCCAGGTTTGAGTTTTTTTTTTGAATTTTTTTTGAATTTTTTTTTTTTTCATATTTAATTTTTTTATAATTAAAATTTTATAAAAACAAATACTATTTTAAATTTATTTAATTTTTGTTATGATTTAATGTTTTTAATTTTTTTTTACGTATAAACTTAATTATTTGTCACTAATCTTTGTTTATAAATAATTTTTTTGTTATTCAAATGATTTTCTTCATAACTAATTTTTACAAATATATTTATTTAAAGCTATTATTATATATTTGAGTATTATAGTTATAAAAAAACTATTTATATTACTATTTTTTAAAAAACTATTAAACTCGGTTCGACCCGGTCGAACTACATTGACCCATGCCCCAAAAGCTTGTCCGGTTCGGTCGTCGGTCTGTTTTAAAAACATTGAAAAAAATGTATATAATACATGCATTAGGATAGACTAGAGTATGGCCGGACGTGTCGCATTAATACTATTCACCAGCATTTCGTGGGTTAGTTGAGTCTCATTTATGGAACGTAAAATATCTTAAATAATTGTATGTATATCGATCCAATGGTCAAATAATAGTGTACATATAAGTTTTTTTTTGGTTTAATAATAAATACAAGGAGTATATATATATGATAGTATACCAGTATCAAATTATTTTGGATAAAATATCTATGATGATATATGTGATTTTTTGTTCCAGATTATATTAGATTTATCCCCCTAAACTATTTGACATATGTATCCATTACTTGATATTATTCATCTAGACAAATACTATTAGATATTATTTGTAGTAGTAATCCTGATGTGTGGCCTAATTTGATCAGACAAATAATACGACGAAAACTTTCGAATATATTTGTAGGGTTGTGAAGCGTCAGTGCTATTAGCTGGATCAGCGAGTGGACCAGGAGAACAATCATCGATCCCAAATCTGACACTACGTCAAGCAGCCTTTGTCGTCATCAATAACCTTCGTGCCCTCGTCCAGAGAAAGTGCGGTCAAGTCGTCTCTTGCTCTGACATCCTCGCCCTCGCGGCCCGCGATTCCGTCGTCCTAGTAGACAACTCTCTCTCTATCAATACATATATCAACTTTTTATACATTTTTGACAATACTATTACAAACCACTATATTATATTTTTTAGTGATATATTTTATTTTGGGCATCAATGTAGTCAGGAGGGCCGGAGTATGCTGTGCCACTAGGCAGACGCGACTCACTAGCGTTCGCGACCCCGGAAAACACGTTAGCTAACTTACCACCACCGTTCGCGAACGCAAGCGCGCTCATCAAAGACTTCGCGGATAGAAACCTTAACGTCACCGACTTAGTTGCACTTTCCGGTGGTCACACAATTGGAATAGCGCATTGTCCGTCTTTCACGGACCGGCTCTATCCGAACCAAGACCCAACCATGAACAAGTTCTTTGCCAACAGCCTCAAAACCACGTGTCCCACCGCGAACTCGAGCAACACGCAAGTGTTAGACATAAGGAGTCCTGACGTTTTCGACAACAAGTACTACGTTGATCTCATGAACCGACAAGGGTTATTCACTTCCGACCAAGATCTATTCGTGGACAAGAGGACACGTGGTATTGTGGAGAGCTTTGCGATCGATCAAAACCTGTTTTTCGATCATTTCACGGTTGCGATGATCAAGATGAGTCAGATGAATGTCTTGACGGGTACACAAGGAGAGATTCGTTCCAACTGTTCAGCTAGAAACACTAGAAGTTTCATGTCCGTTTTGGAAGAAGACATCGAGGAAGCTATTACCATACTCTAAATAAACCATCCATATCTCGACTTTTCTTTACTTAGTTTATGCACTTGTGGTTTCTCGAATTCCCTAAGAACTTTATCAGATAAATAAAGAACGTTGTTTGCCTTAACTTTGATTTTCTAGTTCACACACTTATGGTTTGTCAAATGTCTAAAGACTTATCTGATAAATAAAAGAGTGTTTCTCCATCTTATATCATATCCAAATTTGAGGAAGAAAAAAGAATCTATGTGATGTGATTAACTATATAAAAACTGTATATTCAATAGTAAATGTATTTATGTGATGTGAGTGTGATTAACTATAGCAAAACTGTAGATTACTAGATTCAATACCATGATGCAATACTGTTGAGAGTTTGGTGAAGGTTTAAAGAGAAAAACTTAACGGGCTAAAATTAAGCCCATTAAGATATAAAGACCCAAAACCCGTAACTGTCTAAAAAGCCCAAGTTTTGGTAACCTTTGCTTCAGGATTCAGGGTCAACGATCTCTTCTCTCAGTGTTTTCCGGTGGAGCTCCGGGAACCCGACACTGCTTTTCACGAATCAATCGGCAAGAAAGCGAGAGAGAGAGAGAGATCTGTATTATCTTCTAGCTATGAACAAGCTTAGATTCGTTCACATTCTCCTATTTACGACGGCGATCTGCTTTTTCCTTCCTCCGATCGCCGCAAGAGGCGGCCACTCCGACTATATCCGGCCAGGTCCGCCGCAAAAAACCTATAGTTTCTATCTCTCAGGTTGATTACTTCCGTTATTGATTCTGCTTGATTTGAATTCGCATATGAATGTTTAATTTTAGATACTAGTTTAGGTTTATATGCATTAGTTGCATACTAGCTTCTGAATATTCAGTGACTTGTTTCATTTGTGTATTAGGTGATGGGAGTTCTAGTTTTCAAGGTACTGCGAGGAATTTATTTGCACAAGTAGAGCCTAGACCGAGGTAATGTCGATTTTGGGGTTAGAAGCTGTGTTACTGGGATGTTGGTACTGTATGTGTGATGATAATTGTGTTTTTTGTTGTTTGAAAGTGCGGAATTAGCTCGAGGATACATGACGAATGATGATCTTGAGAAAGCAATGAAAGATTTCACTAAAAGATGTAGCAAGATCTCGAGATTATACAGGTGATTTTACTTGGATGACACTCTTATGAAGATAAACTGATGTGCTCAGTACGAAACAATCGTTAATACGCGTCACATTTACCAGAGTCGGTGTGCTTGGTTTGATATGAATTGTTATGGTGTTGTTGATTTTGTTCTTTATTTCTCTCTTTGAGGGTTTTCTGGAACGTGCTTTCAGCATCGGAAAGAGTGTCAATGGATTTCCTTTGGTAATGCACTCTTGGCTTTCAGAAGTGAATCTTCTTGTTTTCATAATGTGAGCCTCCTTAAGATCACTATCGATGATGTCTTGTTGTGTTTGTTTCTTGCTTTGCCGTTTTAGTGGGTCATAGAGATTTCAGACAGGCCTGGAGAGATAGAGGCTGAACCTGCATTCAAGGTTAAAATTCTGCTCATATATCTATACATGAATTTTTTGAGATATTTGGTTATTTTTATGCTTTAATTTGATTAGATTCCTTTCTGCTAACTGGTTGGTAGTGCTTTTATTTTCTTGGAATCTAAATAGTTGAATAACTGGTCATGCAGTACATTGGGAATGTACATGGAGATGAACCTGTAGGGCGTGAGCTCTTAATACGACTTGCAAATTGGATTTGTGATAACTATAAAAAGGATCCTTTGGTAAGTGATTTTTGCTTCTTTATACCACCATGCCTTGGCCATGAAAAACTGAACACTCATCTGCAATAAAGTTCTGGGCATATATTGATATTATCCATTTTGGTATGCAGGCTCAGATGATTGTAGAAAATGTTCACCTTCATATATTACCATCACTGAATCCAGATGCCTTTACAGTCAGGACACGTAATAATGCAAACAATGTGGATCTAAATCGTGACTTCCCTGACCAGGTTGACTTGTCTGATCGTGCTTATCACACTCATAATCCGTGCTTTGAGTCTAAATCATGAATGACATTATTTGCATGACAGTAGTTAAATTTGGTTTGTTTTGGGTATTCGTAGTAGAACATGTTGGCTTGCTTAACTCATAGCTATTGTGGCAGTTCTTTCCCTTAAATGAAGACTTGGGTTTGAGGCAACCTGAAACTAGGGCAATTATGACATGGCTGATGGATACACGATTCACAGCATCAGCTACTTTGCATGGGGTAATTTTCTAGACATTTTTCTATTGAACCTTTTACATACTATCCTTTCTCAAATATGCCCAGTTTAAAAGTTTTCTTTCAAGAATCGCTGAGGGGTTTTAATTTAACGTCTAGTAGAAAATCATGATTCAATGTGAATCTAATATTTGTTAAACTATGGTATGTTACAGGGTGCCCTGGTCGCAAATTTTCCATGGGATGGTACGGAGGATAAGAGGTTTTGCTTCTATTTACAATGATTTTGTACACAATATGAGGCTCTTTACTTGTTTATGCGATGCAAAAATCATGTAGCTGTTCTGCATTCTTCTTGCAGGAAATACTATTATGCATGTCCTGATGATGAGACATTCCGGTTCTTGGCACGTATTTATAGCAAATCTCACCGTAATATGTCTTTGAGCAAAGAATTTGAGGAAGGAATCACAAATGGAGCATCCTGGTATCACATCCACTTCTTCTGTCTTGTCCAACAAATGAGTTTCTTGGTTAATGCTTTTTGCAAAACGCTCTACAGGTACCCAATATATGGTGGTATGCAGGACTGGAATTACATACATGGAGGATGCTTTGAACTGACTCTGGAAATAAGTGACAACAAATGGCCTAAAGCCGCAGAGGTTAAATCTTATATCCTTTGTGTTACTTGGTAGTGTAGCAGTTAGCTGATAGAGTTCGCATCTTGTATTCAGCTTCCCACCATTTGGGACTACAATAGAAAGAGCATGCTGAATCTTGTTGCTAGCCTAGTGAAGGTACTACCATTTTAATTTTTGCTTTCAGAACCCAACGTTTTAATCTTGTTGTATCGTTTAGATCGAGCCGCTAGGTAGTAGTTACATTAATGGAAGATGTGTTCAGTGTGACCTCATCTTTTCACCTTAGACAGGAGTTCATGGGCGGATCTTTTCATTAGACCAGGGAAAGCCACTGCCTGGGCTTGTTGTTGTCAAGGGAATTAACTATACGGTATACCCATTAACTTTGCTTCTGGAATTTCATTAATCCATAATCTGAAACTTTTTTGTTAGCTGTCGATACTCATCGTAAACCTTATCCACTCCAGGTTAAAGCTCATCAAGCGTACGCAGACTACCACCGCTTACTTGCACCAGGACGGAAATATGAAGGTTCTGATGTTCTTTCCTCACATTCAGCTTAAAATACGTGTGATTATGTTCCTCATATGAAATCTCTATTTAGACGTGAAATCGATTGAGTTCTTAGCAGTATGATATTAGAGTTGTCCATATGATCTATCTTCTTTTAATCTCAAATCCTTATTATAGTTGATTACTTTGCCTCATTTTGAGTTTCTTTTACTGATTCGCAGTCACAGCATCGTCCCCTGGATACAAACCGAAAACAACAACTGTTTGGTTAGGTGATGACGCTGTTAACGTGGATTTTATCCTCATCCCAGAAGCAAGTTCCCAAGGCAATCTACTAAGAAGCATCTGTGACTGCAGCGGTCAGCCGTTTCTACCGCAGTTTTTCACAGTGACGAATAACGGAATCACGTTTACGCTTATCGTGGTTGTCGCGTTCCTGTGTTTTTTATTACAAAGAAGGGTGAGATTTAACCTATTGAAGCAAAGACAATCCTCTAGAAGATCAACAACAGTATGATTTATAGGTATAGTAGTACCACAACTCTATACTCTCAAATAACCAAATCTAGAATCCGAACCCTGAGCCTATTCTTAGTGTAGTTTATTTCATAATTGTCATATTAAACATTGTCTTCGAATCACACTTGGAGAATAAAAGCTGTATCTATGTATTTTTGGTGTTGAATCAATTTATCTTTTATTCGAAGTGTCTTTGTACGACCAAGTCACGAATGCAACTTTGTCGCCAAAATTATGTCACAAGAGACATTAAATATTCTATACCGAAGAAATATCAAGCTGATTAAGTAGTTGGATTCGGATAAGATTGTTGTTCTTCTTATTAAGGCAAATAAAAAATGCGTTCATATTCGAAAATTTCAAAGTCAAATGTAAAATTTTCAAGTACAAAATCTACTTTTGCTGTTAAACATTGCTTTCAATTAGATTTTCTTGACCTGTGGTTTCTTTTTATAATCTCATTTGCAAACGATCTTTATGTAGAAAGTAGTATTCTGGTTTTACTATAAAAAAAAAGACATTTCCTTTTTTAAGTTGAATCATTCGTAATTTGTATTATAATAATGATTGATTATACACCCAAATGGCCAAATCTACAATACTGTAAATCTACTGTATAATATTGTTCTTGTTTGATATAAACACTCTTTTTACATACACCAATAATTTCGGGATACTCACTACCAGATAACAATTGACCTGTCATAATAAGATTCATTCGTTGACTTTGATATTTTTTACAATGACCGTCTCGTTACGCCGTTGACTTACTGCCCATAAAAAGTTTCCACGTGTTCACTCCTCATTGGCTCCGATAAAACCGTCGGTCACAATAACCGTTTTTAAAAACACCATTCAGTCGCAAAAACGCCAATTCGTAATCACACACATTCACACACGGGAGAACAAAGTCACAAACGCCGAAATTACGCGTTTTCTGGGTTTTTTTTAATCTTTTTTCCTTATATAATCAAAAATACCCAGAAACGTTAATTTCGTCAACTTTCAAACTATCAATTCCCAGATTTTCTTTCCATAAAAAAAAGATTCTTGTAGATAACACAATCTTCTCTCTCAAAGAATCTACACTTTTTTCTGCGTATTATTTCTCTACAACAACAAAAAAAAAGAATCTCAAATATCTCTATGGCGATCAAAACAAAGGCAAGTTTGATTCCGAGTTGTGCATCACCAGAAGATTTAAAACGCGTTTTGCAAACGTTAGGTACAAGCTGGGGAGATGTAGTTGAAGATCTAGAGCGTCTTGAGGTTGTTCCATTAAAAGGAGCTATGACTAATGAGGTTTATCAGATTAATTGGCCTACTTTAAACGGTCAAGATATTCACCGTAAAGTTCTTGTTCGGATCTATGGAGATGGTGTTGACCTTTTCTTTAACAGAGATGATGAAATCAAAACTTTTGAGTGTATGTCTCATCATGGTTATGGTCCTAAGCTTCTTGGTCGTTTCTCTGATGGTCGTCTTGAAGAATTCATCCACGCAAGAGTACGTTCTTCTTCTTCTTCTTCTTCTCTTTTTAATTTTCTTTTCTTGAGGAATAAAGATTAGGGTTTGGTTTTGTGATTAGTTAGTGGAATCAGAGTTTTTAGGTTCTATATTGTTTGTGTTTCAAGAAATGAAGAAATTTGTTGGTTTGGTTTGTTTACCAGACTCTTTCTGCAGATGATCTTCGTGTAGTGGAAACATCTGATTTCATCGCTGCGAAACTAAGGGAGTTTCATGTGCTTGATATGCCTGGTCCAAAGAATGTTATACTTTGGGACAGACTCAGGTAAACCAAATATTTCATTTCTTTATGTATAAGGATTAAGGACGAATGCTTTTTGTTGCTAAAATCTCTTTGTGGATTTTTTTAATTCAGGAGATGGCTTAAGGAGGCTAAGATCTTGTCTTCACCGACTGAGATGGATGAGTTTCGTTTGGAAGATTTGGAAGGTGAAATCAACTTGTTGGAAGAGAGATTGACTCGAGATGATCAAGAGATTGGTTTTTGTCATAATGATCTTCAGTATGGTAACGTTATGATTGACGAAGAAACCAACGCTATAACCATCATAGTAAGCTTTTGTTTTTTGAACAGAAACATTTTCCTCTCCATCAAGAAAGTTCTCTGTTTTTAACCAATTTAGTTCTTGATTGCAGGACTATGAGTATTCGAGTTTCAATCCAATTGCGTATGACATCGCGAACCATTTCTGCGAAATGGCTGCTAATTACCATTCGGATACTCCTCATGTTCTTGACTACACTCTATATCCAGGTCTATATCCGTTAGAAATCAACACTCTTTCGCTTATGTTACTCGGTAGTTTATAGAGTTTGATTGTGTGTGTGTGTGTATGAATGATAAAAAAAAACAGGAGAAGAAGAAAGGAGAAGGTTCATCAGCACATACCTTGGCTCTACAGGTTTTTGTCCTTTGAAGCATTAGTTACTTCTTCACACACCTCAATAAAAACTCTTCTCTTAATCAAATACCTATACCTCTCTTTGTTAATATCAGGGAAGGCACCAAGTGATGAAGAAGTTGAGAGGCTATTGAGTGATGCAGAGAGCTACACTTTAGCAAACCATATCTTTTGGGGATTATGGGGAATCATCTCGGTTCGTTCTCTTTCTTGCCCTTATTTTTCTAGGCTCTTAAGATATTTTATAGCTCGGAACTGCGTAGTAATCTCTAGTGTGTCATTGATTCAAAACAGGGACATGTGAACAAGATAGACTTCGATTACATGGAATATGCAAGACAGAGATTTGGACAGTATTGGCTTAGAAAGCCCTTGCTTCTGGATTTACCTTAAAAAGGATCAAGAGGATTTGCATCGATACCAGATATATACAAATTGAATTTTTTTTAAAGTTTCTGCAATTAGATAACTATGTTGCTATTGTTACTTTTTATCAGTTTCATGTGTTTTCTTCTTTGTATATAGAGAGAGGTTTGTAAACTTTCAAAGCAGTACACTTGACTTTAATAAAATACAAAATATGTAGGTCATAGACATGAAGCACCAGTGGTCTAGTGGTAGAATAGTACCCTGCCACGGTACAGACCCGGGTTCGATTCCCGGCTGGTGCATTTCCTTTTTATTTTCCAATTATTTTGCCTTGATGAAGAGACTTCTTCCCTGTTCCTTCTTTTAGTAACCTAGCAATCATTGATGTAAAATGTTCTTGATTTCATTATACAGATGTATCAACTAAATTTACAACCGTAGACCAAACACAAAACAAATGTGAATGTTTTCACAATGATGATGCATCAGTAACGACCTATCCGTATGAAAGAGAATGCCTCTTTCGCCAATACTTCATATGCAAAAAGATCAAACAAACAATTCAACAAGCACCAAATCTCATTTTCTCTTCTTTGTTTGTGTTTCTTTAAACAATGACAGCCACAAGTTCTTCGTTTTCAATCTCTGCATCCGTAAATGTCAATGCTCGTTGAAGCTTTCGAGCAGAAAACACCTCGACTTCAGCCATATATATCGCTGTAACAGGACGATGATCTGAGAATTTCTGTTCTGTCCGCCTGTAATGAACCAACCTCATTCCTTTGCCGTATGATAGTACTCTATCACACCAAGCTGGTGTTCTCCTCATCGCCTTTCCATCATTTCCCGTGTACTCATCGGAATTCGCTTGGTACTTGTAAGTTGGTGCAAAATTCAATGTTCCTTCTGACCATCCGTCAAATGCTCTACCTTTCTTGTATTCCTTTACTAGCTGCAAAATATGTATGCATACGAAAATCAAACTTGTAGTCGGTTTTTAAAATTCGTATTTGCTAGAGATTATATTTTAAGATCGAAATCCTAAGAGTATCAACGGTTCTTTCTTTACCTGGTCATATTCAAGCAACTTGGACCATTCTCTCTTTGAGATTAAGTCTCCGGTCTTCTCATACGATAGATTCAGCCGATAATTGAGATCGCCTAACCAAATTATTCTCCTGCAAAGAGGTGAAAACATAGTTACGATTGTGAGAATTTATCAACCAATAATAGTGGAATCTAAGAATTCTAAAAATCATTATAAATCCTACTCCCAAAACCCCCCTAAGTATAGAAATCAAAACTGGTTATTTTGTGTAAGGAAGTAAAATACATACTCGTGATCGTGGATGAGCCTGGGAAGTCCAAGAGCTGAGACAGAGTGAAAGACTGTTCTTTTATGTATCTCGTGAACATCGGCATTTCGCTTGATCTGATCAACTTCTCTTTCTCCTGCGGTCAAATGCGTGCATATGAAACAAAAGAACGTCTGGTTTATCGACATACTCACAGACACAGCTCCCTGCATACCATAAATCACTTCACTATACAATGATTGAAACTATTGTCACATAAATTTGATGAAATGCCTAATCATTTATATACCTTGTTACCAATATATCCCATGATGCCAACTCCAACTGTAGAAACTCGAACGTTTTGAATGTGTTTTCGCAAGCTTCTTTTAACCCAAATAGTCAAAAGAATCCCAACCATTTGTTTACTCACTAGCCTCACATAAGCCGGTCTTCGTTTCCTCTCCATTAACAACGTCAGGTCCATAGCCGCTAAAGCCAATACCTCCGGCGGAATCTCGATGTTGGTCCCGGCTACAGACTTGAACGAACTGAAAGCCTTGAAAGATTTCGATGCTTTTAGCGACGTTGCTGTCTTTATCGACGGCTGTCTATCGAGAACACACGACGGTCCTAACATGTTCAAAGGCGGCTCAGGCCAGCTCAAGCCAATCCGTTCTTTCCCACTTAACTTCCGGTTCAACGTTTTCATACCGATTTCCGCTGCATCCTCCTCATTCTTCCTCCTCTCAAAGCTATCAGCGCGTAAACAAATCTGTCTTTCTAGTTGCTTCTTAGGAGAAGAGAACTGTCTCTTAATCTCAACAATCGGTGGACCAGAATTCGGATCAACAAGAGTGTTAACTTCACTAATAACTCCACCATCATGCTTCAACACTCCAAGGTTTTCGCCTTCTGTGTATTCCTCCTCGTCTATCGGATGAATCTCAACGCCTGCGTCGCTATCAGTTTCGTATACTTCTTCCTCTATAATGTCATGTGTTTCTTCAAAAGGTTTAAATCTTCCTGGTGATGGTGGATCACTGTAACTCTTAACCGCGGATAGTTTCGGTCTAACTCTGTTTAATGCTTCTCTGATTACTTCTTCCCATTTTGCAACCGGTCTATTATCTTCAGCTCCTAGTATGTTTCCAGCATTCAATGGTACAATCTCTTGTAAACTTCATTCCCACAAAACAAAAACATAATAAAAACATAGAATTAGTATGAACAGAGTTGGTTTTGTATATGTCGTTATGATTGAGAAAAGTCAAGTACCCAAGAACGTAAATATCAGCAGGTTGATTAATTTCGATCCAGTCATCGATGTCAAGATCAGAAGGTGGTGAGATTCCTCCAACGTTCCACGTACCAACACAAACTCTGTATACAAAAATTTCATTATGTTTCAAATTCCGACATGATTCGTTTATGTCTCAAATTCCGACATGTTGACAAATGTGAAAAAGAAAAGACTATAAACATTCGAAATCTATATAGTAGTAGTACTACTATATAAAGAAACTAAAATACAATATTATAAAGAAACAATTCAAAAAACTGTACCTTATTTCTTTGTTGTTAATATACTGTGCTCTTAATGTTTCCGAATTTCTTCTCCTTAACTTCATTGGAGCATCTGATTTCATCAAAACAAAAAAAAAAATTAATTAAAGATTTAAATAAATTTTTGATTTTTGCAATTTTAAATTTCTTGTGAGATATTGAAATTCAGCAATGGGATTTTGGAAATTAGATAACAAAACTCAGAAAACACATCCCACAGTGAATCTCATAACTACCTATGCAATTTCGACATTACCATTGCTAATAAACTCCCTAGCCGCTGCTGCCGCGTCTACTGCGGCTGAACCGGCCGCGATTGCGTCTTCCGCGTTTTCACAACGCGAGCTCGATTCTCCTCCACCCTCTATTAAAACCGGTTAAAAAATCAGCTTAGATAACCGGAAACCAAGAACAATAACCGGTGGTTCCGGTGAGAGGAGAGTGAAGAAACCTTCATCGGAGCTAGAGTCTTCGTTTTCGTCACGAACGTCGTCGTTTTCATCTTCGTCTTCAGTATCAGCACCATACTCAGGATCTCTAGCAGTCATATTCAACCACTTTCTCATAACAAGCTTTGCCCATAATCTCTGTAATAAATATAAAAAAACACTATTTTGTTCAGACCCGAATCCTTATTTTCAGACAACAAATTCAGTTTGGAGTTAGGACACAGAATCTTTTTACCTGAGATTTATGACGGTGGTTTCTCTTCATTATCCCGGCAGGTTCAACAACTGAAGAAGAAGACATCAAATCGTAGTCTGAAGGAAAAAAATTTAATAAAATAAAAAAGAAAGTGATGAAACTTTTATATAAAAAAAAATCTGGATATTTTTGATTTTTGCCAGACCATAAATCCAAAATTACTTAGAAAGAGTTTTTTTGCAAACGCGTGAGTAGTAGTCAGTCCTCTTCTTTCTTTTCATCATTTTATGTAAGAAAACTTTTTAAAAATATAGTTTTTTTTAATAATAATGTCGTAACAATAATGTTTTTTTTCCCTCACGTCATGGTTATTTCTTTTTGTTTAAATACCAAAATATCCATAATAACGTCACGAGATTCACGACTAATATGGGAAAAAAAGGGGTGAATTTTTTATTATTTAAAGCATTTTTAGTGATTCATTAATTATGATTATAATTACATAAGGATAACAATAATTATGGTCCCTCTAAACTTATTATTTATAAGGTGAACTTTTAACAATTTGGACCACATAATATTACCTTGTTACGTTAGTATAATGGCGTAATACTTTTTTCTCTCACGTCATGGTTATTTCTTTCTTTCTATGATACTGAACAATTTCAAACCAAAATCCACACTAACGTCATGACTTATGAAAAAAGGGAATTTTTCTTATTTAAATGCGTTATTAATGATTAATTATGATTATAATTACATTAGCATAGCTAGAGTTATGATCCCTAAACTTATTATAAGGTGAACTTTTTCCCAAATTGGACCACAATGTAGTACCTTGTTACGTGATGAATTATGATCATTGTTGGCTTTGTATGACATTATATTATTGATTTTTATTGACCCGTGAAGGTTAGTTTACATAAGTATAAAATATTCACACTAGTAGCCAGTAGCCCAGTAGGACTAGGTACATATTGGACTTGGTATAACAACTCCCACGGGAGATACTTTTTAATCTAATCTTAACATAAATTATCCTGGTATTAACCTTTTGGATTTTAACTTTTGGATCATAAACTCAACTGCTTCTCTAAATATTAAAATAAGTTTACGTATTAAGTGCACTTAAAAATTACTTACAGCCTCACATTATTAACGTGGTAAGTTTTAAACCATGTAGTTAAACTAACAGATAAGAAAAAGTTAATAAGCCGTGTAGGGAAAATCTGAAGTGGTGGACATGTGAGTGGTAGCGTGCATGATTCGAATGCATAATGCGTCTAACACTACCAGAAATTTGTTACCTTTCTACTCATAACATTAAATGTTATGATAATCGGAATGTTTTGAACCAAATATTATTAAATTATAAAACATATATGAAAGAGTCTAGGAGTTTAATCTTATAAAGCATTTACAATTACCAAGTATAATTAACATTGGTGTAAAAAGATTGGAACCGTTGTTGGACAACCAAAAAAAGTTAATCGGAAAAGTAAAAGGAAAAAATCCCAAACTATTTTCTCACAAAAAAAAAAAATCCCAAACTTGTGGATGGTAACGTGACTCGTATGCATAGTGGAATTTAAACTTTATAAAATGCGAAATGTAAAGTAGGTGAGAAACTAGAATCTAAAAGTTTGAAAATCGAAGCCTGAGGTTGAAAAAACAAGAGAAATAATAAAATTTGGAATTTGTACATGAAGTTAATTGTATAATTTTTTTACCGTGGGGGGGGGGGGGGGGGGGTAAAACTTGGTGTGCGAATGTGAGGTTTTATTTTGGGAATACCAAAAAAGGGCAAGAAAGAAATGCAAAGTACATGGCGCCGCCAAATTGGTCGATAATGTGTAAAAAAGCAATCTATAAGAGATCCGGTCGGAATGTCCGGTTAGAGTCCGGTTTAACAGATAAGGTGTTTGGGTCGGTGCGGTATGGGACCTACGAAATACGCGGACCACAGAAGAAGCCTACGAAGAGTTTGGACTCTATTGGACCCACTCACTTTTAACTACGAATGCAACGAGAGTGTTGTACCCAACCTATTTGTTTCATAGCTTATAGGTCTCACCTAAAATCCAAATCAGTTAAATCAACTAATTAAATTACTTCAATTTTTCCTTTTAAATTTTGATAAAATATCATTCAACAATAGTTAATTTGGTGGAAAAGTATCCTGAGTAGAGATGTTAATTTTTTTTTAGTAAGCACTACTTCTAATTAACTTTTTAAAAATAAATTATTATTGGATTAAAGTTTGGCATAAACTGAATGTGAATGAAAATTAACGTTGATATCATTCTACATCATGTGCAGTCTTAAGGTTTTTTTATTTAGTTACATATTTAAGAAGACAATAGGTCGGTCCAGCCAAAATTCGTAACATCTACATCATTTCTCTTTGTTTATACATTTTTTTTTGTATTTGTGACATAAATAACTTAGAATTTTGAATATTATTTTTCTGTCATAAATTTTAATCCAAACATAGTTCATTTTTTATTTTTAACGAGATGTATATATATCGAACTATATATATTGTCATATAACCGATATAAATTGATATCGAACTCATGTGCTATTTATTGTCTTTAGATATTTCGTTAAAATTGTGTGTTATTCAATGTTAAAATATTTTTTACAGTAGATTTCATATATAATCATATATGAAACTTAATTTAAGTTACTATTCAAAATAATATAATTCGTAGAAAATCCTATTGATGAGAGTTAGAACTTTGAACCTATGCAAAATTATTCAAATCTTACAAAATAGGAAATATAGATTTGATATTCATACTTCAAACGATGAATTCTTTCTTATATAATATTACATTAGGACCCGCATAATATGCGGGTATTAGATATTAAAATTGATTATTTGTGTAATTATACATGTATAGTTATATTCTAAATCAAAATCCCGTAAATATAGTAATAAATTACGTTTTGTTAACCGTGAGTAAGATAATCAATACTGAGTTTAAATCTTCAAAAAATTATAGAAATAATTCATCTAAATGAATGATAAGGTTTTAAAATCATATTGAAATCTCATATACTTTGCAATAGAATCTATTTTATAAATAAACACCAATTATTTTTTAAAATGTAATTCTTTAAATGAATTTCCTTACATATTTGATAATTTTTAAATAATGTTCCAATTACGAAAATTTAAACTTGAATCTTTACATTACAACATGAATTTCACAAAATACAATTACATACACTAACAAAATATTTTGAAAATAATTTATAGCCTCCCACTTTCGAAGAATTCATGCAATAGATCGACAGTAAACACGATTTCGAAAATTAAATAATTTTGACTGATTTGTGGGATGGTGGTATTCATGCATGATTTGCAAAGAAAATTAAAGATTTGGGATATACGTTAAATTGTGGGAGGTGTGTGTTATTATATAGTTTTTGGATTTGCCTTTTCTGAAGTAATAACATTTTTGAAACGTTGAATGTTTGTTTACTTTTTTTTTTTTAATAATTTATGGTTTAACATTTATAAGGTTGAACATATGTTTGTTTTCCTTTTAAAATAATTTATGGTTTAACATTTATTTTGTTTTTATATATAAAGTTTGATTTTTGTGATGTAACATTTATTTTGTTTAACATAATGGTATTTATATTTTGCTTTTTTTTTAACGACTTACATAAGATTTGGTTTTTGCTTTTAGAAATATTTTAAGGAAACAATAAGAAAAATGTTAATGTGTCTTTATTTTATTGGTTTAACATAATGATAATTTTATTGTTCTAATTGCTTGATTTTAAATAAAATATTTTAACACGTGTCATCATCTCGATCGATAATAGACACATGTCACGATCTTATGTGTTACAATTTTGACAAACTCTCCTTAATATAATAAGATTATATTCAGGTCGGCATTAATACGCGGGTAATCATATTAAAAATTATTCATAAAAACATTTTAATTTTAATTAATAACCCATTTTTGTTACTAAAATAGTTTGAAATATTATTTAAATATAGATCTTAAATTATTAGATGTAAAACTTTTATCATTATTTTCATGTTTTAATTTATATCATGTGGATTATATATATATATATATATGTGTAATTCAACTCATATTCCTAATAACAAAGAAAAAAATTATATTCTTATCAATAATGCATATAAAATAGTTATGTGATAAAATCATTAAAAAATACAAATAATTTAAAGTTATATTTAAAAAAATGTAATGTTAATAATCTCATAAAACCTATAAAATTATTTTAATAGTAAATATATTGTTATTATCTTCTTAACTTATATAGTTTTTATTTCATAATTTTTTTATAAAAAAAACATTAAAAGGACCAATACTGTCTTAAGTAGAAAATGTTCATTTTTTGTAATATTTTATAGTTACATATGTTGAAAAGTCTATTTAAAGTTTTTTGTGTTCTTTGACATAGTTGTGGATATCTTAAACTTTTAAATTTACATACCTTTTTTAATTATTTTATATTTATATATTCTATTGTTTTATCATTTTTTTTTATTCTTTCAATTTTTTGTTTTGTTTTTACGATTAATATTCTCTCTAAATTATTGTTTTCTATTTATATTGTCTCTCTACTTTTGTTTACGACTTCTGTTCTTTTGATTTTTTATTAGTTTAGACTATTAGAAATTTTATTTATTTTTTCTAATTAGTTTAGACTACTAAAATATTGATTGTTATCTAATTAATTTGGACTATTAACAATTTTATTTTTTTACAATTTGGTTAGTTCCTTAACAATGATTTTGTATGTTTTCCATTTTTATTTTTTTTAGAAATTGTCATTTTTACAATTTGGTTAGTTATTTAACAATAATTTTGTGTCTTTTCCTTTTTTCATTTTACTTTTTTTTAATTAATTTTAATATTTAACACATGTCATCATTTCGATCAATATTAGACACGTGTCATGATCTCATAAGTTACAATTTTACTTACGTGTCGCGCCCTCGTCGAGCAAAGTCTCATTTATATAATAAGATATTTTCATATTAAAATACTAATTACTGCATAAACACCACAGCAATAAAAAGTCAGATACTTTTACTTTTACTTATACAGTAAAAAAGTCATTAGGACAAATAATACAACAAATGTGCATCCAACCAATTACCTATACACTACTTCTAGAAAGATATTTACTTTTTTATCGTTTATAACTTATATATAATGTTTAGTTTTAGTTCTATTTAAATTTTACATACAATTTTTTTTTTTTTGCGAGCACAAAAATTGTGGAGAATGTAATTTTCTGAGAACAAAAACAAATATTTAATGAAAAAATAGAATGAGTTAATAAGTGAAATGCTTAATTAGTTTGTCACACATTTTACAAATTTCATTAGTTCAATGTTAAATTTTGAATACTATGCTCGTGTAGTGACCTTATTTTATGTGAATCAACATACTATAAAATTAAGAGCATTATATTTAACTAAAAAGTAGTAAGAAAGGAAATGAACTCACCTTTTAGCATCTAGTAGTATTTTGATTGTATCACCTGGATAAAAATGAAAGTAAAAAAGAGGAGATTAAATAAGGGAAATTGGCACCAATAATAGGTTTTATGCCAATAATTAAGGATCTAATAGTACATAAAAATAATTAAGTGAATAACATTCAAATTAGATAAAATGTCTATAATACCTTTAATTAATTTACATCTTTATTAAAAACGAAATTATAAAATATTTAAAAAAGGAAAACCCTAATCTAATTTATTTAGTCTCTTTCTTCCACTGTAACCTCCTTTTTCAATTGTTGTTCTTTTTTCTTCATCCTTCTTCTTCCTTTTTTTTTCTTCTTCTTCTACTTTTTCTTTGTTCTTACACAAATATCATATATATCTCTCGTGATCTACAAAACAAATTCTCAATCATTTTGTTTTGTATCAAAGTCTTGGAACCAAAAAATTCCAATAATATATTAAGATGATGTTTTTTTCCTTAGTTAAACTCCACACTATCGTTCTCATTTTTCGTTCAATTTGAACCGATGTTGGCGATCATTAATATAGCTAACTATGTTCGAAAATCAGGTAACTAACTATTTTTTATAATAGCTAACTATGTATGTTTTTTTTAATTATATAACTATAATAGGTAACTACGTTATGAAAAAGTTAACTATGTTTGTTCAAATAAGTAACTATTACAATATTCATGTAGTCAATTATTTTATGAAATCACTAATATAAAAATAGTTAACTATACTTTTAAAATGATAATTATATTCTAAAAAATAATAGTTAACTAAATAGTATGAGATAGTTCGCTATCTTTTGAAATCAATAAAATATGTAGTTTCGACAATAGTTAACTATATATTAAAATAGTTAGCCGTTATAGTTAACTATATATATTAAAATATATTTTTTGTTGTTTTTCTAATCCAAATTTATTTTGTTTGCACGCTAGTTTACATGTATTTTTCAGAGATAAAAATGTCAATTTTCAAGAGATAAAGAATTTAATATTTTTAGGGATTTTGTTTTTAATACTTACCTTAATTTAATTGTATGGGTAATTTTGTCCTCTATTTTTTTCTCTCTGCTATGTACCTAATTTTATTTTTTGATATGTTAGTTACCTAATTTTTTCCCATAAATATGTTATTAAGCTAATTCACCCATTAAATAATTGATAATTAAGTGCAGAAACTCACAAGAATATCCTCTTTGTCAAAATCATAAAAGGAGTTAAGAGAATATAGATCTAACACGTTCAAATCAGGAAGAAATAACACTTTTTAGTTGGAAGTCAGCATGAAAATGGCATAACATATCAAGAATATCAATGACTTATAATACCCACTCTTAACAAAATAAATGCATAGAGAATATAATTAAACTAGGTGCATAAAAAAGAAATATCGATGAGGATGGGTCAAAAGAAAACAAGAGTAAGGAATTACGAAAGCAAATAAAAAACAAAATAACAAATAAATAATAGAGAATGGAGATAAATAGATCATGAGGAAAAGAGAACATGTTTGGTTCCTTTTGAGATCACATCAATCTTGACCACAATGTATAGGCAATGGTCGACTCTCAATTTTTTAGCCAAAACCTTTGGCTACACATATCTTCACCAGTCATATATATTAATTATATTTTACGTGATATTTAGAGATAAGATAAGGTGGTATTTCAACATAATCCGATTAAATCAACTAGTTCTTTAATTTTTGCAAAACGAACAAAATCAAGCTAACTAAGTCAACCGTATAACAAAAATGGACAACTCAGAAAAATGGATTTAAATGTAAACTTAATTATCTTTTCGCTTTAACTAAAATATAACCAAGTTTTTTCTCTAGATTCATTCAATTTCATTTTACTTGTTTTTAACTTTTTTTTATACTGACAACATTTTGTCTTTTTTCAGCCTAGTGGCAGAAATATACCACTTGAAACCAGCTTTAGGTAAATTCGAACTCAGTCATGTTGAAAATGACATGAAAGATTAAAGATTCTAGTCGAATCAACTACTATCTTCATATTGACTAGTAAAACTTTAACCAAACATATATTTTTTCAACGTTTTAACTCCATACTTTGCTTAACAAAAATGACTTAATATACTAGATAAATTCGACTAAACATCTAATGCCATGAATAATGTAAGGCTTCATAATTTGTTTCCGCTATAGAAAATAAAACAATACTGGAAAAAGACAAAAACAAAAATCACATAATAGAGCTATGATACACAAGTTTTATCTACTAGCATATATTCTAATAGAGATTGTGTCGATAACGAGCAAAGTACAATACAAATGACCTAATATACCTTTATTTGGGTATCTATGGTCCCAAATAACACAGTAACTCACTGTTGTAATGTTTACTTGTTTTATTCTTTGTTTTAGACTTTACATAACGTTCAAAACAAAAACATTCCATATCCATTCCATTGGTGACAACCAAAAAACCCTATATATATATATCTATTTCGAAGTAATAAATACGAATGATTTATATTTGGTTACATTGAAGTATGATTAAATAACCAAATCGGTAATGTTTATTGGATACGGAGAAGAAAGTGATCATAAATTGGATCTCAACTAGAATATTTCATTTAATCTACATGCTTCATGAAACATTTGCTTAAATTTAGATTTAAGGGTAAAGATAAAACATATTCCAAACGAGAACAATATTGAAAATTGAGTGAAAAAAATCTGAAAATAGAAAAAGGACATGAGATCATGTACCTGTGAATATGTAAGACGGTGATGAAATGAAGAAGACGACGAAAATGGAAAAACGAAATAGCAAAAAAGAAATTAATGGTTCTTTGGGTCTTTTCTTATAAAGTTATAACTTATAAGTGTGAATGTGAGCTTTTATTTGTTTGGGAAGGTCGGAACAAACTCTCTCTTCCTCCGACCTTTTGTTTCTCCATTTATATTTGTGTTTATATTCACATTCATGTATTATATATATATATATATATATATATATATGTTGTTATTATATGTTAAATACATTTCTTTCAATCTACACATTCATGCCACGTCTTCTTTTTCTTTATAAAGATTTTTTTGTTTATTGCATAAATTAAAGTCTTTCTCGATCTCGAAGTTACGAAATCTATAATTCCTAGTCTCCTATAGTCCTATCTTTTTCTTTTGGTTTATAAAGTTTGAGCAAAGGACAATTTTAAAAATATTGAAAACGATATATGATAGAAATGTTTACGGATATCATCTTCTGTTTTTCTATTATTATATATAACATCGCCGAAAATAATTTGTTTTTTTCTAATTTAGGTCGATCATCTTGGTAAATTTTGGAAAAGAAGTCAAAAATTGATTTCACATTTAAATCTAGATACAACGAACAAAAAATATAAGGTGTACTCGTAGTTCAACTACAACATTTAGAACCAAATGATCTCTATCTAGTGGTTCTTAATTGAAGAGGAGTTGTCATGTTAGTATAGACCATGGATCAATTCATTTCAACCGCGAAATTCTCTAGTCATGTTTGAAACGACCCGACCCGTTTTTTTTTTTTTTTACAATAAACCTTTGGTCTCGGACTAACATTCCCATAAATGCTATCCTCAACAACCAAGCAACAACAAACAGACAACCAGCGGATAACACAATACTAAAGCAAACAATTCATTCCATAAAGATAACTAAACCAGTTCAACTCAAATTCCAATACAATAAAACCAGCAACCTAGCGGAGTTATAAAACAGAAATGGAAAGCAATAAAACCACACAGCACACACAACACGAGACCCTAGATCATCTCCCTCTTCGTTGCCATGATTCCACGATCACAATTTGCTTTTACCTGCATCACATGGAAAAAGAGATGCGTGAGTATTATCACAAATACCCAGTGAGACGGTCCTCCCATCTACGACTGCGCACACAGACGCGATGGATCCGCTCAGGCAAACACGCATCAAACAATCACACAAACACAACAACACGGCTCAACCACAGCCCAACAGGCGGCCTGTCGATCGACACTACCACTAGGTGTCGATCGACACCCCTGCTCACACCTGTCGATCGACACACCCACGGTGCCTGTCGATCGACAGCTCCACAGGACCCTGTCGATCGACACAACCACTAGGTGTCGATCGACAACTCCTCGATCACCTGTTGATCGACACAACCTCTAGGTGTCGATCGACAGCTCTCGTGTGACCCTGTCGATCGACACACCCAAGTGCTGTCGATCGACAGGCCGTCACAGATTCATGGGAAATCGATCATTATCCCTCGGATCGATTCCTCCTCTGCGTTAACACGAAACCTGCACGAACAAACACAATCCAAACAATCCACACGCAATTCACAGACATATTCAACACAAACAAGATCAATCCACAATTTCAACCTACCACCAAACAACCCTAACGAATCCACCGGCCCAGAAGCCATGGTCACGCACTCACCTCGAGTTAATTGGAAAGAAAACAGTAGAGCTGAAGCTAGACACGAATCCACGACAATCTCCACAAGAATTCTCCTCCAAATCTCTCAAGAAACGAAACCCTAACTCTCAAAAACTCACAGGAAACAGAGAACTTCTCTCAAACTCTGTTGGCTGCGTTTTTGGGACTTGGTTCGCTCAAATGCGGCCAAAAACCCTTATATACGAAGCCCTAGGGTTTCCCCAAACCGGCCCGGTCCAATTGAACAACTTAAATCGAACCAGAAAACCAGCCAATTCGAGCACCTGTCGATCGACATACACTAGGTGTGTCGATCGACAGCCCCTAAGAGCCCTGTCGATCGACAGACACTACGTGTGTCGATCGACAGCCCCTCCATTTTCCTAAAAAAATGGTTCACGGGCGTCACAATTCTCCCCCACCAAAACTGGATTCGTCCTCGAATCCTCTAACACTACTCAACAATCTACCCTGGCCTAACCCGCCAGCAACACCGGAGACTACATCTCCCAGACCCTCTCGAGGTTCACATCCGTCCTATGCACATAGACCCGTCTCAGACATTGACTGCCCATAGCTCGTAACCACCATCTAGCTTTCGGGATCGTCACCCCTCAGCTCTAGGTGTCTAGCATCAACCCACCTCAGTCCGCGCAGTCCTGACGGTGTTTGATACTCAATCATCTCCACACACCTCAATCCATCAAGACACACAGTCTATTAAGCTCTCGATATGCAGAGATCTGCCAGAGGTCGCAACCTCCCAAACTATCCCCATACCCTCACGATCTCAGTCCGCGCAGTCTTGACGAACGATCGGTATGCGGGGAACCCACTGTCCCCCGGAGAGACGCATCTCTCAAGATCTGCCGGAGACTCATCTCCAAGAAAGAACAATGTCTATCTCTGAGCTATGCAATCAATTCCTAACGTCTATAATGCACCTCTGACCGGAACTACCCCCTAAGGTCTCACATGATATTCCCCTCCCGGAATACCATTACAATCGTGATCATCACAGATCACCCGGACCATCCCTCACCTCGGATTTCCCCGCAGAGTCTCCCCGGAACAAGACAGTTCTAACCACCATAAAACTTCTATTCCAAGACTCTCTCACACACGCTCACACAAACCGTTAGAGTCCCCCACCGAAAATGGCAAGTTCTATCCGCAAATAAACTTCCATTTCGGGGTTCTCTAACCACAAACACATGACTCTCAAAGTCAAACACATAAGAAAAACTCTTTCTTATTCACTGGAAAAATGTCATAATCATTACAAATTAATGAAAATACAAAAATCCACAACCAAAACTTCACCACACACGGTGATCACAACACAAAAACTAAAACTGGAAACCACAAAGAAAAACGAATTCACTCTTCTGCTTGCTTCTCAAACCACTTCTTGAACTTCGTTTTCATCTTTGCCTCTGGTTCCCAAGTCTCCTCCTGAATACCGTCACAGTCCCACAAGACTCTCAACAACGGCACTCTCTTCCGGCGCAGAACCTTGATACTTCTCTCAAGAATCCTAACCGGCCTCATCCCAACAGTCAGATTTGGCTGAAGATCTGCAGGAATCGTCACTGCTACCTCCTCAGAAGCATGCAAGCATCTCCTGAGTTTCGAAACGTGAAACACATCATGGAATTTCTCCATAATCGGAGGCAGCTCCAACCGATAAGCAACTGGTCCCACACGTTCCACAACCCGGAACGGACCCATGTACCTCGTACTCAGCTTATCCTCGGATATGGACCTGTTCAAACCCCGCATCATAGCCATCTTGAGATACACTCGATCTCCGACTGCGAACTCCAACTCTTTCCCTCTCCTATCGGCATAACTCTTCTGCCGATCCTGAGCTTCTTTCATGTTCAGCTTCACAACACGGATATTCTCCGTCGTCTCCTGAACAAAATCAGCCCCAAAGATGCTCCTCTCCCCCACTTGGGTAAAACATAGCGGAGTACGACATGGCCTCCCATACAACGCTTCAAAAGGAGCCATTCTGATACTCGCCTGAAAACTGTTGTTATATGCGAACTCCACCAAACTCAAGTGATCCGCTCAATGACCACCCCAATCTAGCACGCACATCCTTAACATATCTTCCAGTTTCTGAATTGTCCTTTCAGACTGCCCATCCGTCTGCGGATGATTAGCTGTACTCATGTGCACCTTAGTGCCCATCTCAGCCTGAAAAGCTCTCCAGAACACTGACGCAAACCTCGGATCTCGATCCGATACAATACTCGCTGGCACTCCATGCAACCTCACAATCTCCTTCACATACTTCTTAGCCAAGACCTCAGCTCCATCTGTCTTCTTAATGGCCAGAAAATGTGCGGACTTAGTCAGTCGATCCACAATCACCCAAATCGCGTCATGGGTCCGAGAAACCGGCAACCCTACTACGAAATCCATTGTAATCATGTCCCACTTCCACTCCGGAATGGGTAAACTCTGTAATAAGCCACTAGGAACCTGATGCTCAGCCTTCACCAACTGACACACATTGCAAGCTGCAACCCAATCTGCCACATTTTTCTTCATCCCGACCCAATGATAATACCGTTTCAGATCCCGATACATCTTAGTCGCTCCCGGATGAATCGAAAACTTACTCGCATGAGATTCTCTCAGAATTTCCTGCCTCAAGTCCTCATCCTTAGGAACATAGACTTGTCCATGCACTAAGATAGTTCCGTTAGCAGAAACCTGATATTCGGAACTAGTAGCCTTGGAGAGATATAACAATACCGGATCCTGCTCCTGAGCTACTCGGATCCTGCTCAATAGATCCGCCAGATCTGCCGCCGCTAACCCCAACGGTTCCTCTGAAGTAACACACAACCTCAAAGTACTAAGCACACTCACCAGATTCTCCACATCCCGCTCCTGAGATGAATCATACCTTTTCCGACTAAGAGCATCTGCTACAGTGTTAGCCTTACCAGGATGGTAAACAATGTCAAGGTCGTAATCGGCCAACAACTCTGACCACCGCCTCTGTCGTACATTTAAATTCTGCTGAGTAAAAATATACTTCAGATTATGATGATCAGTGAACACCTGAATTCTGCCACCATACAAGTAAGACCTCCAGATTTTCAACGCGAAGATCACTGCAGCCAACTCTAAATCATGAACAATATAATTTCCCTCATGCTTCCTCAACTGCCTTGAAGCATAAGCAATCACCTTACCCTGCTGCATCAGCACACAGCCCAACCCAACTCCCGAAGCATCTGTGTACACCACATAAGGCTCACCCGGTTCAGGTAACGCCAATACTGGTGTACTAGTCAACATCGTCTTAAGCTTCGCGAAACTCAACTCACAATCAGCCGACCACACGAAAGGAACATCCTTCCCCGTCAGCTTCGTCATGGACTGAGCCATACTCGCAAAACCCTTGACGAATCTCCGATAATAGCCTGCCAACCCAAGAAAACTCCTGATCTCAGTTGCATTCCTCGGTCTAGGCCAATCTCGGATAGACTGAATCTTTGCCGGAACCACAGAAACTCCTTCTGCAGAAACGATGTGACCCAAAAATCCCATCTCTTTCTGCTAGAAACTGCACTTACTCAACTTCGCAAACAGCTTCTGTTCCCGCAACTTCTCCAGAACTCTCCTCAAATGAACCTCATGTTCCTCCAGACTCTTCGAATATACCAGAATATCATCGATGAAGATGATTACGAACTCATCCAGATACTCCTGGAAAACCCCGTTCATCAACCTCATAAATGCCGCCGGTGCATTCGTCAACCCGAATGGCATCACTACAAACTCAAAATGCCCATACCGAGTCCTGAAAGCCGTCTTCCGAACATCTGCTTCGTCGATCAAAATCTGGTGGTAACCGGATGCCAAGTCAATCTTGGAGAACCAAGTAGCCCCTCTCAATTAATCTAACAACTCATCAATTCTCGGAAGAGGATACTTGTTCTTCACAGTGACTCAGTTAAGACCTCGATAATCGATGCACAACCGGAAACTACCATCTTTCTTCTTCACGAGCAACACCGGTGCTCCCCACGGTGAAGTACTTGGTCGATTAAAACCCTTCTCCAACAAATCCTCCAACTGCTTCTTCAATTCCGCCAACTCTGCTGGAGCCATTCGATAGGGTGCCTTAGACAACGGCGTCGTTCCGGGCTCTAGCTCAATCGTGAAAGGATCCGACCAAGATGGTGGTAATCCCTGCAGCGACTGAAAGACATCCTCAAAATCCCGAGCGACCCGAATATCTCTCATAGCAACCCCACCAACAGCCTCCGGCATTACAATTGTGGCCAAGTAAGCCTCGCAGCCCCTCTCAATCATCGCCTCAGCCTGGACAAGAGAAATTACGAGACTACCTGAAGTCGGTCTCACGCCTTGATAAACCAACCTACCACCTTCACGTTCGAATACCACTCGACCCCGATGACAATCCAGGTGGACTCTACCGATTCAACCAATCCATACCAAGGATAACATCGTACAGTTCCACCGGACTAATCACTAAGTCAGCTGGCATCAGCTCTCCCGCTACCAGAATATCCACCTGCTTCGCCCGGCCATGCGTAGCTAGAAATTCTCCTCTAGCAACCATAACCGCTCCAGTCCGCTCAACAGCGTCACTTCGAATACCACTTCTCTCAGCATGATCCGGAGTAATGAAGCAATTCGATGCTCCGGAATCAAACAACACGTGGGATTCACACCCACCTACAAACAAGGTCTCTACACAATTCCCAAGTGCTAAGCAACCTAACTTCCTATCACAGGCAAAACTCTAAAACAAGCACCAAGAAATTCTACCCTACTGAATTTACAAAGTCTGAATTAGAAAGTTACATGTGATCGACCTCGAGCTCGGCTCTCCCGGCGCTGCAATAGCCGGCGGACGCTCCACCGCCGCGATCTGGTCCAAAGGCTGCACCGCCCTATTTTGAGCTACTGGCTGGACCACTGCCACCGCCAACGGCTGCAACTTCGGACAGTTCGGCCTGATGTGCCCCGACTCTCCACACTGATAGCACGTTCGAGCCGCTCGAACCTCACCCTGCTTCGGGCAACTCGCCCTCATGTGGTCTAGACTCCCACAAATGTAACAGCCTCGGCCACTCTAACCCGATCCCGAAGCGCCTTCCCACTTCCTCTTCTGTCCTTGCGTAGGCTTGCCGCCTTTGCCAGGACCTGCCTGCTGCACCTGCTGCTGCTGAGGCCTCCGAGGCTGAACAGCTGGACCTACAGTCGCAGCCTGCTCCCTCAGATCCTCCTCGATCTGCGCAGCCACCTCTACCAGCTCCACTCTACTCCCGAACCTGATGCCTCTGCACCGAGTCCGCAAATCCGGTCGAAGTCCTCGCAAGAACCTCCGAACCTGAGCCTGCTCATCCTCCAAGCTCCTACCAGCATAACCCAGGAGTCTGTTAAACTCCACGTCATACTCCCGCACCGACCTCGTACCCTGAGTCAAGTCCAAGAACCTCGCCTCTAAACGATCCAACGCCTCCTGAGGAAAGAACTTGGAGTTGAACTCCGTCACAAGATCTGACCACGCCATCGCAGTCCCGGCCCATCTAGCCGCCACACTCCTCCACCAGAGGTGTGCATCCCCGTCCAAATAATGGACCGCCAAGTCAACCTTGTATCCCTCGGGACACCTAATCGAGCGAAAGTTCCGTTCCACCCTCATCCGCCACTCATCAGCCTCCTCAGGCTTCACACTTCCCGCAAAAGAACCCGTACCGATCCTCTGCATCTGCTCCATCATACGGATATACGATGGAACCTCATCAGTAACCGCAGCCCTCGGCTGCACTTCTGCCACTCGTGGCAACTCTGGAGCCTGCACTGGCACTGCACCCGGTAACCGCTCCAACAACTGACTCAGCAGATCAGCCAGACGGTCATCTCTAGCTTGGGCTACACCCGCGGCCGCAACCGCACCCACAGCTGGACCAACACCACCAGCACCACCAGCCTCAACGGAACCCAAACCAGCCCCTACAGGACCCACACCAGCCCCAACAGGATCCAAACCGGCCCCCACACTGGCAGTCACACTGGCAGTCTGACCATCATGCACCGACTGCTGACCTGCCGCAGGCCCATGCGCAGAACTCTGAGCCTCACTGACGACTGGCTCCTCAACGAGTCCACGACCCCGGCCTCGGCCCCCACGACCACGCCCTCTAGCTCCTCTAGCCATCTCACTGCACTCACACGCAGACCAGCTAAGAACTTTAAAGACTCAAACACAACAATCAACACTTACCGTGGAATCTCTTTGAAGGCTCGAAGGAAGATGATCTAGAACCCCCAAACCCATAGAATCGACAATTTACCAATTTCAATCCTAGCAGTTCTAGCCCGTCCTAAAACCGTAAGGGCTCTGATACCAAACTGAAACGACCCGACCCGTTTCTTTTTTTTTTTACAATAAACCCTTGGTCTCGGACTAACATTCCCATAAATGCTATCCTCAACAACCAAGCAACAACAAACAGACAACCAGCGGATAACACAATACTAAAGCAAACAATTCATTCCATAAAGATAACTAAACCAGTTCAACTCAAATTCCAATACAATAAAACCAGCAACCTAGCGGAGTTCTAAAACAGAAATGGAAAGCAATAAAACCACACAGCACACACAACACGAGACCCTAGATCATCTCCCTCTTCGTTGCCATGATTCCACGATCACAATTTGCCTTTACCTGCATCACATGGAAAAAAGAGATGCGTGAGTATTATCACAAATATCCAGTGAGACGGTCCTCCCATCTACGACTGCGCACACAGACGCGATGGATCCGCTCAGGTAAACACGCATCAAACAATCACACAAACACAACAACACGGCTCAACCACAGCCCAACAGGCGGCCTGTCGATCGACACTACCACTAGGTGTCGATCGACACCCCTGCTCACACCTGTCGATCGACACACCCACGGTGCCTGTCGATCGACACACCCACGGTGCCTGTCGATCGACAGCTCCACAGGACCCTGTCGATCGACACAACCACTAGGTGTCGATCGACAGCTCCTCGATCACCTGTCGATCGACACAACCTCTAGGTGTCGATCGACAGCTCTCGTGTGACCCTGTCGATCGACACACCCAAGTGCTGTCGATCGACAGGCCGTCACAGATTCATGGGAAATCGATCATTATCCTCTCGGATCGATTCCTCCTCTGCGTTAACACGAAACCTGCACGAACAAACACAATCCAAACAATCCACACGCAATTCACAGACAGATTCAACACAAACAAGATCAATCCACAATTTCAACCTACCACCAAACAACCCTAACGAATCCACCGGCCCAGAAGCCATGGTCACGCACTCACCTCGAGTTAATTGGAAAGAAAGCGGTAGAGCTGAGGCTAGACACGAATCCACGACAATCTCCACAAGAATTCTCCTCCAAATCTCTCAAGAAACGAAACCCTAACTCTCAAAAACTCACAGGAAACAGAGAACTCCTCTCAAACTCTGTTGGCTGCGTTTTTGGGACTTAGTTCGCTCAAATGCGGCCAAAAACCCTTATATACGAAGCCCTAGGGTTTCCCCAAACCGGTCCGGTCCAATTGAACAACTTAAATCGAACCAGAAAACCAGCCAATTCGAGCACCTGTCGATCGACATACACTAGGTGTGTCGATCGACAGCCCCTAAGAGCCCTGTCGATCGACAGACACTACGTGTGTCGATCGACAGCCCCTCCATTTTCCTAAAAAAATGGTTCACGAGCGTCACAATGTTTATTTGGCCACCGGAGCATTCACATGGTCGTTCCGGATCCTGGAATTACTCGGATCTCATGGCTCGTTGAACCACGACATGATTATAAGTAAACGTCCTCACGACATGATTCAGTATAGTGTCCGTTGAACCGGATCCCCCGAGTTATTAAAAAAAAAATTATAAACTTACGAAGAATGGAGAAATATGAGATGAATATAGTCGAAATAAATATAAAAAAGAAAAATGTAAATGGTAAAGAATTTAATAAAGCAAAAAAAAATATATAAAAAGGACAATAATTATATAAACATATGATGAAAAGGATTATATTTTATTGAAAATTATTTTCCATAATAAAGCAAACCTAATTATTTTTAAAAGTACTCTTAAAATTATTTAAAAGTTATAATTAGGTCTCTTTCTTTCTCGTATGACCTGTAAAAGGATATTTTCTTTCAATGATCTTCCTTGTTTTTTTTTTTTACTTTTTAGCGTCAAAATGCTGAAAATATTTACATAACTTTTCCTTGTGAGTGAGTGGACAACTGGTAAGTAAAACAGAAACTTTGTTGTTTTATCTGATTTTGTTTTATCTTTCTAAAATACTACACCAGTCAAATCCCTAACTTTAACCAGCAAGTAAACCAAAAAACCAACGTAAACCGGGGACACATTGAGCCAGTTTCGTTAATTGGACCTCCGGTTATTATAACCACAGCTTTATGGAACATCTTAGCACATGTCATTTGACATTAAACACCGGAGAAAAAGGAGCAAATAGTTTATTCGTTGTTAAATTTTGTCTTATTTGCCGTACGTGTCATATGTTTATTTGATCTGTACGTAGTTAATAGACACTGAAAACCTTAATTAGTTACGTTATTTTATAACAATTTTGTTTTGTTAATTACTGGAAGATGAGAAGGATCGCAAAAGCTGGGACTTGCCTTACCTCATACTCCATTTCTCCATTTTCTAACTTATCTGTACAGCGATAATTACGCCCTCATAGTCACACACACAATATTTAAGTTTGATGCAAGAACAAATAATTGCACTTGTTTTGGTGTTTTCTTAAAGAGTAGTGACATTTTGAAATAATCAGATACATTACGTGTAAATATTTGTTTACAGTGATTCCAATACTTATCTAGCCAAATTGCGATTATTTTGATCGACCAAAATGTATAAGATTGCATCTACTAGAATTCGAATTTGAATTCGATTATCATATCATGTTCAAAATCAATTATACATCTCACAACCGTTTGAATAATACTTTAGTTTTTCTGTTTCAAATAAATATTAAATCATCTAAAAATAAAGAAATGTCATCATAGAATTTCAAATAATGTAAATTTACTCCATTCTTTTCATAAAGAGTGTCGTTCTACAATTTTTCACGCATACATATTATCAAAAAAAAAATTATTATATCCCTTACTAATACACTAAACAAAATTTTCTATTTAAAAAATATCAAAATAAAAAGGTTAAAACTAACTTTTTCATAAATTATGCATTAAAAGTTTGAAATGACACTCTTTATAAAAAACAATAAGTGGTAAAATGATTTTTTTGGTAAAACGAAGAGAATATCATACAAATATTATATTCACTCTTATTTGATATTTCTAAAAAATGTAAACCAATGTATTAAGTTTATTCTTTATAATTTATAACATTTTACATTATATAAATCACAATTTTTTTTTTACTAAAAGCGTTGCACTCATGTTTATTTGTACATTTTACACCTTACATCTACTTTTTACACATTTGCACTCACGCCCACTCTCGGCATGTGGAACGAGAAAGCTCGGAGATATGGAACGAGAAAGCTCGGAGATACTTAAGCAGCATGAGGAAGAAGAAGCCTATTCCTTTTTCACATAAGTTCTCATATGCTAATCCTCTTGCACTTCGTCTTCTTGCAAAGATGTTGGCTTTTGAACCCAAGGACCGGCCTATAGCTGAAGAGGTGCTTCACCAATTTCGTTCAGTTTTCTTTTTATGATATACGTTTGGTTCTGTTCCGTTAAAGTTTGGTTTTTATGTGTTACTCATGCACTTGCGGATCCGTACTTCAAGGGTCTAACTAAGGTTGAAAGAGAGCCTTCTGCTCAACCTGTCTCAAAGCTGGAATTGAGTTCGAGAGGCGAAGGATAACAAAAGAAGACGTGCGAGAGCTCATATACAGAGAGTCTCTTGAGTACCACCCAAAGATGCTGAAAAAATACTTGGATCGATCAGAACCAACTAACTTTATGTACCCGAGGTACTTTCCCAGGCTAATATGCTTCATAACTATACTCTGATGTATTTGTCCATAATCTTTTGGATGTATCATTCATTGTTCAGTGCGGTGTAACATTTCAAGAAACAGTTTGCTTACCTCGAGGAACACTACAAGAATGGTACTTCTCATACTCCCCCCCGAGAGGCAGCAACACGCATATTTACCCAAATATGGTTTACTTCCTTCAAGCATTTGAGAATTATTTCGAAACAACACATTGAGTGTTATGTTTTGCAAGGATTGCGTTTTGTACTCTGATAACAATCATGGGGCGGCTCAACAGAGTTCAATGGAAGTGACAGATGGACTCTCCAAGTGTAGCATCAGAGATACTGAGAGACTGTGTGGTGCAGACATTGCGCAGATGCCAATGTCTCGAATCCCTATTAACGTCCATCAAACAACCCAAGGTCTCTCTCTCTCTCTTTGGGCCCCATGCCCGTCTTGTGGGCTCCACACCCACTCTCGGCCTGCGGATCAAGACTTATCTGACGGTTGTTGCATTAGTCAGGGAGGCTTGAAATACATGTTTACTGACCTGTAGTCACGAGGCGATATTTTCCTGTGTTTTGGTCTCACTCGCACGGTACTGGAAATGATTTGCCAGTAGGTCACCCATAATTCGATTGCTCCAACTCAAGCACGTTTAATTATGAAATTCTCTCAAGACTAGTGACCGAAAAGATAAATGCACTTTGGTGACATAGGTAGCCAAATCAATTCTTTTAAGCCTCTCCGCATACACCATATATTCTCAGAAATCGGGGTGTTACACATTTAAGCTTATCATTAAAAAAATTATACCGTTTTTGGTTACCAATCAGACTCTAATATAATATAAGTTAAAGAGCCAACTTATCAAAACAACATGGATGGAGTATTAAGCTTTTTTGGCCACTAATCTCAATCTAGGAATCTTGAAATTATTGTACTATGAGGGAGCAATATTAAATTCTGATGCTAATCAGCGACCACTAAAATATTGGTTGAAGTGGTCTTCGACGAATACATTGCAATTTTTATAAGGTTTTTTCTTATGCTATCGATGATGACACATTGATTAATTAAACATTCAGTGAATAATCAACAATATCATTTTGGATAGGTGGCAAAGTGATGATTAATCATAATCGATCGGTGCGTTTTATTATAATTTGTTTTTCATGATAGTCACAGTTATCTAAACTAATGCGAGTTATTATTTTGCGTGATGTTTGGTTGTTGTCAGGCTAAAACTCGATGATCTTCATAAACAAAACAAGTATCATTTCATCACCATTTTTGCAATAATTTACGATTTGAAATTATGCAGTTTGTCTAATCGCTGTCTAGTGTTTATTAGTTTCACTATAGTACAAATTTACATATACATATGAACAAAACTTCTCTTTCATTTATTTTTAGAAAATAAGATGGTGCGGAATTTTTTTAATTTAAATATAGCGTGATTATTGTTTTTTACTGGCCGACGCAAAAAGATTTTTAAGCCATGGAGTAATTTGTTCGTTTATGTTCAGTTTAAGGTTCTTTACTTATAGTATTCACCACTAGGTGTATTCCAATCGAAGATAATAAGAAAATATCAGTCGCTAAACGCTAAACGCTAAACGAAAGTAAGCTAACACTAGATGATTATAATATCTAATGCTAATGGGAAGCAATACAAAGGTTTATAAAGCAAAAACGTTATATATTAGATATAGTATTATAAGATGTAAATATCCTGATTTATAATAGATAATATATTCTGAATATTAAAAGTACATTAAAATCTGAATATTCATAGTGGAAACATTATATTGAATCTTAAAAGTACATTAAAATCTAAAACTATAGAAATAAAAAACCATGTTAAAAATACCAAAACTAAATAATCAAGAAAATATCCTAAGATTCGATATTAAATTTGTTACCACAAGCTCCGAATGAGGTCGTGAAGACAAAATGACTAGTTTGAAAATATCATAAATAAGATTGTTAAATCTATAGAAGAAACAGAAGTCCAAACTAAATTGTTCAAACACAATCAACTACATCAAATTATTAATCGTACTCAACGTATAAGTAACAATAAAATCAAATCAATTTGTGTCAACCAACATATGTTGACTTTGATAACCTACCTTGTGAAGTCAAAGATTATTAATATACTTATATGTAACTAAAATTTGAAAAACTAATCTCAAAACGAACAAAATAAAACTTGCACTGATAAATAAACTAAAAACTACGTAGGGGGGTTGTTTAGTACTTTTCAAAACAGCATGTAAATAATTAAAAAGCTTAATTTCAATACCTAAAAAGTTTGTTTTTTTTAAGGTGGAAGTCCTCTTGATCCCATGGTTGACCAAATGATTAATTAAGTTTTTATACCAAAATGTTTGGGGTTAGATCCCCAAATTATTATGATTTTATTAATAAATATGCAGATTACTAGATACAAATTTACAGGAAATCTCAACGTTATGCAATTATAACTGTTTGTCATGATTGCACGCATTAAAGGTAGAAAATGTCCATCTCAAACATAAAACAGAAAATATCGTTTGTTATTGATCTATTAAAATCGGAGTGAATTGTCCGTGGTAAAAAATCGTTTTTGTAACGGTTATCATAATTTACAATAAAATAATAAATTAATCTAGACGTTTTAATAAAAAAAACATTTTTTAAGACTCCAAGATATTTATTAGTCTTCGTTCTGCATTAAATTAAATCGCCGACCACATTATTTAAAACGTTATTAATAACAACATCAGTTTAATAAATGCCACGGTCCATTTAGGTGATGGTCCATTACTATTAGACATATAACCACAATATTTATTAGGTCCATTATCTATGATGGGCCTATTAGTTAGCTGTCGTCAATATCTGTTTTGTTAAAAAAAATTGAGAGCTTTGGGCTACATTTCACATTTAGAAGTGTTGGTCTGATTTGACAAAATCTAGTAATATAGAGGGCAGTTTTGCAAACGGAAATGGATAAAAAAGAACCGTTTGAAGAATCGGCGGATAAGAGAAGAAGAAGAATGCAAACGCTTCTGAATCAGCCATGGAAGTCTCTACTCACTTCTTCTTCTTCTCCGTCGTCTTCTTCGTCGTCGATTCGTAGCTCCGGTGATGTACGAGACTGTATCTACTTCAGAGCATCGTCGGAGAAAGCTTCGAATTGTCAGTTTCGTATAACCCTAAGCCCTTTTCCGTTAATTCGTCGCGATTTCGCCGTTCGTGGAAGTTACGGGATTAGATTTTGCTCACGAGAGAGTGTTTCCGATGAGAAAAAGGAGGAGGAAGGGCTTGAGTTGTTGAATAAGCCTAATCCTGTAGCGAAATCGAACGAAGATGAGAAAGAGAGTGAGAAAGCACACGATGATGAGATTCTAGAGCCGTTTTTGAAATTCTTTAAACCAGAAGAAGAAGAGGAAGTTTTGGAGGAGACGAGTAGAGTTAGTGTTGAGTATTACGATCCTAAACAAGGTGAATTTGTGGTTGGTGTTGTGGTTTCTGGTAATGAGAATAAGCTTGATGTGAGTATTGGTGCTGATATGTTAGGAACTATGTTGACTAAGGAGATACTTCCATTGTATGATAAAGAATTGGATTATTTGCTTTGTGATTTGAAGTATGATGCCGAAGAGTTTTTAGTTAATGGGAAAATGGGGATTGTTAAGGATGGTGAGGAAGATAGTGTTGGAATTGCGGAGTTTGCTAAGCAAGGTAGACCTGTGGTGGAGATTGGTACGGTGGTTTTCGCTGAGGTTTTAGGGAGGACGTTAAGTGGTAGACCTTTGCTTTCTTGTAGACGGTACTTTCGGAGAATTGCTTGGCATCGAGTGAGGCAGGTTCTTTTCTTGTGCCTTGATTGATTCATTCTTGATTTGTGTCATTGAGATGTTGATGAATTGTTATGTGGCAGATTAAGCAACTTAATGAGCCTATTGAAGTTAAGATAACAGAGTGGAATACAGGAGGGCTTCTCACTAGAATTGAGGTACATTACGCAAATTTTCGTCTTGATTTTGGGGATTCGTATGTGCTTAGATTCAATAGGTCTTTGTTAGTTTGATTTTCAGGGTTTGCGGGGTTTTATTCCGAAGCAGGAATTGGTGAAGAGAGTGAACAGTTTCACCGAGTTAAAGGAAAACGTAAAGCAAGAGTTTCTTCTCTTCTTCTTACACTGTAACAAATTCGTTTTTAGCTGAATGTCAGTAAGCTTTTTTGGCTTCATAGTTCTGTGTTTGCTCAGCCTTTGTTATCGTGTTACAGGTGGGTCGTAAGCTCGTTGTGCAGATTACGCGATTGAACGAAGACAAAAACGACTTGATACTGAGTGAAAAAATAGCCTGGGTTGGTTTCAGTTTTTGTCTTAGTATTGTCAGAAAAAACTTACGATGAGACTAATGATATTGTTCGTATCATGTCTCAGGAGAAGGTATACCTTCGAGAAGGAACACTCTTAGAAGGAACAGTTGCCAAAATCTTACCATATGGAGCTCAAGTCAAACTTGGTGATAGTAGTAGAAGGTTAGTTCAAGTCTAATGCTTCATAAGTTTGTTCTTCTTCTTCTTAGTGACTAGTCGTTTTCGAACTCATTTCGTTTGCCAATCAATGTTTCCACAGTGGACTGCTACACATTTCAAACATAACTCGTAGAAGAATTGGATCTGTAAGCGATGTGCTTCAGGTAGACGAAAGTTTAAAGGTCCTAGTTGTGAAATCTCTATTCCCAGACAAGATCTCTCTCAGGTAAAAAATCTTAAACAAAAACACAAATTCCAAAACTCACTGGTTCTCCTCACTAACAACTGAAAACCTCTTTTCTTTCTACAGCATTGCAGATCTCGAAAGCGAACCCGGTTTGTTCATCACAAACAAAGAGGTACAATTTGTCGGTCTTTCTATCGACAATGCTCACTCATATGCACCTAATTTCTTCTCTTATATCCCGAAAACACCATTCATGTCTCTACTCTAGAAGTGAGTCCTGTGAATTTGTTGTTACAGAAAGTGTTTATGGAGGCTGAAGAGATGGCAAAGAAGTATAGAGAAAAGATGCCTCTGGTGGATACAAGCCCGATCTCTGAGCGTCCTCCGATCACAAGTAGTTTCCCTCAGGGCAAGGATGAAGAAATCTATGCGAACTGGGATTGGTTCAAGTTTGAGAGTCAATAACAAATTCACAAATTCTGTTGTTGTACAATGATTACTGTATTTGAAATTATATGTTATATTATGAGTAAATTGGTTAACTTGGTTCTTCCTCCTTTACAAAGCTTGTTCCATAGCAGAAGATATGTAAAGATCAAAACACAAGAACGAAGCTCACTGAACCATAAACTTATGAAAAGCTATTTTCTCTAATCCAAAGAGTAAATGTTGTTGGAATTCTCTTATTATTGGCTAAATTCTCTTCGTAACTTGATGTGTTTGATGTTGAAATTTTCATCTCTCCACTTGGATGAAGAAATCTAAAGATCTTAAAATCATAATTATCATACTTTGTTGATTTTGAATTGAAATTTTGTTTGTCTAGCTTCTTAATCTTTTATCTCTTTTGAAATTTGCAAGTTCAATCAATGGCTATAAGGTTGATTTATTTATTTGTCCAAGTTTTCATATACGCAACCCTGCATCAATCCAGCTTGGAGATCTTTAGATGGTAAAACCTTCCATCAACTATAGCAAACCAGGCCAAATTTATGGTTTTTAGAATTGGTGAAATGTGATTATTTTTTTAATTTATTTTGTTAACAAACATTGCTTGGAAGGTACAAAAAATTGACTAATCACAACTTTGATATAACAATCTATAAGACTATCACACTATTCAAATTCCCAAAATCTCAATAGACTAAATTAACCATGGCGATTATTATTTTTCACTTGAGAAGTTGACGCGCACCATCTTCTGCATGGCTTCCTCCTGCTACAACTTCACATAGTATCTCATAAATCCTTTCAAACTTTGCTAAAAACTGTGTTGTCTCTTCTTCGCCCTTCGGATCAACATTCCACCATGCCTCATTCTCTACGGGCAATGTCTTCGCTGTCGCCACCGTCACCGCCTTCTCTTCCCCCGCATCTACGATTGTTGTACGTTATACAGAGTGTTTCCACTCTCACTTTCTTGTGATCATCAATGATCAATGAGGAGGAGGACGACGACGAGCCCTCTCCATTGAGAAACGGCTCCGCCACGACTTTAAAGGATGGGTTGCCTAATGTGTACGGTTTTCTGTTGCCAGAGTTGACCAGAAATCCCACGTCGGGGCCGCAAAGAATGGGGAGTTCACTGAGAACTGGTACATTGTAGACACATATGGCTGTGTAAAGTATTTTAAAATTAAATTTAATTAACTTTTATTAGAATGAGTAGAGTATCTAATTAAACAAAATGGATTCTATATTATATACTTTAAGTTGGTTTTAGACACCTATTCTAATAAAAAGTTAATTAAATTTAATTTTAAAATATTTTAGACACCCATGATGTATGTCTATATTAATGTACAGTTCTGAGTTTTGTATAAATTCCTGATGTTTCGAAAATGTAGCTAATCGATCCTCATTTTTTTGTATTCTTTTTATGTTTATTTTTTATTTTCCTTTCATTTTTCTCTCTCTCTTTTTAGAATTTGAAGAAAAAAAGTAAATGTTGTCCAAAAAAAAAGAAGGTAAAAATATGTTTTTGTTTTGGTTAAAAGAAGGGAAATTTGGCCAAATAACCATGAAAGAAATTATGTTCTAAACCAAAACAATTTCATGTGGCCAAATCCTATCCATTGAATTTAGGTTTTTGGTTACTTTTTAGGATATAATTTTTTTTATAGCTTTTTTTTTCGATTTTTTTTTTATTGCTTTTTGGCAAATTAACCCTTAAAAGAATGTGATTTTGTTGTTGTTGTTAATGTGAAGGTAGAGTTTTCTAGATTGAAAAATTGTACTACTTATTATATAGCAAGAAAATTAGTCAAAACTTCACGTATTTGATTGAGAATGATGTCATATTTACTAAACCCTTTTCATAAAATGTTAGTCAAATACGTTTTTGAATTTTCTCAAGCAAACTTAGAAAATTTATTGAGTTTTGTATGTGTGAAGGATTTAAATGTATTCACATTCTTTAGTCAACCTTTTATTATGCCATTGCAACAAAAATGATTCTTTTTTACTTCATTGCAAAAGTTAATAATGAGAAATTTTGAGAATTGCCATTTTCAAGATGTCATTTTGCAAAAATGTCATGGGTAAATACACTTTCACAAAACTGCCACAGTCTTTTTTTTATTATTCTCAGATTACCTTTAATGATAAAATAATGGTTCTTTCTCTCACGCTCATTTTTTTCCCATTCTATTTTTTCTCTCTCTCTTGTTCATCATCTCTTTCCCCAAATCTTCTCTTTCTTTCTCAGATCTGTTCATCTCTCTCCCAAAATCTATACATCGATATTTGATTTCTCCATCTATAACATCCGATATTTGATTTCTCCATCTTAGATCTCCGATTTCTCCATCTTCGTTCTCGATCTCAGATTGAGATCTCGTTGTTATAAAATCGAGGAGTCGAATCAGATCAGATCTCGTCTCATCTCTACGGGATCTTATCTCTCTCTCTCTCACTATGAACCAAATTTATTCTTCCTCTCTATAAAAATCCGAAAAGAAATTTTGGTGAAAAAACATGAATATGAAATTAGATCTCGTGGATTTGAAAAGAAGAAGAAGAAGAAGAAGAAAGAAGAAAGAAGAAGAAGAAGAATATTCCCAGAAAAGTACTTACGCAAACCCAAACGCAACACACAAAAACGTTTTTAAATTTTTAGGTTAGGGTTAACTATTTTACATTTAGGGTATAGTTTTTGGGGTAGGATTAAGGTTTAACATCTTTATTTACATTAAAACTGTCTCACAAATTTCCTAAGAAATGTTTATAAACTGTACAAAAACCATAAAATTAGTTTATAAACTATACAAAAAATGTTTATAAACTTTACAAAACATTTATAAACCATAAAAAAACGTTTATAAACCTTATAAAAAAGTTTAATATTTTTTGTAAAATTTCATATGCAAACCGAGACGCAAACTCAAAAACATTTTTAATTTTTTTAGTTTGGGTTAACTATTTTATATTTAGGGTATAGCTTTTTTGGGAAGGGGTGTAGGGTTGGGGTTTAATGTTTTTATTTAAATTAGAAAAACATACAATAGTGTTTATAAACCTTACAAAAAGTTTATAAGCCATACAAAATGCTTATAAACCGTAAAAAAATTATAAGGACCAGTGATGGGAAAAAACGTCAAAACCCAGAAAAAAAAAAAAAAAAACCAGATATAGAACCCTAATTTCTATGAAAACCAAATCAAAAACCCAGATTTGCAACACAAATCAAATCATATATATAATTAGGGAGTCCTCTCTCCATCTAAGGTGTCCACATAGGCAAAATAAATTTTAACAATTAATTTTAGTTTTAAGTTCATTTAGTTATCACTACTAATTTTTTAATTAAATTAAAAAATGAAAAATAAGTCAATAAATTACTAAAAGTAGAAATTAGGATTTGAGTATTTACTATGAATTTATGATAACGATAAAAGTTTATATATTCAATTTCAAAAATCAGAAATATGTAAAACGAATATACATATAAGAAAAAGTAAATAAAAATATTAGCGACATCAAATAATCAAAGAAAAAGAATCTTGAGTGTCAAAAAATTGTTAAGAGGCTATTGTTTTTTTTTTTGGGTTATGAACGCACTTACACCTATTCGTTAAAGAAATACATGAGCATATTTGAACCAATGAGGGATGAACGTGTTAATATAAGAGGTTGTTTATGTAAAGATAAAGAATATATATTATTTCACTAAAAGGATATTGAACCATCTAATTAAAGATGAGATAATAAGATGAAAATTTAGGATATACGATTTTATTTATAATGTTATATAATTTTATGGAAGTATGAAAGAAAAATATGAAAGTGTTATAATACTATTATTTTGAAGATATATGGTATAAATTTGTGTAAGATAAAAAAATCACGCATTGCTTGAGTTATGTTCTACTAAAAATAAGTAAACAAAGTAACATAAAATTGTAAATAGTTAAATCAAATTTTTGTCGTTAAGTTTAATAAATGCATCATACGAACCATATTTTAGGATTATTTGAGTATTTATTTTTGAATTAAAAATTACAATAATGAATTACTTTTATTTATATGGTCATTAGAAAATAATCAAAATATTACGAATTTATATATAAGAGCGCTGAATAGAAATGTTAATAAAAAATAATCAAAGAAAAAATAGATTCAATGATGTTAATTATTGAAATATTGTAATTGAGTTTTAGCCGATTGTTAAGAGACTGAATGCTTTAAAAAAAGAGGATGAACGATTTCACTAAAATAAGAAAATAAGGTGAAACTTTAGAGTATAATATTTTATTCAAAATGTTATTTTCAGGTTTTGGAAGTAGAAAAGAAAAAAATTGAAAACGTTGTAATATCGTAATTTAAAATAAATAAATAAAATCTTAAATTTGATATATATAAAGTATAAAATTAATGGTCACATTATTCATAAATTGTGTAGCAAAATATACCGAGAGTAATTTGTGATCTTTATGTAAAAATGTACGTAGTTCTACAAAAAAGGCATTCCCGACGAGCTTCTATAATTCAATATTTGAATCAATAATTTTAAAAATCTAAAGAAACAAAAACTATTTTCGAAATGTTTAAGAAAACGTAAAAACCATTTATGTATAAATTAATTTTCTATAATTATATTAGTGTTTTGTGAAAAAATGACAAAAGTAAATATATTGGTTATATTTAGAATTTGTTTGAAGATTGGATGAATTTACTATGCAATAATAGATAAAATAATAAGTTCCCAAAAACTAAACAGCTATTTATTTGAAATCAAATACCAAATTGAAAGAATTTCAAAAAAAAGAATTAAAAACAAATTGAAAATATAATATTATAATGTGTAAATAAATGTAAAATATATATATTAACATAAAATACTTATTAATCCATGTTATACTTGATTTTTATAGAAAACATAGAAAAATAACACAAAAATATCAAAATAAGCCAAACTCGCGCAACGCGCGAGTCCAACCCTAGTAAAACCAAATTTACAACAAAAAGTGCCAAAATTCGGATCTAGATTCATATATATATGAGAGAAAGATATTCATATTGATTTTGTCTTTTCAACCTTATAAAGAAAGAGACACAAATTAAAAAAATCCAAATTTACAACAAAAATTGACAAAATCGGATCTACATCTGGATCTATACGAGAGAGATCAACACTTTTCACCCAAAAGTAACAGTAAATTGTTCATGACAAAGATAAAGTAAACATAACTAAGTTGTTAATAACGGAAACAAACTAAAAATATTAGTAAATTCTAACTGAAATTAGACCAAATACAAAAGTAAATTGTTAAATGACAAAATATAAGCTAATAAGATAGTTATGTACATTACCATTCCTTTCATTTTCTTCAGGCAATGTAGTGAAATCCTTGTCAAAATATAAAGAATCATGTGCTCTGCTTACAGCGTGCCACGCATCCCAATGTGCCATGTCACTATACTGACCCAAATTTTTGCAGCGTCCAATTCAACCTTGTGTCACACATGTGAGTCTAACTGTCAAGTGCCATGTCTAAGATTGGTCCGTAGTCAATTTTAACAAAGTTCTAGTGAGAAATATATTGAACTTTGTCCTCATTTTCCATATTGTGTATGTATTACTTATAGTTACCTTTTCTCGAATGATAACTCGATAGTTGATAATATGTGATGTGAATAAGAGAAGAGAATAGAGAGAATTGTGTTGTATATTATTCCATGAGAAGTACATAGTACAGTAGAACCTCGATAAATTAATACTCGATAAATTAATAAACACCATAAATTAATAAATTATCTCGGTCCCGAGTCGGGCCAATGTAAAAATCAACTCAATTTGATAAAATGATAAGATAATAATTTTTTTGAAACTCCTATGTAAAATATAGTCCCAATAATAGCATAAATTAATAATTGCAAATCTTAGACATATATGTATATACATCTAAGGTAATTTAGTAAAATATGACTCCAATGTTGTTTGTCTTTTCTTAAAGTTGGAATCACGTTGGAGCTCGTCTCTAATTTTCCTTATTGCATCAGCAACTCCTGGTGTTGTCTTCTCAACCTGCATCCAAAAGTTATGAAGAGTTCTAGAAGCGAGAATTGCTTCCTTACGCGTAACTGGTTCCAAGGGTGATGCAAGATCTTCTTCAACTTCATCTTCAACATTAAGGATAGTAGCCGCAATTTCTTCTAAACTCTGAACTTCTGAGGAAGCATCGTTTTCACCCGGATAGTCTAGTAAGGTCTTGACATCCATTCTGTTCCGATAACAGAGATTATTAATCACAACTTCAAGTTCATGAATGTCGTTTGATTCATCTTCTAAATTCCTTGATACATCCTCTGTTGAGCGAATTTTGCAGTGTCGAAAACAATTTGCTATTGTCTCTTGACGAACATTAGTTGTCCAAGCCGAGACTGCAAAATTGATAGCATTCAAAACGTTGATCTTACCTGGATCAGATTGTCCCAACTCATAGCCTTCTAAAATCTCACGGTAAAATCTCCTACGATAATGCATCTTAAAAGCTCTTATTATTCCAGCATCACAAGGTTGAATTTTTGATGTCATGTTGGGTGGCAAGAAGTACAGCTCAACATTCTGTAGTCCTTCAATATTTCTTGGATGTGCTGGACAATTATCTACCACAAACAAAACTCTTCTTCCATGCATTCTCGTATCAAACCAGCGGATATATTCTTCAAAAAGCACACTTGTCATCCAAGCTCTTTTGTTGGCACGATAGTGACAATTCAAGCTACTTATGTTGATATTCTTGAAACAACGAGGCTTTGCATATTTTCCAATAATCCATAGAGGAATTTTTTCAGATCTATCTTCATTACAACAAATAACAACAGTTAGTCGTTCTTTGTCTTGCTTTTTTCCTTCAAGTTGTTTCGTAGCAAGAGAATGATCAGCTTGTAACCTGTAAAACAAACCAGTTTCATCCATATTGAAAACATCTTTCATAGGGAATTGATTTATTTTTTCCCTTATAGCTTCTCGTTTCTTCTCCATGTCTTGTACATCAACTGAACCACTCTCTCCAAAACGACGGTATGACTTGATGCCATGTCGTAACTTGAATCTTTCAAGCCATCCTTGAGAAAATTGGTGCTCTGTATCTTGCTCAGGGTACACAAGTTTCATTGTTTCTTTTACCTTCGTCAAAATTAGTTCTCCAGTCATGTTTACACGATCTTGGTATTGTAGAAACCACTCAAAAACAACTTTCTCCATATCTGGAAATTTTGCTAGTTTGTGCCTCTTGATATCTCTTCTTGTTTCCAGATTGATAGAAAGATAATCACTTGATCGTTTGAGTGTGTTTGAGATTGTAGCTTGACTAACCTTTAGATGAAACTTTTTTTCAACCCACGTTTGCAAATCTTTCTGGGTGCATGACGCATGATCTCTTTTATGCTCACATAACTCTTTGCGTATTTGATCCGTCATTGTCGATTTCCCAACACCTTTTAGATGGGAAGCCATTGCTAAATTTGATTTTGAAACAAGCGATAAAAAAGAATGTTTAATCAAAAACCTAAGATGAACATTAAAACAAAGTCTCGTACATAAAAAAAATGTAAGGAAATGAATTATTATGGAAACAAATTGAATAAAATATGTAAAAAACAAATCATTATGGAAATTCTAGTGAATATATATATTGGTAGAATATGAATTTTGAAGAAATTTTCTTATTTTAAATTAAAAAATCTTAGATTGGGGATTTAACAAAATCTCTTTCTAAATTAATAATTATTAATTTATCGATAAAATAATATTCTGCCTAAATTAATAAATTGTCCTGGTCCCAACATTATTAATTTATAGAGGTTTTACTGTATATATAGGGATACAATACTTGGAGAGGAAGTAGGGTTTATGGATATTCTAGAACATGAGCCTCTAATGAGCATCCACTAAATGGTTTATAACACTCCCCCTTGGATGCCATTAGAGTAAAAATAATCATAATACGCATAAGATGTTGCCTCATTAAAATCTTACCAGGAAAACCCAATTGGGACAAACCCATGGTTAAGGAAAAAGAGTGCAACGCGCTTTTACTCCCTCTGATGAGTGCATAACTTGAAATCTTCGTGATACTGCAAGCTTGTTTCTTGAAAGTAATAGTTGGAACTGTCTTGAAAATAAGTCCACCAAAGTTTCGTTTGAACAACCTCTTGAACATGTACACCGCCATTCTTCTGCAACTCATCGGTCTTCTAGATGATTCATCTAGATCATTCTCTTTGTTTCTCTAGATATCATTCATGGATGACATGCTTATGGGAGATTGATAGACTTTCATATATCATTATAATGATAACATTCCTCTATAAGTGTCTATCATTTGCGTGTTCTTCGATGTCTCATTAAAAACATTTTCGTAGAAAAACCTTATAGGATAAAAACTATGATAAGGGAAAAAGAGTACATCCACGCATATCATTATATTTCTCCCCCTCATAAACATCTTTTTCAGGAGATGAATTATGATCATATATAATATCTCTTTTGGAACTATTATAAGCATAAAATTAATGAACAAACTCGTATGGTTGCCCTATGATATTTTATACTATTGAACTTCTGGTTCATAACATCTTTTCGCTAAATGTTTAATCTGAGACATCTTGAGATAATTTTGTCTTTTCAAGATCTTTTATCTCAAACTTTTCTTTTGATATTCCACTGTATATAAATCTCTTCAAGAGTTATATGATGTTCAAATAATCAAATATATACTGCAATCATAACAAATCATTTTCTAAATCTTCTTATAAATATGCATAGGCTAATATCATCTTTTTCATTGCCTTTCTCTTAGCAAATACTCTCTAAGAAGATTCTTGCAGTGTACATCCTTCTTGGAGTATATAAATATCATTACACAGTGGTTACTTATCGCTTAACTTGTAATAACTCTGCCGGAGTTTCGATGATGTTCAAATGAAGAATCACTTTATCAAAATATTTTGATAAGTCTACATGGGTATTTACATGATTATACCCCATGCTACGTACTTTCTTTTCATTTGATCGATTATCGAGTAGAATTCCTGAGAATATAATTTTAATATCATTAATCCTTCAGGGATTGTATCCTTCACATATATATCCTTCAAGGATTGCATATAAATGTCTTTATCCATTGTTTCATCTCTTACTACCAAACTTGTAAGATATCAAAAATAATTGCCACCACAAGAGAATATATCTCTTCATAAAATATTTTTTATCTTAGTGAATTTCACTATATTCACTATTATTTCATACAAAAGACTCATTTATATGACACTGGTTTTACACTTTAAGTGCAAGGACTACTGGTCCATATATTTCTCTACAAGAGATTATATAAGTCTATTTCTTCCAATCATTATTTTGTGTACACTTTTAAATAGACTTTCTTTCATGATCCTCTCTTTTTATCAATAATATCAACTGCTCACTGCATGCAAAAATATTACGACGTCGATTTGCTTTATGGTTCCATCTTATCCACACATGACATAGCTAGCTATATCTCTTCATTTTCAAGTACTTGAATTTTTTTTTTCATTTGTCATGTTTATGTCTCTTCTAGAGATCATCCAATCTCTTCTGGAGATTTTTCAAAATCTTTCTTTCCTCGATTTGGTCATTCTTTATTCTTGCTCCTTTTCTTTTTCGAGGATAATTATATTTGGAACCAAATAGGTCTATCACGCTTCATGCGATCTTTAGACTCTCTAGCAGTTTGATATCGCCCTCCTGGGACATCATTTATAATTTGGAGCATATACAACTGGTATAGGTGACTTTATCACTCTATTTGGGTTAGTAAATGCGTATGGCAATTAATACGGTAAGTTCTTCTTATGAATATCTTTTTGGACTTCTCATATAAATTCTTTAGTCCGATGATCAATGATAATTCATAGATACTTATATTTTTCTCCAGCTGTTTAATTTCTCCCCCTAATATTGGAAAAACTGACTCATTAAAATGAGAGTCTACAAATTGAGTCTTATATAAATCCTTCAGGGATGACTCTGTATCTTTCATATCCAACATATATTCTTATCCTCTTTTGAGGTTCCATCATCAAGCGCTGTGGTGGAGCACTTTTCACATTCATAGATCTTTCATTCAAAGATCGTTCAGATGGAAACTATTTTGGTTTCTAACCCTAAACCAATAATGATGGGGAGAACAATTAGTTATTCATTGGCTTGATGCGAATCAATGCTACTAAATTTTTGTATATGAACATGAGCTTCCGGATGTTTAACACATACAATGGACATATATAATAATTAGGCTTCAAACATAAATTTTGGAACTTATAAGAAAGTAACCTCGCAAACTCCAGGTTGCTGGTTTATAACAAGGATAAACGTGACCTTCTAGGATGCAACAATCGAGTCAATGCGTCCATTGAATCGATGCATCTAAGTGTTACATAGTGGGTGATCAGCCCATAATCATCTCCTTGTATATATTTCAGAAAAATGATAGAGTCCAAATCATCTTTGACGGTTGAAAGCCATATTATCATATTGCATTCTTTAAGAACATATGATAAATCATCATTAAGAAAAATCTTCTGGTTTTTCACTAAATGTCCACATAATTTCTCACATCATCATTAAACCAGGATGACCAATCCGGTTAAGCCAAACATTTAAATTCTTAGTAAACTTCTGGTTTACTTTTCATTCTTAGCTAGTAAACTTCTGGTTTACGTTTCATTCTTAGCTAGTAAACTTATGGTTTACGTTTCATCACTATCACTTATCCCCTTCAAGAGATATGATAATTAAAATTGCTTTCTTTAATATATCAAACATGGATTTGATGGTGAACCATGTGCCGATAAAGCAATAAACATAATCATGATAGAAATTATATAATCTAGTATGTATATAAAATCCTAGATATTAGTTTGACTAAATTCATATAAGTATGATATGAGGTCAAGAGCTTAGAAATTGAGTACCTAGAAAATCCAAAGCTAATGGTGGGTGTCGCCAAAAAAAATGGTGACTGATGCGATCAATTTCGTAACTACTTTCTCGAATGTGTAAGATTTTATATTCACTTCAAGGAATATATCAAAACTAGTCAAATATGAGTAAGGTTTCTCATAACTCATATAATTTCTCAGCCCCAAGAAGAATCTATAGTACTTCTTAAATTCGTGTTCACGACTTTGTGTCTACAAGACAACATTACTTGCATGAAAATTTCATTATATATGCTTTACCAACTCCGCATTAGAGATATTCTCTCATAATATCAATTTGCAAGTAATTTTGAACATAACTGAATTAATTCATTAACAGACTTTAAGTCTTGTAATCTTAGATATAACTAGATTTAACCAATTACATAGTTAGTTTTATGTAATATCACATTCTAGTGATCACACTTTTCCTTTGAGAACCTTCTTGTGGATCTTTTACGGCTAAGTAGTGAACATAGTCTTCATGATATGTCACTTATTTTCGAGATGAAATTCCTAAATTATCTCCCTCGAGATGATGAACTCCAAGTTCATCCATCTCAAATTGAATTCCACACTAGAATCAATACATACCCAACTTTGATCATATATTTTATCATTCGGCTAACTTTTAGACTTGGGAGTATAAATGCATCAATGATTTCAAGTTGCATTCCCATAGGTAATAATGTATGTACTCTTCTAGACCACTAGATTCTTTCATTATCATATGAGAAACAAAAAATCTATTTTTCTTACTATCTTTCTTTTCTCACTTCCGGTGAGATTTTTAGTTTTTTTTTTTTGTTTTCTCTGAAATAACTTTGACTTTCGATTTTGTCCATTCAAGATAATTTCTATAGCCACTTCTTTGGCTTATAGTGATCTTTTTTTTATATATTATATGTCACATTCACTTCAGGGAATGAACCATAATCAACTCAACTCGATGATTTATGAACTTTATAGTAAAACCCCAAATTTTTTACCAATCATTAAACACTATAATGTTTTTATTAACATCATAATCAAATCATCGAAGTGTTTAATATACCTTATTATGAATGAATTAGGGGAATACCAAATCGTTGAGTTCCAAATAACCAAGCCAACGAATCAAAGCAACTTATCAATTTCTACTAATGATTCGCAAATCCATAAGGAAATCAAATAACATTGACTTGGTGAATTTCATAAAATATCCAACACATGTCGTGATAAGAAATCAATAAAAGCACAACTGATTATGACGAAAACATTAAGATATGTTTAGCCAATTGATTGTTTGTTCTTATAAGTATAATAAAAGAACTGCAAATATTTAATATTATATTTAATCGGTTGGAAGCAATTATGCATGAATTTTTCATGTCATGTTAAGATTAAATTAATCATGAATCAATTATATGTTGAGCTTGGCTATTACTTATGAGGTAAATTACTTACATAGATTTTTGAATAATTATAAAATATCTTTGATCAATAGTAGAGAAGCGTTAATCATGATTTATTAATTTTATAATAAAATATGTGATTTTAAAAACTAAAAACATATTAATAAAATAATTAATATACATAAGTATGATTTGTGAGAATTACTCATCGATAGACATAGTATTCATGAATCAACATGTGTATGTTATCAAATCACAAAATCAAACTTAAAAAATAGACTAAATATAAAAACATAAAATTGTGATATTCGATCAATAAACATATATGAGTCATGACCCAACATGAATATGCTATTGAATTACGAAATCAACTCATAAATATGACTTGTGAGAAATTCTCCATCGATAGACATACATGTGTACGCTATGAATAACAAAGTCAATATTTATCTATAAAATAGATTAAATAAGTAGCATAATAAGACAAAAGTAATTCAATTATTGTATCAAAGCAATTATAAAACTAACGTGATACTATATAGGAAGTATGACATTAACCTTATGCTTTACCAAATAGTAATAGATGTGCTATATGCTAAAGTGAGAGAGATTCACTTACCTTAATGAAAAATAAAGTGGAACCGAAGCAAAGTGCGAGATGTTGGAGAAAGTTAGGGTTTTACTTAAGTGGCTAGGGTTTTACTTTAGTGGCTAGGGTTTTACTCAGTGGTTAGGTTATCGTGTTGATAACGTGTTGTGAATAAGAGAAGAGAATAGAGAGAATTGTATTGTATATTATTCCATAAGAAGTACAAAGTATATATAGGGATACAATATTTGGAGAGGAAGTAGGGTTTATGGATATTCTAGAACATGGGGCTGTAATGGGCATCCACTAAATGAGTTTATAACAATATGTCAATTTTTTTATTCTACGCGGTTCTCATATGTTATTTACATTTTCCATGTTTTTATTGTAGAATTAGCCAGTGTCACTCGCCTTAACAATGCAAAGCAACCCAAATGATCCTCCGTGGCCATCGACACAAGAACCAATAATCAATTATTTTTTCATTTATTTTCTCATTGTTTTGAGAACTGGTGTTGTATTAACAAACAAATATGTTTTCATTGTGTAAGTAAAACATAGGAATGTGAGTGTTTTCTAATGCGTGAAGAAGTATCATTTTGGTTTTGAATATCTTAGTCAAATATATTTAGAATTAGTTTGAATTTTTTAAAATTTCTTAAATAGACATTAGTTCTTATCTTTCGTAATAATGACTTGTTGAATCGACTAAATTAACTATATTATATTTTTAATTAACTTTCCGCACTCCTTAGTCAAACTTTTATCATGTCGTTGCAACAAATATGTAATAGATAAGCTAAAATAGTTAATAAATCAGAATTCGGATATTACTTCAAAAAATATGAACTGAAAAATAAATTACCAATAACAATTGGGAATATCAAATAAAATTTATTGTTCATTCATTTTGCCTAACAAAATCAATGATAAAATAAGTTAAATTGCTCAAAATTTATTAATGAAAACTTGAAACTAATACTGAAAGACCAACCGAGAAATTAATAATTCCCTAACAATCTATTTTTATCTATAAACCAAAATTCGTAATCAATAGATTCAAATTGCTTACAATGATAATCTCTTCCACGAGAAATTCTATTTTTCCGTTTGGGTTCTACATATATTAGGGTGGACGTAAATAGTTGGTATTTGTTTCGTACATAACAAGGAAAACCTAATATCACCAAATTGTTTATTTCTTGCAATACAAGTTTAAAGAGTGAATTTATTGCAATACAAGTTAAAGAAAGATAATACAACAACAAAGAATTTCTAAAAAACCAAATTGGTTACTGATTATTCTTGGCTTTTCGTTCAGCATCTTCTAACAATTTCACATAAAGCCCTTCAAACCTTGCCAACAACTGCGCCGCCTCTCCATCGTCCTTCGGATCGACTTTCCACCACGAGTCCTTGTCCACCGGCATCGCCTCCGCCGCCGCAATTATGCATTTCTCTTCCTCTGCATCTGCTTTCTCCACCAGCGAGTTGTATGGTTTGCAAAGTTCTTCCATCTTCTCTTTTTTGTGACCATCAACGATCGATGACGACGACGTGGAGCCTTCAGGGTGATTTCCATTGAGAAATCGTCTTGCTACTGTATCGAACGATGGGTTACCAAATGTGTACGGTTTTCCGGAGTCGGAATGCACAAAAAATCCAACGTCGGCGCCACAACGAACGGAGAGTTCACTGAGCTTAGTGTAGATTCTTGATCTACGTTTTGTCAATGTTACCGATCTCTCTTTGTCATTTTCAATTTTTTTAATGTCAATCTTTTGTTTTCCTTTGATTTTTTTCTTATTCATTTTGACAAAAAATTGAGTTTTAAAAAAAAACGAGAATTTAGAAAAAAAAAGAAGGTGTGTTTTTGTGAATGTGAGTTTTGAATATTTATAGATAAAAGAAAATAGTTATAGTAATTTATTGCATGAAAATTAGTCAATATTCAAAAGTAATGTTTTGGAAATTTTACCTTTTTGTTGACTGAATTAGAATTATGCCATAGTATTAATTTGACTAAATTTTATCACATTAATTTAGTCAAATATGTAATTCATGAAAATTTTAGCTACTAATTAATTTTTAATATCACTTTTACTTACTATAATATATTTTGGAATAAACTATATGAGTCAACTTTATAATATAAATAGATAAAATACTATAGCATAACTCTAATTAACTTTACAAAGAGGTCAAATTTCCAAAAGAAATATTAGTTTTAAATATAACTAATTCTCATGCAATAAATTACTACCATTATTTTTACCTACACAAAAATTCAATCTCGCAGTTAAAAAAAACACTCACATTTTTCTTTTTAATTTTTTTTTTTAAATTCAAAACTCTCTTCGTTAGCCGAATATATATGAAAAAAGCCAAAGAAAAACATAAGATTAACATTAAAAAAATTGAAAATAACGAACAAAGATTGGTCACATTATGAAAACATATGTTAGGAATCTACACTAGGTTTAGTGAACTCTTTGTTCTCAGCGGCATTGACGTTAGTTTTCTTGTACATTACGCCTCAAGGAAACCATACACATTTTTTTTGAATTTCGACTCTAATTGGTTACTACCTTTAAACAAAATGGTTAACGAGTTTTGAAACGGTTGTGAGGGAAGGTCTTTAAAGAGTTTCTGAACGGTTAGAATGACATAATAGACTAGGCGGTTTACTTGAAATGAATGATTAACAATATTTATGATTGGTTACCAGCGGTTGAATCGTAAATGCTTTCAATAAAAAAAAAATCAAAATTTTAGTTTAATTTTAAAATATTTTGTAATAAAATAATATATAGACAAATATTTTTAAAATGAAAAATAATATAATTTTTTGTTTAAATCTAAACGCTCGTTTGCAAAACAAAACGGTTGCAAACTCACTTAATTTTAAGCGGTTAATAAATACTTTGTTTGAGCATCCAAACCCTTTTCAAACTATCTATCTCAACCGCTCGTTTCAAACGTTTGGTTGATCGATAATAAACAAGCGGTTTAACCTATCTATGCCAATATGTAAAGTTGTAAACACAAATACAAATAAAAACACGTCAAAACAACAACTGTGGTCTATAATTAAAATTTTGGAGGTGATTACCTACATGTAACACTTACACAATTTTTTGCTATAGCCTTGTATCATTTGGTTGAACTTTGGATTAGATGGATCCTTTCGTTCATATGACGACGATGATATGCTATTATAAAAATTTAGAATTTCTCGATGAATCTCTTCGCCCTTTGTTTTCGAGAACTAGAAAGAGATTTTTTCAAATTTGAAATAGTTCATTTAGAAAAATACGTATATCATATTAACATTTATATTTAAAAAATAAAGATAAAAATCAAGAATATATCTCAAGAAAATATTTTTTATTTGATATAGACATCAAAACATTTTCAAAGGCTTAGAACACCTCCAACGCTCAGAAATTCAATGAGTTGCTTATATATATTATAGTAATAATAATATAAAAAATGTAGTAAAGTCAATCATACTCAAATAAGTGTTGAGTGAGTCTCTTAACAAAGTGTTAGAGGCGCTTGAAAACCTATCTTCCTCTCTCTCCCATATTTTTTTTTTGCTTTTTATTAATGAGAAACTCAGGGAGAAACTACGTTTGGAGATGTCTTTATATACTATTTTGCAGTCGTCACATTATTACTATTACATATTTTATTTCAATATAAAGTAGATATTATCTTTTTAATATTGACTAACCATTTACACTCCCGTTAAAAATTTCCTTAGATAATATTTTGCAGTCGTTGCATCATTATTATTAATTAATTTATTTCGATATAAAGTATATATTATCTTCTGAATATTGACTAACCATTTGCGCTCTCGTTGGAAATGTTTTTAGATGATATTTTGCAGTCGTCACATCATTATTATTAAAAAACATTTCTGATATAAAGTAGATATTATTTTTTTAATATTGATTAACCATTTGCATATTACTTTTTCTATGAATGGACGGCTATCATTTTTTTAAATAAAAATAAAAATAGTTTGTAAAAGTAAAACTAGATACGAGAGGTTACGTATTCCGGCTATGCATAAGAGTTAACATATCTCGGTGTCAAATTATTTGTGCAAAGATTCAACCATCGCTGATTTTGCAATGTAGTTAATTTGGGACATTGGTTTATCTTTGATTGGCAAAAGATTAAGTGCTAGACGAATCTGGAGGTGGCAAAGGTCTTCACGATTATAGACCCCAGAAAACCACTCCCTCAAGCTGTAAATGTTCAGTTTGAATCTGGCGCTATCAGTAGGGTCTTTGTCTCGAGCCCTTGGATGCCTCCAGTCTGCGATCACTGCAAAGAGATTGGTCATAGTGTAAAGAGATGTAAGGCAGCTCTTAAGTTACGTCAACTCTGCAAATCAGAGGGCCATGGTTCAAATAAATGTCCAAGAGCAAAATCAGTGGAAGGCACGAGAAGAAAAAATCGCAGAGGACGATCTAAAACAAAGGCGAGAGCGATAACTGCTATTGACAGTGATGCTGTTAGGCCATCTTCGACTATAGATGTTGACACCTCTAGTAAAATGAAGCTTGGTACAGCCTCAGATTATACTCATGGAGAAACCGGTGTAGCAACTTCTAACCTAAAGAGTTTAAGTGAAAGGAATCTGGTTGAGCTCCCAAGCTCTCTAACTGACTCGGATGCCAAGCATGATTTTTCTGACGTTTCCTCTAGTGAATCTGAGGAGGAGGAAGGGTAGATAATGGAACAAAAAAGGTCACTAAAGAGCTGCCATTGAGGCAGCAATCTGGTACTGCATGTACTAGGGGCAAGGGCCCCCAAACACTAGATTTTATATATGTGTACATAACCTTTTGGTTGGAACGTGCGAGGTTTTAACATTTATAGTCATCGTAGCGGTTTCAAGAAATGACTTAGAAGGAGCAAGCCTATTTTTGGAGGCCTTTTGGAGACTCATGTCAAACAGCCTAAGAATTTAAAGTTCATAAGTGAACTTCTGCCAGGCTGGTCCCTTGTGGACAACTATGAGTTCTCGGATTTGGGGAAAATATGGGTTGTGTGGCACCCTAGTGTTAAAGCTAGTGTTATCTCGAAGTCTTTGCAAATGGTTACTTCTGAAGTTTTGTTGTCAGACACTCAAAATGAGGTTGTGATTTCAATTATTTATGCTGCAAACTGTGCAAGGGCAAGGATAGAGCTATGGAAAGAATTGATGGAGCTTAACTCTAACCAAGCAGTTTGCGGGAAGCCTTGGATGGCTCTTGGTGATTTCAACGAGATACTTCATCCTCTTGAGCACTCTAAGGGAGCTTCCTTGAATGTGAATAGAAGGATAAGAGAATTCAGGAACTGCCTCTTTGAGGCGGAGTTATTTGATCTCAACTTCAGAGGAAACACCTTTACCTGGAGGAATAAAAGGAAAACTAATCTGGTGGCAAAGAAGTTAGATCGTGTGCTGGTGAATGACTTGTGGTGTGATGCTTTCCCGTCTGCTGTTGCTGCCTCTGGCAGTCCAAATTTCTCAGATCATGCACCAATCAGTTGGATCCGCAGTATAAGAAGAACAAAAGTCTTTTCAAGTTTTACAACTACTTGCTGAAGAATCCTAACCTTTTAATGCTTGTCAGAACTCAATGGTACTCTTTCAATGTGATTGGACATGCGATGTTCCAGGTTTCCAGGAAACTTCTCCTTTTGACGAAGGCAATAAGGGAGTTTGGTAAGAACAACTACTCAAATCTGGGAAAAGGGTTAAAGAGGCTCATGAGAAGCTACTGTTTGTCCAAGAGAAGATGCTCTTTGATCCTACTTGTGAAAATGCAGAGGCTTAAGTAACAGCTCTTAGTAATTGGCAAATCCTTGCTCATGTTGAGGAAGCTTTTTTCTGTCAAAGATCGAGAATCACATGGCTGGGTTTGGGAAACAGTAACACAACTTTTTTCTTCAAGATGGCGGCCTCTAGGAAGTCTTTAAACCACATTCACTTCCTGGTGGATGAGAGTGGCAACAGATTTGAAACTCACCTCCTTGGTGGCCCTGTCGATCCACCATTGTTTGACCAAGCAGATTTGAATCTGATTTTGCCTTATAATTGCTCAGTGGACCAGAAGTGCAGATTGGTTAAAGCGTTTTCCAAGGAAGAGATTAAGAATGCTTTCTTTTCCTTGCCTAGTAACAAGACTAGTGGTCCTGCTGGGTATTCCGCTGAGTTCTTCACCACGTGTTGGGAAGTTGTAGGTGTGGAAGTCACTCAAGAAGTCACTCAAGCAGTCACTGAATTTTTTGAAACGGGGTCAATCTTGAAACAATGGAATGCAACAACCTTAGTCCTAATTCCTAAGGTGACAAATGCTTCGACTTCATACATATATTCTATTTAAACACTGTCTACAAGGTGATCTCAAAGCTGCTAGCAAATAGACTAAAATCTCTCCTTCTAGAGGTTAGTTTTTCTTCCCAATAAGCTTTCATGCCAGGTAGACTTTTCGCAGAGAATGTCTTGCTAGCAACAGATTTGGTCCAGGGCTATAATCTGAAAAGAACTGAGGCTAAAGAAATGCTTAAAGTAGACATGAGGAAAGCTTTTGACTCAGTCAGATGGGACCTCATCTTGGCGACTATGAGAGCTATTGACATTCCAGAAAAGTTTATAAATTGGATCTCCCAATACATTACAACTGCTAGTTTCTCAATCTCAGTTAATGGTGCCTCATGAGGATTTTTCAGAAGTACAAAGGGTAGAGATGCCCTCTCTCGCCTTATCTCTTTGTGCTAACTATGGAGGTTTTCTCAAAGATGATCACGTCGAGGTATGATTCCGGTTACATCTCCTATCATCCTAAACATTTGAGCTTAAACTCTCTCATTTAATGTTTGCGGATGATGTAATGGTCTCTTTGATGGGAGTAGCTCGGCTTTACATGGGATTAATGAATGCCTAGAGGATTTTGTTAGTTGGTCAGGGCTCCATATGAACAGAGTGAAGACAGAGTTGTTCCATGCTGGTTTGAACCCCAAAGAAAGCACCGGTATTGCTAGCTATGGATTCTATTGTACAATTAGTTTCTGTATTCGAAATTTTGAGATTATATGTTAAATTATGAGTAAATGGTGTTTAACTTGGCTCTTCCTCCTTACAATACTTGTTCCATTACAGAAAATCAAAACACAAGAACAAAGCTCACTGAAACAGAAACTTATAAAGAATTGTTTTCTCTAATCCAAAGAGTAAATGTAGTTTACTTATCTCTCAGTGTTACAGAAAAAACAATAGAGCCAATGCAATGCAAGATCCACTCAATTTTCTGAATCCTGAACTAAGTACGGAAAATCAAAGATGATAAACAATGGCTCAGTATCCAAATCGTAATCGGTGAAGAAGAAGAAGGAAATTTTTCTGCTAACCTCTTCGTTCTCAACAACACCAAGATCATCAATCAATCATTCATTGAGCTGTTCAAGCTCAGCTTTAAGCTGTTCAATCTTAAGTCCCATAGATCGTTGCAAAGAAGCTTTCTCTTTCTCTGTTACCTTCTCAAGCAAACCATCAAACAACTCTAAAACCTCAGCAACTGCAGTTCTCGCACACTCAGCTTCTTCGTTGAAATAAACAGTCTCTTTCGCATCCATCGCCATTTCAATCTCTTCACGCGCTTCAGCGAATTTGAGATTGATTTCGTCTACTACCTTGTTCACATCTGGCGGTGATCCACCGTCGGTTCCGAATCTCCTTAGATTCTCGTTGAAGAGCTTGAATGAAGCGTTTGAGAGACTCGAATTCAAATAGAGAGACGGTGATGGAGTTGAGACTTCGCGAATCGAGTTTATTGGAATTGGAGAAGAGGTACTGCTTCGGAGATTCTGAGAGATTCGAAGAGACTTTCTGGTGAATAAGTTACGGAGAGTGATTGCTGAGTGGAGACGCATGGCTTCCTCTGAATCGAATCCGCCGGTTAGGTTTCGCCGAGATTCTGTTAGGTCGGCGGCGAAGATAAGTGAGGAAATGAGAAAGAAGAGGAAGAAGAAGAGATGTTTTGGGCTTAATGGGCCTTACAATTAGGCCCATAATGAGGTCATTGTGGAGGAAACTCAAAGTAACAACTAAACCACATAAGCACTGAACCAGAACCAAAGGCTTCTCTCACTGACCACACCAATGACGAACCACTCCATTTGCATTGACTAATACACAGACTAAACCCCTATATAAACTCACTTGAGCTCAAAGACACCGGCTCACAAGAAATCTTGGCTTTTAGACCATATCCAATGGCTCGAACCATTCGATCATCTCAAACGCAACCGCGTAAAGTTTTACAGATGAGTTTAGCCGCTGCGAGTGTTGTTTTGGTTGGGTTTTCAGTGTTTATGTGTGCTTCGAAGAGGAAGATTCGTCGTTGGGCTGCTTGTTATGGTTCTGGAGATCATGAACCTGTTATACATCTACAAAATGATAGGACTATGATGATGATGAACAATGGTGGTGTTCATGACACAGACAACAGCGAGCCGAGCATGCTACTGAGTGGGGATCAAAGACGAGGACCGTTGTGGCAGAAGAATATTCTCATGGGAGGTAAATGTCAGCTTCCAGATTTCTCCGGTGTTATCTTGTATGATGCCGATGGACATGTAGTTCCTCCAGGCAAGAACGCTCTTCCTCTGCTTACCTGGAAGTAAAAAAGTAAGAAAGAAAGAAAGCACAAAGATAGATCCAGTTTCTGTTTCATTGTAAGATTTGTTTGTTTGTATCAATTTCTTGGAATATAATGCATGGTATTGTTATATGATTTCTATAACTAAAAGATTGATGGAAATATGGATTGTATGATGAAGCTCTAGCTGAAGACATTCATTATAACAACACAAACCTACATGCATTAGCTTTTGCATCAGATTCATTGTCTAAGTGTAGTAGAACTTTGGCGTTACAACAATATAAGGGGCAAGTCCTAAAAGATATCATGATTTCCCCAGTAAATATGATTGTATAAACTGACTTCAGTTCATGTAATATTGTTGTTACATGTACAATTCTGGCTTCAATACGCCAATGTAAGATAGGTTGCGGTATTGCTCTGCAAAGTCCATGCCATAGCCCACGACAAATTCATCTGGACACTGCACATATTCAAAAGGTACAACACATGTTCAACACCATGCCATGAAACACAAATGATTGAGTCAAGCATAGGTATAACATTGCAACAACCGTACAAAGAGATTGAAAAATATCATGCTATGATCTCACATATTCCCTAAAACAAGATCATATAGAACTGACTATCCAGATTCTAAACAGCTAATATTCTGGTTTATGCATTGATGATTCAAGAAAGTCTCAGTTATTTCAAAATTTACCGAATCCGATATACTGAAATTCCAAAATGATATACAAATTTGAACGGAGAAAGAGAAGAAGCAACTTACTTCAAAACCACTGTAAAACTTCCCATTTCCAACAAGCTTAAAATGAACCTTTCTTCTCGATGGCTTGTCAAGTAACGTACAAACCGAAACAGATGACGCCTTTTTCAATTTCATGTGCTCGATTAAGCAGTTGAGTGTATTACCAGTATCCACAATATCCTCCACCTTTAAACAAAACACAAAACTAGTCAACAAAATTTTAAGTAACGAAATTTCCAAGATTAGCAATACATCATCAAATCTGAAAACATCAGAAACGTCTCTTATCTAAAATGCTTTTCAAATTACATTTCAGTAACCACCACAATCAAATTAGATTAATCGAGATAAAAGAAATCAGATTACCAAGATAACGTGCTTGTTCGTAACATCAAGCTTCAAATCAAACGAAATTCTAGGTTTTCCACTAGAGACCATACCAGAACCATAAGATTCAGCTCTGATAAAATCAATAACAATAGGCAAATCAATTCGCCTCACGAGATCAGCTAAGAACAAGCAAGCACCGGTTACTACACCGACGAAAACAGGCGATTCTGATTCACCAGAGAAATCAGTAGTAATCTCGGATCCTAACTGACCCACCCGATTCGCAATCACTTCGGTACTAAAAAGCACTTTCTCTATATCCTTCTCTAGCGACATCGTCGTCACTGTGTAAGCTTAAGGATTTGGATTTTTAGGGCTTACTGTTAAATCGATACTGTACATTAAACCGAAACTAAACCGAATCTAATTAACCAAAACCCGGTTCAGATTCCAAATTTTTTGTATATCTCAAATTCGCGCTAGAGAAAAGCCCTAGAGAGACGAAGAAGACGAAGAAGAAGAAGAAAATGTCGAATATTGTCTTTGTTGCTCTTCAATGTTGCGATTGCTTGACTATGCAGGTCGAATTTCACTCTATCGCTCTCACTCTGTGTATGGTTTGGGTTTTGAATTTTTAGGGATTTTTGGATTCGTAGGTGAAGCAGAGGAAGAAAAGTAGTAACAAATGGGTTTGTGTGATTTGCAATCAGAAGCAATCGGTGAAGAAGGTGTTTGCTCAAGGTTACAAAGCTAAGGAGCTTCGTTTCTTCGTTCAAGAGTTTAACATGGCTCGTAAAGTTGCTGATGAGAAGGAACAGAGTATTGTAGATTCGTTTTCGGAGGTTGATTTCGATGGAGGAATTGATGAGGATGTTTGTGGAAAGAAGAAACGTTCTGATTGGAGTGAGTATCTTGATTCTGATTCAGTTAATGTAGAAGAAGACTGTGAAGAAGGAAATGGTAGGTTTAAATTGATATTTGGTATGTTTGCATTTTGAGAGAGCATTGGATTTATACTCTGGTTTTGAGTTTTGAGTTTTTCAGATGTGAAGATTGTGACTGAGATGCCGAGAGCTATGTTCAAGAAGCCTAAGCTGAATAGATACGGTAATGCTAGTGGATCATCATCAGTTACAGGAGGTGGTGGGAAGAAAGATGGTGATGAGCTCTTTAAGCCTTCTTTCTCCTCCAGACGCAGCGCCAAAGAGCCGGATTTTCGTTCAGGTAGCAATTCCGCTACGCATTTTCGCCGTATATCAGATTTGATTTCACGTTTCTTTGAATTACATCTCTAAAACTAGACTGTTGTGGTTCATAATTTGAGTGAAATGTATTCAATTGTTTTTTATTGGTATGCACATACACTGATCTGGTTAGAGCCTAAAGGCTTTCATGTTGTTTATTGATATAGACATTCAACTGATTTGGTTAGGCTTGACAGGTTTATTACTAGGATGATATTTTCGTTTGTGTAGTAACTTTTATCTTTCAAATGTTGTTGTGGCAGATGGAGTAATGGTGAGGAAGAAGGATACAGAACAGAAGTATCTAGAGTCAGAAAGGGTAACTAAGCCAGTTTCGAAATGGGATGCTTTCCTTATTGATGACGAAGGAGAAAACCGAGCGCCACCTCGATTTGGTCAGAGCGAATTCTTGCAGAATGATGCTGTAGAAAGGGTAACTAAGCCAGCTTCGAAATGGGATGTATTCCTAATCGATGACGAAGGAGGGAACCGAGCACCTTCTCGATTTGGTCAGAGAGAGGTATTGAAGGATGATGATGTCGGCGAATGGGACAAAACTATTATGGAGATAAATTCAGAGTATCAGATAGTAGATGAAGAGGTACATCCAGATTTCATGTGATCAGAGATAGTATTTTGTTTAACTAACTACCAGTTTTGCTAAAGAGCATAGATTTGAGAATTCAATAAATGCATTCAAAACTAAGCAAGAGAAGGTGCTAAGAATAAAAAAGTCTGAAAAGAAAACTAGATAAATACTAAGAGTAAAAATCCAAAACAAACTATCAAAGAGAAGTTGCAGAGATGAGAAAGAGAAAAAACTAGTTTAAGAAGAAGTCCTAAAAGTTTTAACGAAACTGTCTAATAAAAAAAGCCAGAATAAATATTGTCTTGAGTAAAAGCATGAGTTCACTCAGTTGACGAGAACTGATCATCGACGGAAGAAACAGCAGGTGGATTAGCAGAGAGTCTGAGAACATCTAGTGCCTCAGACACCTTCGCCTTAAGAGCTTCAGGTGACTCAATAAGGTGCAAGACTTCGGCTTTATCCATCTCTAGCAACATACCGGTGACTTTAGCGGTATGAACTGGCTCATGCTGATCCACAAGCGGGTAAAGCTGCTCCCCAAGAATCTGTCATCATCAATTAAAAGGAGATTATCAACAAATCTATATACTAATGCAATTCTTAACTGAGAATAAGAGAAGGAACAGTAGAGACAAACCTCTGCGTGTTTCGCGGGGTTAGCCAGAGCCAACGCATCTGTGAGCTTAGATATGGGGAGGAGAGGAGGCTTCTGTGGGTGTTGATGAACACTGTGAGATATCGCAGATGCATCCAATGACAAAGGCATGATACCTTGTGGAGCAGATCCTTCCATTCCATTCCTCCTGTTGCCTGCACCTCCCATGTATCTCATTCCCGAGCTCGCATTTTGCTGCATCATCTGCCAAACCCACATAACAAAAAGCCACAACCAAGTTAAAGATAACAAACTTACTAATAGTCAGCTGATCAGGATAAGGGTAAACATACTTGTTGTTGCTGCTGGAAGTGCTGATGCATGTTGGGACCACCGCGCCTGAACCCAACACGAGTACCAGGCTGATTTTGCCTCTGAAGAGGGAAAGGCACCATGTTCATGTAGTTGCCTGGTCCTCCACGCACACCAGGCATGAACTGAAGTTGGTACCCATACCCCATAGGCTGTGACGGTACCAGACCTTGACCGTTCTGGCCTATGTACATTGGATGGTGTGGACCTGACATTGGCCCTCCTGGTGGGTGATGGAACCCAGGCATTGGCCCAGATGACAATGCCCCAGATGGTCTTATATGAGAAAATAGAGACTAAAACAAGTGCAAACATACACAGCGTTTAAGAATCAGTGTCAAAACACAAATCACTTTTTAATGTCAAAATGAGCAATTTAAAGGTAAAAGAGAAGGCTCAGTACCTGAAGGTGAGCCCTCCTCTCTTCCTTGCGTTGAGCCAACGCGATGTAAAGAGGTTTCTTTCCTATCATCTTTCCATTCATTTCATTCAACTGCATATACATAATCATCATGTCCAGTTAACTATTTGCTACTACTTAACTAAATGTGTATATGTATATGTATATGTATATGTAAAAAGATTGTGAATTTAGATGAAAATTACAGCTTTTAAAGCTTCTTCAGGATTGGCATAAGCAACAAAACCAAATCCTCTGCTTAAACCTTGTGAATTCATCATAACCTATACATGACCACAAGCAATACATTTTAATTCAATGTAATGAAGCAATAACCAATGTCTAGTTGAGTCATGTGTTTTAGTATCAAGAACAAACCTTGCATGAAGTCACATTCCCATACTCAGAGAACATCTCCTTAAGCTTCTCATCATTCACACTATCATCAAGGTTCTTCAAATACAGATTCGATCCTTGCAATTTCTCGAACCTACTTAACCTCTCTTGCTCAAACTTCCTCCTCAATTCCTCTTCCCTCTCCGACTTCTTTTGCGCCCTACCAACGTACAACACATCCTCCCCGAGGCTAATGCCATTCATCTTCTCAACCGCAACCTCAGCAGCTTCAGGGCTCTCGAAGTTAACAAACCCGAAACACCTCGAGTTTCCACTCTGATCCTTCATCACAACCGCGCTAGAAATATCTCCATATTTCCCAAACGTCTTCCTAAGCTCATCATCAGTAATCTCTTTAGGGAGATTCTTAACATAAATGTTAGTGAAACGCGGGACAGCACCGCTCTCAGAGCGAGACCGGTACTGACGACGAACAAAGTGACCAACAAAGACTTGCTTATCATTAAGCAACATTCCATTAAGCTTGTCAATAGCAGCCTGAGCAATCTCCTCTTTCTCAAACTGGACAAAACCATAACCTTTAGACCGTCCTGCGACATCCATCGCTACCTTGCAAGACAGAATAGTCCCGAAACTCGAGAATGTTTCGAACAGGGCTTTGTTATCAATCGATACATCAAGGTTTTTGATGAAAACATTGCCTTTTCCACTCAATCTAGTGCTTGGATCACGGTTGGAGAGCATGATCCTTATCGGTCTGTCTCTGATCGGCGTGTAGTTCAGACTATCCATCGCTCGCATCGCTGATCCAATAACAACAACAAATTTTTCAGAGGACGAACACAGAGTAGGGTTTCATGAAAACACAATTTTTAAAAACCGTTCATAATAATAATATAATATTTAATTCATCAACACATGAGAGATGGAGAATTTGAGTTTGAGTAAACATACCATCATCAGGGTTTGCGAAATTGACGTAAGCGTAACCAAGAGAACGACGAGTCACATCGCGACAAACCCTAACTGTCAGAACCGGAGCAACTTGACTGAACAGATCCAAAAGATGTGTCTCCATCACGTTAGGGTCCAGATCTCCGACGTAGAGAGACGAGTTTGGATGCGCTTGTAACGCTTCCGCGGCCGCAGCAGCCACGGCTGCGACTTGAGACACAGCAGGGAACGGAGGAGCCGCCGCGGCAACCACCGTAGGTTGATTGGGAACTTGATCAACCATTGCGGTGGGTGCAATTCCAGATGCAACTGCAGCCGCCATCGCGATGGATTTTGTTTCTAGGTTTTTGTGTGGATACAGATTGTGATTTTGTGTATTGGCAAAGATTTTTTAAAGGAAAGAAATTTTTAGAGGAGATTTTCTCTTTTTTATTTTGGATTATATTTGATTTTTTTTCCTTTTTTGGTTAACTCCGGAGAAACGAAAAGGAGTAAAGAGAGTTGAGAATGTGTTGTGGGTATTTATACATTCGCTAACGAATCGGTACTTACGGATCTCAGTTTTAGTCTGACGTGGCTTTTGATTTGACCGAGTTATGTGGGGTTTATTGGTTCTGTCTTTATATTTATTTATTTACACTTTTGTAGTTGCGTCGTTTCGGCTTTGTGTATTTGACCCCAATGTAGTTATTCTTTTTGAAGATAAATATTGTAATTAAAGTTAAAAAAAAAATAAAAAAAATATTGTAATTATCTCACATATTTATATATATGTTAATTAGTAGTATTCATTGCTATTTTGTAAATTAATTTGAAAAAGATATATTTAGTGTGATATATTTATATCATTTCTTTATTATCTTTTCCAATGTATTTGTAAAAAAATAGTATTTTTTTCTATTTCTTCACCTAAATATAGATTAAAAAAATAACATTTCTCTATTTAAAATTAGAAGAAAAAGTGGATTGGAAAGCTCTAAACACTATTTTAAAATAAAAGATAGTAGAAGTAGACTAGAGATGCTCTTATCGTTTTTATGCAGATTTCTAGAGCTACGAATTTGTTATCAACTATTAAACCAATCCTATAATTTGGTTGGTAATCTTTAAAACTCCAACCACCTAGCACTCACATTAATAAAATCCTCTACGTTTAATCCAATCAAACTCTTAATTTTTTCATTTGTTTTTTCACTTTTTCGTTTGTTTTTGGCTTAGTTGTGGCTTTTTGTTTTGATATATTTTGAAAATTGGTAATAACATGAAAATTCATTTAATCTTTTTTTTTTTGTCAACAAAATTCATTTAATCTAATCAAGTAAAATCCTATTTTTGCGTTGCTTGTAGTTTGACCAATTATTTTCGTTGGACAAAGTCTTCACAACATATACGAAAATATAGGTCAAATTCTTATTTACAAACTTAATTTAGGATCGATGGTTTGTTTTTCTTTAAAAAAGCATAATAATTTCTGTCTAGCATATAATTGGATATCATTACAAACCTCTAAGATGAACTAAATGTGAATTTGTTAAATGGCTATATAGAAAGATTTATTTGAGAAAGAATAATGCATAGACTAATGGGATATTGAGCCAAACAAACGCTCTCAGGCACCTTGTTCGAGAGAGGTCTTTACCCATTGATTTGTCTCATGTGGTCAACTAAACCCAATGGATAATTACCGCTTTTAGTAAACTTTTCAAATTTACCTTTTCATCTACCACTTCAACCACTATTCTTTACCGCCTTTAGTGAAGTTTTGAATCTGAAGCTCTCCGGCGGTGACTTTCAAGAGCTTCGAGCTCCGCCTACGGTGAAGATGGGTCTTCAGAGGCTCCTGCAACGGAGGACTGACCAAAGTCTTTTTGTAGGTGGTACGAAATGAGGTGCTAGAACACGGCACAAATTTTTTTTACTCTGTACTAGAGATTTAGTGTGTTATACCCTGTTTTTGGGAGTTGTAAGAATGACTAACAGATACTCGAGGGAAGAGAAGAGAAAGTGGATTCCCCAAGCACCTCAACCTTCGAAACCAAGAAGAAGCTCTCCCCTACAAATTCCAGAGGAAGATAATTCTATTCTCATCCAGGAGAATAGCCTTGCTATCATTGGTAAGGTTACTAACCCGGTCATTCAACACCCTCGTGCAGTGGTGGACTATTTACCCCAGCTATGGGGTCTGGAAAGCAGAGTTGAGGGACGAGATCTGGGTCCGGAAACCTTTCTTTTCCGGTTCGAGACAGAGGAGGCGCTCCAAACTATTCTCAGGAAAGGCCCATTTCACTTCAAGAAATGGATGCTCATTATGCAGAGCTGGGAACCCATTGTCTCAAAGAACTTCCCCTCACAGATTACTTTCTGGATAAAGATCTGTGACTTACCGTTACAATACTCGTTTAATCGAGCCATTACAACAATAGGTGAAGATCTTGGACTGATTGTAGGCAGAGACGATGACAAGGGGAAAGTCAGGGTTCAACTCAATGGCCTAGAGCCTCTTGTTATGGATATGGAAATTCGTTTACCAAATTCTGAAGTTACTACGGTGGTGTTCGAATACGAAAAACTGGAGAAGCATTGTTTCTCATGTTTCTCTCTTTCGCATGAAAAAGAGGACTGCACTGCTATCAGACCGGAAGCTAGGGACTTGAACCAGCTCGGGGTAAATCAAAGAAGAGTTCTCCATCGAATGGAAGCAGACCGGAGACGTCAGTCAGAGAGACGGGCAAGTGTTCAGAAATCCTATGAATCTCCCAGACACTATGTGAGTAATAGGCAAGCTGATCGTGGAGACTCAAGGAGATCTAGCCAACTCAGGGGAAATAATCAATTCCACCAAAACTCCGGAACAGGGAGCTATGGAAACAGAGACTCCGGGATCCTAGAAAGGGGTACTCGAGGAGAACTAAGTAGACGTGTTCCCACTACAGACCGTCCTCTCGGGCGGCAGCAGATAGCTCCCAATCAGTAACACCACGACGAACTTATAGTCATGGCAATGGCCACTCAGCGGATGCTTACCGGTACAGTCCGGTCAAAAGATTAACTCTGGTAGATAAATCTCCAAACCTTTCCAAGGGGACCCACACACCGTCTCCTCGGCCACAGAGAGAACCTATTATCTCCAAAGGGTTTTCCCCAATCCAAGAATCCTCAGGATCTCAGAGACAGAGACGACCTGCTCTAGAACGCTTATCAAATGAGCGAGTCCCGGCTCTCATGAGAATTGGGGAAGCATTGAGCAATGAGTCAGGTAGACTACAGGATATTGAAGTTCAGTATAAAGATGGAAATGTCCATGAACAACTTCAGAAATCAAACTCCAGAGAAAACAGATGAGGTAATAATGTCAATTGGGACCTACCAAATTGTAATTTGGAATTTGCTAAGGTAGGGAAAGAACGTCTACCTCCAACCTTGAGAATTCAGCCATCTCAACAACCGAAAATACAGGTTGTGCAGATTACCGTACCCCATTCAACGGCAAGTCGTGGAAACACTAAAGGTCCTATGATAAGTACGACTGGAAATAGGAAGAAGGTGGCTAGTAGCCCTTTACAGGGAGCTAATAGTAATAAAAGAAATGCCACAAGGATATTAAACCCAACAAGAAAGAGACAGACAAAAGGGAAGGCAGGAACCGGTAATCAAGTACCCTCAGATAGGGACGAAGCCGATGCAACACAACAAGAGGTAGAGAGGAACCAGGCTGGTACAGGAGGTTCAACGATGGATTTTCACAATCCATCAACCACTCTTCCTTAGTGTTTGCAAGCTGGAACTGTCAAGGTATGGGAGGAAACCTGACAGTTCCTAGGATCCATGAGATTAGGCGAGGTACTAATCCGGATCTAATGTTCCTCATGGAAACCAAGAATAAAGATGAAGTCGTACTCAAAGAGTTTCTTGGTACAAAATTATCAAACAATTTCACGGTTCCACCTTTGGGACTAAGTGGAGGACTGGCACAGGTATGGAACAACAATGTGGTAGTCAAAATAATTGACTCTTCCCCGAACCACATCGACACAGAAATCAGGAACAAAAACCAGACTTGTTTTGTCACCTTTATTTATGGACCTCCACAAGTGGAGGATAGACCCAAATTCTGGGAATTCATCACGGAGAAAGGCAAAGATAGAGAATCCAGCTGGTTGATAACCGGAGATCTTAATGAGATCATTGACAACACTGAGAAGCGTGGTGGCAGAGTGCGCAGTGAAGGTATGTTCACGAGATTTCAGAGCTTTATCTCTCAAACTGGTCTCTGGGAAGTAAAATATACAGGTAACCCTCTATCTTGGAGAGGATACCGTAATATTCATTTTATTAGGTCTCGGCTAGACAGAAGCTTACCTAATGCAGCTTGGATTGAAAAGTATCCACATGGTCATTGTGCCTACTTGCGTTTTGAGGGCTCGAATCATAGACCCCTAATCACATATTTTGGCCGAAAGAAGAAGAGAAGGAAAGGGGTGTTCCGCTTTGATCGAACCCTTTGCGACAAAGAAGACTTCAGAAAGTTCATCGAAGAAAACTGGAACTCCTCTGTTTCAGAGTCGGTAAACTCTTAAATAGATAGGTGCATGCAAAAGATCATAGAATGGGCCAAGGAAAAGAAAGTGAATAACTCGACTGCTATTAAGAAAGCCCAGGAGAACCTGGAACACGCACTCTCAGTTGATACACCTGATGAAGCACTCATTAGATCACTTACTCAACTTCTTGAGAAATTTTACCGCGAAGAGGAACTGTTTTGGAGACAGAAAAGTAGGGTTCAATCGCTACGAGGAGGGGACCGTAATACTGGTTTCTTCCACGCAATTACTAAAGGAAGGAGAGCATTGAATCAACTCTCGGTTATAGAAGACGAATAGGGCAACTCCTTCTTTGAGGAACCTCAAATTGCAAGGACTATTGCAGAGTTCTATGAAAAGTTGTTTGGCACCAATGGAAATACAGATTTTCATTTGGTAAAAGAAGTACTTCAACCAAGAATATCCCCTGCGCAGAGCCTTGAACTCATTGAGATACCAAAGGAAGAGGCGATTCTTCAAGCAGTTCTGTCAATCCACTCCGACAAAGCTCCTGGCCCCGATGGCTTCTCTGCAGCCTTCTACCAAGCCTTTTGGGATGTCATTGGCAAATATATATCACGTGAAATAAGACTTTTCTTCGAAACGGACTCGCTGAACAAGAGATTCAATGAGACACATGTTTGTTTAATCCCCAAAGGTACGGGACCAAAAAGAGTCTCGGACTATAGGCCGATTGCACTTTGTTCAACTCACTATAAGATTATAGCAAAGATATTGTCTAAGAGACTCCAACCGCTCCTCAAGACGATGATCTCGGCTTCTCAATCTGCGTTTGTTCCTAAGAGGGAAATATCCGATAACGTACTCATCACACACGAGGTCCTACATTATTTGAAGAACTCACAAGCTAACAAATATTGTGCTATGGCGGTGAAGACGGATATGAGTAAAGCGTATGATAGAATAGAGTGGGGTTTCCTCAAGGAAGTACTAGTGAGATTGGGATTTCATGTAAAATGGATTAGATGGATTCTTGAATATGTTAGCTCGGTTTCTTATTCTTTTCTTATCAATGGAGTACCACATGAAAGGGTTATACCGTCTAGAGGCCTCCGTCAAGGGGATCTCCTCTCACCTTACCTCTTTATATTATTCACGGAGGTGCTTTCGGGTATATGTTCTAAAGCTCTAGCTAGTAGCTATCTTCCCGGTGTTAAGGTGGCACGAGGTTGTCCACCTATCAATCATTTGCTATTTGCCGATGACACCATGTTCTTTACAAAGACCAACCTCCGGTGTTGCAAGGCGCTTGAGAGAATTCTCCAACAGTATGAAACGGTTTCGGGACAAATGATAAACCTAAAGAAGTCATCAATCACATCTTCAGCGAAAGCTCCTTTAGATATAAAACAGAGGGTGAAAAGAGGACTCAAGATAGATGTTGAAGGAGGAATGGGTAAGTATCTCGGTTTGCCAGAGCATTTCGGTAGAAAGAAGAAAGACATCTTCACAAATATTGTGGATAGGATCAATCAAAGAGCCCTTAGTTGGTCAAACCAATTTCTTTCTCCAGCTAGAAAGCAAGTTCTACTCAAATCAGTGTTGACTTCATTACCGTCCTATGCGATGTCGTGCTTTAAGTTACCGGTTTCTTTGTGTAAAAGAATACAATCCGCTTTAACTAGGTTTTGGTGGGATGACAAACCGGGAGTGAAGAAGATTTGTTGGGTTTCTTGGAACAAGTTAACATTACCTTATTCCGAAGGAGGTCTTGGATTTAGAGAGATTGGAGAATTCAACAACGCTCTTCTTGCCAAGCTAGGATGGAGATTGATGGAGGATCCAAATGCTTTGGTGTCACGTATCCTCAAAGGGAAGTATTTTCCCAAATCCTCTTTTATGGAATGCGGAACCTCCTCCAATGCATCACACGGTTGGCATGGGATTTTAGCGGGCAGAGAGGTTCTTAAAAAAGGATATGGCTGGATTGTAGGGGATGGAACCAGTATTGGGGTATGGCAGCATGCTTGGCTCTCATCAGAGAGACCACAAACCCCAATGGGGCCTGCTCCCTACAAAGATAGAGAGTTTAAAGTGGTTGACTTGATACACAAGCCATCCAATACTTGGGATTTAGAAGCCATACAAAAACACTTACCTCATTATGAGGAGTTTATCACAAGAATAGTCCTTAGCACATGTGACATGAAGGACTCTATCTCTTGGTTACCTGTCAAATCAGGGGTCTACACAACAAAATCAGGCTATGCTTTGTCTAAGGTGAATGTGGTGTCGAAGAATCAAGACAATTTCGATTGGAAAGCTTGTATTTGGTAAGTGAAAACAGAGCCAAAACTAAAAACTTTCCTTTGGAAATTGAAGACAAAAGCCCTAGCGGTGGGACATAACCTATCATCCCGTGGAGTAGCAGACATAAGCAAATGTTTGCATTGTGATAGGATGGAGGATGAGATCCATATCTCCCTCCATTGCTCTTTTGCCAAGGAGGTTTGGGATTTAGCCCCTCTGATGTTCAAACCAGAACCGAGGGAGGTCACAACAATAAACCATCTCCTCTCCTCTGCTCGTAGGCAAGTTACTCTCCCTCCCACTGGACTTGCAGACTCTCCCCTGTTTCCGTGGCTGTTGTGGAACCTCTGGAAGGCGCGTAACCAGCTGGTGTTTGAGAAGCGTAAAATCTCAGCGAAGGAAGTGGTATTTCGAGCGATCAGGGATGGAAAGAATTGGGAAGAGGCCCAATTAGCGACCCTGCATCACAAGCCAAAAGAACATCAGACGCGCATTCGATCACTATCGCACAACGTGACCCTCTGTTTTGTAGATGCATCTTGGAAAGCAGCTACTAGGGACTGTGGTATTGGTTGGTGCTTTAAAGATCATAACATGGGAGTGTTAGCACAAAACTCTGCGGCAATAGCTCATGTCCCTTCGGTGTTGGTTGCAGAGGCTATGGCGTTGAAAGCTGCCCTAATTGCAGCTAAAGCTTCGGGTTTCCACGAGCTTTGTTGCTTCTCAGATTCCCTTACTCTTGTCACATTGCTCAACTCTAAGAGCAGGTACAATGAGCTGAAATTCTTACTTTTTGACATCCAATGTCTTAGTATCGACTTCACATCTATCTCGTTTGTTTTCATTCCCCGCACGGAAAATGTTTTAGCCGATGCGTTAGCTAAGATTGGTATTGTATCTTTGAACACACCCTCCTAGTTTTGGGAGAAGAAGTAATCAATTCGGTTTGTGCAAAAAAAAAAAAGACTGATGGGATATTATTGTCAATTTTAATGTTCAATTCAAATACATAAATATACCTTGTGGATGAGTTCAACGTACATTTACATGCTTAGATATGAACAGACTTAACCAAACTTTTGGTTTTTAGAAGTCTCAGTTTCCATTAAAAACGGCAAAACCACATTGCACATCACATACACATGAAAATGCATAAAACTATAAATTTCAACAAGATGCAAATGGGGAAAATGCTTGCTCTCTCTTGGTCCTGAAAACAAGCAATTTGGGGCCTCAAGGCTTATCAAAGACAAAGATCCTCAGAGTGTTACTAAAAAAGGGAACTTGTTGGGTTAAGACAAGAGAATCTCTGTATATGGTCACAAAAGACTACAATATCGACCACATTTCAAGCGAGACGAGTGTTACGTTCTGTGATATTACCACCCATACTTCCTGAACAAGTCTCTGGTTCTCTTCCTAGCTCGGGTGAATACTATTACTACGCACGCGAGTACCCACGGTGGAAAGTTCCCAATGGAGATATTGTTCTTGATCCACGCTGGTGGGTCTTTCAACAAAAACGTTATTAACAGCGTAATAATCACAACTCCGAGCACAATCTTTGTTACAGGTTTAATCAGCGAATCCTGAAAACAAGACACGTTCAAACAAATAATGTCATTAGATGAATCACCCACTATAAATTGCAACTTATTGGAGAATCTTTGGTGTCTTAAAACTACATGTTTAGAGTACTGTATCATCCTTTATATACCACAGTATCCTAATCTTATCATTACTCCAACGAATTTAGAGTACTGTATCATCCTTTCTAGTTCCTACATACATCTTGTAAATCTCAGATCCAGAGATGTAAGTCCAAGAAACTGTCTAATCTTTGACCTAAAAGCTAAGGTTCTACAAGACAACAACGCGTGGAATGTCTCTACACTATTGATGACATGTATGTGGTTTCATGAGCTACAAGCAAAAGTAAATCATAAACTCAAATCGATGCAGAAAGCTAATCTTGAGTAATTCTACTATCCAAAGAACATGAAGAACAGATACAGAAAACTCAAATGCAGAACTCATCACAACAACACTGTGAAGCATTACACTTACCACACTCTTTATCGTGATTCCTACAGTTCTATTCAACAGATACTATGCACATATAACAAAATTCACCAGAACTTCAAATACTTCATACAAGTACCAATTAGGAGCTAAAACTCGAAATCGAAACAATCAGAAGAAGAATCCGAACAAAGTATATAGAGAAATCACCTGAGGTTCACCGTCGATGTAAATAACGGCACCATCTCTATAAGGCAACACAGACCAACCATTCCTAGGGTGAAATCTGATCGGTACAGCACGACCTTTCTCAACGTTGAAAGCATAAATCGCTTTTAATCCATACTTCTCGAGAATCGATCGAACTTCGAGCTGATCTTGCTCATAACCACCGAGATTCGATTTGAACACATCGATCGGACCTTTTCCACACTTGTAAAGATGGATCTCAACCTCTGGTACCTTCTTCGTCGCCGTCGATGATCTCAATTCACCGTCGTGTTGAGAATCGTCGAGCAACGGAGTCGTCTCTTCAATCTCCGGCATCGTCTCCATTGACTAACAATTCACCGTTCCGATTTGAAACTTTTTTTGTAATTTATCAAAAAGAAAGGAAAAGAAATATTCTGGTTATAACGACGTCGTTTTGGATTAGTAGAGTTTGGGCCTTATTAGTCCCGGGCACAAAACCCGGACCCGGTAAACCGAAACGAACTGAACCGAAATTACCTAAACTATACCCAAACCGAAATTTTAAAATACTTGAATATGTCCTAAACCATAAGCGCGAACCGAGTTTGAACTGAACTGATACCCAAAGGTTTTTTATAGCGTATCCGTTTTATAAGATGCCCGTTTTTTGCGAGATAAATAAGGGTAAGTTTTTTCTGATATTCGTTAAGATTGGCTCGGGTCATGGATAGTCCAAAATGTCGTCTCGTACCCACATTTAACTACGAGTATTTTGAGTAAAAAATACCCGAATTTTCTTGTTCTAATATTCGGAACCCGATACAAACTTGAAAAGACCCGATCCAAATCTGATCCAAATTTCACAAGTACCCGACTGAATTTTATATCTAGGGAAAAAGACCAATTTGGACCCAAACTATTGCGAGTGTGCTTTTTTGATCTTGGTCTTTTGCATATGGCCAATATAGACCCGAACCCAAAATAAATTCAAATTGTGTATCCAAACTCTTTTATTTTGGGCCAAAATGAACCTTGACTAACGGAACAAAATCGTTTAATCAGCTAAAACGACGACGTTTTAGATTATCAAAACGGTGTCGTTTTGATTTGGGGCAAAATTAAAAAAAAATCCCTAAATTAATTTCTAAACCCTCCTCCTTCTTTCTCGTGAAGAATAAACACAACCCAAACTCAAAATCTGAAGGAAAAAGAAAAAGAAAAGACAATAAAAGATTATTTGCAGTAATTCTACAACATACACCAGCATCTGGAATTGGAAAGATGAAGCTTTTTTCAAGATTGGGAAAAAATATTATGCCCAAAAATATAGAAGAATCTTAAACACAAAACTTTGTACACGTCAAAGAGAAATAGCTTGAAGAAGAATCTCGACAAGACAAGATCATTTCAATTACTTTTTCTACTCTTAATTGATCATAAACCTTGTAATCGAACAGGGTTTCTATGTCTTAAGCTTCCGATTATAGATAACTCCGACATGAACTCGTTCCCATTGTCTTGTGAATTGTGAGTATGTGACCTCACCGTTTAACAGCGACGATGTCTCCGGTAACACTCCTCTGTATACAATCCCGAAAGCTCTATGTCCAATGATTTGATTCTCGTTGAAGTTTTTATAATCTTCGAAGTGAAAGAATCAGATCTCTCAACACATTTAAATGTTCTTAAATAAACCCATAATAAAGCTCCGGTGAATAATGCTAAGTAGAAAGCTTCGGCGGTTACTAGGCGATTGCTCATGGATTCTCTTTACAGCGACGATTATGACAAGAAGATGACTGAGAAGTGATCGAAATCGATGAATAAAACGGTTGTGAAGCTACCGGAGGAAGAGATTTAACCGAATTATTCTCTTCTCTTCTCTTCTCTATTCTTTTCTCTCTTTTTTATGCTGATTTTGAGTTTGGGGTTGTTTCTTCACGAAAATTAATTTAGGTTTTTATTTTTATTTTGCCCCAAATCAAAACGACACCGTTTTGAGAAAATGTTGTCGTTTTAGCCGATTAAACCGTTCTGTTAGTGTTGACTAACGAAAAATTAGTCAATGTTCATTTTAACCAAAAATAAAAGAGTTTGGATACACAGTTTGAATTTATTTTGGGTTCAAATTTATATTGACCATATTCAGAAGACCAGGGTCAAAAAGACATAATCGCAATAATCTGGGTCAAATTGGCCTTTTCCCCCTATATCTATCTATCTGAAAATTCCAAAAGCCCGAAAGAGCCGAACCGAACGGTCCGGGCACCGGAACGCCAAAACAAATAATCTGTTCCACACGACTTCGTTTTGGATTAGTTGAGTTTGGGCCTTATTATGGGCCCATTAGATATTGGTTATACGGTTGTTGTTGTTCTCTGGTCGTCTTCTTTGTTAACATTTCTCGGCGAGAGGGTTTTTTCGCCGGCGAATTTAACGACGGAGGTTGCGAAAAATGGAGGCAGCTTTGGGATTATTGAGAAGAATGCCACCGAAGCAATCGGAAACGGCTCTTTCTGCACTTCTTAGTCTCTTGCCTCAACATTCTTCGGATCTTCTCTCTCAAGTTGATCTCCCTCTTCAGGTATGTCTCTAACTTTTTCGAGATTTGAAATGTGATTGTTTTGCTAGTGTCGTGTTTATCTCTTGGTTTTAATGGGTTTTGTATGGTTTGGAGAATCCTGAGACATTGGTTATGTAATTTCAGCGACGAGGTTGATTTGATAGGTTTAGCTATGGTTGATTATGTTTATGTAATTTGAGTAAATTACAGAGTTGTTCATATGTTTAGATCTTCTTGTCCAACTCATTTGCTTCCTACTTAATTGGTGTGATGCATTTGTGTCATTTCCTCGTTTGTGTAAGGTCTTTGTAATCTATATGGTCACTGAGAAGAGTATGAATGTACTGAAACAGGTGTTGCGTGATATTGAAAGTGGGAAAGATTTCATCTTGTGCGAGTACAATAGAGATGCAGATTCCTACAGGTACTTTTTGCTCTATTTCATTGTGTTGATGATAGAGTTTTGTTTTACATGCTTAAAATGTTGTTGGATGGGTTTGGTTTGTTGCTCGGAATCAAGTGGAAGGGAAATAAGTATATTGGATCAGAGATTTTATGATAAGTAGGGGACTACAGTAGTTCTGGTTCGTAGCTAAATTGTTCTACTTGTAATCTTAACTCTTGCAGGTCACCTTGGTCAAATAAATACCTTCCTTTGCTAGAGGATGCTCTTTATCCATCGACGGAATTAAGAAAGCTCGAAGTTGAAGCGAACGACATCTTTGCAATTTACCGTGACCAGTGAGGTTCTTTTTCACCTACCTCGTTCAGCTTGAAAATCATGTAGTGAAACTAAGCTGTTAAGTTATATAATAGGAGACATAGGTAGCATCTGATCTGCAAACCACTCGTTCTGAAGATGCATTCACTCTTATGTTAAACACACATTTCCATAGAATATATGACATGTATAAAACAATATGTATGTTTTGATAAGTTTTTGTTTTCAAGATATTATGAAGGTGGTATATCTTCAGTCTACATGTGGGAGGATGATAATGAAGGCTTTGTGGCATGTTTCCTTATTAAGAAAGGTATTTTCTTTCTGTCGAGTTCAATCACAGTGAAGGTTAGGGAATATAAAACTCTTTACCTGAGCTGTTCTGGTTTTGTTTCTCGAAGATGGGTCAAAGTCAGGTCATGGTCGGAGGGGATGCCTGGAAGAAGGAGCTTGGGATGCCATACATGTTATACAGGTGACTCTCTTAACATTGTCACACAATAAACATCACCATGCATGCCTTACGGTGTTATAAACATGTCAATATCTGCAACTTTATCATATGTTCCCTAACAACTCTTTCATGACTTCACATTTTGCTTCTAACGTATGAGTTTCTCAATCTAGGTTGGTCCAGAGGAGGAGGAAATGGCACAGTATTGCTTAACAAGTACCATCATGCTCTCTCTGACCACTGATGATGAGTCTTCTGGGAAATTTGGCTTATCTGGATCAATTAGAAGACAAGTAAGTATTAGCTTCTATGTAACTCATGCCTTCATAGATAAACAGTTCCTGGTAATCCAGTTCAGTTCGATAGTGATTCAATGGAGGAATACCAAATTTCACTAAGACAAGAATATTTTTCTGCCACTGTTGAAATTAGATGAAAATGGAGCTCGCAGTAGCGGAGGGACATTTGTGCAACATGGGAAGAATGATTGAAGAATTGGAAGGCAAACTGAGGAATTCACTTGATCAGGTTCTACTACAGTCTCTTTCTACTTATGCAAAACCCCCTCCAGATTTGCATTGTTGCACCTCAATGGTGCTTCAATTAGCCTCATTCCGTTTGCTTAGTTAGTAGCTGATTGGCGAATACTAAACTATACAGAGTAATTATCGAATATAACCGTATACAGAAATCTTAGAATAAGTTTCAGATCAGATCATTTTCTATCTCTCATACGTCTGTCTAGAAACACCATGTAAACTGATGTATCACACAAAAATTAGTGTGTGGCTCCAAAGTCTGAGAATTGTTTGGTGAAAAACGCAGGTTTACTTTGGTAAGACAAGAGAGATGGTTTGCACATTGCGTCCACCAGCTGAGATTGTACAGATGAGACTACCTGAGACTTGATGATCCCAGCACACTTCATGTAATAACATTTCATATCTCCTCTACTTTTGTTTTGTTTGGTTGGTCTGAGTTCATATCCCATCACACTTCATGTAACTTAAATGTTGTTTCTCGGAGTTTTTATGTGGATGCTTCTTACGTGGTCACGTATTTTCTCCGACTACACCTTTATCTTCATGTAACCATCTTAAGGTCATGTGGAAAATGATGCCTTCACTTCTTCAAAATGTATAGAATAACAAACACAGTGATCAGTGGTAGCTATGGCATGTTAGGACAAAATCATCAAACTCGTTTAAACACTGCTTTTGACATGCTACTGAATGAAAACAATAAAAGAAAATGTAACATTGAGAGATTTCAAATCCAAACAATAAAACGCTAATTAGATTGTAATTAGCAAACGTGAACTACACCAATATTATTTCTATATGCATATGTTACAGCTAAAATCACAAATCTCTATTCTTCATCATCCTAACTTCGAACCCACCCTCAGGCTGCTTCCCCACGTAGTACGGCATGTAAGTCCCCATGACCTGATGATGAACGTCGTGAAAAGCACCGTTATTATTGAACAAAACGTCAAACACGTTCCCCGGAAGCCATAGACCGCAGTGATCGTCTATGGTCTTAACAGAAGAACCAAACGTTCGTTCTTGGAGTCATCCCTGTTGCAAAGAAGGCGGTGGCTCCCCCTAGCATGTCAGTTATGACTTCGACCGGGTGGTTGTAGAGAGCACCAACGGCGTAAGGGACGATGATGAGACGGTGGTGGTGCGAGTGAACGTGACGGTAGAGGAATTTGTTGTGGTGCATGTAACGGTGGACGAAGTATTGGCATGTGTCGAATATGAACATGGCTAGTAATATCTGAAGGATCTGGATTGGTACTGAGGGCTGGACCGTGGGTTTCAAGATTTCTTCTGCATAGGAAGCAATCTACAAAGAACACGGATTCATCATAATTAATGATTATAACATTAACCGGACTTAATCAAATATGTATGTATCAAATTTAACAAAAGGCTAAATATTCTCGCAAATTCAATAAAATTTCGTCTTAGTTTTTCTTAAATCATGCTATATACATATTATCTTAATCCTCTTTTAGATAGATAAATTGGCCCGGCAAAAAAGAAGAAGAAGATAAAATGATTTTCGAATTATGGAATGGCATTTTAACATCAATATTGTGGAATCTTATTTTTATGCAAAACGAAGCTTTTTAGAGAAATAACAACAGGATGGGCAAAACTGCCGAATTTGCATGTTGTAAATTCGGTTTGACGTGAAATGTGAAATTTTGTATTAAACGTCAAAACCTATTTTAAGTTTTTAACTAGCTAATCTAATAAGACCATTTCGTTGGAATGCAATAAGATCATTTTGTTGGAATGCATTAAACCGATAGTATGACTCACAAGAAATCCTAATTGGGTAATTGCAACTTGAATGAGCTGTTGAAGCAAGACTCCTTTAACCACCGTGATGATTGGGACTACGTTTCTCTTGTGCTCTTCGTTGAGGCTATGAAACCGGAACTTATCCAAATAACGGCTTAGAAACTGGTAGAATCCGGCATAAACCCAATAGACAACAATGGGCAATTGTCCCCATCGTCTCGTCACTTACGTACCTTTCCCACACCATGATCATATTCTTAATTACTCCACAAGTACTTCAAAGAATTATCAAACGGATTTTTTTGTTGGAACGTGTTTTTGCTTTGTTCTGAATATGTTGGAATGTTTATGGACAACTAATCGTAGGTTATATATATATATATATATATATGTGCGGAGGTGGTAGGCACCCGCAAGCTCTTATAGTTTATTCACGTCGAATTAGAAAATATATATAGTTGAAGCAGTCTTTCGAATTATCATAGACTTCATAGTAAATGGCCAATGGGTGTACGGAGGAACTATTTCAATTCAAAATCAACTAAATACAATTGTGCATGAAAAATAATAATTAAATACAGTTTAGTATGACCACAATACATAAACATAAGTAAATTAAAACATGGCAATATTTTTGAACATCAAATATGACTGTGTGCTTGTTTAGGCCTTAAATAGTACACCCATATTCATAGAAATTACTTATGGTACATGGTTTAAGTAAAAAAGAACACATGGCCATAGTTATAAGTTATAACTTATCGATAAACGCAAATATGTTTCTAGTACATCATTTCTTTTAGTTGATGGTTTTCAAAAACTAATCAGATATACTATATACTTCGACCCAAAAAAAATCAGATATATATACACTTTTTTGTTCGCATGGCTGCGGGGTTTATCACCTTACTAATTTTTTTTGGTAATACTGTATTTTTAAAACCTTGACGTGTACTTAACTACTTATCTCTCTTTTTTGATTTTCAATTCCACGGCCAATTTTGTTAAATTGCTCTCAATTTGACGGTCAACATGTTTTTTTGCTTGTATCAAATAACAACGGTTTTACGTGGCTTTGGTTTGAGAGTCAATGCAACCTAATCTACAAACCATAGTCGCACGTAACATGGTCAAAACGACGCTGCTTCCTATTTGCCTTGGTCTAATGAAAAATGTTTACTAGCTAGTGCAATGGGATCATTTGTTGGAATGTATGACTTTAACAGATAGTATATATGACTCACAACTCACCAAAAAATCCGAATTGGGTAATTGATACTAGAAGAAGCTGTTGAAGCAAAACTCCTAATTGGGACTAAGTTTTTGCGGTGCTCTTCCTCGAGGACGTGAAGCTGGAACCTATCGAATGGGCGGCTAAGAAACTTGTAAAATCCGGCGTAAACCCATCAATAGACAACAATGGGAGCTATTATTCCCATCCTCTCGTCACTCACGTACTCTTTGTTGGTTAATTTCTTTCATCTAACGAGTATAAGTTTTTTTTTTACTTTCCATATTCTTAAAGCCTTAGTGCCTTACACAAGTATAAAACGGGGTCAATAGAAAATGGGTACATTAAATCCAGATATAACAGGCTTGGACAAGTGATTATTTTGTTTCTTTGCATATAATTATAGTATAAGTTTATACATGGACTCAATTTCTTTTTGGGTCCAAATAATTCCTCAAAAAAGTTCGAAAATGACCACATTTATGGTTGGAGTTGGGCTGTTTAACCAATTTGGGTAGTTACAAAATTGGTTATTCACTTCAGGACAAATCTATTTTTAAACTAATTGGGTAGTTAAAAGAAATGTTCAGTAGAAGTGAATATCCAAGTTCCGCCAGAACGCATGAGAACCGATGTTGGATTAGTGCAAGAAATGAACAACATTCAAACGAGTTACTTGAATGAATCCTTTACTACTAAAACACAAGTCACCTCACCAATAAGAGTGTGACATGTGGCAAGTATAGTATAATTTTTTTATTTTCAGAAAAAAATCTAACGTAATTAAGTAAATAACCCACAAAAATAGGAAACTCAAAATTTAATTTGAAAAAAAAAATCAGAAAAAAGTATAACGTAATTAAGTAAATAACTCACAAAAATAGGAAACTCAAAATTTAAATTGAAAAACAAAAAATAGCATTTGCTTACAAAATAGGAAATAATTAATCAAATGTAACTATAGGTAAACTTACGGGTGCGTAGCACCGGGTATAATACTAGTTTTTTATAATTCAGACCAATTTTTTAAAAATCATTTGGCTGAACCAATTTGCATCATTTGAATATAAATAATTCATTCAGATAGATCAATTGGATGAATCATTTAAATAAAAAAATCAGATAAACAAACGAATAAGTCCACAAATAGTTCAATTAGACTGTAACAATTTTTATAGTCGCTTATTCGATGATGCATGATTATAATATACTCGATCAGTTTAGTATAAGTTTACTCTTTGTATAATGTAATCTGGGTTTAAATCATTGTTGTTATGAAACTCATTAGTTGGTTAAATGTCGGTTTGTACGAACAACACTACATGTAGTCATTTTGGCATTTGAGATAAAATCAATTAGAAACAGTACAGGGGCGGAGGCAATGAAGTAATGGGTGGGGCACTTGCCCACCATGAATTTTTCAAAATTAATATAATTCTTTAAGGTTTTTTCATGATGCCCTCTTGGTATATTATTTTATGTTATATTGTTTGATTGTTTTTTAGATTTGCACCGGGTGAAAATAATTTCTAGATCCGCCACAGAGAAACAATAGTATCAATCTCTTTTTCTTACGCTAGTCTTTAGTTGATACTGAGACTTCGAAATAATATTTATATATCTTGATCATCTTCCAGCTTTATTTCTTTCTTTCTTTGAATCCATATAATTTTTGTGTAAATCGTTTGGCTGAACCGATTTGAATTATTTAAATGAAAAATAATCATATATATAATTAGGGAGTCCTCTCTCCTCTAAGGTGTCCACATAGGCAAAAAATTTTTTTAACAATTAATTTTAGTTTTAAGTTCATTTAATTCATGTTTATGTATATTTATTGTTACTTATAGCTACTAATTTTTAAATTAAATTAAAAAACGAAAATAAGTCCATAAATTACTAAAAGTAGAAATTAATATTTGAATATTTACTATGAATTTATGATAACGATAAAAGTTTATATATTCAATTTCAAAAATTGGAAATATGTAAAATGAATATACATATAAGAAAAAGTGAATAAAGATATTAGCGACATCAAAGAATCAAAGAAAAAAAATCTTGAGTGTCAGAAAACTGTTAAGAGGCTATTATTTTTTTTTTGTTATGAACGCACTTACACCTATTCGTTAAAGAAATACATGAGCATATTTGAACTAATGAGGGATGAACGTGTTAATATAAGAGGTTGTTGATCTAAAGATAAATAATATATATTATTTCACTAAGAGGATACTGAACCATCTAATTAAAGATGAGATAATAAGATGAAAATTTAGGATATACGATTTTATTTATAATGTTATATAATTTTATAGAAGTATGAAAGAAAAATATGAAAGTGTTATAATACTATTATTTTAAAGATATAAGGTATAAATTGGTGTAAGACAAAAAAAAAATCACGCATTGCTTGAGTTATGTTCTACTAAAAATAAGTAAACAAGGTAACATAAAATTGTAAATAGTTAAATCAAATTTCTGTCGTTAAGTTTAATAAATGCATCATACGAACCATATTTTAGGATTATATGAGTATATATTTTCGAATTAAAAATTACAATAATGAATTAATTTTATTTATATGGTCATTAGAAAATAATCAAAATATTATGAATTTATATATAAGAGCGCTGAATAGAAATGTTAATAAAAAAGAATCAAAGAAAAAATAGATTCAATGATGTTAATTATTGAAGTATCGTAATTGAGTTTTAGTCGATTGTTAAGAGAGTGAAAGCTTTTAAGAAAAAAGGATGTATGATTTTACTAAAGGATATTAAACGATTTAACTAAAATAAGAAAATAAGGTGAAACTTTAGAATATAATATTTTATTTAAAATGTTATTTTCAATTTTTGGAAGTAGAAAAGAAAAAATTAAAAACGTTGTAATATCGTAGTTTAAAATAAATAAATAAATATTAAATTTGATATATATAAAGTATAAAATTAATGGTCACATTATTCATAAATTGTACAGCAAAATATACCAAAAATAATTTGTGATCTTTATATAAGAATGTACGTAATTCTACAAAAAAGCATTCCCCGGCGAGCTTATGTAATTCAATATTTGAATCAATGATTTTAAAAATCTAGAGAAACATAAACTATTTTCGAAATGTTTGAGAAAACGTAAAAAAAAAAATATGTATAAATTGACTTTCTATAATTATATTAGTGTTTTGTGAAAAAATGATAAAAGTAAATATATTGGTTATATTTAGAATTTGTTTAAAAATTGGATGAATTTTTATGTAATAATAGATAAAATAATAAGTTCTCAAAAACTAAACAGCTATTTATTTAAAATCAAATATCAAATCGAAAGAATTTCAAAAAAAAGAATTAAAAACAAATTAATAATTGAAAATATGATATTATAATGTGTAAATAAATGTAAAATATATATACTAACATAAAATACTTACTAATTCATGTTATACATGATACTGATAGAAAACATGGAAAAATAACACAAAATATCAAAAGAAACCAAACTCGCGCGCGCGAGTCCGACCCTAGTTTATTCTAATGGGTCAATTAGATGAACCATTCTCGCATTTTTTTTGTTTGCTAAAAGATTATGGCATTTGGGGATTTGTCAATTGAAAACAATATTACTAATTTCTCTCTCTTACTCTAATTGCCATCATCATCTTCATCATTGATCCAAGTTTTTCTAGATGATCTTTTTGTTATGTTGATCATCTTTTAAATTTGGTTATTCATTTGATCCACACGGAATTTTTAAAAAATTATTGGCTATATAAATAATTTATTTAGAAGGATCAGTTAGATGAACTATTTATATAAAAGTATTAGATGAAATCAAATTTACTATTGTACTTAATTTATACTTTTAGGCCGTATATCTAATATTATTATGCCATCACACGTTGATTAAACTTAGAGTTATTAGTTTTTGATACCTAAAAAGAATCAGAAAATGATGCAAGAAATTAAAATCTTCAAAACTTGAAATACTTTTCATTATAAATTACATATAATATGTTTTAGAAATGATCTGTTTTGTTTTTATAAAATGTTTTAAAGTTTTTATATTACAGTTGATTTGATAATTAGTTGAGTCAATTTGAAGTAAATATTAATTATTTTATATAATAACTTATATAATTCATTAATATGAGCAATTTGTCAAGTAATATAAAGTTTTCTTTTAACATCACAAAAAAATGTAATTTCCTTCTGTTTTTTACGGCAATTTGCTTTTTTGTCTCATTGGTTGGAGAAAGAGAATTAATAAATAAAAGAAATTACACATATCATCGACGGTAATACTAATTCGCTTTGCTACACAGTTTTCATTGACGAACACGAAAGATCTCTCAAGAATCATCTCACGAACTCACACCGGTTCGAATCCCATTGAACTCGCCTGTTCGAATCCCCCCAAACGCGTTTTCTTTGAAGGAAGAAGATGAAGCAGCGCTTCACCTTCTTCTCCGTTATCTTCTGTTGATTTTAAATGGCGGCTCCTTCTCAACGACGCTGCGTTTTTGGTACACTACACTTCTTCTCCCTTGACCACTCTTCCAATTCCTTCGATTTCGTTTACAAAGTTTCGATTTTTTTTAGTTGGGAACATTCCTTACGACGCTACCGAGGAACAACTTAGAGAAATTTGCGGCGAGGTTGGACCTGTTGTCTCCTTTAGGTCAGTTTTCTGATTCAATTGGTTTTAGGGTTTTACAAAGAAAGCATCTTTCTTCAATCTTGGTGTTTGGTTTGTTTGATTCAGATTAGTTACTGATAGAGAAACTGGTAAACCAAAAGGATACGGATTTTGTGAGTATAAGGACGAAGAAACTGCATTGAGTGCTCGTCGTAATCTTCAGAGTTATGAAATCAATGGTCGTCAATTAAGAGTTGATTTTGCTGAGAATGATAAAGGAACTGAGAAAACTACCATTCAGGTTTACTTCTTTTGCTACAAATGTTGGAAGCTATTAACTCAATAGGTTACTAAAGGTTGTATATTTGGATTTTAGGGTCAAGGAGGATCTGGTTTGCCTGTTGCTACTGGTATGTTTTTGTTTTGGTAGATGAAAATTTATCTGACAGTCTTTAGATGAATGAAACTTATTATTGTTTCCTCTTTCTTTTGGATTTTTAGTGACAGAATCATCTCAGAAGCAAATTGGGGGGTCTGGAGATACAAATATGCATCAGCCGGTTGGTATCCCTCTTGCTATGAGAGCTGCATCTGTTATGGCGGGTGCGTTAGGTGGTCCGCAGGTCAGTTCGCAGTTTACACAAGGTACACTGCAGGTTCCAGCTAGTGATCCTTTGACTCTTCATCTTGCTAAGATGTCTAGAAGTCAGCTCAGTGAAATTGTATTATCCGTTAAGGTGTGAATCTTGACATGGGTTGTTTCCTTATTTATTTTTGATGATTGTTGAACTATTGTTAATGTGATTGTTTACTCTCAACGGTCAGTTAATGGCTACGCAGAATAAGGAACAAGCTCGACAGTTGTTGGTTGCAAGACCTCAGTTGCTAAAAGCCGTATTCCTGGTACTTTACCCATCCCCTGATTCTGCAAATCATTTAACTCTCATGCACTCTTAATGATATTCTTACAAGTAAGTTGTTATTGATTCATGGGAAGTAGGAGAGAACAATCTGTTTTAGTTTCTCTGTAGAAAGTATGCTCTTGAAAGATGTAGATACACAACAGTTTTGTTTATAATTCACATCTGAACTCTAGCAACCACAAGTGTTTACATTCCTTTCTAATGTATCATAAATTTCACCAATTCGTGACCTTGATTGTCCCTCAACTAGCTTAGAAATGTCTCTTCCAGGATGTTTTACTGTTTTATGAACTCTCATTTTTTTCATTATTGAGAAAACGTTTTTATTCCACTATGGTTTTTTATTAACCTATACCCTGTTTACTTTGTTAGGCTCAGATAATGCTTGGGATTGTGAGCCCACAAGTCGTAAGTTTTCCATCTCAATGACCCATTATTTGCTTCCTCCTCTATCTGTTATGTTTTAAGACCATTATGGCCACTCTTGAATTGTGCAGTTGCAGTCGCCAAATATTGTTCAGGCCCCAAGTCATATGACAGGGTCTTCAATTCAAGACACATCTGGTCAAAACCTTTTACCGCCACTGGCACAAAGGTCGCAGCAGCTAAGTCGCCCTCCCCATAGTCAGTTTCCCGCTCAACAGCCTTCTAAACAACCTTTTAGTCAGATTCCACAACTAGTAGCACAACCAAGTCCTTCTTCTGTGAATCCTCCTCCTAGATCCCAAGTTAAAGGTCCCAGCGACACCGCTCCATTCCAACGCCAAAAGCAATTGGTTCCAGCTTCCACCAACGTAGGTTATCATAGTCAGAATTCAGTTCCAAACAATGCTATCCAGTCATCTCAAGTACCCCACCCAGCATTAACAAATTCTGTGATGCAGGTGAGTTTCCACAATACCTTTCTTTTTAGAGAATGAAGCCATGGTGATATAAATTTAGTTCAAAAGTCTTTGCATAGTTTAGCACCGTAGTATTCAAATGTCAACATTAGGTATTATAAGTACACACTCCAATGGACTGTTCTGTTTTAGTCGCCATCTCTTACAGAGAGCTTATTAATAGTTGAAGTGAGTGGTGAAAGGGACGCATGTTTTGCTTTTCAAGTTTAGAATCAAACTTTAAATATATAGCTAGTGAGCATCGAAGGGTATTTAGTGGACTATATGACCCTTTTAATCACTTTCTTTCTCTAAAGATAACTTCTCGTCTCTATTTATATATTTTACAGCAAGGTGGGCAAACAGTATCATTAAACTATGGCAAAAGGATAAACGAGGGTCCTCATCAATCAGTAAACAGACCATCAAAGATGATAAAGGTTGAGGATAGGAGAACCACGTCATTCGCTGGTCATGCGTCGTCTAATTCAATTCTTCCAAATCAAGTACAACTACAGGAGAAAGCTCCTCAGGTATTAGCAATTCACATCATTAGGAACCTTAATTGGGTGACAAATCGCTCACAAATGCCCCTTATGAATCTATTAATCATATCCTTGCTCCGTGATTGATTTTCTTTCTCTAGACGCATCTCTCCCCGGATGATCAATCAACATTGCTACAGCAAGTAATGAAAATTACGCCGGAACAGCTTAGATTACTGGCTCCAGAGCAGCAACAAGAGGTCTTAAAGCTGCAACAAGCGCTCAAGCAAAACCACATGATGTAGTCTTCATAGCATCGAGGTAGTTGTCTTCTCAGTCTTTTTTCAGTTCCCTTTTGCTAAGTTCAAGGATAAGAGCTGCATTTGTTGTGTATTCTAGGTGATATTCGATCAATTCTCCTTTCGGTTTCATCTCTCTTCCATCCACAGGGGAAAGCAACTCGGCTGGTCGGTGTCATTTGATTGAAGCTTGGAGAGATGAGGAGGTTTTTCGCATGCAAATCACCATAGAAAGGAGAAGGCTCTCTCACCTAATTTGGTGAGTGATTGTACTATTAGTGTAGCATTTATTTGTGCTTGTCAATTATAGAAGAAACATCCAGCCACAAAATATAGAAAGAAAAGAGAAAGTTACAAGTTAAAAACTGTGTTCGTCTCTTTCTCTCTTTTTTTCCTTCTTACCGCTTTGTTTTTACTTAACTGTTCGCTCGTTCTAATCCTGTGGCCACTGGTTTGGTCATTGGTGAAGATTTAGTACTTCAGTAATAAACATTTTATTTCTTCACTATTCAACAAATACGACTAAAGCTTATAATTAGGTGCAAGAAAAGTAAATTATTCGTTAAACATATGATCAGAAGTGTCTATATTTTGGCAAAGTTAACAAACAAAGTTTGGGGTCTAAACGGCGATCTTTGTGATTCCTCATAATAAAGATATAAAACAATACATACAACTCTTGCAAGCTCCAAAAATGGAGATTATTTAAATACTACAGCATTGCGCTTGACGAATAAAATTCACAGATACATGTATAACGTTGAAGTCTTTAAATCTGCAGATGTTTCGTAATAGGATATTAAAGAAACATCCTACGAATAGTTCTAGCGATAGCCCGAGACATCAATCTTCCAACCAAGTCGCCTGGCAACTGAAGCAACCGCTGTTGCGACTCTTGTGGAAGCTGCACACCCCAAAAAGAAGTCAGTACAATTCGGTCTTCAATCATAAATAAAGAAAATGTAAGGGACTAGCAAAATCGAGTAGCAAACATTAGAAAGTGTCGGTGATATGTTATTGCAAATGATACCTCGGGTAAGATGGATAGAATCGGAAGCATCTCTTGTGCTGATGGAAGCTGATACATGATGAGTGATGCTTCGTCTAGAGGCGTGAGTGCCTCACCATATTTACTAACCGCTTCTACTTGCTGGAAGTTTGATGCATAGACATTAAGGATAAAGAAACTAGCAAAACAACATTTGATCTACTTTCTAAAAAAGCAGAAAAAGAGGGAATTACTTACCGTGCTTACGCTTTCTGTCTTTCGCATCCCTGAGAACAATGAGATGAGTCGATAGAAGGTTCTAAGGTTTGTCGTGTCTTCTTCAGTCAACGAGGTCAATGGCCTTGAACCAGAAAATGGCGTAGTCGTAGAAGCAAGAGAATCCAAAGTTGCCAATCCCAATGCATCAAGACCCTGTTGAGTAATAATAGGCAACAAAGATAACCGATCCTTTAGATCAACAAAAACTGTGACATTTCAAGCAAATAAACAGAGCAAGGGAATTCAATAATTTATCAACTAAAGAAAGTGTTTTAAATTTTGATAGTTATTTGGTTTCAATATATGATTGTGAAACCATTCAGTTTCTTGGACAACCCTTTGATCAGACTGTTTTTCTTTTATCGAATAGCTAATAAGACTTTTAAAAAAAGCTCACCTTAGCAATTTCTCGAACAAGGATTTCTCTAACAAAAGAACCCTGTTCAATGTTTCAAGAGTTAAGTACTTGTAACAGAGTCCTATAATTTGAAGAACCAAAACTACCTCTTAATACATATACCTGTTCCGTGAAAGTAAAAGCAAGCATTTGCTTCATGACGATCTTAGAGTCGGTACCCTCCACCGGTTTCTGAACTAATGCCGTCTCTGTCCTAAGAGACTGAAGAAAGTAGATGAGGTTAAGAAACCAAGTGCTATCCTTGTGTTATATAAACAGCCAAAGCCTATAGCTTAAGCTATTTGTTTCACACTGCCGTAAATTTCGTGAGAGTAAGACATTCTGTCACGATCTTGTATAGTTATCACTAATAGATATCACACAGATTTCAGTCTTTGGTTGGCTCTTAGACCGTCTGGTTGTATTTACCGACTAATTTACCATCGAACACAACATAGCCATCATCAAGTTAACCCAAATACCCAAACAACAAACTGACGCACTAATGTACAAACTAAAGGAAACTGGCGCACTAATGAACAACAAAAAAAGATGTAAAGTATATTCTGCAACCCATAGATAGTCAAACAACAAATAAGGATTTGAATCAGTCTCACCTCGGTAATCAAAGACTCAAGACGGTCAATACGGAAAACACCATCCTGTAAGAGACACACAGAGAATTGCATGTTCAGAAAGAAACAGAATGCGAAATGAGGATGTCCGATCTGATTCAGAAGATTGTTTAGTACCTCATATAGAAGAGACTGAAGAGAACTTTTGAGCTGTGGAGAGCTGTCAGTTAGAACTTTTCTAGCAATCCAAGGGTAAGTACTGCCCAAAACCTTGTAGTTTGGGCTTATACCAATAGCAATGCCCTCCAAAACAGCAAGGCTGGGGAATCAAAGATGAGAAACCAAAAGTTATGTGAATGCTATTTCAGTAGACAGAAAAAGACTAATCACACATATGCCATAGTTGAGAGTAAATGTAGTATCATTGAATTAAGCATTTAGTGCATAGACCAGTCGGACCTACAATCTTATGCAAAAGGTTAGACTTAAAAGTTTGAGAAATCTCAACAGCTTAAAACAAGAATGTTCATCATATGAGCAAAGCCGCTTTGGACGCTTATAGAGTGAAAAAGATAGAGTACCTGCGGATAACGAGAGAAAAATAGGGGGGTATTCTGAATTTGAATTTGTACCTGAAAGTTTAACGAAAGAATATCAGCATTTAATAAGGGGTTAATTACAGCGTGGGACACTTTATTGAGAACAGCTTAAGTAAGCGCAAAGTATAAAGTAGATTTTTTTCAAATGTCCCTCTCCCAGCAAAATTAAGTAAAATCATATAGCATGTATTAGTTAAAGTACAGGTGTTACTACATTGTTGTTCCTAAGTCGCCCAACAGGTCACCGAAACTTATATTGCGAACTCCTCTGGAAATTGCATCTTGAAAAACATCTATAGAGAGAGGAGGCAGTTGTTTCAGAATGCAACCAGAAATTTCAATATAAACAAATAGCTGCATAATAACACTCTTTTCCAAACCGAAAGCAAGAATGAACCTGTTAAAGCCTTTGTCACAGCACTCTTTTCAGCTGTTGGTGGAAGAAGCCTATAGAAGTTGTGCAGATAAGATTAGGAAGCGTCAACAGTTGAAAGTTCAGATTTAGATAGACACCAATGACTAGAGTACCCCAAAGTTACAAAGTCTTTAGCCAGTGCTTTGAAGTCACGATTTACAAGATGAATACACGCCTCCATGAATCCATCACGTAATTCTGGCCTAAAATCCCCCATCATACCAAAATCTGGCAGCAAAACAAACTAAAAGTTCAATAATTTATAAACAAAAGATACTTCTTCGGACAGTTAAACCTGTCATTACTTTGTCGACATAAAAACCAAGTACATATACATCAAATAAGATATCCAGAGAGGTAGCCGAAGTCCCCCATTTTCATATCTGGAGCAATGATTGATTATCACGAACATAGCATATAACATCAAATCATCGAAAAATCTAAAACCGTTCAGCAAAAAAGTAAATAGGTTTTCAAGTTTCTGATTAATTCACTGTATGATCAGATAACACAGGTAGTGTTAAACTACTACAGAGCATCAGTGACCATTCTTTATTCTTTGAATGTAGAAACAAGGTACAAAAACACTATCTGGACCATGAAATGCAGCACGTCAATCAATAAGTGAGAATTGGGATCGAGGAATACCTAAGTATGCAAGTTGCCCATCGTATGTGCGAAGAAAATTCCCAGGGTGGGGATCGGCATGGTAAAATCCATACTCCAGAAGTTGATTAAACGAACAATAAACACCAACCTCAACTAAATAAAGATCATTAATTTCAGCAAGCTTCTGACCCTGCAATGATACAGAAAGTAGACTACACAAAATTATTATGTGCTCAACAAATATAAAATTCCTTTGCATGGACAAACCATAAGAAACATATACAACTCTTTGGCATAATCCAAAACAATGATTCTTTAATTGCAAACGTTTCACTTCATACCTCAACCCACTCCATTACAAGAACTTTGCTACTACTGTACTCTGTGTACATCTTTGGAACCAAGACATCTTTGATGCTACCATACAACTTCCTATTCAAGCATACAGAATGTTACTTTAGGGAATACCTTAACCATTCGATGAGTGAATTATGTACTAGATAAAAAATATGATTTCCAAGTACCATGCTTAAGCAAAATACCACATTATCTGTAGCTCAGATCATTAATCTATAGCTACAATGTTAGTATAGCCATGACATATATAGGAGATCAAACAAGACTCAAACCTTAGCAAGCTTTACCTAAATTTGATTCCGTTCTGGGCTTCTTTCAAGTAATCCATCTCCTGCATTCAATGTGATTTACCTGTATTCAATATAAAGCTCTAAGATATTCTTCGAACAACAAAATTTTAAATGCAACAACTAGTCCTTCTAACAGATCTTTCAAGCCATTAACCAAATCATTAGCATCTATCCATTTTCCACATAATAGCAAAATATGGAATGTATCCAATTCTAGCATCACCTTAAACTGTTAATGACGTTTTCTACAGAACAGAAAAGTAGGATTGCATAAAAAGAAAACAATATGGCTCTTGTTTCCCTCAGTGACGGAGAACAAGTGAAGAGAAGCATCACAAACTTACCAGTTCTACATAAAATACACTCTAATGAATCAGAACGGGAATGTCTACTCAAAATATGAAAACTGAGTTGTGGTAAGAGTAAAACATTTACCTTGAACAGACTTGTTGCCCACTCATCAACAACTGCCTCTAGATCTGAATTGAATCTTCCAGCCTTTTTAATCAAACCCGCTATATATCGCAGAATTAGCGTGTCCAAAGCAATAGCAGCTCGTACACCAGGCCTCTGCACTTTGACAGCAACAACCTTTCCACTTCTACGGAGTCTAGCTTGATATACCTGAAATATAGACCAGATTAGGATCCACATAGTAGGAGAAGCTCTCATATCTAGGTCAAAACAAAATACTAGCATTCGGATGAAGCTTTAAACCATCAAAAACAGACTTCTCGAGTACCTGTCCAAGAGACGCTGCAGCTACAGGCTCAGGAGAAATCTCAGAGAAAAGCTCATCTATAGGAAGACCAAGCTCATCCTCTATCATACTAAAAGCAACTTCCGTCGAAAACGGAGTTATTTGATCTTGTAACAGTGACAATTCATCCAAGTATGTAGGTGGTATCAAATCCTATCAACGATTAAAACTACCTCAAAAACCATTTCTTAATATCAATAAACAATCACAAAGCTCAAGAAAATCAGCAACTTACAGGACGAGATGAAACAGCCTGAGCTATCTTTACATACGCCTAATAAAAACATGAAAAAACCATTACATCTAAACACCAAAAAAGAGAAGAACACTAATGAGCAATGTTGATGATGAAAACCGTACCGGACCTAGCTCGACGAGTAATTTCCTTAGCTCTGCTGCTCGAACCTAATTAGAAGTTAAGAAGCAATATATGAGCACAAAACCACCATTGAAGAAGCATTTAACAAAGCGAAATTAGAGAAAAAAGGACCTTAAACATTTTCCCGGACCGGTCCAGAGCTTCATCGGTTAAGCGAAGCCCAAACCAGAAACCAAACGTAGTACCGATTTGAACTAATCGGCGAAGAAGAATCAGAGGCTTCTTCTTGTAAATCTCGGAAATCTTTGTAAAACTGTATTCCGATAAAGAATCGGCTTCATCGGCGCTTAAACTGAATAGATAACCGGATTTACTAGTGAAGCTATCTACATCTCTAGAAACAGCGGAGACGACAACGGCGGAGGTTCTTCTTCGCGGTGGTGGTATTAGCAGATTGGGAGTGGCGGGAAATGAGATGATTGGTGGAGAAGGAAGCGGAAGTAGAATCATCTCTTCTAGAAACTAGAGATTTTTATGTGTTCTTTGATGAATCGATGTGTGTTTTTGAATATCATGCAGGGTTTTTCTGTGTATGACGAAAACGTTTAATCTGATTCTCCGCTTTTTTATCAGTTTTGTTTCTAGTCACATTCTTTTTACTTTCTCGTCTCTTCTCTCACTGGGATTTTTCGGGTTTTCTGCGTCACACAAATCGCACCTATCTTTCCTTAATTTTATTTTACTAATAATTAATTAAAATTAATATTAAAGGACTAATTCAATTTTAATTTGGCTATTTACTTTTAATTTAAATTGACAATAAAATTGTCCAATGGTATTTTGACTAAAAATTAATAACGATATTTTCAGAATAAAATACAAATAATAATACACATATGTTTAAAAACTATAAATCGATAGATCATAGACACCGATTATAAGATGTAAAATATAGATCACTGATTTCGATTACATGTAAAATAGATGGTTCGTAAAAAAATTCATATAAGACGAGTTTTGGTTTGATATGCATTCAAATGAATTGTTATAACAGTGTTAAATATTAGAGATGAAGTATGTCTGTTTTATTTTGCACTTAGAAAATGAAAATTGAATTACATTAATAATTTATTTATTTTAAATAGTTTTTGTGCTTATTTTCTAGATGAATTTAATGTGTTTTGTAATAGGATTCTTAAGTTTTTTCTTTTAGCTTTTTAAACTAAAAACATATTCCCTTTGTTTCTAAAATATAAAAATTTTACAAAAAAAATTTGTTTTAAAAAGATAGAGTTTTTACTCTTTTCTATGTGCTTTTACAGATTCCAAAACAAATACTGAAATACTATTGGTTAAACTTGATTGGAAACTGTAAATCGTAGAAATCAATGCGTTTTCTTAATTAGTGTGCATAGCCTTAAACATATCTTTTTTGGAACGGATGGAGTATTGATATGTTTAGTTCGTATTAAATGTTTGAGACTTTTTTTGCTGTTTTTTTTTTCTAAACTAGACAGTCAATTAAAGAATTATTTTTCTAGTTAATGTTTGGTTGGTTAAAAAAGTAGATAATGTTTCATTTATATTTCTAAAATAACAAATTTTCATCAAACACACGTTTGTAGAACGACCCGAGCATGGTATGCGTTTTGTACACCAGAATAGCGTTAGCGTTTGCGAAGAAACGAATGATAGCATTAAACGGAACTGAATAAAAATTCCACAAACAGCTGGCAAAATTAATAAAAATCAAAAGCGGCGAAGAAGCGAACAATTCAGCGTTTTCCGAGTCGCGACGAGACTCGTTCCGGTGGTTTTAATCGTCGTTGCTCTTCCTCCTGATCTACATTTCAACACCATTGTTTTCAAGGATCTTCAAAATCAGCTAAGGAACTCAGAGAACGACGAAGACGAAGCAATTCAAGCTCAAGAATCGCTCTCGATATTACTCTATGACTTCTTCGGTTAGCATCGATTTCACCTTTTTTACGTTTCTGTTTCAGATCTCTTGATTCTTCTCTGCGTTGTAGTGATTGTTTCGGAATCTTCAGTGATTTCGCAGAGACGGCTTTCAATTTAGGATCGGAGTTATTGAATAAGGTGATTTAGCGAAGATGATGGTCGAAGATCTTGGTGTGGAAGCGAAGGAGGCGGCTGTACGGGAAGTGGCGAAGCTTTTGCCGTTACCGGAGCTTTTGCAATCTATTTCTTCAATCAAAGCCGATTACATCGCTCGTCAACAGGTTTGCCTTCTTGTTTTGAATTGAAATCGGAACTGAATTTGGCTTTAGAAATATCGGTTCTACTGAGTATCAGTTGTTTCTGAGCGATGCTGGGTTTGAATCGTCTGAAATTGGCTTAGAAATATCGCTTCCACTGAGTATCAGTTGTTTCTGAGCGATGCTGGGTTTGAATCGTTAGGTTTTTGATAGTTTATTCTGAATTCTGCTTGAAATGTGGTGAGCTTACTGGTGAAAATGTCATGAGCTTACTGGTAATGTTTGCTGTTTTGGTCAGGCGAATGATGCACAGCTTAGTACTATGGTTGCTGAGCAGGTTAAGCTTCGAACTAGTCTTTTTGTATGCTAAGGTTTTTTCGATTCTTTTGTTAAATAATAGCTGTTGGTAAACTGCAGGTTGAACAAGCTCAAGCTGGACTGGAGTCACTATCCTCATCTGAGAAAACCATCTATGAACTGCGGGATAATTTCATTTCTATTGACAAGTATGTTTTTAGCTTGGCGAGAGATTCGGGAGTTGAGTTGTTGACTTTCGCGTTTTTTATTCTAACTTCACTGCTTTGTGCCACAGGCTTTGTCAGGAATGCCAAACCTTGATTGACAATCATGACCAAATAAAGCTGCTGAGTAATGCCAGGAATAATCTAAACAAAACTCTAAAGGTAGATACACCAACAAGCACTGATTCTATGCTCAAACAGTTTCTGGTTCAGCATTGTCCTTCTAACTTAATCTAGGACTCGAAAACTTATCCTTATGGTCTCGATTGTTAAATGCTTCCAAGTTTGTATCAACTGATTGGATACCGCATTGTTTTTTTTTCTAGGATGTAGAAGGTATGATGTCAATTTCTGTTGAAGCTGCTGCGGCTCGGGACTCTCTGAGTGATGATAAAGAAATTGTTAACACTTACGAGGTAGCATGAGTTTCTCTTCCCATGGATTTAAGGCATTTCTGACTGCATCACTTTTGAGAAAGTGAACGTCAGGTGTAAGACATAACATTCATTCTTTTTGTTCATCCATAGAGACTAACAGCACTTGATGGTAAACGGAGATTTGCCTTAGCAGCTGCTGGAGAGGAGGTTGGAAGGCTAAGGTTATTTTTTCTACTCTTTTCCTTACTTTGCTTTTCATACTTGCACAAAGCTTTAATTCAAGAGTTAATGGTAATAAAGGAAATTAGCTCTCTATGCTTAAGTACATGAACAGTACATGGAGCTGTTGTTCTTGTGATACTATCACAGTAATAGTGATGATTTATCCACCTGTGGACTATCTTTTCTTTTTACTTGATCACGCACACAATTTTATGAAGAGTTATTTTGATGGATCCAGGGAGTATTTTGAAGACGTTGATAGAACATGGGAAACATTCGAGAAGACATTATGGGGTCACGTTTCCAACTATTACAAACTTTCTAAAGAAAGGTATTTTGAGTAAAGTAAAATATGGTTATGCGAAAGCTTCTCTGTCCATTTCCATTTTTGTTGCACTTTGCTGCTTCCTTTTTTATTAGGATGCTTGCTGGTATTTGATGATAATGAGACTAGGCAATAATGTTAGGTCAAGCAAGAAAGGAATGTCTATGGATGATAATGATATAGTTGGACTATACCAGTTATTTGGTAGCTTGATATGGACATTTATACATGACGAGAAATAGTTTATGTAATGCTCTGTTCTCTATGTTATGCTGTTAGACAGGCCTTAGGTCTTAATTACACATTTGGAGTTGAAAGAAGCTATTCATTGTTGCTAAACTCGAAATTCTGCTAAGACATCAAATGTTACATTTTCTTTTGGTTTATCTCAAAATTACTGTTTTTCTAGTTTTATTCTGTTACTGATTTTCCTCTTTGTTCTGCAGTCCACAAACACTGGTTCGTGCTTTGAGGTATGATTTCCCACCAAAGACATTCTTAACCTTTGTCTATGGCATATATTATCAATATTTTTACTTTTCAGTAATCTTGTTGCAAGCAAAGATGTTTTTATAAGCAATATTGAATATACATATTTTCTGATGATTAAAAGCAAGATCAGTTCAAATTTGTAAAGTCGGATAGAGAAGTTATTGTGTTGCCTTGCACCATTTTTGGACAAGCAAATAGTCTCTTGCTAAATCCGGGCAACATACATTGCAATATCATGGATTTTTTACTGGAATTTGATGTTCCCTAAACATTGGGATGATGTCTCCTCTTTAGGTGGAAAGGATTCATTTTCTTTTCAAGTGAACTGGTTAACTAAGTCTGATACTATTTTAAAATTGTATCTTCTGTCAAAGGGTTGTTGAGATGCAAGAAATTCTTGACCAACAACTTGCCGAAGAAGCAGCAGAGGCTGAGGGAGAAGGCGCAATGGCATCTGTAGCAAATCCTCGAAGACCTGGCAAGTGAGGCTGATAAGTTTTTTTATTTGTTTTCTTCTTGATATGTTGTCGTAGTTCTTATTGAAAATCTGACTCACTGATTCACTTTGGGTTTAACTAAATTGTTTATGCACTGAGCTAGTCTCGTGAAAGGCATTGGTATTTTATTGAAGTCCGCATGATCACTTGTGGTATTTCTTATGTTTTTGTGCTGAATCCAGGAAATCTACGACAACGTCAGCTTCGTCAAAGGGTCTCGCACAACAGAAATTAAAAGTCCAAGGGAAAGGCTACAAGGACAAATGCTACGAGCATATCCGAAAGGCAGTCGAAGATCGTTTCAACAGGCTTTTGACGGTAGACTTACTTTTTAAAGTTTTTTATTTGGTGGCATATCTAAAAGTCATATGTGTTTCTTTGTGAGGTCATCCTAACAGTGAATTATTATCAGCTTGTATTTGAAGATCTAAAAGCAGCTTTGGAGGAAGCAAGAATGGTTTGTGCGACTGATTCCCTTACTTGCATACTCTTCTCCATCATTTTCTCTTTATGAAGTTCATTGAACTTGTTACTCAACTAGTATTTGATAGGTTTTTGTTTCTACTAGGCCTTTCGGGGGATCTCCTTTAATAGAAAAATTAGTTATTAGAATAATTGGTGTATAATAAATTTGGTTGATAATCTATATGTTCCTGTTCTGTTTCCCAATTGACCTGCCTTCTATTGGTGTTCTTGTTCCATTGGCATTAATCCCCGATTAACTCTTTTATCTTTCACGGCTATAATCATTAATTTCAACCTCTTTTTCTTCTTTTATTTTTCACAAATATTTTTTAATTAACTGGGGTTTACACTTTTTTTGCTATTGTGCTTGACAAATAGATTGGAGAGGAACTTGGAGATATCTATGACTACGTGGCTCCATGTTTTCCTCCGAGGTTATTTCCTATTTCCACTTCTTCTTTTTTCTTCCCTCCAAAACAACGAAAGATTACAGCTTAAATGTAACTCCATTCTTCCAAGGGAAAATGATCATCTAAGCAATATTCACTGTTGGCAGATACGAGATTTTTCAGCTTATGGTGAACCTGTATACCGAGAGATTCATTCAAATGCTCAGATTGCTCAGTGACAGGGCGAACGATCTGACAAATATAGAGATTTTAAAGGTTTGTAAAGCTTTACCCTTAGTAGAGTTCTTGCCATTTTGTGTCGCAACTCAGAGTTTGTATACTTTGCTTTTGGTGCTTTGGCTCTGTGTTTTCTGGCCGAATATCAAGGGAGTTTTTAATCAACCATGCATGATATTCAAGCAAGTGTCAAATATAGTAGGGGGTAATATTTTGTGGCTGACACTGTTTTGGTTATAAGTCAACCTTTGTATTCATGCCTTAAGACTATGGTCTCATCAATATGCCTCATTTGTTTTCCCTTCTCGCTGTACATGAGATATCCTATAAAGATGATGTCTCTTCTCTTTATCTCTTGGATCTTGCTAGGTGACTGGTTGGGTGGTAGAGTACCAAGAAAATTTGATTGCACTTGGTGTTGATGATTCACTAGCTCAAGTGTGTTCTGAAAGTGGTTCAATGGATCCTCTAATGAATGCATATGTTGAAAGAATGCAAGCTACAACGAAGGTAATGACATGGACATTTGACTGGGTTTTTTAGTTAAATAGTTTTATAATTCTATTTGCTCGAACTTAGTTGTGAATCCTATTCGGTTGCAGAAATGGTACATGAATATCCTTGAGGCGGATAAAGTGCAACCACCTAAGAAAACAGAGGAAGGAAAATTATACACACCAGCTGCTGTAGATTTATTCAGAATACTTGGCGAGCAAGTGCAAATTGTCAGAGATAATAGCACCGATGTTATGTTGTACAGGATTGCTTTGGCTATTATTCAGGCAAGTAAGAGAGACAGGTTTCAAAGACTTTTTTTTTTGGTTTTTTTCTTTATTTGGCTATGAACTTAAGTGGGTTATAATTGGAGATATTTCATTCCCATACTCATACTTTTTATTGACAACACACTAAGCAATTTCAAATCATTCATGCTTTCTTCTAGTACTCATGTGAATGTTAATGTTGGAGACTTTACCGCTTTCCAGCAATTTTCTCGATATCCCACCCGTCAAATTCCATTTACCCCGTCTTTTTTTTTCTTCCTCTCTTTTTCTATTTTTCCCCTCTTCGTTGTGTTTTAAGCTGGTTGCAGTTTTCCTGCAACAATCCTTTAAATTTTGTAGGTTTTGCAGCCTAGGGCATGTGCATTTTTAATGTTTTGATTCATATTGTTTATTCCTTCAGGTTATGATTGATTTCCAAGCAGCTGAGAAAAAGAGAGTTGATGAGCCAGCTTCTGATATTGGTCTGGAACCTCTCTGCGCTATGGTATGTCAAAGCAGATGGCATGGCTCTTTTAATGACACTATCACCATTCTCCCATTTTTCGACAAATATTTATACGTGTTAATACTTCCTACAGATAAACAACAACCTTCGCTGCTATGACCTTGCAATGGAGTTGAGTAATAGCACTTTAGAAGCCCTTCCACAGAACTATGCGGAGCAGGTAATCCAGATGCCAATTTTTTTTATCTCAGTTTCCTTACAATTTATTCTTTTGATCGGAAGTGTCACATTCCACTGCATCCTCACTCTCAGTCCCTTTATACTTACACATCTAAAATCCGCCTGCACCCTTGTTTGCATGCTAAGAAAATGCTTTTCTATTATGGGGTTTCTGTCAGGTGAATTTTGAAGACACTTGCAAAGGTTTCTTGGAGGTGGCTAAGGTATGTCAAAGATTCCTATTTTCCCTGTCATCAATCCGAATGTAGTTCTTGCCCTCTGCATTGGCTTTGTAGTTGCCCAAATGGCTGTTTAGAGGAAAAATTAACCTGATCTTGCAATCTTTCAAGTTAAAACATGTATGTTGGATTTTTAACACAAGTCCCATCTGGTCTTCTGATTGCAGGAAGCAGTGCATCAAACAGTTCGCGTTATCTTTGAGGATCCAGGAGTTCAGGAATTACTTGTCAAGCTTTACCAGAAAGGTATCTACCATTCCGAAGGACTAATCTTTTTAGCTTTTTTTAATGTGTTAATAGAGTTAAGGCTTTTTCAGCTCCTCGTTACTTATGCTACTGGTTTCCATTAATTTCTAGGAGATATGAACTATTCTCATTCGCATTGATTATCTACATCTCGTCTTTTCCTTCCTCCTAAAACAGCACTCTGGACATCTTATTTTTCATCGAGATGTATATACTTAATACACGTTCTTGGCTTGTTCCTCCTATGGTTTTGTTCTTAACCTCACTCTTTACTTTATAGAATGGTCCGAGGGACAGGTTACCGAGTACCTCGTGGCAACTTTTGGTGACTATTTCACAGATGTGAAAATGTAAGTTTTCTGCGTCCCCTTTCCTGTAACAGAACTTGTACCACCACAACTTTATTGATGTCTTGGTGGTGAATGGTGATGCAGGTATGTCGAAGAAAGATCATTTAGAAGATTTGTCGAAGCTTGTTTGGAAGAAACAGTTGTTGTTTATGTTGATCATCTCCTAACACAGGTTTTCCTATTTATTCTCCACTATTCACCTTTCATATTGCATCAGTATACCATACGCACTGAACCTTGGGGTTGACGCGTGTTATTCCAGAAAAACTACATCAAGGAAGAAACTATTGAACGGATGAGGCTGGATGAGGAGGTTCTCATGGACTTCTTTAGGGAGTATATAAGTGCATCTGTAAGTTGGTTTTAGCACTTCTGTAACCTGAATAATTTTATATTTCATTTAAGTAATATATTCACTGGGATTGTGTTACAGAAAGTGGAGAGCAGAATCAGAATAATGAGCGATCTGAGAGAACTTGCATCCGCAGAGAGTCTTGATGCATTTACGCTCGTGTACTCTAACATTCTTGAGCACCAACCTGACTGCCCGGTAGATAATATCAAATAAACAAAGCCTATTCTTAATTTTACAAGATCATTTGTTCTCATCACTCATCATCTGTGATAAATCAATCGCAGGCCGAGGTCGTGGAGAAGCTTGTTGGACTGCGTGAAGGCATACCACGGAAGGACACAAAAGAGGTAAACATCAAACGAAATTTTCGGAACAGATTCTGTTTAGTATAACGCGGGTTAGGTTGGTAGCAGGATCACATGGATCTAGCGGTCTAAGATAAACATTATGGTTATGAGATTTTAATAGGAACGAAACGATAAACAGTTTGATTGAAATGGTTATGGTGATGAAAACAGGTGGTACAAGAGTGCAAAGAAATATACGAGAACACTCTGGTAGATGGTAATCCTCCAAAGACAGGCTTTGTTTTCCCAAGAGTCAAGTGCTTAGCTGCTTCCAAAAATTCTATGTGGCGAAAACTCACTTAGATCAACGATCAGCGTTTGCGTTTTCCAATATGTGGCGTTTGCGTCCAGTCTCTTCTTTTTGCATGATATATTTCCTTGTAAATTCTTTGTTCTTTGATTTTCTCTTTATCAATTTCTGTTGTTACCTTTCTTCCTGGCCTGATACTTTTGCAGTTAGCCACTTACACTAGATTATTATTCCGTAGCATTTGTATGCAACATATTTTTCATGAGTTTTTTTATTGGTTGTAGTTTTCATTGCATTTTTGTTTCAAATGAAAAATATGTGATGTGAAATGAGTTGTAAAATCACTCATTGCATAACTACTGATTTTAGAAATGTTTTAGCCACTTGCAAAATTAATAATTGTAAGCATTATCTTGAAATGTGTTTTCTGAAATGACTTGCTTTAAATTTTGTTCTAGAAACCTTTACATCACAATGGAAATAAAAGAGTCCATCACATGGTAACAGATGCATTTGCCATTTTTTTTAACTTTATGCACTACTACTCATTGTGTTCAACTGTTCATTGGATGGATAAGTATTGGAAGAAAACAATTTTGATAAGAAGACAAGTTTCTGTTAAATTGCTTTGTGGAACAGTAGTCCAGTCATCAAGCATGCCACATTACTCCACAGTGGAACTTGGCCAAACTTTGTCTTTGCCGTCTCTACAGTTTCTCCCACCAGAATTTTGACAAAAATTCAACATAGAAACTAGGTCTGGACAAATTATCCGTTAGATTTTATCCGATCCGCGATTTGCTCCGATTCAATCCGAACATCCGGATATGCGTTATAAAACAAAGCGGAGCAAATAGTGAAATCAAGTATCCATTTAAAGCGAAGCAAATCACAAATATCATTTACAAAAACCCGAATATCCATTTCGATCCGTATATTACTTTTATATACGTATAATATGATTGATTTCGCGTATATTTGCTTTTTTAGACATTTGGAAAAACTATTTATAGTTATATATAGATCGATATTAGCTTTTTACTTGAAAATATATCAATTTCCTAAAAAAACACATATATCTCATCATTTTAATCTTATACTTTTTATTTTTCTTTAGTTATATGGAATAAAATTAGGTAATTTAATATATTTATGTACTAGTTAGCTTAAATATTATATTAAAGTGTTTTTTATAGAAAAATAGTGTTTTGTTTTTTATTTTACTTTGGTATCCGATTATCCGCAAATATCCGAAAAAATCCGAATATCCGGAGTTTAGGATATCCGAAATTTTCCGAATCAAAGCAAAGTGAAAAATTATATATCCGTCGAAAACAAAGCGGATCACAAATACTCCAATTTTTCCGGATATCCGCTCCGCGTCGAGCCTAATAGAAAGCTTCTTTGAATTTCTTCCCTATGAAGATTACGTTGCTAACAAAAAAACATTGCAAAGACTAAATGCTACGATTTATTGTTAAAAAACTTAAGGTACTTCATATTTATGGATTGGTATGAGATTCTCCATATGATTAAGAAACTCATTCCATTTTCATTTCTTTTTCTTTCACAAAACTGGGGTTTGAGAATCTTACTTGTGTAATCTATTTTTATGCAAGTAAATAAGATGACTTTAACAAAAACAGAAACAATTTTGTGTTTGAGAATCTTACTTGCATAAATAAGGAAAAAAATAAATGGGAGCCCACAAAGTTTTGACCAGGATAAAACGGGTCCGCGTAACCAAAACAGCTTCAAGTACTACTGACCCAAATCCAAAGTAACATCGCTTTCAACAATCTCGCGCCAACTCCGTTTTTTTGACTGCCAAATCCGGGCAGAACGGGCACCTCCGTTTCGGGCAGCTATATTCCTCGTCTTCCTCACACGCTACTGCATGCCCATATAAATAAAATAAACAAAATCCTAAGAAGATTAAAATAATATTTAATCAAAAACTAAATAATTTAAGAAAAGGTAGAAAAAGAGAAGACGAACAAACACTAATCATAGTTTCTCTAGCAGGCTTTGTTATTTGCGGCTTAATAATAAGATTTTCTTTTTTGCTTAATAAAGCTCTTTAGTTCATTATTACTTCACGTAGATTTTTCTAAAGTACTAATTTTTATTTGAAAAAAAAATCAAATCTTTTGTTTTCTCAGTGAGAGAGAGAGAGAGAGAGACAGTGAGTGTTGGTCTGATTGAGAAAAGACGACGAGTACACCGGAGAATCAGTGCTACTACTAATGGGTTTTGTTAAATTAGGGATTTTGAGTTGAGATTTTGTTGGTTTAGGGTTTCTTGGAGGTGATGATGTTGGATCTGAAGAGATAAATTGTTGTCGGAAATAAGCATTGTTGTCAGAAAATGGAGAGGATTTGTGTAGCGGCGTTTATTTTAGTTTCACTGTGGCTTGCCTCTGCTAATTTGGAAGGTTTTTGGTTTACTTCAATTACTTTCTTGATTCTTCGATGTATGTGGGTGAATCAATATCAAAGGGTCTGCATTTTGGTTTTTCGAAAAGGGTTTTCTTCAATGATTGTGTTTATGTTACTGAGAAGATGTTGTTTTTGGTAATGTTTAGATTTAGTGGCGTTTACTGTGAATTTACTGTTGCTTTTCTTGTTCAGATCACTATATCCAAGTTTCTTTGTTTCCGTGTCAGCTTTGTTAATTGAAAGAGTTAGTTAGCTTCTGTGTTGAAAAGTTGAAGCTTGTTTTGTTTGTGGTGGGTCTTGAAACTATGTGGTGTTGTTGATTTAAACATTTTCTGACAAACTTCATTAGTTTGGATGTTGTATAAAATTTGTTTGGTTCTCTTGAAATTAGAATTTTTGTCTATTCTTAGATGTTGATGTTAATCTTGTAGATTTGTGGTTTTTGTTACAGGTGATGCATTGCATACTTTGAGAGTCACTTTAGTTGATCCAAACAATGTCTTGCAGAGCTGGGATCCTACGCTTGTGAATCCTTGCACATGGTTTCACGTCACTTGCAACAACGAGAATAGCGTCATAAGAGTGTAAAAACCTTCGTTACTAGTCCCTATCTTTTAACTTTGAATTTCGATGTGCTTTCTTGTCATTTTTGTTTCTTTCGTCGATTATAGAGATTTGGGAAATGCGGAGTTGTCTGGTCATTTAGTTCCAGAGCTTGGTGTGCTCAAGAATTTGCAGTATTTGTAAGTCTCACTTATGCACAATGTTTAACTATATACATCCATATCTTTCGTAATTCGAAACTCAAATTCTTTTTCTTTTTTCTTACAGGGAGCTTTACAGTAACAACATAACTGGACCGATTCCTAGTAATCTTGGAAATCTGACAAACTTGGTGAGCTTGGATCTTTACTTAAACAGCTTCACCGGTCCCATCCCTGAATCTTTGGGAAAACTTTCAAAGCTGAGATTTCTGTGAGTACAATTGCTTTACCGGCTCTGTTACTGTCTTGTTTTATCTTCGGTGTGGTCCCAAATTTTTGACTCTTCGCTGAAAATTTTACATGCAAGAATAGTCGGCTAAACAACAACAGTCTCACTGGATTGATTCCCATGTCACTGACCAATATCACTACCCTTCAAGTGTTGTGAGTTTTCTCATCAATTTTCATTTATGTTTGCTTTATTCTCCCTCAATTGATTTGCTTGAGCTAATACACTTAACCTTGATGGATGCAACACAGAGATCTATCAAATAACCAACTCTCTGGTTCGGTTCCTGACAATGGCTCCTTCTCACTCTTCACACCCATCAGGTTATATATTGTTTTTAGTTATATCAGTTATTGTGTCAGTGTATGAACTTACTGGCAACTGAAATTCTATTTCACTGTGCAGTTTTGCTAATAACTTGGACCTATGTGGACCTGTTACAAGTCATCCATGTCCTGGATCTCCCCCGTTTTCTCCTCCCCCACCGTTTATTCCACCTCCGCCAGTGTCCATCCCGAGTAAGCTTTGTGCCTCTTTTCAGTTTACATCATAGGGAACAGAAGATGAGATTTTTGCTTCTCTATGAATCTTATTTCTCATATAACCATATTGCCAATAAACAAACTGAAACTGAAAACAGCTTTTTAATGCGTCTAATTTGATTTCAGGTGGGTATGGTATAACTGGAGCAATAGCTGGTGGAGTTGCCGCAGGTGCTGCTTTGCTGTTTGCAGCTCCTGCGATAGCCTTTGCTTGGTGGCGTCGAAGAAAGCCACAAGATATTTTCTTCGATGTACCTGGTCAGTTTATTACTCGCACTCGTTTCTGTACAGTTATCCTGTTTTGAACAATTCATAGCAGAAGCCAATGTTTGATAATTGAGACTAAGTTCTAACTACAAAATCTTTATGCAGCCGAAGAGGATCCAGAGGTTCATCTGGGACAGCTCAAGAGGTTTTCTTTGCGGGAGCTACAAGTGGCAAGCGACGGGTTTAGTAACAAGAACATTTTGGGCAGAGGTGGGTTTGGGAAAGTATACAAGGGACGTTTGGCAGACGGAACTCTTGTTGCTGTCAAGAGACTGAAGGAGGAGCGAACTCCAGGTGGAGAGCTCCAGTTTCAGACAGAAGTGGAGATGATAAGTATGGCAGTTCATCGAAATCTCTTGAGATTACGAGGTTTCTGTATGACACCGACAGAGAGATTGCTCGTGTATCCTTACATGGCCAATGGAAGCGTCGCTTCATGTCTCAGAGGTACAACGAAAAGGGATTTCTAGCTCTCTCAATTGGTTCCATCTTTAAGAGAAGTTTTTTTAATGTCTTTCTCTACGGAATCATAACTTTGATTTACACAAATGATGCAGAGAGGCCACCGTCACAGCCTCCACTCGATTGGCCAACACGGAAGAGAATCGCATTAGGCTCAGCTCGCGGTTTGTCTTACCTACACGATCACTGTGATCCGAAAATCATTCACCGTGACGTAAAAGCAGCAAATATTCTGTTAGATGAGGAATTCGAAGCAGTTGTTGGAGATTTTGGCCTAGCAAAGCTAATGGACTACAAAGACACTCACGTGACAACAGCTGTCCGTGGCACGATTGGTCATATCGCTCCAGAATATCTCTCGACCGGAAAGTCTTCAGAGAAAACCGATGTTTTTGGTTACGGAATCATGCTTTTAGAACTGCTTACAGGACAAAGAGCTTTCGATCTTGCTCGGCTTGCAAATGATGACGACGTCATGTTGCTCGACTGGGTATAACATAAACTTCCCTTCTTTCACTCAGCTTCTTGATCCTAAAACTGTGGAAAAGCGAAATCTATATATGAATATTTGTGGTTTGTTTAGGTGAAAGGGTTGTTGAAGGAGAAGAAGCTAGAGATGTTGGTGGATCCTGATCTTCAGACAAACTACGAGGAGAGAGAACTCGAACAAGTGATTCAAGTGGCGTTGCTTTGCACGCAAGGATCACCAATGGAACGACCAAAGATGTCGGAAGTTGTAAGGATGCTCGAAGGAGATGGGCTTGCGGAGAAATGGGACGAATGGCAAAAAGTTGAGATATTGAGAGAAGAGATTGATTTGAGTCCAAATCCTAACTCAGATTGGATCGTTGATTCTACTTATAATTTGCATGCTGTTGAGTTATCTGGTCCAAGGTAAACTAGATTACAAATTTGAAAGAAGACTAATTTTTTCGTTATAAGGTTAGGTAGTGTTAAATTTACATTGTGAGTTTTCGTTTTCTTTTTTCATGAAATGAAACGAAACGAAACGAAACTAGCATTCCAAGATTTGTGATTTTGTGCTACGGTTCGATAAAAGAATTTTTTTATAATCTCAAAATTTGTGTAAGATTATGTTACACTGTATACATCCAAAACCATATATGTACGGACTCAATCACCTCTTGTTGTGTTTACGCAAACTTTCATTTGAATTCTATTGATGATATCATCATAAGCTTTTTTTTTCAAAAAAACCAACATAACTACATAAGCTTCTTCTGTAATACGTTTATTACAAAACCATTAAATAGAAAATTACAAACAAAGATAGACAAATTACAAATTAACACAAAATGAGCTTTCTTGGAGAAGACACAAACTATGCTTCAGAAATATTGCTTATTAGGTAGACTGTGAGAGATGGAAACTATCTCCTGTGGTGACTCTGAGTTTTTTTCGACCAAACTTTTCTGTGAACCACTCTTGGTTGCGTGAAGTAAAGATATGTCCAATCACCAATCCGAAGAAAACACCAGGGCCATACGCTATTGCAGCTGCTACCCAGTTGATCATTTTTTCTTCCGACTCTACCAATTCCTCCGGTTGTTGTGAAGTTGGAGGACTCGTATCATGGGTTTCTCCACATATTTTCTCGAGACCAAAAAGTCTAGGGTTGTCCGAGAATGAAGAACATTGTTGCCTTTGAAACTGTGTGCCCTGTGGCACTGGACCTTGGAGAAGGTTATGGGAGAAGTTCATGTATGACAGAAATGAGAGTTTGCTAAGATCTTGAGGGATTTGACCTGACAGCTTGTTCCGTGATAGATCTAATGACTCGAGCTTTGTCAAATTTGCTAAGACTCGTGGGATATCGCTCGTGAACGCGTTACCTGACAAGTTAAGAAGACGCAATTCCTTCAAGAAGGCAATGGATTCAGGGATTTTGCCATCAATTTTGTTTCCAGAAAAATCAATGGCTCTGAAGTCTTGGTTGATAAAGTCAAACCTCATCTCTACTCCTTTAAGCACCATGTCCATCGACTGATAGATAACAGAATAATTCGCAAAATCATTCATGTACTGGTCATTTCCTTTGGTTAACGTGGCCATTTCACGCCAAGTGGAAAAGTAGTAAGGTGGAAGAGCTCCTTTGAAGTCATTGTTTGATATATCGATGACTCTTAAACTCTGAAACCCAATGGACATGGGGCGTTGATACAATGGTCCGTAGAACTCGTTTGATCTTAAGATGAGGACATGTAATGATGGTAGAGATCCCAACCATGATGGAAAGTTGTCTCTGAATTTGTTTCTTTCCGCATTCACAAATTCCAAAGCTTCGCAATTCATCAACGACTTTGGAAACTTTCCTTCCAGTTGGTTGCGACTAACGTCCAAAAATCTTAACTCGGTAGCATTGGCAAACATATCTGGAAGAGTTCCACTAAAGTTGTTCTTCTGCAAACTTAGCTTCGTCAAATTAGAACTTAAGCATGGAGGAATCGAGCCGTTGAAGTGATTCTCGGACAAATCTAACAAACGTAACCCTTTAAGCTCGCAGATCCAAAGGGGAACTGGTCCTTGAAATGAATTCATACTCAGATCCAACTGTTGGATCAGTGTTTCTTGTGAATATTCTCCAAAACTAGTGAACTCATTCAGAGAAAGCCATGCCGTCACCAACCCAAATAAGCAACTTGGTACTTCACCATCCAACTTGTTGTTGTTAACATTAATATAATTAAGGTTGACTAACTTTGATATAGATCTAGGGATTGGCCCACTGAGTTTGTTGTTGTTAAGATCTATATGTTGGAGGTTCACTAGCTTTGATATAGATCTAGGTATTGGTCCAGTGAGTGTGTTGTGGTTAAGATCTAATTGGTAGAGGTTGAGAAATTCAGAAATAGATTCCGGGATTGGACCATCGAATTTGTTATAAATAATGTATAGATACATAAGCTTAGATGAAGAAGATATATTCGCAAACTCTATAGGTCCCGTGAATTGGTTATGTCCCAAATCAACCCTTTGTAACGAAGGAATCGAGAACAATGATTTAGGGAAAGGCCCGAGAAATGAGTTTCTACTAATATCAAAATTTTCCAAGTTGTGGAATCCACTCATGTCAAATGGAAGCGTGGATGTGAAGTTATTAGAGGTGATGCTAAAATATGAAAGCTTGGTTAAATTGGCAAAGGAAATAGGAATATTGCCACTTAAGTTGTTACTGCCAAGCCACATGGTTCTTAGCTCCTTTAGGTTTCCGATGGAAGCCGGAACTTCACCTTCCAACTGATTATACCCAAGTTCAAGTTTTAGGAGCCGAGAAAGGTTTCCTAGTGAAGAAGGAATTTCTCCTATGAGACCATTACTCCCAAGGCTAAGGTTTCTTAGCTGGTTTAGATTGCCTATTGAAGCTGGAATCTCACCTACCAAACTATTGTAAGAAAGGTCAAGAAATGTGAGACTAGAGAGGTTTCCTAGTGATGAAGGAATTTCTCCTTGGAGATTGCAACTATCAAGGTCTAGGTGACGAAGATATTGGAGTCGAAAAAGACTACTATTTGTTTTCAGAGAGCTGTTTAGAGAGATGCTATTAAGGTCGAGTGATATCACCTGGCCAAATTTATCATCGCATGTGACACCCTCCCAAAGACAGCAATCGCTGCTCTTATTCCACGGACTTGGGCTAGAGGCATCGATCGGAAACTCGCCTCTGAATTCCAAAAGAGCATCTCTCTGGTCGTGACGGCAAAAGTAGAGCGTAGGCGAAGCAAGAGTCTGGAATAGGAGGGAGAAAAAGATGGTAATGATACTAGAAAAGTAATAACAATGGCTTCGATACATCATATCTTTGCTTTTTTGAGTTTGTGTTGTAAGTAATGGGGTTTATGTGTGCTTCATTGGTTCTCTTTAAGTAGAAGAGGAAGAAGAAGAAGAAACTTCTTAGCAAGTGAGGATGTGACTAAGTAAGTCTTGCGTCAACTGTATGAATACGGTTGTTTTTTTCTTTCTATAAGTCTTGGTCAATGAATTGTGCCACATGTTCAAAAACTTTCAATAAACCATTGACTCATGCATTATAGTCCTCCCTAAAGTATTTTTTTATTCACACGTGACAGGTTATGTTTAACCGTAAGTTTGTATTATTGAGAGAAAAACTTCTTGGCGAGTGAGCGTCAACTCTACGAATACGGTTGTTTTGTGTAAAGTCTTCATCAATGAATTGTGCCACTTGTTTAGAAACTTCGAATAAACAATCGACTCATTTCAATCCTCCCTAACGTATATCTTAACGCGAACATAAATGCATGACAGTTTATGTTTAACCGTAAGTTTGTATTTAAAAGTAATAGCAAAATATATGCAGACCCGAAATATGTACCTTAACATCGTTTATGACCATTAATTTTTTGTTAATAAATAATATCATAATGCATATGCATTACTACGACGCTATACTAAAAAGAATCGCAGTGCATTGTTGTTCTGGTTAATCAATAATCATGCATTTTCTATTTTCACTAGTTAGTCATGTGACAAACTGTTTGTTCATGTAAGTAAAGACTTTTGTTTTTTTTCCTTGAATGTTTAAACTCTTCTTTACAAAGAAAAAATGTTTTAAATTACTTAACATTAAAACCAAAAAAAGATTAGTGTGGTCTTAGCTATTTTCCAGCACAAGATTAGTGTTTTAAAACATATCATCTTTTAGAATTTCTCTTGTCGGCAGGTAGAATTTATTCTACCTCTCTACCGTATATATGTGGAAACCCCATTTTTTCCTCTGAAACGATTTGACATAAAGACATTTACCAAAATGATCAACCAAAGAGAAATAGAATAGAATCCACTTTAACTTGTTTTTAGACATTTAGGCCATGATGTTTGTATGGTTTTTAGTTGTGGTTTTTGGTTTTAATTTTGTAAAAATTCATTGGTGAATTATTTAGTCTTTTAGTTTTGTCTTTTTTTTAACTAATAAGTTATGTTTTTTGTTTTAATGAATTTAAAATTACCAAAATAAGTCACAAAATTTTATAAATAATACAAAAATACCAATAAAAAATTGCACATAGTTTTATTTTAATGTTTTTAAAATAGAAAACAATAAAGTTAATTTTATTGATAAATTAGTTTAAAAGAGATTTCTCGACATTTAGTACAAAGATTTGTGCGGAGTAGTGTCAGTTTTGCCTAGCGTTCATGGGTTGGCTCTCAAAACTACAATTGCCTAGCTCAACTATCTCAGCAGATTTTCTGTTGAAAAAGCTTCATAAAGATAGATGTATGATGAAATAAAAAGAGTTTGATTTTTATGTAATTTTTTTTTTTTTTTGAGATAAGATTTTTATGTAGTTGTTGTTCAGGCCAGAGTAAATGATTTTCCCTATACAACATTTAGCAAAGCTGGTTCAACCGCTTGCTTTATAAACCCGCTATGATCAAATTTCTTCAAACAATTCAGCGTTGCCCTTGATCGTTCTGCACCTACACTTGCTGTTGCAAAATGTTTCAAGTTTGAATCTCTTGGCTTTCCCCCTTTTCAATATAGCATCACATCTCATAATCTGCATTCTCTGTTATTGTTTTCTAGTATGGAGTTGAGTTCACCGCAGAACATTGCTTCATTGATCATACTATTTTCTTTTTACGGCTGTTAAGCTATTTTATTGGAGAATATCTTCATATATTATATTTCCATATTTGTATAAGTCAATATTGTATAATCTAAGTTAAATTTTTGTAGTCTTATATATATGCTTCTTTGGCTTGTGAATAAAATCAACTTCCGCTAAACTCTTTGACATGGCATCATGAGTTAGGTTTTCTAGATTTTGATTTTATTCACGCGGTGGCTCAAATCTTTTCTTTGTTTTTTGTGTTTGGCTAGGATTTCGTTCATCTAGTCGTTTGTGTATTTTTTGGTGTTCTATCATTCACAAATCACGCACGATGGGTGATGATATAAGTGGTGTACACGGTTCGACAGGCAAATCCTCAAATCCTCGATCGTTTTTAGTGGTGTGAAAGAGAATAGTGGTATGTACGGTTCGACATGCAAATCCTCGACCGTTTCTGGTGGTATCAATGTGTTTTCGATGGTAGTTCAAAAGGAACGACATCAACGCGCGGCTGCTAATCATGGATCTCGTCTTGAAGCAGTTAGGTTTTCTATTCATGCACAATCTGCAGGTCCTGAAGCAGTTCGGGTGTCTGTGCAAGCACAGCCCGTACCTCAGAGTATAACTCGATCTCGTAGGGTGGTGCCTTGCACTTATTGTGGTCGTACGGGTCATCTAGTTCGTGATTGTTATCAATTACATGGTTTCCCAAAAATAAAGAATGAAGATGGTGCATGGAGTACGTCAAATAGACGTGGTACAGGAGGTAGAGGAGGTGCTAATACATCTTCCGTGAATGTTAATTCTGTTGGTGGTGCCCACATCTTCTCCAACGAAGATTGGCAAGGACTTACGTTGAGTAAGGACCAATGGACAAGTCTGGATCAACTTCTGTCTGTACCAAAACCAACTGGTTCAGATCGTTTGTCTGGTTTGGTTATTCATACAGGTGCTTCACATCATCTTACGGGAAGATTGGAGTTATTGTTTGATGTTTTTCACATTCCACCGAGTCCAATTGAGCTTCCTAATGGTGATGTGATCATGGCTACACAGTGTGGCAAACTTAATCCCGGTGGCTCTGTCACGGTTTCTTCTGTTTACTTTGTTCCTTAATTGACAAATACTTTACTCTCTGTGTCTAAACTGCTTCGAGAGAAACCATGTATTGCTGTGTTTATGATATGCTCAAATTTACCCTGAGCTACTCTCTCAAATTAAGAGATCAATTGTAGTAGGGGCCGAATCACTGGGAGTCAAATCAAACGATAGGAATATTGACTTCAAATTCGGCTAAGTAAAATAATATAAAATAAAGACAAAAGCAAATCGAAACAGAGAAAGATTGTTGATTTAAAATTCAATTAAACAAAGTGTTAGGCTTTTGGGTAATTCTCAGGATGAATCAGAATTGCAGGTTAAACAAAATCAGGATTTAATTAAGAACCGTTCTAGAACTTGGAACACTAATGTATAATTAACCAACTGTCGTTGCGAAAACTAACTATGTCTAAACCCTAGAAAACCAAATTTCTTTGCGAATTCAATCAATTTAAACAAGCATTAAATTCAAGTCCAATTTGTTCACAAAATCCCTAAACCAAATTTCTTTGCGAATAAGTAATTTTGCTCACCTAAAATCTAGTTCTGGCTAATCAATTACACTTTCGTGTCAATCTATCAACCTAAGATAGCTAATTTAGAGTGATCAATTCTAAATCAGAGTTAAAGCAATCTAGGTGAAGAACCTAACAGATAATCCTAACAAGTGAATTTACCCTAACAATTCATCATCATTCCATTCGAACTACCCTAAACCTAACAAGCAAACTACTCAGACATGGCAGCAAAGCAAATCATAGCTGAATAATAATGCATAAAGAAAGAGAATAAGAATAAGAACAATAGGGTTCGAAGAATCTCAAAGTATAAAGTAAATTTGTCTCCCTAAAAACCCTAAAAACCCTAAAAATCTCTCTCTAAACTTTGTTAAATAAAATCTCCCTTTTTTATCTAAAAACCTAAAATAAACTATTTATAGAGGTAAAACTCGTAGTGGGCTTTTATGACGGTTTATTGGTAACTTATGGCCCGAAAAGGAACAATTTTCCTTCTTTAAAACGTATTAGGTTGGCTTCTGCGAGTACCTGTCGATCGATCGGTGCCTTTGTGTCGATCGATCGACACGCCAATCTGACGGCAATTGAATTTCCGTTCTAGCGACTTCAGCTCCTATTTCCACAATGCTCCAAAACGTTCCATAATCATCAATGAAGCTCCACACGTACACAAACCTGCAAAGACTCTAAAACACTCGAAAAACACCGAAAATACTCGATAAAACCGGGTTAAATCATGGTCAAAAACGGGTAAAAACCATGATATATCAACTCCCCCAGACTTAGCTTTTGCTTGCCCTCAAGCAATCTAGAGACTAAAACTGAAGTCGAGGTTTGAAAATCGCGAGAACTTACTTATCTTTTGAGAACATTGCTTTCGCTTTCTCGACTCTTTCGCTGCATGTAAACAAAGTACCTTTGGCGGTCACGAATCTCAACCATCATAGGTTGGTCCTCAAATCTTAACCTGCAAACCCATCAGTTTCACATTCTCCTAACTGTCGTACACTCGATCGAAGTGATGATGGAATTCTCTCCAATGATATCAACCAAGTAAAAGGGCTAGGTGTGATGTAAAAGGCTTTTGTGTTTAAGTGGAGCTAAAGAGTGTTTAGGGTTACCGGATTTTATTTGGTGGATGCAGACATTATGCATAATCACAAGAGAGAGTCGGGTCCAGTTGATGCCCACAGTTTCTCATTCACATTGCACTCCCTCCTCCAAAACGTTATTAGGAACCAAACACCTTCATATAATAATCACGTTCCACTTTCCACATCCAACTTCCTCATTCCTTGGGATTTTCTTTTAAAGCTAGAGACTTATTAAAATGATCATTTCCCTTTCCCTTACTTATTTTTCGAAATAAAAGTAATTTTTTTTTTTTTTTTTTTTTTCATAGACTCTAAGGGGGGAAATGATTTTACAAAGATATTAGTCTCGAAAATTACCATTGTTGTGTATTAAATCCCAAGGAATGCTCAGCATTTCTGCTCTCTTTCAAGTACTCCTACCAAATCCTTTTCCCGTGCAATTTTTGTGAATGAAAAACTGCGTCGGACCTCTTTCTCTCCGGAGTTTATACACATGCCTGCACATAAAACTAAGGAAAAGAGATCGCATGAGGCTTGAACAAAAGGTTAAGGTTAGGGGTTGGGTACCAACTAAAAATGAGCTGGCCATTCAGGATCAACATAGAGTGGTAAAGAGAATAAGGAGTCCTGAATGTTTTACTGTCGTGATATCATCAAAAAGAATATAGCGAAATGGAGATCAAGTGTGCTAGTCTGGAGTTTGATCTACTTCGTTCTGCAAATTGCGATAAGAGGGGAACCTGTACTATCATCTGATTTCGAATTCGTTCCATCCAAAGGCTTCATCGCAACAGCTAAAAGTTTCAAAAACTAAGCTTTATTCCTAAGAAAGATCATTATTCCCTACATTTTGACTCATTAAAAACAAAGTTTTGACTCCAAAATAGAAAACAATGTTAGTAACTACCTCCCCCAGACTTAAACAACACTGTCCCCAGTGTTATTAAATCTGAGATTGGTGAAAAGAAAAAGAAAAAGTCAGAAAATTTGTGAAAAGAATGAAATTCGGACCTGTTCTGCTGGCCTGTCGATCGATCACCATAAGGTGTGTCGATCGACAGGGCTTCATGGGGCTGTCGATCGACAACCAACAGGTGTGTCGATCGATCGGCTCGTCGAAAATCTGAAATCTTGGCTCTGACGACTGATGTTGTTGGAGAAATCTAAAGAAAAGCTGAAGATCACTGAAACAAAATACCATCAAGTACCACAGCAAAGAGTCGCAAACAACATGTTCCACAAATTTTGAAAAAGCAAACAGAAACAAAGAACTAACTGACTCAAAGAAAGAAAAGTGACTCAAAGGGAAAGAAAAACTTACAGGTGGGTTGCCTCCCACCAAGCGCTTGTTTTCAGTCATTAGCTTGACTGCGGATGATGTTCAGGCTGGAGGTGGATCTCTGAAGTGCACTCCCCCAGACTTGCAAGGAACAATACCAGGAAAGAGCTTCATAGTATTGTCCAACATCTCTTGGACAACTACCTCTCCCTTCTCCCTCAACTCCGAAGGAATGACAATTCTGAACTTGGAGAATGCTTTAGGGGTCTTTCTGCGCTTCCCCTTGGGAATCTTTTGGCATTTGGAACTTGCTGGAATGTTGTCATGGCGACGTGGAATGGGAGAAGCCAACTTGAGAACGTTTTGAACCTTCTTCATCTCATTTTCAAAACCCAGCGTATCTCCAACATTGACACTCATACAGGAAGCTGATGTGACAAGAACCGAAGGATAGAAAACATCCTTGTTGATGTTCGAGAAGGAGATCCGTTTGTTAGGAAAATCCACCATTGCTCCCACTGTTGCAAGGAACTGTGCACCAAGAACCAATGGTTTACAGATATCATCCTTTCTTTCAATGATGTAGAAGTCCGTAGGAACAAGACAATCTCCTATTTAAATTGACACGTCAGGAATGAAGCCTTTAGAAATTGTAAAAGATCTATCTATGAGCTCGATATAAGTCCTTGAAGGTTGTAACTCCAAAATTCCTAGCTTCTTTGCAACAGCCTCACACATAACATTCACATTGGCTCCTGTGTCGCATAGAGAATCCTTCAATTCTGCACCATTGATCGAACAAGGAACCACAAACATCCCTGGATTCAACAACTTTGGTAGCTTCCTCAATGATGTTGGAGCTTGTTTTCCTTTCTCCTTAGGTGCTTTGTCACTGCCTTGGTTGGTGCATGAAGGGTATAGACTCCTTGGATACGGAATCTTGGGCTTGTAAACACGTTCAATGGCGGTTTCAGACTGACATTCGAAAATCTCTGCATTTTTCGGGGCTGTCGATCGACACTCATCAGGTGTGTCGATCGACAGGACTGCTGAAATCGAGTTCGTACCGAAATTTCCTGTAGCTGTCGATCGACAATCACCAGGTCTGTCGATCGACAGGCTCTCTGCAAACTCAGAATCTAGGTTTCTTTCATGAACCACTGCCCGATCACACTTCCCAATAGTTGGAATCACTTGTGCTTCACTCTTCAACGTGATAGAATTGGAGAAGTGTTTTGGATTCATGTCTGCTTTCCCTGGGAGATAACCTGCTTGTTTCTTTACATTTTCAGCAGTCTGAGCAACCTGAGTATCAAGCTTCTTCAAGTGAATGTTGATGGCTTCTATTTTTCCATTAAGATCAGTGTAGAGACTGTCAATCTTCCCATTGAGATGTACTGTTAGGGTTTGTTGCCCCTCAAGAAGCTGTTCGAACATCCTCTTCACGTCACTTTCTGAAGATTTAGAGGGAATCGGTTGATACGATGAAGATCCGTAGTTCCTCTGATTGTAATTGTTGTATCCCTTGTTCTCTGACTGATTCCCATACCGCTGACTCTGGTAGCCATTCTGGTTGATGTAATTAACATCTTCCTCAACAATCTCAGCTCCATTTGTTTGACCAGCTCCTCGTCTCCTTTCCTCATCAATCTTCTTTGTACTATTGCTAGTAGACACGTTCTTGATGAGCTCAAGGCAATCAGTTGGGAATCTGGTCTTGAAATTCCCATTACTTGCAGCATCTAAAGCCATCTGATGCTTCCAATCCACACCTCTGTAGAAGATACCCAGCAGCTGAACTTCTGTAAATCCGTGATGAGGACAATCTCTCTGATATCCCTTGAACCTTTCCCATGCAGCCTTGAAAGATTCTGTCATATTCTGAGCGAATGTTTGGATCTTAGCTCGTAGATCCTCTGAACGTGACTCATCGTAGAAGTGACTCAGGAAAGCACTCTTGGTATCTCTCCAAGTAGTCAGTGAGCCTGGCTCCAACTGCTTCAGCCAAGAGGCTGCCTCTCCAGCAAGAGAAAATGGAAACAGCTTGCACATAATATAATCTTCAGACACGTTGTTAGCCTTAATGCTAGATGCAAGATCCTCGAACATCTCAAGATGATCCATGGGGTGCTCTGATGGGTGCCCATGGAACTGATGTTGAGCCACAAGAGAGAAGTATGCAGGCTTCAACTCAAAATCCCTCCGCTCAAATCTAGGAGGACGAATTGCTGCCCTGTTGGCGTAATGTTCTTCAGGGCGGTAGTAGTCTCCCAAAGTGCGTTGGTTAACCACTACCTCCTGAGGTCTACGATTCGCCTGAGCCAGATGCTCGATCTCAGCGCGCTGGCGCTCCAACTCAACCCTTTGACGATCTAGCTCAGCACGCTCTGCTGCAATCGGATCCTCAAACTCGACGATATTACCAGCTTCATCAATGGGGTCTCCCTGATTGTTGTATCGATTACCATCTCGATCAACATTCTCTCCTTCAGCATTCCGAAAAACTACTACAGCTCGATTAACCATCTTAGCTAACTTTGCTTGTCGTCTGTTTTCCCTTTCCAAAATTCCCAACTCTGGAACAAAATTCGCTAACTCTTTATCCTTGTGGCTTCTAGTTCTGCTAGAAGGCATAAACCTGAAACACCAAAAATAAAAAAAACGAAATCAAAAGTAAAAAGAAAACTTAGTCAGAATTCTAGAATCAAAATCCTATGGAAGATTTTGACTCCCCGGCAACGGCGCCAAAATTTGATATGCTCAAATTTACCCTGAGCTACTCTCTCAAATTAAGAGATCAATTGTAGTAGGGGTCGAATCACTGGGAGTCAAATCAAACGATAGGAATATTGACTTCAAATTCGGCTAAGTAAAATAATATAAAATAAAGACAAAAGCAAATCGAAACAGAGAAAGATTGTTGATTTAAAATTCAATTAAACAAAGTGTTAGGCTTTTGGGTAATTCTCAGGATGAATCAGAATTGCAGGTTAAACAAAATCAGGATTTAATTAAGAACCGTTCTAGAACTTGGAACACTAATGTATAATTAACCAACTGTCGTTGCGAAAACTAACTATGTCTAAACCCTAGAAAACCAAATTTCTTTGCGAATTCAATCAATTTAAACAAGCATTAAATTCAAGTCCAATTTGTTCACAAAATCCCTAAACCAAATTTCTTTGCGAATAAGTAATTTTGCTCACCTAAAATCTAGTTCTGGCTAATCAATTACACTTTCGTGTCAATCTATCAACCTAAGATAGCTAATTTAGAGTGATCAATTCTAAATCAGAGTTAAAGCAATCTAGGTGAAGAACCTAACAGATAATCCTAACAAGTGAATTTACCCTAACAATTCATCATCATTCCATTCGAACTACCCTAAACCTAACAAGCAAACTACTCAGACATGGCAGCAAAGCAAATCATAGCTGAATAATAATGCATAAAGAAAGAGAATAAGAATAAGAACAATAGGGTTCGAAGAATCTCAAAGTATAAAGTAAATTTGTCTCCCTAAAAACCCTAAAAACCCTAAAAATCTCTCTCTAAACTTTGTTAAATAAAATCTCCCTTTTTTATCTAAAAACCTAAAATAAACTATTTATAGAGGTAAAACTCGTAGTGGGCTTTTATGACGGTTTATTGGTAACTTATGGCCCGAAAAGGAACAATTTTCCTTCTTTAAAACGTATTAGGTTGGCTTCTGCGAGTACCTGTCGATCGATCGGTGCCTTTGTGTCGATCGATCGACACGCCAATCTGACGGCAATTGAATTTCCGTTCTAGCGACTTCAGCTCCTATTTCCACAATGCTCCAAAACGTTCCATAATCATCAATGAAGCTCCACACGTACACAAACCTGCAAAGACTCTAAAACACTCGAAAAACACCGAAAATACTCGATAAAACCGGGTTAAATCATGGTCAAAAACGGGTAAAAACCATGATATATCAGTTTACTGATAAGTTTTGTTATCTACAGGACCGTACAACGAGGATCTTGATTGGAGCGGTGAAGAGTGTGATGGGATCTACTATTTCCGTGAAGTTTTTCGTGTGCAAGCAAATCTTGCAAGTTCTGTTCGTGGTCGAAAGTTATGGCATATGCGTCTTGGTCATCCCTCAAATTCGGTGCTTTATAATCTATCAGGTGTTATTGAGTTAGGAGATGTTAGTCAAGAAGTAAGTGGTCCCTGTGATATTTGTGTTCGGGCGAAACACCCACGTTGTTCTTTCAGTGATAGTGATAATAAAGCTGAAGCAGTTTTTGATCTGATTCATTGTGATGTTTGGGGTCCATACAACACAACAACATCTAATGGAGATCGGTATTTTCTTACGATAGTGGATGATTGTTCTCGTGCAGTTTGGGTATTTCTCATGCTTTTTAAAAGTGAAGTCGCAACACGCTTGAAGGAATTTTGTGCTATGGTAGAGCGACAATTCGACACTAGGGTACGTGTCGTTCGAAGTGATAATGGACCAGAGTTCATGTGTCTGAAGTTGTATTTTGCCTCTCAAGGTATTCAACATCAAACTTCGTGTGTTAATACACCACAACAAAATGGTCGTGTGGAAAGGAAACATAGACATATCTTGAATGTGGCTCGTTCTTTACGGTTTCAAGCGTCATTACCGATTGAAGTTTGGGGAGATTGTGTTCTTACGGCTAGCTATTTGATTAATCGAACTCCATCATCGATTCTAGCTGGTAAGACTCCATATGAGGTTTTGTTTGGGAAACCAGCTCCATACAAGCATATTCGTATCTTTGGATCGTTGTGTTACGCTCACAAAGGTACACGACCTTGTGGTAAGTTTGATGAGCGAGTTACCCGGTGTGTTTTTATTGGATATCTACAAAATCAAAAGGGTTGGACAGTGTATGATTGGAAGAACAAAGAGTATTTTGTCTCTCGCGATGTTGTGTTTAACGAGGATGTATTTCCTTTTGCGGATGAGTTTCTTATGTCAGAGAATTCAACATCAAAGAATAAACCTTTCTTTGATGATAATGATGAGGTTCATGTTGTGGTTCCAACTGGTTCAAATCATGATATTTGTTCAAGGAGGAGTTTGAATTCTGAGTTACCAGACCATGTGGAATGGGGGAGTGATGCACCGATGGAATATGTACCAGTTGCTCAGCCAGTTTCTGCGACGGAGCCAGTTTCTGCAAGTGCTTCAGGATTTACGACTGCTACAGAATCTGAGATAGTTTCTGTCCCAGTTCAGGATACAGTTTTGGGTCGTGGTCACCGTGATAAAAAGCAGTCAGTTTTTCTTGCACCTTATGTTACATATTCGGCATCGTGCACACTTGATCCATCACACTCACACCCTTTGCTCCAATCTCCTCACGGTCCTTCAGGTACTCCTTATCCTATAGCTAACTATGTTTCTTGCAAACGCTTCTCTAACAGCTTTAAGGGTTTTCTCGCAAAGATCACAGCGACATGTGAACTACAATCATTCCAAGAAGCTATGCAATATGAAGAATGGCGTCAAGCAATGGCTGCTGAAATTCGAGCACTTGAGGATAATGGAACTTGGGATCTTGTTGATTTACCTTCTACTAAGAAAGCGATCGGGAGCAAATGAGTGTTTACAATCAAGTATAATGCTGATGGATCTATTGAGCGTTACAAAGCTCGTCTAGTGGCTCTTGGAAATCGACAAACCGAAGGTATTGATTACGATGAAACCTTTGCTCCAATTTCTAAGATGACAACAGTTCGATGCTTCTTAAAAGTTGCTGCAGTCCGGAAATGGGAACTACATCAGATAGATGTTCACAATGCATTTTTACATGGTAGTTTAACTGAAGAAGTGTATATGCGTCCTCCACAAGGCTTCACTAAGTCTACTTCTAAAGTATGTCTCCTTCACAAGTCGTTATATGGTCTGAAGCAGGCTCCTCGTTGTTGGTTTTCCACACTTCATGGCGCACTGCTTCAGTATGGGTTTACTCAATCTGTCTCAGATCCAGCCTTATTCTCTTTGGTTCATAATGGCATTGAACTATATGTTTTGGTGTACGTTGATGATCTTGTGATTGGTGGTAATCATTCATCAACAATTAGTGAGTTAAAAGATTATCTCAAGAGTTGCTTTCATATGAAAGATTTGGGTTCGGTCCGACACTTCTTGGGAATCGAAATTGCTAGGAATACTGAGGGTATTTTTCTATGTCAACGAAAGTATTGTTTGGATATTATTTCTGAGTGTGGACTTCTTGGTGCTCGTCCGGTTCATACTCCTATGGTGCAAAATAATGATCTTGCATCTGCTTCAGATGAGCATTACTCTAATCCGGAGCAGTATAGAAGCATAGTTGGGAAACTTATTTATCTTTCTCTCACTAGGCATGAACTTGCCTATAGTGTTCATACCTTGTCCCAATTCATGCAGCGGCCACGTACGTCTCAGTGGGAAGCGGCATTGAGGGTTGTTCGTTATCTGAAAAGTGCTCCAGGTCGAGGTCTTATGTTTTCTGCTTCAGGTGACTTACAACTCACTGGTTTTTGTGATTCAGATTGGGGTGCGTGTCCGCTTACTCGTCGTTCTCTCTCAGCATATGGTTTTCTTCTTGGTGACTCTGCTCTATGTTGGAAAACGCAGAAACAACGCACTGTTTCACACTCATCCACCAAAGCTGAGTATCGATCGATGGCTGATGCAACAAGTGAACTTAAATGGTTATGTGGGCTGATGCAGTTCTTTGGTGTACCTCAGCCCAAGGCTGTTCCAATCTATTGTGATAGTCAATCAGTATTACAACTCGTGGCTAATCTGGTTATTCGTCAGCGTACAAAGCATATTGAGATCGATTGTCATTTCATACGTGATGCTGCACATGATGGGTTGATTGCTCCAAAGAATATTTCTACACATGAGCAACCGGCTGATGTACTTACCAAGGCACTTGGACGTGACCAATTTGAAGCTCTTATTGTCAAGTTGGGCATTCGTGATCTTCATGCTCCAACTTGAGGGGGAGTATTGGAGAATATCTTCATATATTATATTTCCATATTTGTATAAGTCAATATTGTGTAATCTAGGTTAAATCTTTGTAGTCCTATATATATGCCTCTTTGGTTTGTGAATAAAATCAACTTCCGCTAAACTCTTTGACATATTTTGTTACACATTTTTCAAGCCAAGATATATCAATACCACCAAAGACTTTATTACAAAATCATTTAATAGAAAATTATAAAAGAAACAAAAATGAGTCTTTCGGAGATCACTCAGTACACATAAAAACAAATGATGAACAACATATGCTTCACAAGAGCTTATTTGGGCGACTCCAGGAGGTGGGCTTAGCGGGCTATTGTGGTGACTTGAGTTTTCATCGACCAAACTTTTCTGTGAACCACTCCGATCACCAATCCGCATATTACACCAGGTCCATAGGCTATTGCAGCTGCTACCCAATTGACCATTTGTTCCTCCGACTCTGATTATTTCTCAGGATGTTGTTGTGATGTTGTAGGATTTGAAACATGGATTTCTCCACAGATTTCTTTGAGACCATAAAGTCTAAGGTTGTCCATGAACGAAGAACATTGTTGTCGGTGAAACTGTGTGCCTCGTGGCACTGGACCTTGGAGAAGGTTATGGGAGAAGTTCATGTAAGACAGAAAAGAGAGTTTGCTAAGATCTTGAGGGATTTGACCGGAAAGGTTGTTCCGGGATAGGTCCAATGACTCGAGCTTTGTCAAATTAACCAGGACTTGTGGGATGTGGCTTGTGAACATGTTACCTGACAAGTTAAGAAGACGCAGTTCTTTCAAAAGACCAATGGATTCAGGGATTTTGCCATTAAATTTATTTCCAGACAAATCAATCGCTCCAAAGTCTTGTTGGATCCGGTCAAACCTCTGCTCTACTCCTTTACTCACTATTTCCATGGACTGATAGATACGAGAATAAGTCGCGAAATCATCCATGGACTGGCCATTTTCTTTGGTTAATGTTGACATTTCACGCCAATTGGAAAAATAGTGACGTGGAAGAGTTCGAGTGAAGTCATTTTGTGATATATCAATGACTCTTAAACTCTTAAACTCTCAAACCCAATGGACAATGGTCCGTTGAACTCGTTTGATCTGAAGATGAGAACATGTAATGATGGCAGATATCTCAGCCATGCTGGAAACTTGTCTTTGATTTTGTTGCTTTCCACATTCACAAGTTCCAAAGTTTTGCAATTGATCAATGACTTTGGAAACTTTCCCTCCAGCTGGTTGCGACTAACGTCGAGTGATGTTAACTTGGTAGCATTGGCAAATATATTTGGAAGAGTCCCACTGAAGTTGTTGTTCTGCAAACTTAGCTTTGTCAAATCAAAAGTGAGATTCCTTAAGCATGGAGGGATGGAGCCGTTGAAGAGATTATTGGAAAAATCTAAGAAGCGTGGCCCCTTAAGTTTGCATATCCAGAAGGGAAATGGTTCTCAGAATGAATTTGAACTCAAATCGAACTGGTTGATTCATGTTTCTTGTGAATACTTTTCAAAATTGCTGAATGAATTACGAGCAAGCCACACCGTCACCAATCTCCACAAGCAACTTGGTACTTCACCTTCCAACATGTTGTCGGATAGATTAAGATAATAAAGGTTGACTTTGATATAGATCTAGGGATTGGCCCAGTGAATTTGTTGCCGTTAAGATGTAACTGTCCGAGGTTGACTAGCTTTGATATAGATCTAGGTATTGGCCCACTGAAATAGTTGAGGTTAAGATGTAATTCTTCGAGGTTGACTAGCTTTGATATAGATCTAGGGATTGACCCAGTGCAGTAATTGTAATCAAGATCTAACAATACACTACAAGAAAACTGGACATTGGTAGCACACGATTAGCGCTATCGTATGTTTTTAATAGCGTTTTCATAAACGCTATGTTATGGGGGTGCTATCTTAGGTCAGTCACATAAGATAGCGTTTTTCGAACATGCTATTATATGTGTTTCTATGATAGCGTTATTGTTGTGTCTTAATAAACGTTTTTATAGCAGATGGTTATGTTATAATAGATTACATTATAGCCCATGTTTTATGCTATTATATATGATTTTGTAACAGTTTCGTTGACGCGATAAGATGTGATGATATGACTGTTTTGTACGCTATTGTTAAATTCACATGTTTTGAACCTAATTTTGCAGAATGATATTCAACATTTATAGAAATTTCATAATTTTATATCATCAAACAAAGTCTTAATCCAAATTACATAACTTAAGTTTTCATTCAACATACATAACGCAAGTCTCAATCCAAAATGCATAACACAAGACAATCCAAACTATATAGAAGAAGTACTTAACTAGATATCATCAATCCAACACATGATCACCTTGTCTTCTGGCCATGCAATCATTGTACCCATTGCATCTCCCATACACTCTATTTCGTCAGATGGTCTCCAAACTACTGCACCATTTACCTTCACCACATCTACTACAATTTTAACTGCATTAGCTCCTAATTTAACAAAGTAAACTTTTACGTCAGGGTTATTTGAAACCCAACGCCCTTCAGCAACAACTTGTTTCTTTCCGGTAATATCCATCAAGCTACACTTCTGATTTTCCATTCGAACTTGAGCTGGATTGTTACGCTGCCATGTTTACAAAGCAAACCATTTATTATAACCATCAACAACTTTAAAACATATATACAAACAAAAAATTACCTGAGATCTCCGAGTAGGGGATAATTGTGCAGCTGGTTTAGATTTCTTTGCAGGAGATTTTAGACCAGATTTTGGAGATTTCTGAAGAGAAGGCTTTAAACCTGTAGCTGGAGATTTTTGAAGAGGAGACATGTCACCTACTGCTGCATAAGTCTCCACAGACTTAGAACCTATTGCTCCAGATTTTGCAGCAGACTTATCACTTGTCGCTTGATCACTGGCTGCAGATTTTTCAAAGACAACTCTATTGGTAGGCCATGCTACTGAACACAGCAAAGAGTCCTCGAGGTATGTCATTTCTAATGTAGGCCTCCATAGAAATGTATTGGGTTCATGTACCATATCCACAAATACTTTAACTGCACCCGTGCCGAGAGGAGCTCCATTTACCAATGATTTTGGTTCATGAGACTGCCAACGACCTTCAGCTACAACATCATCATTTTTCCACCAATCCATCAATTTGCATTTGTTCAAAGAAGTTTCACTTGGGCTCTATCAAATACATGCAAAAAAACGTTAATGATTATTTTAAGGTGATCGATTATGTCCAGTCCATACAATCCTAAGAATTCAAGTTGACTAACATATTGTAAGTGATCCTTGTTTTGTTAATCGCCTACTAAGATATACTTAAACTGATCACGACTCTAACTACATGTACTACGAATACTATGCTTATGAATAAGGAACTTTACCTTAGGCATAGTGTATTCTGCTTCGAGACCCTGAGCTGAAGGAACACACTTATTAGCAGGCCATGCAATCATTTCTCCTACAGCTTGCTGAACATAAATATATTTGGTGCAGGTCTCCAAAGAAATGCATCTGGTTTGATAGCAGTTTCAACCATAACTATCATATCAATGTCTCCTAAATTCGCAGCCACAACCCGTACAAAACTCCAAGCACCTCTCTCATAAGCAGGATCGGCTCTTGAATGTAGAAGTAAACGGAAAAAACTCTTAAAGTTTTCAATCTCCTTTAAAACCTAATCTACATAATTAATTTTCATACCTGCTAAGATGCACCCATGCCTTGTCCAACATTCTATGTTCTAACCTTAATTAAAACATTTTGTAAAACAATTCAAACTCGTAAATAATACCAAAGTTTTACAAGATGGTTCAAGATCAGACAATAGCTCAATATCATACCAATTAGTCAGCCTATCATATCAAGTTAACATTAGCAAATACAGTGTGTCTAATTCTTTTTTAAAACCAAACATAATTAATCCACAAAACAGAACAACAAAAGGCACAATAATGCAGTACTTTAACCAATCAATCACTAACCCACAAAACAGAAGAATCACATCCACCATAATGTACTAACTAAATCAATTATAATACTTAACTAGAATAAAGAAGATCAAGATCAACGAACCACACAAATACTTTTGCACATATGTTTCAAACAAAAGCTTCTCGTAAAAACCAAACTAACAATCATGGAGGAATCTTTTTTTTGAGTTTTAGGTTATATGGGACTAACCTGTAGTGTGATTACAACGAGAAGAGAAGCTTTAGTTCCACAATACTGCAATCGCCAATACTTGCAAAACAATAAAAAAATTAGTATAAGTTTAAGAAGAACTTGAAGCATTAAAAGAAATATGTCAAAGTTGTTGAAATAGAAGTAGACAATCAAAATCAAGAATTGTGTGTCAAATTTTATAGTTTATAAAACTCAAGATGTAGATAAAGATCCTAATGGAACACGTAGAACTGTTCCTGAGGCAGCCATATTTAAGAACATTTGTTATAGAAGTAGACACTGATATAATAATATGGAACTCGTAGCAGCATATCATGCAAATCGTGTGTCGTGTAAGTGGAGAATCTGATGCCCAAACGAGTAAAGCAAGCAATAATGGTCAAAAAGCAACCGATCTCGATTAATTTTCATATATAAAACATTAAAACCCCATTAAAAAGGAAACACCAAGGGAAAAGAATAATCTTACAAGACATGTCTCCTCCACAACCAAAAGGAGTATATAAACTAATTTAAATAGATCATGTTCGTATAACTATAAATCATTTACATTTGATCAAATCCTCACAAAATCAATTCTCTAATCCGATCATATGATCCAAACGAGGAAACTTTTCTAGTCAGAGAAATTAAGAAAGCCTTTAGAATTGAAAGAGATTAATCAATGGATGGTTCAGGTTCAAGAGAAGGAGGAGCTATGAAGCCGGTGATCCTGAAAGGAGGAGCTATGAAGCCTATGAAGCCGGTGATCCATATTACCACTTAAACAACATTTAAGAACAATTTAAAGCAACAAAACCTCATATTCATGAAACAACCTCACTACACTTATTACAGTACTTATTCAGTTCCTTCAAAGACAGCAAACATTGAGACAGTTCCAAGCAAATAAAAAAAGAACCATATTTAACAAATGACCTTAAAGCATTGAACCATATCATACAAACTAATCAAAACACATAAAAGCTTCAACCTTTAAGCCAGAAAGCAACAAGCTTTAAGCACAATCTCAAACCACAAACCTCAGATTCAAGATAAAAGACCCCACATTTTGTAAAGTTTCAACCTTTAAGAACAATTTCAATCCCCCAAAACCTCAGATTCACAAAAAAACAACCCACCACATTATCATTAAACATCAAGCTACCAATTTCAAACCACATAACCAACATTCACTAAACGACCTCGTACCTCAATTTAACAACTCAAAACAGAGAAAACTTTCAACCTTTAGCTTAAAAAAACTCCAAATTTTTCAAAACCCAAATCACAGAATATGATTTCAAGTGCATATGGTTAGCAATACTCACTAAACATAGTCTAATTTCTGTCCTACAACACTAAACCCGACCCAGTTTTGTTTATTCTCAAGATTACTCAAAAGATGAAATCAAGAAAATAGATGAAACTCAAATTCAAACTTTCAAAACCAAAATTGTTTCTTTTCTACATATAACTCAAAATCCCAAAACCCTAATAAGAATAAACTACTCCACGATGGCAAAGAACATACATAGCAGACAAAATCCCAACTTTAAGAAAACGGATCTATGTAAATAAACCCTAAAATCGAATCTTCTCAATGTTGCAGTGATACAGAAATTGTCGATGGAAGATGGAAGATTGCAGTGATAAGAAAACAAATCTATGAAAGAAATTATGAATAAGAACAAATTACCTTCGATTAAGCCTCCCTATTGAACTGAGATGGAGCAATAGACGACGGTGCAGAAGACGGAATTATGGCCGGCGACAAGCTTAGATGTGGCGACAGAGAGAGATTTAACGGTGGGTCTAAGAAATTTTGGGAAAAATGATTTTGATAAGCTTGATTCGATAAGTTTGGTGGAAAATGGGAAAATGAATTTTTTGGGGAAAATGTTTTTTTTGCTAAGTGTTTGCGCTTGAGTGATTATATCTTCCCGCTTACTGAATTTTTATTTTAGCATTGTTTTAACGCTATTACATAGTAAACAAAATCCCAAACTTATCTTTCATAGCACTTACGGAAACCGTGCTATCCTAATGTGCTATCAATGTCCAATTTTCTTGTAGTGGTATGAGGTAGAGAAATTCAGATATGGATTCTGGGATTGGGCCATCGAATATGTTATACCTAAGGTATAGATATTGAAGCTTACATGATGAAGATGTATTCACAAACTCTATAGGTCCCGTGAATTGGTTTCCCCCCAAATCAACCCTTTGTAACGAAGGAATCGAGAACAATGATTTAGGGAAAGGCCCGAGAAATGAGTTTTTGCTCATATCAAAATATTCCAAGTTGTGGAATCCACTCATGTCAGATGGTAGCGTGGATGTGAAGTTATTAGAGGTGATGCTAAAATAGGAAAGCTTCGTTAAATTGGCAACGGAAATAGGAATGTTGCCACTTAAACTGTTATTGCCAAGCCACATGACTCGTAACTCCTTTAAGTTTCCGTCGGAAGTCGGAACTTCACCTACCAAATGATTATACCCAAGTTCAAGTTTCAAGAGATAAGAAAGGTTTCCTAGAAGAACGACTCTTGCAGAAGAGATTTGGGAACGGTTCTTGAAGAGTTTCTGCAACTTGTCTTGTTTTAATTGGCTTAAGATTTTTTATTTAGTTACAAAATTTAATAAAATTAGAAATACTACTATTTTATTAGATAAATACTCTATCCATTGCAAATTACTTGTCATTCTAAGTGTTTTCACACAAATTAAGAAAATAATTAAATTTTCTGTGTTACCCCTAATTAATACATTATTTTGTTTGATAGAAGTAATTATTAAGTTGAAAGTTAATGGTAAAAAATGGAAAAATCGTAATAAATCTACATTGGAAATACCAAACGACAAGTAATATGAAACAAAAAATAAAAGCTAGAATGACAACTAATATGCAACTGATGGAGTACTTCTTGAAGAGAGTTTACAACTCGAGTTGCTCTTATCCAGTTACACATTAGTGTGACGAAATTGTCCATGTATTATGAATGATTCGACGTGCATGACTTTTATTAAAAGATGGAAGAGTCACAGAGAGGCATTGATGGTGGTTAATGTACGCTAGTGGAAAGAGAAAGACTATTTGGTTCTACGATAATTAATTCAAATAAACATAGAGAAAAGTAGATGATTTTTTTTTGATAGAAAGAGAAAAGTAAATGATAAAGAGGAAATAAGTGGTATTTCTATTTGTGAGAAAGAACAAGACGCGAAAGTTATGTGAAACCCTAATTTCTCCGAAGAAAATAGTCTGAGAAGACACTTTGATTTTCCAGATTTGTACTGTGCTGATCATGCTTGAAATAAACGTGAATAAATTACAAACTGACCGTTAACATCACAATCCCACCGTTGATTTGCAAGTCCAGTGTGTCACCAAGCTCGGCTCTAAGTTTTAGGTAAATCGGACTTGATATGAGCCTTCAAACATTCATTCGAAGAAACTGCATGTCTGCATCACAACTATATTCTAAATTTGCAAAATCCAGCAGTTTCTTGTCTCAGAAGTCAACTCCACAGCGGCTAGGGTTTACCTCAAACTGCAGCAGCTACTACGCCTGCGCCTTCTCTGACGTGTGCCCTACTCCCTCCTAGTCAGATCCTGACATATCTTATGGGATTAGCTTCTTCCACCATATAAATTTTACTATAGCTTTAGGTTGTTTATGTGTTTCTCAAATTGGGTAAACTTTGTTCTGTTTTCTTTCCTCTAACATACTATATTTTTACTTTAGTGTGTACATACTAATTTTACGTATAGACATGTGATGTGTACACAATTACTAAGTATACATACTATGCTACGTAGATATGACGTTTATATACTACATATCACTAACTATAACGGGTACTAATCTAGTAATATATGAATAGATTATATTAAATAAACGAAATAAAAATGTTAATAAGAAAATTGGACTTATGTTTCGTTGAAATAAATGTAGTTAGAATATGTGTAGGACCAAAGAGAGTGGCATAGATGTGAAAGGAAATGTAAAACTATCAAGAGGTAAAACAATCAATTCGCATGTCAACGTGTCATACGCGCAGATGTGGAGCAGAATGTGTTAACCTAGATTGCATGGAAACTCCATCTAAAGAACGTTTTCTGTTTCAGAAACGTTCTAAAATTGGAAACGCGATGAAAACGCGAGGAAACGCGTTTCCTAAAAATATTGATTTGGAAACGCATTGGAAACGCGACTCTTCATTTTGGAAACGTGATTTTTGATTTTTTGAAAATAAATTAAGTAAATATTTTAAAAATATATGGATCTATTTCTTATTTAATAAATTAAAAAACATATTATGAAAAACTCATATTTTTTTTTTATAATCGTTCATTATAATAACCTAAAATGAAGATGATAATCTAAATATTTGAATATGAATGTTATTTGTTTAATTTTTAGTTAAGCTATTTAATATTTATATATTGGATTTTTGTTATTTTAAATAGTTTTTAATATGGTTTGATTTTTAATAATTTATGTATCATGATAATATTATATATATATATATAGACGTTTCTAAAACGTACCCATTTTTTTTTTTTTTTGAAAAACTCGTTTCCGCGTTTCCTAACGTTTCGTTTCCGCGTACGAACTTCCATATGAGTTTTAAACAGTGGTCCAATTTTCTCTTCGTAAATATCACATACTGTACTATATTTCCGTTTAATAGCATCATACCAAAACATTTGTTGTACATGATTGGCACTCACTTTCAGGTTTCACCATAAGTTAGGGATAAAAATGTCTTTGTATGTATAGACATAGACGAAGTAGTCAATTTTATTTGAGAAATAATGAGTCGACGTATCTGCCTGTAGTGTACCGACAATGGAAAGCGAATGACTCTTTGGCTCTACAATAGTTATTTCAAAGAAACAGAGAAAAGTATATGGTAGGTGATATAAGAGCACCATTACTCGTGATCTTTAATGAGTATCAGTAGCATAATTGGATTATAAAACAATTTTTGAGTTTCTTTTAAACCCAATTTGTATCAGTTAGGTGATTCGTTTGCTACAGGAATAAGTGGACACGTGTCGGGCTGGTTTGGAGTAAACGAAATTTTTTTTTTTTCATTTACTCGGTTATTCTTCTCTCTCTCGCATACTTTTTCTCTAGGGCCATTGTTCTTCATTTGCCGACGGAGAATTCAACGGCGAATCCGACGACAAATCGTCAATCATATAATCTTAGGTTACTCTCTTATCCTTTGTGGTTGTGGATTCTCTCAATCTCGAATTCGATTTGTGCGAATCGTATTTGATTTGAAGATTTATTCTGGGTTTGTTGAATTAGTGATTTTTAATCCCAAAATATGAAAGATTTCTTATGGATTTGTTTTTGACCTTGTTATGTCATCAAATTCGTTTCTAGAGGTCAAAATTTGATATGTTTGCATTGCGGTTTCTTACTCCCACTATAAGTCACGTCCCTGTGGTCATGAATAGCTCTTTCGAATTGGATTTTAAAACCAGAGATTGTAGTATCCTCAAACAGACATACTGCAATGTCACCTAAGAACCATAGTTCGCTTTCTTAGGGTTCTTCTTCGGTTCTTGTCTCCTGCTTTGGTCAAAGCTTCGAGAACGAGTCTGAATCAGGAGATGGACAGCGACGGTTCCGGTGGACTTATCGGCTCCGAGATTCAGGGATTCCATACCTTGCAAGGTACAAGACCCACTTCTTGATTTCTCGAAACTAGTTCAATTGTTTCTTTAATTTTTTTTTGCTATTGTTTGTTCTGGTTCTGTGTTGTGGTATTATTGACTTGTATTTTTTTTTAAAGTGATTTTTTGGGGTTTGGAGTTTATCACTTTGTGTTTTATAAGTGACGTGTCAGTTTTGTTCCTTTGCATCCATTGAAGTGGAAATTGCAGTTAGTGTGAAATTGATCATGCCTTTACAAATTTGGAATACTAACGATTTTTTTAGCATATGTGGTGTTTTGAATGGTTGATATGCCTTTTCATGATCAATTCAGATGTTTTTAGAACTAAAGTGATGAAATTATGTGTTATGTGCAAGCAACAACAATCCAGTTGTTAGAAATCATGAGGTTCGGCTTCATGATATCAATACGCTTGATTGGGATGAGCTGCTAGTGCAAACTGATCTTAACAACCAATCAACACCAATCCTAGGTAACTTCTATTGGAATTGAGTACATCCTTAACGATATCCGAATATCAGTTTAGTCTACGTAAGTCTATGTACTCTTACTATAAAGTAGTTGAGAAGGATAGTCAGCCACATATGTGTATGCATATGCAGACTGATATGAATGAGAAGATGAGAGCGATTTTGGTTTATTGGTTGCTTGAAGTTCATATCAAGTTTGAGCTTAACCCTGAAACTCCTTACCTTACCGTGAACATTATTGATAGGTACATGTTTGGCTAACCATTTGTTGTAAAGAGTGTTTGTGTTTATGTTTATGTTGCTGATTTGGTGTGATCTGTGTCAATGTGTAGGTTAATGATCTGGTGTATGTGACGGGCAATGCTTACAACAGCAAGCAGATTCTAGTGATGGAGAAGACAATCCTTGGGAACCTCGAATGGTACATGACAGTCCCAACTCAATACGTCTTCCTTGTCAGGTTCATTAAAGCTTCGATGTCTGATCCAGAGGTGAGTGAACTTAATGCTTAAGAGTTGTGTACTTTTCTTCTTACCATTTAGATTGGAGAAGAGACTGATTTGGTTTTGTTGTTGTGTGTAGATGGACTATTTGGTCCCAATACCTGTTTTGTTTTTGTTTACTTAATTGTAGAATAAACTTATATGATTTTCTGTTGTTGTTGTTGTGTCATAGGGATTGCTCAAAGCTTCTAGCTTTTCTTCATTTGTGTTGTGTTTTAATTTTCCAGTGTTGTTGCTTTCAACAAATCAACTTCTCCCCATATTACACAAGGTTTTAGTCTTTTAACCGAAATCACTATGCATTTATCAGATGAAGAAGCTTTTGGTATAAGAGAAGGGTTCCAAATGATGGACAGACGCCAAAGAGGGAAGATTAACAGCCACGAGCTAAAAATCGGGTTACAAGTACGAAGAACGCTTGATATGAATACAATGTTTAGGAAGATTTACAAATTCGAATAAAGCTTGATTTACTCTCTCATTGCGACTTGTTGTTAAACTTGTATATTGATATGGTACATTTTCAATTTTGTTACTTGATATGAATACAATGTATAGGAAAAAAACAAAGAATAATTACGATCTTTAATATAAAAAACACATTCATTTTGTTTTTACAATTTATAATTTACGTTTGCAAGGTTATGAACCATAATAAATTTGTGTTTTTATAAAATCTTTTATATTTATCCATAGTAATTTGATTATTCTTTTATTTTAATTTATTTTTATTTGTAAACATAATTTATTTTTTCTTATGAACTTTAAGTATCACCAATAAACACTAAGAAAACAAAAGTATCATATTGAGTCTCCACTAACAGAATTAATATTAAATAATGTTAGTGATACTCAAAACAGTATCACCAATAATCATGCTCTAAGTATGGGTAATTTGTGTAAGTCTTGGTCAATGAATTGTGAGACTTGTCTCAAGGGAAGAGAGTGTGAAAAATGCCTTATTAATTAATTAAAAATAAAATAAAATAACATGAAAGCAGATGAGACAAGGGAAGAGAGTGTGAAAAATCTCCATATAGATTTTTTTCAACTCATTCATCTACTTGTCATTTTTTAATTGGATAATAAATTTTTAAATTATAAATTAAATAAAAAATATTAAAACAAAATAAATTAGAAACCAATTAATGTCTCAGGGTTAATGATGCTCTTAACCATGACAAATGTATCATTACACATTACTTTAATATTAATTTTAATGGTATTTTAATCTTTGAAACACACAATGATTTTTCAAATTTATCTATATATAATGGTGATATTTGGGGTATCAAAATTTCACCAATAAATAACAAAATTAAGATCTTTAAACACAAAAATAACAACAACTTGATCTTAATCAGAATCAAGATCACTAGTAAAGCATAACACAATTACAAAGCAAGCACATCAAATATTTGTTTCTTTCTTTCAAACCAAACTACCAAAAGCTTTTTCAACTATGTACCTTGGACAAATCATTCAAACCAAAAGAAGTTTATGATTTAGATAGTAAAGAAAGGCTTCTCTATCCTCATTCAAACCTGAATTTCTTCTCCTACACCGACAACAGCCTGCGACGAAGAAGTTTGTGTTAGTATTTGGGCTATAAGAACAATTCCATAACGTGAACTAAAGAAGTTCTTCCTTCAGAGGTCTCCTTAGGAAATTAGATAATCTTCAAAAACAGAGAGACACTAAACTTTTCAAAAAGCTATAACATTTGTTTGAGATCTCCAAACTCCTTCCTATTGAAAAAGATTAAGAGAGTACTTTAATCACCATGTAAAGTTTAGAGCTTTATCTAATATAAAGCAAAGAAATTGGTTGCTTAAGACACTTGAAAACAAAGTTACTACCTAAGCAAAACCACAAGACTCTACAAAAACATGTAAATTAGTAAATAAACTAACCTCAACGTTGCATCCCCATGAACATATTCCATTCAAAGAACACACTATCATAATCATACAACTGGAGAATCCATTCGATTTAACAATCTCTTTCGTCGTATCAACCATTTGAGAACATACAACCTATTCTAAGAATCAGTTATCACTCACATGTATCCAAATCATTCAGAGATAATTATGATCAAATGAAAAGTTAAAGACATACTGCATATATATGAGCTGCTCCAACTTTAGCACAGGACAAAGACAAGATTCATGTTCAAGCTCCTACATCAAAAACGATATTGTCCTTGATAAGAGACTTGTTCTTAACATCTCTATAACTCTTCGTCCTCACTACATCTTTCAACATTTCCTCACAATAACACAATCAAAATCAGACATTACACAATTACGGAACAGATGATTTGTACTCAATACTTACTTCATGAATCCCTGCAAAATCAAAAAATGGAAACAAAACAGTCATAATGCATTTGCAAGAATTCACCCGTTTTACCATAGGCAAGTAAGCATTTCGAGTTCTAAAACATAATCAACAACAAAAATCACAAAAAGGACAAACCAAAACAAGAAAATTGGAGAAAACACAAATTAATAATCATACAACAGTGACTTCAATTTCCTTTTTTGTCAATGACTCCAATTTAACACAAAACCAGAAGATTCAAATACCAATTCCAGGCAATCATATACAGACTAGCATCGATCTCCAAAAGTTTTATTTTTTACACAATCCACAAGATTCTTCTAAGATTTTCAAACCGAAACAAGCTAGGAATCAAACATGTACACAGAAAATGAAATCGCAAATCAAAAGAGCGCGTAACCGACATAAAAACTTACTTCGGAGATAAAAGCAAAACCCACAAAAATCACATAACTATTCAGAACTTTAGCTTTCTTCAACGAAATTTGCTGAATCGACCACGGAGGAGTATCGGCGAGAGAGAGAAAAGTTTGGCCGTGATCGTGAATCGCCTCAGAGAAACAAATGAGAGACATTTCTTGCTTTCTCCGCAAATGACTCGAAATCTCTCCTTTGGGTCACACCAAAATTAGACGGTCCAATAAGCTTCGCACACGTGTCACCGCAGAGACAATATGATACGTCTCAAGCAATCTCTATGGATCAGATGTCTCACGCCTATATGCATAAAAAGCCCAATTATTTTATCCTAATAAATTAAATGAGATCCACAACAATTCACCGTTGTGGATGCTAACCATTAAATCACATTGGACTTGGGTGCATAAACCACATAAATTCGCCACCCATTAAGGGTTTATTGGATGCATAAACAAATTAAATCTATAACCAAAAACTCACTATATAGCAAAATCCTAGCGATTAGATCTAAATTTTTTTGTTAGTTTTTAGGTTTACTTTTTTTTTTTTGGTTATGAAACAAATTAACCCAACAATTAGCTCATTGAAGACTCTCCACCCAAAAACCCAGCAGTTTCTTGCCCCTGAAGTCAACTCCACAACGGCTATCTCTACTTTGCCAAACAATGCAACAACATCGACCACATGTCCTCCAGTGACCAGTGGACATCGAGTGGCCTCTAAGACAATCTCGCTGCTCCAGGAATGGCACATCTACTCCAAAACCCAATGATGGTTCACAACCATCTCTATTGTGGTGTTTGGTCATGTAATGAAGATTGGCATATACACATGGAGATTGCCGTGTGTACTTTGTGACGCAAAGAAAACCTTTCAGAAAATTGGAGATGTTACGTAAACATCTCATGGGATTAGCTTCTTCCACCATATACACTTTACTACATATTCAGGTTGTTTCTCTATTTCTCAAATTATGTAAATTTTGTTCTGCTTTTTCTTCCACCATACTATATTCTTTGACGGCTATTTTCGTGTTTAACAATTTTTTTTTTGTTATGAGCAGTTGTTGGATTCTTGATAACTATAAGAGAAATTCGAGTTATCTTTTAAATGCCGAAATCTCACCATTTGGGTAAGGACCCGTGATATAGTATTAGTATGATCGACTTGTTGGAGGAGCAAGAGGCCAAGAGTGTTGGGTAAGTGTTACCAGTCAAACACAAGTTATATCAAATACCACCAAAGACGTTTATTACGAAAACCATTAAATCTTGACAACAACAAAAGACAACACCATTAAATAAAATTACAAACAAACACAAGCGAGTCTCTTTGGCAAAGTCAGTACAAATACAAACAAGAACATATGTTACAAATGCTTATTAGCGAGACCGCGAGAGATGAGCTTAACGAGCACGAGTGGTGACTCTGAGTTTTTTCCGACCAAACTTTTCTGTGAACCACTCATGATTGTGTGAAGTGAAGATATATCCGATCACCAATCCACAAAAAACACCAGGTCCATAGGCTAATGCAGCAGCTACCCAGTTGAAAATTTGTTCTTCCGACTTTGATAATTCCTCAGGTGGCTGTGATGTAGGATTCGGAACATGGGTTTCTCCACATATATCTTCGAGACCGTAGAGTCTAGGGTTGTCCATGAATGAGGAACATTGCTGCCTTTGAAACTGTGTGCCGTGTGGCACTGGACCTTGGAGAAGGTTATGGGAGAAGTTCATGTATGACAGAAAGGAGAGTTTGCCAAGATCCCAAGGGATTTTACCTGTCAGCTTGTTCCGGGATAGGTCTAATGACTCGAGCTTTGTCAAATTTGCCAAGAAGCGTGGGATAACACTTGTAAATGCGTTACTTGATAAGTTGAGAAGACGCAATTCCTTCAAGAAGCCAATGGATTTAGGGATTTTCCCAGAAATTCTATTTCCAGAAAAATCAATAGCTCTGAAGTCTTGTCGGATTCGCGCAAAGCTCATCTCCACTCCTTTATTCACCATTTCCATCGTCTGATAGAAAGTAGAATAAGCCGTAATATTTCCCATGTATCGGTCATCTTCTTCGGTTAATGGGGTCATATCACGCCAGTCGGAAAAATAGTAAGGTGGAAGAGTTCCAGTGAAGCCATTGTGTGAAATATCGATGACTCTTAAACTCCGAAAAGCAATGGACACATGTGGTTGATACAACGGCCCATAGAAATTGTTTGACCGGAGGCTGAGAACATGTAATGATGGCAGAGATCCCAACCAAGATGGAAATTTGTCCTTGATTCGGTTGCTTTCCACATTCACAAATTCCAGGGCTTTACAATTGATCAATGACTTTGGAAACTTTCCCTCCAGCTTGTTGCGACTTACGTCGAATGATCGTAACTTGGTAGCATTGGCAAATATATCCGGAAGAATTCCACTAAAATTGTTGTTACCTATATTCAGGTCTGTCAAAGAATCAGTGAGATTCCTTAAACATGTAGGAATGGAGCCATTGAAAAGATTGTTGGACAAATCTAAGAAGATTAACTCTTTAAGGTTACATATCCAATGGGGAAATGGTCCTCCGAATGAATTCGAATCAAGATCCAACACTCCAATCCGTGTTCGTGGTAAAAAGTTTTCCAAACTGCTGAAAGAATTGTGAGAAAGCATCACCGCCACCAGTCGTGATAAGAAACCTGGTACTTCACCTTCTAAATTGTTGTTGGAAAGATCAAGATACTCTAGGTTTTCTAGCTTTGATGTAGATCTAGGAATTGGCCCAGTGAATTTGTTGTTGTTAACATATAACGCTTCGAGGTCGAGAAATTTAGATATGGATTCCGGGATCGAACCATCGAATCTGTTACGAGCAAGTGATAGATATTGAAGCTTAGATGATGGTGAAGAAGATGTATTCGCAAATTCTATAGGTCCCGTGAAATGGTTTCCTCCTAAAGACACCCATTGTAACGAAGAAATGGAGAACAAGGATTTAGGGAAAGACCCAAAAAATGAGTTTTCACTAACATCAAAATATTCCAAGTTGTGGAATCCACTCATGTCAAATGGAAACGTGGATGTGAAGTTGTTAGAGGTGATGCTAAAATAGGAAAGCTTGGTTAAATTGGCAAAGGAAATAGGAATATTGCCACTTAAGCTGTTATTGCTCAGTGACATGACTCTTAGCTCCTTTAGGTTTCGGATGGAATTTGGAACTTCACCTACCAAATGATTATATCCAAGTTTAAGCTCTAAGAGGCGAGAAAGGTTTCCTAGTGAAGCAGGAATGTCTCCTTTGAGACCATTATTCATAAGGCTAAGGTTTCTGAGCTGGTTTAGATTGCCTATTGAATAAGGAATCTCACCAACCAATCCATTATAAGAAAGGTCAAGAAATGTGAGACTAGAGAGGTTTCCTAGTGAAGAAGGAATCTCTCCTTGGAGATTGCATTCGTTAAGGTTTAGGTGACTAAGATATTGGAGTCTAAAAAGACTACTGTTAGTTTTCAAAGAGCTATTGAGAGAGGTGTAACTAAGGTCGAGTGATATCACCTTGCCAGATTTATCATCGCATGTGACACCTTCCCAAAGACAGCAATCGCTGCTCTTATTCCACGGACTTGGGTTAGAGGCATCGATCGGGAACTCGTCTATGAATTCCAAAAGAGCGTCCCTCTGGCCGTGGCGGCAAAAGTGGAGCGTAGGTGAAGCAAGAGCGTGGATTAGGAGGGAGAAACAAATGGTAAAATAACAATGACTTCGATACATCATATCTTTTCTTTTTTGGGTTTGTGTTGTAAGTAATGTGTTTATGTGTGCTTCATTGGTTCTCTTTAAAAAGAAAATGAAACTTCTACGTGAATGGGCCATGTGACTCAGAAAGTCTTGCGTCAACTTGTGGGGGACTAGGTTGTTTTGTCTGAGTCTTTGTCAATAATTTTCCCAATTGTCTTACTCAGTCCTTCCCCAAAATATATCTTAACGTTTCTTTTAAGTTCTTTCTATATATTTTCTTTTTAATTCGCTATTATCGTTTGTTATAGGGTTTTTAATGAAAAAACCCCTCAAATATAGTTTGATCCATTTTAAACCCCTCAAGTATAAGATTCATGATAAAACCCCTCATGTATTAGTCTGTTAATAAATAATCCCCTCCATCTACACTGAAGTTAAAACTTTAAACTACATGACATTAAATTATAATTCTACGTTTTGGCTCTAAAAAATCGACACGCAATAAACCCTAAATGGCAAAGGTTAATTAAGAGGATTAAGAAAGATTTGGTTGTTCAGATTAAAACCAAAATCGAGCAAACTATAATTTCCTTAAGAGGATATAATTCGTCTTTAGCTTGCAAGATGATGAGGTAATATTTTATTCATGTTTACGCTTTCTGTTTTAAAATAAACTTAAATTGGATTTTACACAATGTTATTGTTTTGAGAATTTCATGTTGCAACTCAAGTGCTATTATATTTTGATTTTTTTCTTCTCTCTAAAACTGCAACCAAAGCAGCATATCTTGTCTCTGAAACTAAAATTTTCTGCAGGGCTCAACACAATTGTTAATGGTCCAATACTTCCTAATTATTCTAGAACTTAAGTCCATCAATGGGAAGAACTCTTGAATTTGGGATTTTACGCAAACATCATGTCGTTTTTTAGAGATAAAATGTAGAATTGTATTTTAATGTTAGGTAGTTCAAAGTTTTAACGTATGTGTAGACGGAGGGGATTATTTATTAACAGTCTAATACATGAGGAGTTTTATCATTAATCTTATACTTGAGGGGTTTAAAATGAATCAAACTATACTTGAGGGGTTTTTTCATTAAAAACCCTTTGTTATATGGATACCTCATGAATTTAATCCCCTCCAAAGTAGTTAAATGGCTTCAATGCAATAACAACGGCTTCGATTCATCATCTCTCTTTTCTGAGTTTGTATTGTGCTTCATTGGTTCTCTTTAAGAAGAAACTCGTTAGTGAGTAAGGCGCTGACTTAGCAAGTCTTGCCTCAACTCTACGTCTTGTCTCAGAAACTTACCGGTTGTTTTGTGTAAAGTCTTGGTCAAGTCTTGTCTCGGAAACTTCCAATAAAACATTGGCTCATTCAATCCTCCCTAAATTATCTTATTGTCGTTCCTTACCAGTAAGTTTTCACATCATGAAATGTAACTAGCATTTTAAAGATTTGTGATTTTTTGGAAGTTGTGCTACGGTTCGATAAAAGAAAAGAAAAGTAATCTAAAGATTTGTGTAAGATTATGTCTAATGTAAAAACAACGTATACATCCAAAAAACATGGTTTTTTCTTATTATTTCTTTCAACACTTAGCGAGAAGGTGAAGTAGAACTCTAGTAGAAAAAAATGCAGAAGTAATGCTTTAACCATTCGACTAAAATATTTTCTTTTAGAAAACATTATATAAATGATGTTTTCACTTTTACTTTAACCTAGGTATGTGCATTTCGGATTGAGATTCAACTCGAATTATCCAAACTTTTTAATTGATCAGTGATAAATGTACGGATATAATAAGGGCCTACAGTAAAAACTCTATAAAGTAATACTCGATAAAGTAATAAATTTTACAGGTCCCGAGTCGGATCAGTGCAAATTTTATCACAAATCGATAAAATTATAAGATAATATTTTTAATAAAAAAATCTTATACAAATATATGGTCCCATTAATATCATAAAATAATAGTTTCTATATTTTTTTATTTCATAGTAAGTGGTGTTTTAGAATAAACAAATTGTTTCAAAATATACTATTTTTTCAATTTTTAGTAGAGAATTAGTTCATTTTTAACCCTTTATATTTAGTAAATTATTTTATTAATGGTTAAATTATGTTTTATTATGAATTTATCAATTAATTATTTTTTAAATTTATTTTAAGTATTACTTATAAAGTAATAACTCTCTAAAGTAATAAATTTTGGTGGTCACAACATTATTACTTTATAGAGTTTTTACTGTATATTGAGTATTCGAATCTTTCACTTAAATAATTAAAAATAATAATTATTTAAAATTCTCAAACTTTTTTTATTTTTTAAAGTTGATTTTTTTCTAACACTTGATTATCAGATAGTCTATTACATCTGCCCTATATATATTCGATCTACCTACAGCTTATGTGATTAGGGTGAACAACTTCCACAAACGCCTCCATGACGCAGCTCTCCATGTACGACATCTCCATGATAGACTAACTCTCCCCGACAAACGGCTCATCATGTACGATATCTCCCATGATGGACATGATCTCCATAGATGATGAACCTCCGAAAAGCTCTTTCTCCATTAATCTGCAAGAAACTGTATTGTCTGGGATTCGAACCCCAAACCTGGTGTAGAAGTCCTTAAACCCTTGACCATTGGGCCAAGGTGCTTCCACAAATTCTCAAAACTTATAAATCCAAAATGCTAAATTATCCAAACTTCTATAATATTATTCAAAATTACATGTATTTGACTGAAATACTTGAACCTACATTGAGCTTCTTTCTTTAAGAGTTGAGAAGACGGTGGATAAAGAAACCCAGTGCACAGCATATTGGGCACTTTGATAGATAATCGAGCAACGTTCAACGAGGTTGTCTTGTAGAATACTGAAAGCTTTTTGTTGAAGACCTTTCTACTGCTGGATCGAGTTCAAATATAGGCTTAAGCTAGAGCACTGATTTACTTTTCATTTTAAATTGATTTGAAGTAATTCTAACTAAGTTATGGAAATTTCAGTTAACAGCAAATACAAGGTTAGCCCGATCAAACCAATGGCTAGCCGAGCAGGCAGAGACGAAAAATGTTGGTAATCTAGCAGCGAGTTCAGTCTGAGCTGGCTACTAACTAACCTAGCATGACTGGGCTAGTCCTAGAAGTAAAGGAAATTTTCAATTTTCCTGTTTTGCCTTAGAATCATCCCAAATTGAACCAGTCCGATTTTAGACCTACAATAGAACCTCCATAAATTAATACTCTATAAATTAATAATCACCATAAATTAATAAAATTTTCTGGTCCCGAGTCGGGCAATGTAAAAATTAGCAAAATTCGATAAAATAATAAGATAATAATTTGCTTTGACTCCTATGTAAAATATGGTCTCAATAATAGTATAAATTAATAATCATATATAATTATGTATATATATATATGATTATGTACTAAACATGGTTTTAGTGATTTTTGTTTTAACTTAAAAATGTAAATCTCATTAGATCTTATCTTTAAATTTAAGTGTTACATAAAAAACTTTTATAATTATTTTCTCGGTCATTAACATAAACTTGTAAAAATTCTAGGCAAAATAATTGATTCTTTATAATAACGCTTTCTAAATGTATCCATCGACATTAATGATAATAACTATGATTTCTTCTAAATTTTATACATAGTATACCATTTTAGTTTGATCATCTATTATGATAATATCATCCACTCTATTGCGATAATCAAAAAATTTAGTCAAAATTTCATCAATTTGCAAATAGATTCATTAAATTCCATAATATAACATTATTCGAAAAAATAAATTAAGAAAAATCTACGGATTTCTCTCTATAAATTATATTAATTTATCGATAAATTAATCACTACAAGAAAACTGTTAAATTGTGACTACCTGTTGTGACTGATAATTCCGTCACTAAATTTTGCGACTCTTTTGCGACGCATTTGCTACTCATTAGCGACTACGTAATCGTTCGTCACAAATCAGTCACTGATTTACGACTAACAGAGTATGTCGCAAAAGAGTCACAAATTAGTGACTACTTTGCGACAATATTGTGACCGTTTAACGTTAGTTACAACGGCGTGGCAAATTAGCGACTCTTCTGCGACACTGTAATGAGTCTCTAAAGTTTGTGACTTATTACCCACTCTTTACTGACACACCCTAAGAATGTTTGGAATTAAACAACATATTACATTGTTCTCAACTACATTAGACATAAGAATCTCAATTTAGTGGCATTGTTTATTTAAATTCACTTTACAATTGATGTTTGATATTTCTAAATCTTATAATTAAGTTTAATGTAGTTAATATGTGGTAAAGTATTGATTTTGAAAAAATCAACTTCATTTTGGTTATGCTAATGCATATAATCAATCAAATTGTTAATAATTACAGTAGAATTAAGTTAATAGAAATGATACAAGTTTAATCCTAGGGTGTTGCATGGTTTGCTCCTAATTAACTAATTTATGTTAATCATACAAGTGTATATATATATATATATATATATATATATATATATATATTTGTTATTGTGCAAATATATCGAATGCCTTTAGTGGCTCAACGGTTTCGCATCATATATAGTGTACCCTAAGTTCGCGGGTTCGAGGCTATGTGAACCAATTTTCATTTTCCCTTTTTCTTTGTTGTCACAAAGTCGTCACAAATTACCTACGCATTTGCCTCTCCTCTGCGACAATCCAAAATTGTGTGACTTATTTGCGACGAATTACCAACGGCTCCATAATTGTTTAAGAGTTGAACAACATATTTAAAGTATATACAATTTATTTTTATGTAACTACCTTGTTCTAACCTACATTAGTCATATGAAATGTAAATTAGTGACATGATGTTTGGAATTTCCAAAACTAAAAAAAATATAAGTGTAAAGATATTTGTAGTATTTTGTTTTTGTAGTATTTTAATGCAGATAAGCAATCAAATTGTTAAGAAATACATTACAAGTGTATTATATAGGATAATTGTCCAATCTATTGGTCATAAATGTTCAAGGTTTAGGGTATTGGTTTGTCGTCGTCGCAACTGCGTCACAAAATAGTCACAAATACGTGACGCCTTTGCGACGCCAAGAATTTTTGTGACGCATTCGCAACTCTTTTCCAACGCCTTCGAGAAATGCTGAGAATTTTGCAACATATTGAATGTGTATATATTAATTATATATGGTTACATTGTTTTGTACAGCATTAGTTATAATAATTACAATTAACTAGCACTATAAGTTTAAATTTATATTGCAATTGATGTTTGGAAATTCCTAAACTAAGAAACATATAAGTGTAAAAGAATTTTGAGGTAAAATAATGATTTTTGAAAATCAACTACATTTCTAGTATTTTAATGCAGATAAGTGATCAAATTGTTAATAAATCCATTACAAGTGTATTATATAGGAGAATTGTTAAATTTATTGGTCATAAATGTTCAAGGTTTAGGGTATTGGTTTGTCGTCGTCACAACTGCGTCACAAAATAGTCACAAATACGTGACTCCTTTGCGACGCCAAGAATTTTGTGACGCATTCGCAACTCTTTTCCAACCCCTTCAAAGAATTTTGGGGTAAAATAATGAGTTTTGAAAATCAACCACATTTCTAGTATTTTAATGCAGATAAGCAATCAAATTGTTAAGATATACATTACAAGTGTATTATATAGGAGAATTGTTCAATCTATTGGTCATAAATTATCAAGGTTTAGGGTATTGGTTTGTCGTCGTCGCAACTGCGTCACAAAATAGTCACAAATAAGTGACTCCTTTGCGACCTATTTTTGGCTCCAAATATCAAAAATTTGGGCTTGGACCGCGAAAATTTTGGCCCTTTTACGCGGCCTTTTATTTTGCGACGCCTTACCAACGCATTTGTGACGCCTTATCTTAGTATATATAAGAAAGTGAAAAATCCCCAAATCAGTTTTCTGAAACCCTAATTTCTTTTTTCTCTCTCGATTTCTCTCTCGATTTCTCTGATTCTCTTCAAATCAAAATACGAAAAGATGGTTGTTAAGAAGCGAGGTGGTCTTGTAGGTAGAGGTAGAAAGGCAACCACCGGTGGTGGTGGTGTAAACCGAATCGGCGCCCGAGGTAAACAAACCGCTGCTTCTGGTGGTGGTGTGAAACAGACTGGGGGTCCTAGTGATGGTGTGAAAAAGACCGGCGGTCCTAGGGTTGGTGTCAAACAGACAGGCGGTGTTGGTAAACGAACCGGCGGTGGTGGTAAATGAACCGGTGGTGGTGAAGTGACTCTTGGTGGTGCTTCGACATCAAAAACACCACCAAATCACAATAGCAGAGAGGGTACGTCCAGAGACGGCGGTCTTCAAAAGCTTCTAGCGGTTGCGGAGGAAGATATTTCAACCTCACGGGGACCACAAAGACTTAACGCCGAAGAGGTCCTACCATCGCACCGAGATAGGTCAACCGGCGGCGGTGGTTCTTCTCAGTGATCCAACCCACGAGGTCGTACTCCTCCGTCTGCTAATGGAAGTCCCGACTCTCAGGCGACGGTGTCAGTTTCTCGAACCAAATCTGTTCCTCCGCCTTATAGAGATACAACTAATAGGCTTCCATTCTGTGGATTATCGAGTCAACCTCCACCCAGTATCCAACTTCCCAGCCTCAGTTTCCAACAACCCCAAGAAGCCTATCCAGAAGATGAAGTTGATAATAGCGAGGAGGAAAATGATGAGGAAGAAGAAGACGAACCCAATGCTGAAGAAGAAGATGGTGAAGACATGGAACGTTATCAGGAACCAGAAGGGCTAGACGACCAGCAGCTCTTGGACCATGTTTTGGCTCTTCCAGGGCGAGAGAGGCTAACTCTCCTCAGTGAAGTTTACCAAACAGATTCGTTGTGGTAAGTTTATTGAGTTGCTTGTAGTTGTTGTTTATCTTGAACATATGGTTTAATATTAGGACTTGTAGTAGGATTTAGAGAGTGGTAGTATCATTTTATGTGTTTTCCATTTGCATATCATAGTCTGCTTATATCTGTTAGTGTTATTAACCTCTCTTTATATTCATGTCTTAGGTTCACTCGGGACAGGGGAGTATTGACCCGAGCGATTTGTCGGATATTTCGTAGCAACTTTGATGTCCCTTACTACAGCTGGTCGGTGACGCCCAGAGATCAACAAGAGCTATATTTCCGAACATTTGCGGTAATTTTTCATTCTTGAGCAAAACATAACTGTTATACTTCTATTGATCAATATCTAACTGAGTTTTTTACTATGTAGCGGAAATACAATTGGGAAATAGGGATCACTGAGGTAGTAAGGGAACATTTCTGGACGATTGCTACAAAACGGCTTAGAGGAATTGTCAGTCAGGTTAGGAGGAAGGGTGTAAGACCCATTTGGATTGGTCTTACCCTTTGGAACTATATGATGGCGTATTGGAAAACTCTTGGGGCAATGGCTAAGAGCAAAAGTGCCTCAGACTCTCGTAACTCTACTCGTGGTGGACTTGGCATCTACAAGCATTGTTCTGGCCAAACATCTCACCTAACTGTTGAGCAACAAATGGTAGTACATTGCTCAATTTTTTCTGTGTTACAACTTGCGTCTACTTAATCCTCCATCTGCCTAATATTTCACTTACATTTGTACAGGAGGAAGAACTGGGAAGACCTGTCTCATTTGGAGAAGTCTTTGTCAAGACACACACAATGGCGAATGTTACATTTGTTGATCTAAAAGCTCAGCAAATCACAGATACGTATCAGAAGAAACTAGCAGAGGTTATCGAGCTGCGGACAGCCAATGGACTAGACGAGGCAGACCTATCTTCTGAGCTTTCCACTCAGCGCAACCTCACTATTGAAGAGAAGAATGATGTTTTCCTTAAGGTAAGGAAGAATTTCTCTTTCTGTTTTTACTTGCTTCTTATACTAAATCATAGTTTGGATTTAGGTAAGTGGTGAACCATTCACTACTTCATACTTGGATTTCAGCTTCATAGAATTTTTCTATATGTTTCCTTTGTCACAATGAATCTGTTTTGTTTGTTGTTGCAGAGTACTCAATTCAATGAAAAAGGAAGCCCTTTTGGAATAGGTGGACTGTCTCAGAAATACAACAAAGGGAAAAGGAAGATAAGCTATGCAACCTCAACCCCTTCTGCGCCTGATCTACTAGAGATCCAAGAAGAGCTTATCTCTGCTCGTCGTAAGCTAGCTCAAAACGATGAGGACAATAGGCGACATGATGCTGAGCTAAATGATCTAAGGAAAAGTCATGCCCGAGTCTCTGAAATGGATAAGCTTCTCTCCTTTTTGAAGAAGGAAGATCCAAGGATCGCAGCATACTTGTCTGAACCTGCTTCTGGACCAATGAACTCTACAAATGAAACCAACTCTCCTGCAAATGAAACAACCACTTGAAAGGTTTCTTTCTACTGTTCTCAAACTCTCTACTTTCTACTATTCTCAGACTCTCTACTTTCTCAAACTCAAACTTAAGTTTAACTTTTTGTAATGTTAAATTATTAGCTTTTGGCAAGCATTATAGCTTGATTAACTTATGTGGTGTAAAATAATTAACTTCCTACTTTGATTGTAAAATTATATACTTTTGTGATGCATTTCAATTTCAGTTTTAATTTGGTTTTAGTATTGCATAAGAAACAGTTTTAGGTGACAAATAAGTTGCAAAAATGCAACACATTAGCAACCAAACAAATTTTCAAGAGTCACTAAGTAGTTGCTATTTTGTGACTCTTTAGTGACTCTAAACAGTCAGTCACGACAACGAAAGCAGTCTCAAAAGCGTCACAATTCTACCACTACAAAGTCGTCACTACTTCGTCTCTATATAATGACTGAAAATCAGTCACTAAATAGTCGCAAAATATAGGGTGTCACTACTTAGACGCTAATTAGCGACAACTAAATTCGTCTCAAAGTCGTCATAAATTTACGACTACAAAACGCTGTCACAAGTGCGTCACTAAATTGCCACTCATTTGCGACGTTTTAAATTAGCAACGCAGATTTTGCGACGACCCTATTTCGTCACAAATTAGTGGCTACTGAGTCATTTGCGACGATTTTGTGACGCTTTTCGGAGTGGCTCTTTATCAGTTTTCTTGTAGTGAATATCTCTCTAAAATAATAATTTTTCAAGGTCCCAACATTATTAATTTATAGAGGTTTTATTGTATATCAATATTTTAAGGTTCCACTAAGTTAAAGCTTTGACAAGTTGACATGTGTCACTTTTGGTGTTGGCAATTAATGTTCATTTACATATTTAGAACCTAATTTTTAGTTAATTATAACATTTACTCTTCTAGAATTTAGAATTTTTGTATTGATTTTTTAAAAGAAAAATGTGATATCAATTTTAATTTAAAGTAAACATTTAATATCAAGTTATTTTCATGAATTGAATGAAAATATCTAAAGCCATACCCAATTCTAAAAGATGTTCTTTTCTTTAAATATCTCTTCACAAATAAGTTAATTTTTTCTTATTATTTTATAACTAAATAATAAAAAAAATTATAAGATGTTTTAATATGTTTCTATTCACGATATGTGTCGTAATATCACTATATAATATTTTTTTCCTCATGTTTCATATATATATCAGTATTTTAATAATATGAATTTTTTGTATATTTTAAAATAATTCACATAATGTAGCTCAAAATTATTGTTTAATTTTTATTTTTAACTTCATTAAAATTATAAATTGTGAGCATAAATCTTAAACATCACTTAATTAGCTACATTATATATATAGAAGTAATGTTTGTTGGTGTTCCTCCTGGTGGGGGAAACCAATTTGGGTTTGGTTTAAGGAAAAACCAAACTTGGGCCTATTATAATCCATGAGGTTGTTATTGGGCTTAAGGAGGTTATGATAAACTATATAAACTATTCATAACCTAATTTTGGATAGAGAGAAACTTTGAGAAGAGAGGCAATTTTCGCAAGAGAAAACAGTTTTGTCAGGGTTTATTCAAGAGAACGTTTGGAGGTTTAAACGTGCTCCGATTTGGCTGCAATTTTAGGGTTAGCTTTGTGACTCAGTGGTATTGATATTCAACGGTGGAGATTCTATTTCAACGGTTGGTTCGTCGCAGATATGGGTTTTAGCGTGGCTGTTCGTATCTGTTGCGAGTGCAAATTTCAGTTGTGTTGTCTTGAGTGTTTGGGAAATCCGACGGTGAGTGTTTCTCTGATTGAGCTGAAATTTTGTAGCGGTATTTGTGACTCGTTTATCTAGGGTTTGTACGGTGGAGATCTTATTTGGTTACCGGAATCCTAGTGAACTTAGGGTCGTTTGTGACTGCCTTATTTCTAGGCTCTTGTATTGCTCTCTTGTGGTGTTTCTTGTGTTGTTGGAGATTGCTCTTTGGAGCTTTAGTCTCTGGATCTGTTCTGTGTAACAGGGAGGACATGGTATTATATAGTAGATTTTTGAGTGGACTACGGTCCCGTGGTTTTTACTTCTCACATTGAGAAGATTTTCCACGTAAAATAACTGCTGTCAAAATCATATTTTTCTCATAGGTTCACATAAGTGTGGGGAACTTTATTCTGTTGCGCCATTGGTGCTTGTTTTTCCCAACAATGTTCCATACTTTTTAATAGATACTTTTTCATAATATATTTCAACAATGTTCCATCTTAATTTGTTTTCTACAAATAATATTGTATATATCCAATAAATAATATGCTCCAAATATTTAGTCTATGGACCTAGATAATTATTTACTATAAATACCAAAATTCTATAATATTAAATATAAAAATAGTCAAGTAGTTAACAATTATTGTATATTAACCATGTTAAGTTTTAAATCCATGCAACGCATGGACATACCTTAGTGTTTAAATATTTTACAGCCAATTTCAGAATGATTAATAAAGTGATCGCACCAAAAATTCCAAAAAACAGACAATATGATTTCAAAAACATTATACAACGACATTATGAACAACAAACTCACGCGTAGCGTGGGTATTCACCTAGTATTACTTATTTTTAGCCTCTTGAAGGCTATGCTTTATTTTTCTATTGAGACTTTTGGCTTGAATATATGATTCTACATCTCTGAGAAGATTTTTTAACCCTTTTAAACTTCTTCATCTTCTTCTTGTTTCCTTGCATCTAAATCTGAGTGGTTTCATAGTCAGGTTTAGGGTTCCGAGCGAATTTATGAATCATTCAATTAACATAGATATGCATGAATTTATCCTTTGTTGTCTTCACTTATTACTGTTTTTATTGTTTATACTACATGATCACTTAGTCTCTAATTTGAAGACTAATCTATTTATCAAAAGTGTAATAGATTGCTTGACAAAATATAAGTGAGCAAATTGTCCTTAGCCAACGAAAGTTTATGCCAAGGCAATTCGGGAACAAATTGAACATGATCGTTAATGTTTGTTTGAAATTCTAAATTCAAATGACAATTTGTAATCTTAAGTGAGTTGCTAGATAAAGTAATTGATATCACGACAGTGAATTATAATTAATCATGTTTGAGTTTAAGACTATGCTCATTTCTTCCATGAGTAATTGTATGATTCATGATCTTTGAATTCATGTGAATCGCCCTTGATCTTTACGTCATTTAAATTTTTTATTTTCGTTTCATATTACAATCATCTACTATATTTTGTTTCTTACCTTAGTTTCATTCGGAAAGAATTATAGTGTGATACTTGGTCCTTGTGGATTTGATCCATGTATTACTACAACATTTCATTTAGACTTGCAATAGTTTATATAGGGTTAAAAATTTGTGTATCATGTATCAACATAAGCTTCTGCGAAATACGTTTATTACAAAACCATTAAATAGAAAATTACAAACAAACACAAACAAATTACAAACACAAATGAGTCTTGTGGAAAAGACACTTGGCATATTCAGTATAAACACAAACAAGAGCATATGCTTCAAAGATGCTTACTAGGGAGACTGCGAGAGATTGCCTTAACGAGCTCTTGTGGTGACTCTGGCTTTTTTTTTACCAAACTTTTCTGTGAACCACTCATGATTCTGTGATGTGAAGATATATCCGATTACCAATCCGCATAATACACCAGGTCCATAGGCTATTGCAGCTGCTATCCAGTTGAATATTTGTTCCTCCGTCTCTAACAATTCCTCTTGTTTTTGTGATGTTATAGGATTTGGAACACCGGTTTCTCCACATATATCTTCGAGACCGTAGAGCCTAGGGTTGTCTAGGAATGAAGAACATTTTTGCCTTTGAAACTGTGTGCCTCGTGGCACTGGACCTTGGAGAAGGTTATAGGAGAAGTTCATGTAAGACAGAAAGGAGAGGTTACTCAAATCTTGAGGGATTTGACCTGACAACTTATTACGGGATAGGTCTAGTGACTCGAGCTTTTTCAAATTTACCAAGATTTGTGGGATAGCGCTTGTAAATGCATTACTTGATAAGTTAAGAAGGCGCAATTCCTTCAAGAAGCCAATAGATTCAGGGATTTTGCCATAAATTTTATTTCCAGAAAAATCAATGGCTCTGAAGTCTTCTCGAATTCGCAAGAAGCTCATCTCTACTCCTTTATTCACCATTTCCATCGATTGGTAGAAAGTAGAATAAGTCGAAAGATATCCCATGTACGTGTCATCTTCTTCATTTATTAGGGTCATTTCACGCCATTTGGAAAAATAGTAAGGTGGAAGAGTTCCAGTGAAATCATTATGTGATATATCAATGACTCTCAAACTCGGAAACCCAATGGACATGTGGCGATGATACAATGGCCCATAGAACTTGTTTGACCGGAGGCTGAGAACATTTAATGATGGCAGAGATCCCAACCATGATGGAAACTTGTCTCTGAATTTGTTTCTTTCCACATTAACAAGTTGGAGAGCTTTGCAGCTGATCAATGAATTTGGAAACTTTCCCTCTAGTTGGTTGCCACTAACGTCAAATGATCTTAACTCGGTAGCATTGGCAAATATATCGGGAAGAATTCCAGTGAAGTTGTTGTCCCCCAAACTTAACTCTGTCAAACTAGAAGTGAGGTTCTTTAAACATGAAGGAATCGAACCATTGAATAGATTGTCGGACAAATCTAAAAGGCGTAACCCTTTCAGCTTGCAGATCCAGTGAGGAAATGGTCCTTCAAATGCATTTGAATTCATCTCCAACCCTTGGATCAATGGTTCTTGAAGAGAGTTTTCAAAACTGCTGAAACAATTGTGAGAAATTATCACAGCCCCTAATCTCCATAAGAAACCTGGTACTTCACCTTCCAACATGTTGTTGGAAAGATCAAGAAGATAGAGGTTGGCTAGCTTTAATATAGATCTAGGGATTTTCCCACTGAAATTGTTGTGGTAAAGATGTAATTCTCCGAGGACAAGAAATTCAGAGATGGATTCCGGGATTGGGCCATCGAATCTGTTACGACTAAGGGATAGATATTGAAGCTTAGATGATGAAGAAGATTTATTCGCAAACTCTATGGGTCCCGTGAATCGGTTTCTTGCGAAAGAAACCCATTGTAACGCAGAAATGGAAAATAAGGATTTAGGGAAAGGCCCGAAAAATGAGTTTTCACTAACATCAAAAGTTTCCAAGTTGTGGAATCCACTCATGTCAGATGGAAGCGTGGATGTGAAGTTATTAGAAGGGACGCTAAAGTAGGAAAGCTTTGTTAAATTGGCAATTGAAATAGGAATATTGCCACTTAAGCTGTTATTCCCAAACCACATGACTCTTAGCTCCTTCAGGTTTCCGATGGAAGTCGGAACTTCACCTCCCAAATGATTATACCCAAGTTCAAGTTTTAAAAGACGAGAAAGGTTTCCTAGTGAAGAAGGAATCTCTCCTATGAGACCATTACTCCCAAGTCTAAGGTTTCTTAGCTGGTTTAGATTGCCTATTGAAGCTGGAATCTCACCTACCAAACTATTGTAAGAAAGGTCAAGAGATGTGAGATGAGAGAGGTTTCCTAGTGAAGAAAGAATCTCTCCATGGAGAAGGCAACTATTAAGGTCTAGGTGACGAAGATGTTGCAGTCTAAAAAGACTACTGTTTGTTTTCAAAGAGCCGTTTAGAGAAGTGCCATGAAGGTCGAGTGATATCACCTGGCCAGATTTATCATCGCATGTGACACCCTTCCAAAGACAGCAATCGCTGCTCTTATTCCACGGGTTTGGATAAGACTCTTCGATCGTAAACTCGCCTCTGAATTCCAAAAGAGCATCCCTTTGGTCGTGGTGGCAAAAGTGGAGCGTAGGAGAAGCAAGAGCGTGGATTAGGATGGAGAAAAAGATGGTAATAATACTATAAAAGTAAGAACAATGGTTTCGATACATCATATCTTTTCTTTTTTTGGGGTTTATGTTGTAAGTAATTAATGTGTTTATGCGTGCTTCATTGGTTCTCTTTAAAAAGAAGAAGAAACTCCTACGTGAGTGGGGATGTGGCTTAGCAAGTCTTGCGTCACTTATCGGACTTGTTTTTGTCAAGTCGTCACTAATTTTCCTAATTGTCACATTCAATCCTCTCCAAAATATCTCGTAACGTTTCTTTTAAGTTCTTCTAATTCCAATTGCTATTACCATAGTTATATGGACAACTCCAAAGTAAATGGCTTCAGTGCAATAATAATGGCTTGATGTGTGCTTCATTGGTTGTCTTTAAGAAGAAGAAATTTCTTAGCTAGTGAATGAGGCTGTGACTTAAGCAAATCTTGCCTTAACTCTACGAATACGGTTGTTTTGTCTAAAGTCTTGGTCAAGTTTTCAGAAACTTCCAATAAAACATTGGCTCATTCAATCCTCCTTGGAATTATCTTATTTGTGGGTTGTGGCCTTACCAGTAAGTAGCAGATCCGAAAGGTTAGGTAGTCTTTTTACCGGTATATAAGTTTTCACATAGCATTTTAAAGATTTGTAATTTTTTGGAAGTTGTGGTAAAGTTTCATAAAAAACCTTTGATTTTTTTACCGCATGCTTTGCAATTTGTCCACGAATCTTTTATTATTCGTATACAATAATATATTTTTACATTGAAATTACAAATAGAGGAATTCCCTCATATATCACTGTTTAAAGTTTTTTTTCCAAAAAATATCATTTTGAAGTTTTTTTTCCAAAAGTACCATATTTTTTTTCCAAAGTTCCAAAAATACCACTTTTTCTAAAAGTTGATTTTTAAGGTTTAGAATTTATTTTTTTTGGGTTTGGGTTAACAATTCCAAAATTATGGTATAGTTTTAGGGGGTAGGGTTTGGGTTTAGGGTTTAGTTTTGAATGTTAAAAATAATTTTTTTTTTAAAATAGTATTTTTGGAACTTTGGAAAAAATGTGGTATTTTTGGGAAAAAAACTTGAAGGTGGTATTTTTGGAAAAAAAACTTAAAAAATGGTATTTTAGGAAATTGCCCTTACGAATAAGTTGATCATGTATACTTTTTATTAAATAAAACATATCATATTCCGCATATTATAGTGACAAAATATCATAATCATACAAATGAATTATCTTTAAGTAAATTTGAAAAATGTAACTTTCGAAAACCATAAAATCCATACGATAAACATTTTCAATCATCTAAATAACATAAAATCCAAGTAAGATCCTCGTTAGTAACTAAATAAATAAGCATCTTCCAAGTAAGACAAAGTCAGCATTCCCTTGATTTAAAATACGAATTAGGTTTTCCATTAGTTTAAAAAGAAGTTATCGATTTTTTTGGTTATTAGTACTTTTTCGTAAGATTATTTGTTTTAATGTGTTGCAGTCAAGCCCGCAACGTCCGCTGTCCATGATAGGCTAACCCGCAACGTCCGCTGTCCATGATAGGCTAACCCGCAACGTCCGTTTTGTATAAATAATATAACCTTAACCCGTCTCATACCGGTGCGGGTTGGGTTTGGTCCGCAGGTTTTGTGTCCGCATTAACACCCCTACCTTTACTCATTATAAATGTAGTAATATTTACTATCCAAATTATTCATATCCTACTCATCTCCATTATTCAAGTAATGATTTTCGACAACTGATTATTACCGTAATAGTTCCAATTAGGGTTTTTAATGAAAAAACCCATCAAGTATAGTTTGATCCATTTTAATCCCCCCAACTATAAGATTAATGTAAAATCCCCTCAAGTATTAGTCCGTTAATGAAAAAGCCCATCCGTTAAAACTTCAAAGAGTTAAGTTTCTTTTTTGAAAATCAAAATAGGTCAGCACTTGTTTTACCAATTTAAAAAACAATCAAAAGAGCGATTATAATCGTGAATTGATTTGATATTACCAAAAAGCTTAGCATAAATTGATTTGATATCGTGAATAAAGACCACATTTGTTTTCCAAACCAAACATAAGTTGAACCTGTTGCAGCATCAAAATCCCAAAAAGACAACATAGTTTACATCTTAAAAGCCAATTTAAGTATAGTTTTTCAAAATCCTAACGTAGATAAAGTTGAGTTCAATCATTCGCATATCGTCTTTTGTTTCTTTGAAAGTCTTCCTGGAGGCAGATTTGGTGGTTTAGGCACCGGTGGTAAATTACATCTACGTTTGTTATGTCCGGTTTGTCGACAGTTGCTACATATCTGCAAATAAAAGTGCATGTATTATAAGATTATGGCCAAAAAACTTTAAGTGATAACAAGATATTAAGCATCCAAAAGTTACCACTATAACTTTCGCATGTGCAGAAGGAACTTCTTCTAGATTGGTTGGATTAGACACCGGTGGAAAACTACATTTGCGCTTATTGTGTCCGGGTTGCCGACAATTGCTACAGGTCTGCGGATAAAAGTGTGTTACAATTTACAATACTATTTTGAAACATGTCTAATGGATCCCACAATATAAAGCATTTGGAATTTACCGATGCTTTCGTATGCGCAGAAGGAGCTTCTTCGTTTTTTGGTCTTCCTGGCATGATCCTGTCTGGAGGAGGCATGACAACAACATCACTATGTTTTTCCCACAACTCACTCCCATTCGAAGGAAAAAGCAATGAGCTATAACAAAGCTTCCATTTTTCCACTGAATACCAATCTGAGATTATAGTTTCTGGCAACTTTTTCTCTTTATACTCAGCCCACATCGCAGCCATGATATGACAACAAGGAATACCACTCACTTCATATGCCCTACAAGCGCAAGAAAACTCTTCGCGTACACAGACTCGGTATTTATTTTTTCCATGATCAACTTCATACCACCCTTTTCCATTTGAAAGTGCATGACAATACTTAAGACTCTTTTTCCTCTTCTCTAAAATAGCCAACGCCTTGGGTGTAATCAAGCCAGTAGCATTTTGTATCTCTTTGATCTTTACCAGATTACTAGAAAAAATATGGCTCTTTATCTCATCTAGCAAGGCTATCACTGGTTTGCGTCGAGCCTCTTCCAATACAGCGTTATACGACTCACTAATATTGTTTTCTACAGCGGGTGACTTTGTAATATCACTGAAAAATGCCCTGAAATAAGACAAACCAAACTAGATTATAAAACCAAGTAAAAAACAAGATAGTAAACTAAACAAAACCAAAACCATAGAGAATACCAATAAAAACTGCATTAAAAAATAAAGTAATGGTACAATATATTTCATACCTCGACCAGTGTGAACTTACACTTCTCTTCACTTCCTCATATGCTTGAAGGTGTACGCTCTTCATCTGCTCAAGTCTTCTATCAAATACTTGTTTATTGTATGCTCTTGCACAATTCCAAAATAACTTATGCAAAGGTCCCATTTGTCTATATCTTTTCTTCAAGTTGGCGAAAATGTGTCTAGCACACATTCTATGCTCTGCATATGGGAGTACATTTTTAATTGCATATATCAATCCCTTTTGTTGGTCTGAAGATAGTGCAAGACCATTTCCAAGCTCCAAGTTCAAGTCTTCTTGCAATAATTCCATGACCCACTCCCAATTGACTTTGTTCTCCACCGGAACTATAGCCCATGCAATGATATACATTTGACTATTAGGATCCCTCCCCACGGCAGTTAATAGTTGTCCCTTCATGCGTCCTTTTAGAAAAGTTCCATCCAAATGAATTATACGTCGGCATGCACTTTTCCAGCCTGTTTTTTGAGATTCAAAGCAAGTGTAGAACTTCTCAAAGACTTTATCTTTTGTACCTAAAATCACCGTTGAACCAGGATTAGACTTCGTTAGCTCTCCAACATAATCATACATTCTTGTAAACTGCTCAGCATACTCATCATTGATTATGTGTAACATCATTTGTCTTGCACTTTGACACTTTGTTTTGGGAACCCGAAGACCTTTGAGAAGCAACCTCTGCATTATTTGGTCAGCAGTCAAATCCTTATTAGTCCTAAACTCATTCAAAAAATCAGATGCTATCTTTGGTGCGCTGTAGAGATTCACAGCACCTTAAGGGTAACATGTGTGGGCTCCTTTATAAGATCGCACGACCATACTGTCTGACCGACTATTTATCGATGCATATATCCTCCATTCACAACAATCTTGAACACATGCTGCTGCTACTTTCTTTCTTTCTGATTTCGGAAAATAGATATTCACCTTCTCTCTCACAGCATACTTCTCAATAGCCTCCTTACAACTCTCTTTGGAAACAAAAGACTTGCCTACATAAAACTCAACTTTATCCCTATCATCATTTGAATCATCAGTCTCAACATAATCATCAGAATAAAAATTAATATGTTCACCATCACTCTCGGGTTCCTCTTCTTCCTCCTCGTCTCCAATAAGAACATCATCTAGATAAGGATCATCAGCCCTAACGACATATAGATTCATGCTTTCCAATTCATGTGAATAAGTAATCGTTTCTTCAACATCAACATCACCACACAAGTCTTTTCGATTCTGGTCGATTATTCCAGAAGAAAAGTAAGAAAACTTGCTCATATTTTCAGCAAAACCCTCACTCAAAACCATATCTACGAGCATTGTTAAACTCGAGTTTTCATATTCAAGCCTACAATGTCTTATAACACCATCGTTGTATGAACCATCTCCTGCCCAATAGCCTCCAACATGTAACCGAAAGAATATCGTCCTGTATACAAATTAATTAGATAAGAAACTTTTTTTTTTGTGTGCAACCGATAAGAAACTAAAAACCTAATAACATGAGGAATATTGTAAGAAAAGCAATATATAAACCAAATATAGCGAAGCAAGGAGCCATTGAAATTGTTTTCATGACTAATCATTGGAACTAGCAAACCAATATATAATCAAAGTCACCTGTAAATGAAAAAACTATGAAATTCATCACTCAAAAGTCAAACCATATGAATTTTATATTGAATGCGTAAACATAAATAAAACAAAATTACCTTGTCATTTTGCAAGCTAAAGACAAATCAAATCCTCCTTCTTAAACGAATTTGGTATCATCAACCAATCCTCCAGGTTTAATCAATTGTTGCAGTTTTCTCGATTTTTTTTTAATTTCCACAACCAATCTATCTTAGTTTTTGCTAGTCGACTTTTGCTTTAGGGTTTAGTGTTACTAATACTATGCTCTAGTATTAACGCCTTGAAGTTTTAATGCTAGTATCTTAATTTTTAACGGAGGGGCTTTTTCATTAACGGACTAATACTTGAGAGGATTTAACATTAATCTTATAGTTGGAGGGATTAAAATGGATCAAACTATACTTGAGGGGTTTTTTCATTAAAAACCCTTCTAATTATAACGCTGAGTTTTTTTGGCGTTCAAAAATTTCAGACGCTGACGATACGATTAACGCTAGAGTTTGGTCGCAGGAGTCTGCTTGACATAAACAAGTATCCTCAGGCAATGGAATATTCCCCTTATAACCCTAAGTAAAGAAGCCCATTTGGAATGATAAAATGATGTGAGAAAGGTGCAACAACACGTTTTGTAGAATGCTGAAAAAGGGTTTTTGGTAACGACGACGACAATAATGAAGAATTTTGTATAAACCCAAAATCTAAACCCTTTGATAAGGTTTTTGGTTACTTCACTTGTTTCTCAATTACTTTCTCGATTCTTCGTTACATGTGGGTGAATCGCTATCAAAGGGTCTGCATTTTGATTTTTGTTGAAAAGGGTTTATTCGATAAATGTGTTTATGTTCTGAGAAGATGTTATTCTTGGTATGTTTAGATTTAGTGGCGTTTACTCTGAATTCACTGTTGCTTTCCTTGTTCAGGTCACTATATCCAAGTTTCTTGTTTCCGTGTCAGCTTTGTTAACCGAAAGAGTTAGCTTCTGTGTCGAAAAGTTGAAGCTTGTATTGCTTGTGGTGGGTCTTGAAAGTATGTGGTGTTATATGTTTGGATGTTAGTTTTGTTTGGTTATTAGTTCCCAATCTCAAAAAGACCTGTTTGGTTGGTTCTCTTGAAATTAGAATGGTTGTCTATTCTTAGTCAAAAATGTTGATGCTAATCTTGTATATTTGTGGTTCTTGTTACAGCCTTACAGGTGATGCATTGCATATTTTGAGAGTCACTCTAGTTGATCCGAACAATGTTGTTGGAGATTTCGGGCTAGCGAAGCTAATGGACTACAAAGACACTCACGTGACAACAGCCATCCGTGGCACGATTGGTCACATCGCACTGGAATATCTCTCGACCGGAAAACCTTCAGAGAAAACCGATGTTTTTGGTTACGGAATCATGCTCCTAGAACTCATCACAGGACAAAGAGCTTTCGATCTGGCTCGGCTTGTTTGGTTTGTTTAGGTGAAATGGGACGAATGGCAAAAAGTTGAGATTTTGAGAGAAGAGATTGATCTGAGTCCAAATCCTAACTCTGATTGGATCGTTGATTCTACTTATAATTTGCATGTCGTTGAGTTATCTGGTCATAGGTCAACTAAATTACAAATTTGAAAGAAGAATAATTTTTTCGTTATATGGGGTCCGCGACCATAAAACTCGGTCTCCGCGACCATCAAACACTCGGTCTCCGCGACCATATCATTCGGTCTCCGCGACCATATCATTCGGTCTCCACGACCATAACGATCAGTCTCTGTGACCATCGCAAACTCTTTACCGACGACACTATTGCCATCGCAGACGGTTACCGACGACGATACTGCCATCGCAGCAAGTGTGGAGAACTTAGAAACACACAACAAGCTGTTCAATCAACATATGAATTATTTTCTCTTATAAGTATTCTTTACATTGAATTCCTATATGAATCTATACACGTTTATTCTTTAAACTGTATCTAAATTCCTGAACAATAATCCTATGCTACCCGTTAAGATCTCACAACACCTAGTTGAATCTATGGGTATGAACACTCACATCTAAAGCCTTGATTATCTCTCAAGCTTTCTCGGTTACAATCTCTATCAATAAGTCTAGGAAAAGTGTTAATTGGCCTCTGCGAATCAACCTCCTATTTATACTAATATTTAGAAAAAAACCTAACCCTAGTTTCCTAAATATTCTATAAATCTTCAATAAGGAAAACTTCTTAGATCCTCTCTCATCTTGAAGTTATCTTTTCCATATTGTTGCACACCAAGATCTTCATATCTCCTGTGTAAATATCTTCTTGTCCAGCTCAACACGCCTTGAATCAATAGCTTGCCCGCTACTCCAAGCTCTTTGCTGACTGGTCCGATTGCTGTTGTCTGAGCAGCTCTCTGTCGATGCACAGACTCCTGTTCCACACAGATGTCTGCATCTTCAATCTCCCCCTTTTTAGCTTAGTTTGATAATCCAACACTCCATCTTCTTTGTACCTGAAACAGAACACCAAAGAAAAAACCAGTATCCACGAATATGCAAACGTACACTCACACAAAAGAAGAGAATGGTAAATTCTGAAAATAATCATACACTTCCAAATGTTATGATTACAAAAGACATTAAAACAGAAACAGATGCACACCCAGTGTGATCTGACCGAGCCATAACGGATTTTAAGTTCCAAAAGAAATTTAAAAAATTACATGCCAAGAAACAAAGAAGCAGACACTACACAACTAGTCTATTACGCACTAAGCTGCTTTCTCCCCCTAAAGCTAAGTTGCCTTCCTCTTGCCTTTGTTCTTGGCCCTAGACTCCTCCTCCTTCTCAATCTCATCTCCCCCTGCTTGATAGCATAACTAAGCTAAAAACCCAAAGCAAGAGAGCACAAAAACAAAGGGAAAATCGCATAAAAAACCTTCAAGGTGGCACATACTGACAATTTAAACCTTGAGAGTTTATGACTAACACTTTAAACCTCCAACTTGACATTATTAACAATATAAACCATCAACTTGACATTTCTGTACGCGCCGTCAAAATTTTAAACAGAATAGTTAACACCGTTAACGGAATAGAAACTCCGTTTTTTTAAAAAAAAATCTGATTGATTTAATTGGTGACGTGTCAAATTTTTTAATTAAAAAATTAAACCCTCCGTGAGAGACTCGAACCCGTTACTTCATTGTCAACTAATCAAAAGATAACCACTGTGCTACGACAGCATTTTGTTTAATTGTCACACATATACATATATATTATATAATTCGTCCAGACTCACATCGCTTTTTCTTCTTTGATTATCTTTCTCATCTTCCCGTTTTTTATATCTTTGTATCTCTAGTTAATTAGAATTACTTTTATTTCCGAGTTTTGAATGCTCAGATTCGGTATTTACAGTTGAACCTCCATAAATTAATACTTTATAAATTAATAATTACCATAAATTAATAAAATCTTCCGGTCCGAGTCGGGCCAATGTAAAAATTAGCGAAATTCCATGAAATGATAAGATAATTTTTTTTTTCACTCTTATGTAAAATATGGTCCCAATAATAGTATAAATTAATAATCATATATAATTATGTATATATATATATATGATAATGTTCTAAACATAGTTTTAATGATTTTTGTTTTGACTTAAACATGAGAATCTCATTAGACATTATCTTTAACTATACGTATTACATCAAAAACTTTTATAATTGTTTTCTCGGTCTTTATCATAAACTTTTGAAAAACTTCTAGGCAAAATAACTGATTCTTTATGCATAACTTTTTTTAAATGCACCAATCGACATTAGGAATAATAACTATAATTTCTTCTAAATTTTATACATAGTATACCATTTTAATTTGATCGTCTGTTATGTTAATATCATCCACTCTATTATAATAATGGAAATTTATAATCAAAATTTCATGTCATTTTGGTAAATAGATTTATTAAATTTCATAATATAACATCACTCGGAAAAAAATTTAAGAAACATATTACCTAAAAAAGATTTCTCTCTATAAATTAATATTTATTAATTTATCGATAAATTAATATCTCTCTAAAATATTAATTTTTTAAGGTCCCAACATTACTAATTTATAGAGGTTTTACGGTATTTAGTGTTTAAATCTGATTTTTTTTAAAAAAAAATTGAACCCTAAATTTTATTGGTTCTTCCATGACATTGGGGTAATTTTAGTTATAATTAATTTCATACTTAAAATCAAACAAAAAAAAACTTGCGAAATTTAAAGGCAACAAAGAGATGATGGTACAGATTCATCCAAACGGATTATATAATATAAATGTACATGTGTGGCAATTAAACAAAAGGCTCACGTGGCACAGTGGTTATCTCTTGATTGGTTGAAAGTGAAGTAACAGGTTCGAGTCTCTCGCGGAGGGTTTAATTTTTTAATTAAAAAATTTGACACATCACCAATTAAATCAATCAGATTTAAAAAAAAAAAAAGAGTTATTGTTCTGTTAACGGTGTTAACTATTCTATTTAAAATTTTGACGGTGCGTACAGAAATGCCAAGTTGATGGTTTATATTGTTAATAATGTCAAATTGGAGGTTTAAAGTATTAGTTATAAACTTCCAAGGTTTAAAGTGTCAGTACGTGCCACCTTGAAGGTTTTTTATGCGATTTTCCCCAAAAACAAGCAAGAGGGAAAGAGGGATCACATACCTGTTAAAGTTGCTTGCAAGATCTGGATGGCTTGGCGGATAGCCTGTTGAAGCTTGATATGGGATGGTCCACATGATGATGCTTTATCAGGCTTGTCTAGAGATCCAAACACCCTGGCTTAAGGCGGGTGAGGAGGAACATCTTTCGGAAGACTTGCCACAGGACGCTGAGCTGCTATCAACTGATAGATGAGGCTAGGAAATGGAAGATACAACTTGGCAATAGAAGATCAAGCCACACTCATAACATGATCCACCACCATCTTCCCAAAGTTAAAAGGAATGCCATTGCCCATCTTGTAGAGCAACATAAGTCGAGTCCGATTCTTGTAGAACGGGTTCATTGTTGGAGACCAATTGGTGCCACAAATCCGAACCAAGGACCGCATAACCTCAGTGAAACACGAGGCAATTGCTAAAGCAGACAGGGAAGTATGGCGATTGCCAGATAGGTAGCCAGCCAGCCGTGAATCGGTGACTCGGGCAGTTTGTTCTAGAAATGCAAAATCATCAACATCATGCAAACCAAACAAAGCATTCACCCTTGCTGAACAGAATTCATACTCATGACCACGAAGCCACACCCTAACTGACACATCCTCGCTCTTAACAGTGGGTAGATGAGCCCAAAATTCCCTGACTACATCATCATCAATCGGTTCCACATCGGTAAGGGTCCGTTGAAACCCAGCACGGACAATGAATTGATGAACCCCAACAGGCAAATCAGTAAGTACAAAGACTTCCTCACACAGCAGATTCTGGCTTTTAAACCTAGCATACCTTGATTGTGCAGCAAATGTATGAAATCGAGTGCTATCGATAATTGCATGAGGCCCAGACGATTGAGAACGGGCAGGACGGACTCTGGATGCAGAACCACGGTAACCACGAGGCAGAACCCGTCGCTTCTTTATCAATGGGGCATCTTCGTCACCATCCGATACTTCAACTGGACAATTCAGAGGAGGAGCAGTTCCCCTATCAGCACCAACAAACCCCTCCAGCAGCAGGGGAGAAAATGACTGAGTGGTTTCAGAGGTACCACTGTCAGAGCAGTAGCACTGCCCAGAATGGAATCGGTAGACGTGGATTCATCAGCGCCTCGGGGTGGTACTGAAAGTGGCGGGCGTGAAAAGAGCACCAATTCTCTGCTCTGAGAGTCTGGGATAGGCACAGGAATCCGTTCCAACGGAGTCTGGAATTAACTCGAGCCTGGCTCCAGGTGATCCACAGAAGGAGCGACAGCAACTGGTGACGAACTCTCCGCCTGAATCGCATCAGGGAGTGAGTGCCCGTCGGAGTCGAAGGCACAAGCGGTAATTCCGGCTGAACGAGATTCCGCAGACTATCGATGATGGATTTCATCTCAGGATACTGTAAGTTGAAGTGAATGTTGGAGGAGATCTTTGTGAAGAGACACAAACTGTAGGAGCGATTGAGGTGATAAAGATGATGAGAAAACCATTCCACTTCTTCACCTTCCTATTTAAACGGCACATCAACCCTAGTGGACTCCTTTCAAAAACAGTGATGGGCCGTCGAAAAAAAACAGAAAACAGAATTGGGCCTGTCAACACTGATGGGCCTTCGAAAACTCCTGAAAAATCAAAAACACTGAACATACCATTAGTGCACCAAGGGTCATATAATCAACATATATGAAGAAAACAAGAACATGTGCTAGCCACAGCTCAGAATGCACACCAGGCAGGTCAACACACACAAATGGATTATGAGAGAGCTCATTAAGGAAAACCAGTTTGCAATTGAATACAAGACATACTTTTGTTTTAAAAAAAATGGGGTGAGATTGAAATCCTGGTTACTAACCTTAGTGTCCAAGACTTGATCCAGGCCAGGTACCAAAACATGTCAAAATCCATTTGTGAAACTAGCATGATCCCCAGATTCAATGGCTAGTCAATACGTACTGGCATGCCCGCATCCCATACACCCAAGTGAACACAGTGGTGATTCCATAAACAAGGCTAGAATTTTCTCTGAATGAGAGTTAAAATCGCAGGGAATAACATCTTCCTGGTGAAAGGACGTCAGACACAGAGTTGTGCAGTTTACAGAGCCCCTTTTTTTTTTTTTTTTTTGGCCTGCACAACAACTGGTCTGGGGATTCTTTAGCACATCATTTATGGATCCAGCTTTCTGAGCTTTGCTCTATGTACAGTTGTTGGATTTGTGAGAATCATGTCCAAATGCAGCTGGTATCTCCCACCACACAAGCATCACGTTGATTTTCAGCTTATTGTGCTGGGAGTTTCTTTGTACCAGTGCTTCCTCATCTTTCAGCCCTTTTTGCCTGTGCTTCTATGTTCACACACACATGTACTTGTTCATACAGGATCGCCATGACAGACAGCTTTTTTCCATTGAATACTACATAGACAGGGATCACCATTGGGGACAAAAACACTTGAGAAAAACACTTTGTAGAGACATGTTCCAGCACCTGCCCCTGTCTTAACACACAACTTAACAACCAAATTAGATTTCACAAATTCCAATAGCCTTCCTTAGATTAATAAATTGGTTAAAATCAAGAGCTTTTGTGAATAAATCAGCAAGTTGGAAATTTGTACCCACATATTCAATTGAAATCAGCTTTTCCTCAACAAGCTCCCGAATAAAATGATGCCTAATATCTATATGTTTAGTACGAGAGTGTTGAACCGGATTTTTAGCAATATTAATAGCACTTTGGTTATCACAACGCACTAACAAAGAGTCAGAGAAGATACCATAATCAACAACCATCTATTTCATCCACAGAAGTTGAGTGCAACAACTTCCCATTGCAATATATTCTGCTTCGGCTGTAGATAATGACACACTGTTCTGTTTCTTGTTATGCCATGACACCAGATTGTTTCCCATGAAGAAACATCCCCTACTTGTGCTTCTATGATCATCCAAACACCCAGCCCAATCCGCATCACAATATCCTGCTAGATTCTCGTTGGTATCCTTGGTGTAGTATATCCTAAGGTTTGCTGATCCTTTCACATATTTGATAATTCGCTTGACTGCTTGAAGATGAGTCATCTTTGGTTTCGCTTGAAATCTAGCACACATTCCAACACTGAAACACAAATTTGGTCTACTTGCAGTGAGATACAGAAGGCTGCCTATCATCCCTCTGTAGAGCTTTTCATCAACATCTTCTCCAAGTTTATCCTTTGACAACTTGGTTGTGGTTCCCATAGGGTTCTGTGCACTCTTGCATGTTTGGAGATTAAATCGAGTCACAAGATTACGGGCATAGGTGCTTTGAGTGACAAAGATCCCTTCAGATGTCTGTTTGACTTAAAATCCATGAAAGTAGGTAAGTTCCCCAACCATACTCATTTCGAATTCCTTCATCATACTTTGTACAGAGGCATCAACCAGCTTCTGATCTGTAGAACCAAAGACAATATCATCAACATAGATCTGAACAACCATCATACTCCTGTTGTCATTCAGAATAAACAGGGTCTTGTCCACACTTCCTCTTGTGTATCCTTGTTCCATCAGAAACGTGGTCAGCCGTTCATACCAAGCACGAAGAGCTTGCTTCAAACCATACAATGCCTTCTTCAGCTTATAGACATAGTGAGGGTGAGTTGGGTTCTCAAAACCTTTCGGTTGTTCAACATACACTTCTTCTTGCAAAATATTGTTAAGGAATGCACTTTTTACATCCATCTGATAGAGCTTGAACTTCATAACACATACCATTCCAAATAGAAACCGAATAGATTCTAAACGAGCTACTGGGGCGAATGTCTCATCAAAGTCAACCCCTTCAATTTGAGAATATCCTTGAGCCACTAACCTTGCCTTGTTTCTTACTACAGCACCTTGACCATCAGTTTTATTCTTGAAGATCCACTTTGTTCCAACTACATTCACCTTACTTAGACGTGGAACCAAATCCCATACTTGACTTCTTTCAAATTGGTCCAACTCTTCTTGCATAGCAGCAATCCAGTACTCATCAATCAGTGCTTCTTTGTGATTTTTGGGCCCTATTTCAGATACAAAGCATGAGTATCCTGCCATCTTTTTGTAGTTTAATCGGTCAACTTGACGCATAACCCTTTTAGCCGAGACAGTCCCTATGACATCCTTTTGCGAGTGATTTCGAGGTACCTTAACTGGTGTCTTGATAGGTATTTGCACCAGTGATTCAGAACACGCAAACTCTTCAACCGAATCTGAATTTAATTCTTGATGCGGTTTATCAGTTTTATGTTCATGTTGCTCAGACTCCTGAGATTTCAACACCTCCTTGTTCTCCTGATTCTCATTAGATTTCAATACCTCTCTGTTCTCCGGATTCTCCTCCTCCTCCTTGTTATTGTCTTATGTTATGTCTAAGAGTCTGACATAAGACTTTTCAAATGGAGACTCATCAAACGTAACATTCACCGTCTCCATTATAGTCTTTTCCTTCAGATTGTAAACTCGGTATGCCATGCTAGTACTTGAATATCCAAGAAAGATACCTTCTTCACTTTTTGCATCAAATTTGCCAAGTTGATCTTTATCATTCAATATGCTGCATGCACATCCAAACACATGAAAATAGCTCACAGTAGGTTTCTTACCTTTCCAGAGTTCGTATGGGGTTTTGTCTGTACCCTTTCGTACATATACCTGATTTATGATATAGCATGCTGTAATAACAGCTTCTCCCCAAAAATGCTTAGCCACCTTGTTACCATGTAACATTGCTCTTGCCATTTCCTGCAAGGTTCTGTTCTTCCTTTCCACCACACCATTATGTTATGGAGTGTAAGGAGCTGCATACTGACTAACTATTCCCTGATCTCCGCAAAACTGATCAAACAAGTGATTTTCAAACTCAGTTCCATGATCACTCCTGATAGCCTTGATCCCTCCTCTTTCGGTTTTTAGTTGAAGTGCCAATATCTTGAAATATTCCGAAGTTTCAAATTTCAACCTTAGGAGACGAACCCATGTGAACCTGGTATAATCATCAACTAGTACGAACACGTATTTCTTTCCAGAGTAGCTTTCAATCTGAATGAGTCCCATCAAATCCATGTGGACTAAATCTAGAGCATTCTGAGATTGAATACCTTGTATCCCCTTGTGTTGAACCTTCACTTGTTTTCCCTTGTTACAGGGGCTACACACAAACCTCTGAGTGGGAATAATCTTTGGCACTCCTCTGATTATCTCTTGATTAACTATCTTGGTCATTGTTCTCACATTCATATGACCCAACCTCTGATGCCACAGTTGCACCTTACTGTCATCAGACGATTTGAAACAACTATTTGTGTCCTCCCACATATAACAGTTGTTTCCTGTCCTGATACCTTTAATTTTTACTTCTTGTTGGGCGTCTATAGCTCTATAATCCGTTCTTGTGAACAACACACTGTATCCTTTGTCGCACAGTTGACTGATGCTAATTAGATTCGCCTTTAGCCCTTCAACATAGAACACATCTTCTAACTTAGGCTGATAGGGTCCAGTGGTCATTCCCTTTCCTTTGATTTTACCTTTTGCTCCATCACCAAACGTAACACTGCCAGTTCTAACATCTTCAAAGTCTTCTAGATGGCTTTGATTCCCTGTCATATGTCGCGAGCAACCACTATCGAAATACCACTTAGCAATATGGTTCCTTGGTTCATAACCATCAACTATGTATGCCACACTACAGTTAAGATCTTTCTTGACTACCCAGACCTTGTTTTTCATTGTCCGACCAGGATACATAGGTTTGTGTACTAACAAGTGCTTGATCTTCTCGATGAATCGATAACATTGATTCTTCATGTGTCCTGGCTTTCCACCGAAGTAACACCCAGACATATTCTGGATATGCCATTGTTTACCCTGATGAGATGTTTCAGCGAATGATCCCTGTACTCTCTTGTGTGAAACAACCATCTGTGGGCCTTTTTGTTTCTGCCTTCTAGAACCAGATCTGTGTGCCGCTTGTCGATACTCTGTTTTGATCTGAGTTGTTCTTGCATCCACTACATGAGGTTGTGATGCCTTCACAAACACAGATTTTCCAGTGTATCCCAAACCCCACTAAATTTTTGGTGATTGTCCAACAGACAAGATTTTGTCTAGTGTATTTGTTCCACTGCACAGCATCTTGATGTTGCGAAGTTGTTCATTCAACCTACTGCGTAATCCTTGTGGTTTAGTCTTCTCATTCTCCAAAACTTCGTTCAGATGGGAAATCTCATTTTTCATAATGAGTTCATTCATCAACAGCTTCTGGTGTTCTTCTGATCTGTTCTTTAGCTCAAGACTAAGTTGGTCACAGATTCCTTGAGTTCTTGACTTCAGCTCTTTAACAACTTCATCGTGCTCAATTCGAGTTTGTTTGATTAACTCATTCAGCAACTTGTTTTCTTCAGCCAGCTGGTTGTTCTTGTCTTGAATTTTAACTAGATGTTCTGATAACACCTTGTTATCCTCAATCAAAGACTGTGTTGACTCCTCATCTTCAATGACTCCAAAATAACCACAGACTTGAGTCTCATCCTCTGATTCACTATCTGACCAAGTCACAAGTGATTTTTCCTTTCCCTTAGACTGTCTAATACACTCTGCTCTAGTGTGTCCAATACCTTTACATTCAGAACACTTAAGTTGTTGTTCACGTCGTTTGATAGTTGGACACTCCTTAACAAAGTGACCAATGCCTTGACACCCATGACATCTTCCTTCACTTCTTACACTTTTGTCAGTGGCTGTCCTATTCTGGCTGTTTCCGACCTTCTGGTGAGTGAATGAGCCCCTACGTTGACCTTGATCATATTTCTTCAAGTACTTCTTCACAATAAGGCCAACATAATTGTCCAAATCATCTGGTTGTTCACATTCACCATTGGCTGCAAACGCCAGACCTTTGGATCTGACACCCATCTTAGTGTTGTACCCAAGCTCATATGCTTGCATCATTCCAATTACTTGCAGAAAGGTCATTTCATCTGAGTTCTTGGACACATCAATAGCCGATTTATGCGACTGAAACCTGTCCGGTAAGCTCCTAAGAAACTTCTTCACCAGCTTCTTGTCTTTGTATTTTTTTACCCAACACAGAGGCTTCATTTGCAATTGCATTCAATCGTCCACTGTAGGTCTGAATTGACTCACTTTCTTCCATTGACATGGCTTCGAACTTAGATGCCAGCATGTCAATCCGAGTCCTTCTCACATTATCTGTCCCTTCATACTGTGTTTTCAATTTGTCCCATGCCTCTTTTGCAGTAACACAGCTCTGAACTTGTTCGAACTGAGCTTTGGACAGCGACCTCCAGATTAGCGACAGAGCCTTGGAGTTGAACTTTGATTGTTGTTTCTCATCTGCAGTCCATCCACTCTTTGGTTTGACCATAGTTATACCTTCATCGTTCAACTCAGTAGGCTTTGCATACCCTTCTTCCACCAGTGTCCAAGCATCCTCATCAATACCTTGGATCAGCGCCTGAACTTGAACTTTCCACCATCCGAAATTTTCAGATTCAAGAATCAATGGATTGTTCATTCCATACACGTGTTGTGGGTTCTCCATACTAATCTCAGAACCACACCTGTTCGAAGAAACAAACGATCTTTATCAGATGTCTGCTCTGATACCAATTGAAAGTGTGGAGAACTTAGAAACACACAGCACGCTGTCCAATCAACATATGAATTATTTTCTCTTATAAGTATTCTTTACACTGAATTCCTATATGAATCTATACACGTTTATTCTTTAAACTGTATCTAAATTCCTGAACAATAATCCTATGCTACCCGTTAAGATCTCACAACACCTAGTTGAATCTATGGGTATGAACACTCACCTCTAAAGCCTTGATTATCTCTCAAGCTTTCTCGGTTACAATCTCTCTCAATAAGTTTAGGAAAAGTGTTAATTGGCCTCTGCGAATCAACCTCCTATTTATACTAATATTTAGAAAAAAACCTAACCCTAGTTTCCTAAATATTCTCTAAATCTTCAATAAGGAAAACTTCTTAGATCCTCTCTCATCTTGAAGTTATCTTTTCCATATTGTTGCACACCAAGATCTCCATATCTCCCGTGTAAATATCTTCTTGTCCAGCTCAGCATGCCTTGAATCAATAGCTTGCCCGCTACTCCAAGCTCTCTGCTGACTGGTCCGATTGCTGTTATCCGAGCAGCTTTCTGTCGATGCACAGACTCTTGTTCCACACAGATGTCTGCATCTTCTGAAAAGTTGAAGCTTGTATTGCTTGTGGTGGGTCTTGAAAGTATGTGGTGTTATATGTTTGGATGTTATATCAGTTTTGTTTGGTTATTAGTTCCCAATTTCAAAAAGACCTGTTTGGTTGGTTCTCTTGAAATTAGAATGGTTGTCTATTCTTAGTAAAAAATGTTGATGTTAATCTTATATATTTGTGGTTCTTGTTATAGCCTTACAGGTGATGCATTGCATACTTTGAGAGTCACTCTAGTTGATCCGAACAATGTTGTTGGAGATTTCGGGCTAGCGAAGCTAATGGACTACAAAGACACTCACGTGACAACAACCATCCGTGGCACGATTGGTCACATCGCACTGGAATATCTCTCGACCGGAAAATCTTCAGAGAAAACCGATGTTTTTGGTTACAGAATCATGCTCCTAGAACTCATCACAGGACAAAGAGCTTTCGATCTGGCTCGGCTTGTTTGGTTTTTTAGGTGAAATGGGACGAATGGCAAAAAGTTGAGATTTTGAGAGAAGAGATTGATTTGAGTCCAAATCCTAACTCTGATTGGATCGTTGATTCTACTTATAATTTGCATGCCGTTGAGTTATCTGGTCCTAGGTCAACTAAATTACAAATTTGAAAGAAGAATAATTTTTTCGTTATATGGGGTCCGCGATCATAAAACTCGGTCTCCGCGACCATCAAACACTCGGTCTCCGCGACCATATCATTCGGTCTCCACGACCATAACGATCAGTCTCTGTGACCATCGCAAACTCTTTACCAACGACACTATTGCCATCGCAGACAGTTACTGATGACATCAATGCCATCACAGCCCGTTACCGACGACGATACTACCATCGCAAACAGTTACCGATGACTCGTTTGCCATCGCAGACAGTTACCGATGATTGTTTTGCCATCGCAGACGATTACCGACGACTTATCTGTCATCGCAGACGGTTCCCGATGATACACTGCCGTCGCAGACATTCACTGATGACTTTTCTGTCATCGCAGACGGTTACCGATGGTTTCACTATCATCGCAGTCAATTACCGATGACTCCACTGTCATCACTGACAATCATTGTCTGTCACCGACGATCATCGATGTACTCCATGATCCGTGATGATTCCTCCTTTTTCCGTGATTCCTCGATGATTACTCAATGAATCACCCTCGAATTACCCACATACATGATCGGAATTACCCACACCCAATCACCAACACGAACCCTCAAAGATTTCTCGATGATTCTCTCCGGAATCACCTTCCGATTCTCTCGAAGTCACCTTCCGATTCTCTCGAAGTCTTTTTCGCGTGAATTGAGACGGAAAAATTAATGTTATCGTTTTCGTTTTCTTTCTTATGAAATGGAATGAAACGAAACTAACATTCCAAGATTTGTGAATATGTGTAAGTTGCGCTACGGTTCGAAAAAAGGAAAACATATACAATGTGTACCAAATTTGGTATGGATTCAATTATTGCTTGTTGTGTTCACGCAAAATTTCATATGCATTTTTGGGAATTTATGGCTCTGAATTCTACAAAGTCTCAATCACCTATTTTAATATGTTTTCGCGACACAATCAAAAAGTCACTTGATGATATCAAATTCAATATAAGCTTCTGCCAAAAACGTTTATTACAAAACCATTACATAGAAAATTACAAATAAACACAAATGAGTTTTCTTGGCAAAGACAAGAACTATGCTTTACTTAATGCTTATTAGAGAGACTGCGATAGATGAGCTTAACGAGCACTTGTGGCGACTCTGCGTTTTCTTCGACCAAACTTTTCTGTGAACCACTCATGATTGTGTGAAGTGAAGATATGTCCAATCACCAATCCGCAGAAAACACCAGGTCCATAGGCTATTCCAGCAGCTACCCAGTTGAACATTTGTTCCTCTGACTCTGACAATTCTTCCGGTTTTTGTGATGTTGTGGGATTTGGAACACCGGTTTCTCCACATATATCTTCGAGACCGTAGAGCCTAAGATTGTCTGAGAATGAAGAACATTCCTGCCTTTGAAATTGTGTGCCTCCTGGCACCGGGCCTTGCAAAAGGTTATGGGAGAAGTTCATGTATGACAGAAATGAGAGTTTACCAAGATCTTGAGGGATTTGACCTGACAACTTATTACGAGATAGGTCTAATGACTCGAGCTTTGTCAAATTTGCCAAGAACCGTGGGATATCGCTTGTGAATGTGTTACCTGACAAGTTGAGATGACGTAGTCCCTTCAAAAAGCCAACAGGTTTAGGAATTTTGCCAAAAAAATTGTTACTAGAAAAATCAATAGCTTCGAAGTCTTCACGGATTCGCTCAAACCTCATCTCTACTCCTTTAATCACCATTCCCATCGAATCACGATAAAAACTGGAATATCTCCATAAATCTTTCATGTAGTACTCACCATTTTCTTCCCTTATCATTTCATGCCAGTTGGAAAAATAGTAAGACGGAAGAGTCCCAGTGAAGTCATTGTGAGAAATATCGATGACTCTTAAACTCTGAAACCCAATGGACATGTGACGATGATACAATGATCCATAGAACTCGTTTGATCTGAGGATGAGAACATGTAATGATGGTAGAGATCCCAACCATGACGGAAACTTGTCTCTGAATTTGTTGCTTTCCAAATTCACAACTTCCAGAAATTTGCAATTAATCAGTGACTTTGGAAATTTTCCCTCTAGTTGGTTGCCACTAACGTCGAATGATCTTAAATCTGTAGCGTTGGCGAATATATCTGGAAGAGTTCCATATAACTCGTTTGATCGGAGGCTGAGAACATGTAAGGATGGCAGAGATCCCAACAATGATGGAAACGTGTCCTTGATTTTGTTGCTTTCCACATTTATAAGTTCCAGAGCTTTGCAGTTAATCAAGGATTTTGGAAAATCTCCCACTAACCTGTTAAGACTAACGTCCAATACTACTAAATTTGTAGAATTGGCGAATATATCTGGAAGAATTCCACTAAAACTGTTGTTACCTAGATTCAAGACTGTCAAAGAATCAGTGAGATTCATTAAACATGGAGGAATCGAGCCGTTGAAGAGATTGTCGGACAAATCTAACAAGCGTAACCCTTTAAGCTTGCAGATCCAGGGGGGAAATGGTCCTCGGAATGCATTTGAATTCATCTCCAACCCTTGGATCAATGGTTCTTGAAAAGAGTTTTCAAAACTGCTGAAACAATTGTGAGAAATTATCACCGCCCCTAATCTCCATAAGAAACCTGGTACTTCACCTTCCAACATGTTGTTGGAAAGATCAAGAAGATAGAGGTTGGCTAGCTTTGATATAGATCTAGGGATTGTCCTAGTGAAATTGTTGTGGTAAAGATTTAATTCTCCGAGGACAAGAAATTCAGAGATGGATTCCGGGATTGGGCCACCGAATCTATTACGAGCAAGGGATAGATATTGAAGCTTAGATGATGGTAAAGAAGATGTATTCGCAAACTCTATAGGTCCCGTGAAATGGTTTCCTCCTAAAGACACCCATTGTAACGAAGAAATAGAGAACAAGGATTTAGGAAAAGATCCGAAAAACGAGTTTTCACTAACATCAAAACATTCCAAGTTGTGGAATCCACTCATGTCAAATGGAAGCGTGGATGTGAAGTTATTAGAGGTGATGCCAAAATAGGAAAGCTTCGTTAAATTGGCAACGGAAATAGGAATGTTGCCACTTAAACTGTTATTGCCAAGCCACATGACTCGTAACTCCTTTAGGTTTCGGATGGAATTTGGAACTTCACCTACCAAATGATTATATCCAAGTTTAAGCTCTAAGAGGCGAGAAAGGTTTCCTAGTGAAGCAGGAATGTCTCCTTTGAGACCATTATTCATAAGGCTAAGGTTTCTGAGCTGGTTTAGATTGCCTATTCAATAAGGAATCTCACCAACCAATCCATTATAAGAAAGGTCAAGAAATGTGAGACTAGAGAGGTTTCCTAGTGAAGAAGGAATCTCTCCTTGGAGATTGCATTCGTTAAGGTTTAGGTGACTAAGATATTGGAGCCTAAAAAGGCTACTGTTAGTTTTCAAAGAGCTGTTTAGAGAGGTGTAAGTGTAACTAAGGTCGAGTGATATCACCTGGCCAGATTTATCATCGCATGTGACACCCTCCCAAAGACAGCAATCGCTGCTCTTGTTCCATGGGCTTGGATAAGACTTATCGATCGGAAACTCGTCTCTGAATTCCAAAAGAGCATCCCTCTGGTCGTGGCCGCAAAAGTTGAGCGTAGGAGAAGCAAGAGCGTGGATTAGGAGGGAGAAAAAGATGGAAATAATACCAGAAAAGTAAGAAAAATGGCTTCGATACATCATATCTTTTCGGTTTTTGAGTTTGTGTTGTAAGTAATGAGTTTATGTTTGCTTCATTGGTTCTCTTTAAAAAGAAGAAGAAACTCCTACGTGAGTGGGGACGTGACTTAGCAAGTCTTGCGTCAACTTGTCGTACTAGGTTGTTTTGTCTGAGTCTTTGTCAATAATTTTCCCAATTGTCTCATCAACCCTCCCCAAAAATATCTCTTAACATTTCTTTTTAAGTTCTTCTATATATTTTCTTTTTCATTCGCTATTATCGTTCGTTATATGGATAAACGGCGTCCAATCAATAACAATGGCTTCGATTCATCTTATCTCTATTTTCTGAGTTTGTGTTGTAAGTAATGCATTTATGCGTGCATCCCTGGTTCTCGTTAATAATAGTAAGAAGAAGAAGAAGAAGAAGAAACACGATAGTGAGTGAGGCCGTGACTTAAGCAAGTCTTGATTTAACTTTACGTTGTTTTTGTGTAAAGTCTTGGTCAAGTTTTCAGAAACTTCCAATAAAACATTGGCTCATTATTTGTCGCCTTGCGGGTAAGTAGGACTAGGAGGAGACCCGAAAGGTTATAGACTTACAGTATAAGGTTATGTAGTCTTTTTTACCGGTAAGTTTTCACATCATGAAATGAAACTAGCATTTTAAAGAGTTGTGAATTTTTGGAAGTTGTGGTATCGTTCGATAAAAGAAAAAATATAATCTGAAGATTTGTCTAAGATTATGTTTAATGTAAGAACCATGTATACATCCAAAAACATTGATTTTCTTCTTTGTTGTTTTTTTTCAACATTTGATACATATAAACCATCACAAATGCACCTAAATTGTTGCAGTAACGTAGAGATCGAATCCACAAGCACTAAGTATCACACTACAATTATTTAAGAATGAATTGCAATATGAAACAAAATAGTAAATTAAACGGTGTACACTTATGAATTAAAAACAGTGGGTATCAGAAAATAGACAAATCTCTAGAGAAATCACTAAGAATCGTTCTAGAACTGAAATCACGAATTCGAATTGATCTATTTTCCTAATTCCTACCATCAATTATAATTTCTAACAACCTAAAAATCATAAATTGTCGTTTGAATTTCGAGTGGTTAAACATGCATTCAACTCAAGTTTGATTTGTTCATAAAACACCATAACATCACTTTTCGTTAGCTAGAGATGTTTTGCTTATATAAGTTATTTTAGGCTTTTAAACAAACATTTTTGGTGCGTTAAACAACCTATAATCGGAAACAAGGTAGTTAAGCAAGTTTTAACAATAAGAACAACCTAGATGAATAAACCAAGTTATCAATTCAATTAATGCTTGAAATGCCTTTGAAACTCTAAAACTCAATTGGAACACTACTCAGATATAGTTGCAGAGAAACAACAAGGAGATGAAAAAAAAAACTCATGATCAAATAGATAAAAATCCAAAAGGTTTCAGAAATTAGAAATCTTCTCAAATAGAAAGAAACTCATGGTCAATGATTTTCGACAAGAAGAAGCCCAATGCAACAGCCCATTTAACACTTTGATAATGATCCGAGAGAATAGTACAATGACGTCGTTTTGTAGAACACTGAAAAAAGGGTTTTGCTTAGCAAGTCCCTTGAGTGGAGATGTGGCTTAGCAAGTCTTGCGTCACTTGTAGGACTTGTTTTGTCTTGGTCAATAATTTTCCCAATTGTCTCATTCAATCCTCTCCAAAATATCTCTTAACATTTCTTTTAAGTTGTTCTTTTTCATTCGTTAATTAGCATTGGTTATATGGATAACTCATTCAATCCTCTCTAAAGTAATGGCTTGATGTGTGCTTCATTGGTTGTCTTTAAGAAGAAGAAATTTCTTAACTCTACGAATACGGTTGTTTTGTCTAAAGTCTTGGTCAAGTTTTCAGAAACTACTAATAACTCCCCCTTATAACTCTTAAGTAAAGAAGCCCAATACACAGCCCATTTGGTATTACAAAATGATGTGAGAAAAGTAGCAACGACGTCGTATTGTAAAAAGGGTTTTTGTTGGAAAGAAACAAACAAGGGTTTTTGTGAGTCTGTTCCATATTCGTCTTTGTGGCGGTAAGAGAGAAGACGAAGAAGATGACTAGTAGTAACACAGATATGAACAATCAATCATCCATGGAAGAAGAAGAAGACGAAGGAGAGGTTTTCCTCGGTGAATCCGATGTCCTCCATGAATTCGATGTCGACGGCGAAGGTTTCTTCTTCTCTCTTCTTCTTCTTCTTCATTTCATAACCTTTATATTCTATTCTCCATTCAGATCTTCCCGACGCAGATGATGATGATGATAACGAAAACAATAACGACGAAGAATTTGGTACAAACCCAAATCACCCACTTCTTGTGTTTTTGATTTTTTATTCAGAACAAACAATAAAAATTGGATTTTTTTTTTTTTTTTTTTTTGTAGATGAGAACGATGACTCTGTTCACACATTCACTGGTCACAAGGGTGAGCTTTATGCATTAGCTTGTAACCCAAAAGAGCCTACTCTTGTTGCAACTGGTGGTGGTGATGATAAAGCTTTTCTATGGAAGATTGGTAATGGTGATTGGGCTGCTGAGCTTACAGGTCATAAAGACTCTGTTTCTTGTTTAGCTTTTAGTTATGATGGTGAGTTACTTGCATCTGGAGGTTTAGATGGTGTTGTTCAGATCTTTGATGCTTCATCAGGGGAGTTGAAATGTGTTTTGGATGGTCCTGGTGGCGGAATTGAGGTATTAAAACAACGTGATAAGGTGGTTTATGTATGGAGTTGAGTTTAGTAGTTCTTTGACTGTGTGGTTTTTTAGTGGGTGAAATGGCATCCGAGAGGACATGTTGTGTTGGCTGGATCAGAAGATTGTTCTTTATGGATGTGGAATGCTGATAGAGGAGCTTATTTGAATATGTTTTCGGGACATAATCAGAATGTTACTTGCGGTGACTTCACTCCGGATGGTATCAATATTAGCTTCTGCTTAGTATGGTATATGGATTGTTTATAAGTGTTTGCCTGTGTTTATGCAATTGTTTGTTTGTGTGTGGATACTGTAGGTAAACTAATCTGTACTGGCTCTGATGATGCGAGTTTGATTGTTTGGAATCCGAAAACTTGTGAAAGCATTTATGTGGTTAAAGGTATGCAGAACTCACTCCCTTTTTCGGTTTACATGTCACTGTTGTGACTTGTGTGAAATGCTAACCTCTGATTTATTGTAGGTCATCCTTATCACACGGAAGGGTTGACATGCTTGGACATTAACTCGACCTCAAACCTTGCTATCAGTGGCTCAAAAGACGGTTCGCTTCACATTGTGAATATTGCCACCGGAAAGGTATGTCCTATTGTCTCGTATACTTTACTGCTGTTATCACGCTTTTTACAGGATTGGTTTATATGATCTTATATGGTTACTGCTTATCTCTGTACCAAATGCTTTCAGTTTAGGACATGATATGAAACCTTTTATATCCCGAAAGACATTTTTTAAATCGTCTTTGTGCTTCTAACTTGTGCATAATTACATCGACAGGTTAAGAACTCTCTGACTTCTCATACCGATTCAGTCGAATGTGTGAAGTTTTCACCAAGCTCAGCTACCA